>JABBOT010000011.1:11657765-12857765 GCA_016165875.1 Acanthopleura granulata | reverse complement strand
TCTGAAAAATGAAAACTACAGCATTATTATGTATGACATTTTTTGTTTTGCCATTTTATGTGTTGCATTAGTTTTCTTTTGGGTGACTCTGTACATCACTGCCCATCAACATTCATCACACCAAGTTTTTATTTCCCTTGTCAGTGATAAATGGTGTATTTTTTTACACCAATGACTTAATTCATCTATGACAAAGTAGGTATCGAGATAATGATATGGTTGCTGTCGCTCGGGAAGCAACAGTGGTTTTCGTACATTTGATTCAATTTATTTATTTTATTACAGAACAAAAAAACATGCACGATAGGGACGACTTAATAATATACCTATAGCATTGCGATGTCCACGTGACGGATCTTACCAAAATGAAAAACAAATTTTGCAAACAACAGGAAGTTCAGTTAATACACGGGGTGTAGGTGATATGGTGAGTTTAAAATCCGAAGGCAAAATGTCATTTGCCATGTTAAGATATTATATCTGGTTATAAGTGGTAAGGTAAAAAATATGTCCAGAACTATTCCTGCATATATTTACAAGAGAAAAATCTTATATTTACATGAATTATTTGGGCATTTTTTTGTTTATCTAGTCACTAACATCCGTAGAAAACAGCATTAAAGGCACAATTTGCTTTTCTTTGTTTCACGGAGCCTTTGTTTTCAGAGAGCGACACATTTCCGCTTGTGTACAAACATGATATATGCTGTCTTGTGTTTTTATCTTCCTTCAAAACCATTTCCATTTGGATGGGTTTTATTTATTTAATTGCTGCTTAACGCCATCCTCAAGAATTTGTTACTTACAGGGTAAACCACGGACTTTTGCCAAGTTACTGAGGAGCTTTGCCTTATGCGATGTACAGATATGCTCTTCTTACTGGTGGCAGAAAAGTGGACTGCTGTCGATAAGGCCCCACACGCAGTGAGACTCGTGGAATCTACGAATTTCCTGTTAAAGGCCAGGTTTGAACCTGTACCTTGTGTGTCAAGGTAAAATACATTGGAATGCAGACGCCTTTACCCATTAGACCACGAATTGCCCCTCTCCACTGTACTATAACAACGCTGTAAGTCTGGCGGTCATGCTTCCCGCAGTGAACCAGTAGTTAATGACCAGACAGGTTTAAAAATATTCCAATTAAATAGCCGTCAAGCAAGATATTTCCTTTTAGTTCCAACACTGAAGACGACAAGATTCAGCGACAGGTGATACTTGGGCTACAGAAAAAGTAAGATTAATCGAGAGCAGGAATAAAACTGATGAAATGCAGTCCTCAGATTCAGCATTAATGATCCTCGTGACAATGGTGACCCCCAAAAGGTTACAAGATATGACGTTTGCCTGAAAAATCTTTTACAAATTGGTTGAGAGACCTTATTTTCCTTCAGGGACATGGTTCCCCGCAGACGCATTATCATATTCGACTTTAATCAGGCGGTTGCGTATAAATCATCAGACGAGTCCTATTTAACTGACAAAAAGCAAAAAGCAACACCCTTAGCCTGTACTTCTGCCAATAAAAAGACGCCTATCGAAGAAGGTCATGGCTCAGTCTGACTCCAGCCTTTGCTAGTCGAGTCAGAGTGATCACAGTTACCTATAACGTTTTTATTTTTGGCTCTGGCCATTTGCCTCTAACTTTTCCAGGTAATTGTGGAGGGCGAAAAACCAACACCTCTACACCCTTCCCTAAAATGACAACATCGATCAAAAGATTTATTTAGCTGATTACTTCATTTCAACATTTAAGAAAATAGGTCTCACGGTTAACCGCTGTCGCATTTTAGCCTATATTTACGCAATATAGGGCATTCTGAGTTCAAGTGCGCTGAGATCATTGAGGAACATTTAGAAACACATGTCATTAAAAACCATTAATACGTTCTGGTTTTTTTTGTACTTTTTTGGTATTATTTTGTTGCTTTTTTTTGTTGTTGTTTTTTTTGTGTTTTTTTTTCCACATCGAGTGGAATAACATCTCTAATAAAGTTGTGTAAAGATTCCATCTATTGGCCAATAGCCATGGATTTTGTCAGATTCCCCGGAGTTAGAAAGAGCAACATTTTGATCTAAATACAATTACTTCTGCACGAATTTTCCATAAGAAATATTTTGAGGTTAACGCTTATAAATGCCTCTCCATTGTGTTTATATCTGTTGACGGTAGGGATAGTGCACCGCTTTTGTGTCGTCACGTGTTGGAGGTAACAAAAACAGCACTACTTTACAGACACCGGATTCGTAGAAAAACATCCCGAGCATCCCGCAACCAAACTAATGGCACGATTTCAGGAGTTCCCAAGTCCACGGATTCCGAGCTTGCTCCGCATCATGTTTACAATCGTGATATAGTCAATACGAAAGCTACCGACCACTTTTGGCCCTTTGAACTCAGTTTGTGATCACTTTGTGGCTGTGCTAAGCATGTCTGGAGTTCCATCTCGTCTGATATTAGATTGACTGATCATTCCAGGCTTTAAAGTTCTTGTACACGAAGCTACTGTCGGTTTTATTTTCTCACAGGCAGCAAATCTTCCTCCAGACCTGGTTATGTATGTTTTGGGCCACTATTACAAGTTGCGTCTACGTCCTTGACATAGTGACACAGCCAGTAACCAGAAGAAAAGCATAAAATTATTACTTACAACCTTTTTCCTCTGTCAGATCCCACTTAAAGGATGCATGGAAAAGAGCGATAAAATGAAGATTACTGTTTTAAAAGAAATTAATTAAGCTATGTCCAAAAATATTTTATATATTTCAAAAACCCCTCTACTTTATGCATATTTTTCGGTGACGGGCGGAGTATATGGGAAAATTACGTCATCGATGAACTTACTGAGAACGCGGGACAAGTTTAGAGCGCCCATTCGGATTTTTCCAGTTGTTATTTTTGACAACTATCCACCTTGACGTCACGACTCATTTCCCTGACCGACCTCTAGGACTTATAAAAAGCGGTAGTTTAAACCATTTTTTGTCACTAAAGGGAAAGCTGTGAGGGTTGCTTTGCATGTGTATGTCGTAAGACACATCCTAAACAGGACATTAACAAAATAAACTGTTCATATATTCTTCAGCCGACATTGTACATGTAACTCATCAGATAGAACGCCATGATGTATTATAAATTTTCTCTATACCTATCCAAGGGTTGACAATAATAGTCATTGTGACAATTTCTCCTAACGAGATCGAATATCTTGGAAATATCCAAAAGAAAATTTGAATTGAGGATAATGATTGTGTTAACAGATGCGTCTATAGATTGATATAACGGATGAATGTAGACAAGCCTTTCGTATAAGTAACTATTGAAGTCTCTGATCTTGTCGGTCGTGGAGGGTAAAACAGCCATCCATTGAAAATAAGTAGCAGACTTAAAAAACAGCAGAGACAAGGCACGTTTTGAATGTGGAATTGCACAACCTGGATTTGTTTCTTTTAGCAAAAGTCCCTCCAAATCGCAATATATTTAATAACAAAGCCATCAAAGTCACGCGAAGCTTTTAGGACTGAGTAAATGGGTGATTTGAACGAGTATGCATTATCCCAGACACTTTATTACCTTGTAAATCTCAGTAAGTACGTCCATGTCGTCCATGTCGTCTTATACTGATGTATAAAATACAAACATTGTTTTATATATATATATATCAATACATGTTTCCGGTTGAAAACAGCTTTTGGTTACTCGCTATAACTTTCTTTCTTCATTTACCTGATCAGTAGAGAAGCTTCTGGGTGGAAGAAATCGGATAAAACATATTCAAGTTATCTGCCTCTTTGTTTGTTGCGTTTTTTGTTTGTTTCTTTGTTTCTTTGTAGTTGTTCTTTTGGGGTTTTTTGTTTTGTTTTGTTTTTTGTTGTTTTTGTTTTTGTTTCTCTATTGTTGTTGTTTTTCTTTTCATGATAGATCCGTCTTGATGATTAGGTCACAATTAATGCTGGGTGTTTTTGATTGGAAAGCAGCCGTTACACCACAACTTTCTATCCCCACCCCGGCTTTCTTCATTCCCCCTATCCAGCCTCTAATGACCACTGCCCATCCATCCTCATCCACATCAGATTGCATCTTTCTTACAATCGTCTTATATAATTATTCGGTGATATGACAATCTTTGTTTTAGATTATATAGTTGTATTTAACCCGCTTTGCAATAAACACATAGAGCCGATATCATTAGTAATCTTTTGTTGCCTCCAATAGGATAGTACTTTGCATACGTTCCTCTACTTTTTCAGGTAAAATATAACCTTTGTCAGTAATTTGATGGTGTGGAGTCGACATATACTGTGGGTATTTAAGTTAGACAATATTATACAATGAAGTGTTGTCTCAAAAGCTGTCCAATGTTTTAGGTCATTTCGATATTCACAAAGTAAGCCTCACTAGACTGGTAAGATACAGCTGCTGTTACAACAAAAGATTAAGTGAGACATTGTCTTGGAAGCTTGCATGTTTTTTGTGACAATTTTCTGAATTGGCCTTAAAATTTTTGAAATTAGAAAATAAATGTCTGTAAACGCAAATCAGTATTTATATATTTATTTACTTATTTATTTATCTATGTGTGTGTATATATATATATATACATTGTCATCCATAAATTTTTTAGTTTAAAGATGATGATGAGTTTTATCGGTGGAGGAAATAGGAGTGCTCAAGGTAAAGTATGGACCCTTACTTACATACTTACATAAATGGATCTCATATTGGCGGAGGAGTAGCGCTGTTTGACAATCGTTAGATTGCACATAAAGCCTAATATACTGCGAGCTTCAAATTTGCTTTACATTAGGTACGGTATGTTCTTGGCAATTTTGTTCTTTGATAAATGGAATATTTTCCCGGATTAATAAAAGCAATTTCCTTTTATTTTCCTTTCTGAATCCTGAAGCAGTGAAAGGACATCCTCTGAATGACTTACAACACAGAGTAATTGTTCTGAAATTGTGGCATATAATATTAACTTTTTCGGTTACAATGTTATTAACAATGAAGATTTGAAGACAAGAGATCGTATCCAGTTCAAGTGGAATGACATTACTTACTCTGCACAGTCTTGGTATTACGAGCTCATACCAAGTTCTCCCTTACCACCATGAAGTCGTTTTACCTCATCTCATGGCTATTGTTCTCTAAGATCTATCTTTGCGATTTTTTCTATCCTTCAAAAAAAATGCAGTTTCTGTAATTTTAGTTTGGTGTGTAAAATGATCATCAGCTAGGAAGCTTAAAACACATCCATGACACTCGGCTGTTCAAAAGACAACTCATTGCCTTCAGCACGTATCTGGACGTCACACACTGGAGAGCAGGAACCCTTTTGTGCACTTCTCATTCCGCAGACAGACCATCTGTCAGAGTTTTTTCACATCAAGTTTGTGCTTTTGCTGGAACTTTCTTCCGGTATTAGATCAAGTAATGCGAGTCAACACGAGGTTTTTGCGTTACTACGACTCATTGTCTTTGATTTTCTTTTCAACACGTCGCAACACATAGAGTTCCAGAGAGCAATATGCCACTCAATCAACAACAAGAGGTGACTTCAGAGTGTTTCCTGTTGATTTTGTACATCGGCGTATTATATATAGGTTGAATGGGAACGTAGATGTTAATGTCTATAGAAATCGTAATCATTTTCTGATTTCAGAATAAATTTCATGTCCTCATCAAAAAGCACTTAACAAACTTGCCACACACTTTTATGGGGAGAACTGAGTTTGATGCCCCATTCAAACTGGATACGCCAATACCGCCTCAGGGTGAAATTGTTTAATATTTTTAATCTGAAATTAATAATCTTACCAACGTCCATATACATGCGTTACCCTGGCCATACTCACTAGACTTTTTGCACCGGTAGGCTTTACGTGATATATTAAATTCAACGATGGACGGAAATTACATGAGTTGTTTTTCAGAACAGCTCAGACATTTAGCTGTGATTAGTGAGCTGAGTATTCTCAGTGTTTTCAGCGCCCAGTAAATCATAAAGTGCGTAGTGGTTTTGCCGGCCATCTTACTTGCACTGAACCAAGACTTACTGATCCGACAGGTTTAAAGGCATTCCAATGAATCAACTTTCACGCAAGTTATTTTAATCTTAGTGGTTGCTATTGGCTGAAGAAGGGAGAATCAATGACAAGTGCCAACTGAATGATGCCAGTGCTACCAGAAAAAAGCTAAGAATAATGTAGGGGGAAATTGGACAAATTGTGAGCCTCAGATTCAAAAATCATCTTACTACTGACAGTAGCAATTTCAGAAACCTTGGCGATATGACATTTTCTGATAGATCTGTATAGTTCATCTGGACATACTTCTTCTTTCGCAGTTAGTTCCTCACAGACACATGTTGGATTTTAATCACGCAACGATGTTTATAATGCCAGACTAGTTATAACTGACTGATAGAAAGCAAAAGTCAAAGACCTCAATCTAGATTTCTCTGACTTTTTTTCAGGAGCGAGTTTGTGTTCGCGGAGGTCAGGGGATCGACTCCAGCTCGCGCTGGTTTGACTGCAGCCTTATGTGTATATCTGTTTGTTATGTGCAATGTAAATGGCGATGGGCTCAGCCCAATTTCACCCACTCCTCAAATTTGTCAAATTTGTATCAGAA
The DNA here is from genome assembly GCA_016165875.1 of Acanthopleura granulata. Classification (NCBI taxonomy): domain Eukaryota; kingdom Metazoa; phylum Mollusca; class Polyplacophora; order Chitonida; family Chitonidae; genus Acanthopleura; species Acanthopleura granulata. The sequence continues at coordinate 12,851,134 of JABBOT010000011.1, read as the reverse complement.
CATTTTAATCCAAATGTAATTTATCCTCCAAAATCTCTAAAAGAAATATTTTGAGGTTACTGCTCACAAATGCACGAAACCATTGTGCTAAAACGCCTGCCGACAGTGCCAGTGGAACTCTTTTGTGCTTTCACGTGTTGGAGGTAAAAAAAAAACAACAGTTCCTTACAGACATCGAATTCATAGAAATCCACCTCGTGGATATCGCGTCCAAGCAGATGGCACGTTTACGGGAGTTTCTAGATCTACAGAGTCAGAGTTGGCTCTGATACTCGCTTACAATCGTGATATAGTCAATACGAAAGCTACCGATAATTTTTAGCCGTTTGAACTAATTCTGTGATCAAACTAAGCGTGTCTTGGAATTCATGTTGTCTGAGATTAGGCCAACTAATCTAATCTCAGTTTTCTAGGCTAAACTCTTTGCGCACTAAGCTATGTTGTTGATTTTGTTATTGCGATGGCAGACAAACTCTCTAAAGACCTGGCCCATGTCCCAAAGCAGCCGTAGACTAAGTTGATTGTAATTACCATGACAATCATTGTTAAAGAGATAGATAGTCATGGTAGTTACAATCAACTTAGCCTGCGATTGCTTTGTGGAACAGGGTTCTGGTTTGTTTTTGTGTGTTTTTTTTGACACCATATTGACGTAATTGTATATAATCCTTAGATCCCGAAAATTACTCACGAGCGTCGTCGAGCGAGTCATATCCCCCAGACCTTCTGAACGATAGAACAGTGCAAATGCAGAATTTCCCGGCCGAGACCGCGATTGAACGCGTATATACGAAGGAATTTAACTCACCCCTATTCTCATCCCCAAACCACCTTGCCGCTCGGCATAAAACTTTACTTCCTCTACATTTATGGAATTCATGAGGTGAAGGAAACAAATTATATCCCTCATTCCTATACATGCCTCTTACCCCGAACCATAGACATGCTGAATTTCTTTATTTATCTGATTGATTTATAATTACGCCGTACTCAAGAATATTTAACTTATACGACGGCGGCCAGCATTATGGTGGGAGGAAACCGGACAGAGCACGGGGGAAACCCCCGACCATCCGCAGGCTGTTGGGGGCTTGAACTCACGATAGACGGATTTATTTATTTATGTATTTATTTGATTGGTGTTTTATGTTGTACTCAGGAATATTCCACTTATTAGACGACGGCCATCATTATGGTGGGATGAAACCGGGCAGAGCCCGGAGTAAACCCACGGCCATTATCAGGTTGCTGGCAGACCTTCGCACGTACGGCCGGAGAGGAAGCCAGCATGAGCTGGACTTCAACTCACAACGACAGACGGATTTTAAGCACACATTCCATACCGATCTAACGTCTAACGAGTAGTCTAACGAGTTTGTCGCCTGAAAAAGATTACTCATCCTGTGTTATGACCTTCTTTATTTCAGTTTCTATGGTTACATTGCTACCACATGCGACAAACATATCAGGCGGATGTCAATAGGGTAAGCTTCCATTGCCTCCGCTAACTTCATACCCAGGATAGATTCTAGCCATGCTTCATGGTATCATGTAACCGTTGCCATTAGTTCCAGGCCGTATAGACTGCATGTGTACAGGAGTGGGAAGACCGAGTGATAGATTAGTTGTTGATTGAGTATTTGGCCGCTAAAGTCAGCTTTAGGCTTTCATACTAATATTATTCCTGCACAGCAAATAAAACATAAATCCTGATTTTCGTTTCAGTCACGAAGGCGTAAGAAAATTCTTAAGTATTAAAACGGAAAAAAATTTAAGTACGACAGCACGTCAGCCTGACGTAGCTTTGTCATCCTGAGATTTGATTTTTACGTCGTGCTCAAGATTTGATTTTTACGTCGTGCTCAAGATTTGATTTTTACGTCGTGCTCAAGATTTTTCACTCATTAAACCAATAATCATAAAACAGCGGTCTGATTTATGTCAGGTCCATTATAAACCACCGAACTTTTCCAGCTATCTGACAGAGCGCAAGGCTGGATGTGAGGGCCGTAACAGGTTGAGTCGGCTTCAAAAACGCAGCCTGATTGGTAAAAGCAGGATAGTTGAAGCAAGCCAGCGCCATGCGTGCTATTTGAGTCCGAGAAGCCATGGGTTGGGGGGAGATGCTAGCGGTGACAATCAAGTGCTCGGTGTGACATTTTCTTATGCGCTCAACGCAGTTTTCTTCAATGAGCAATTGCACAACGCAGAAGCTGCGCTACGCGCACGCGTCCCTCATGTCTGCGCGTGATGAAAACGTTATCTTAAAACACTTTTCCTAATACTTCTTATATCAGAAAACAAAATTTATCTTTCGGAGGTTACTTCCGCTTTCTTAGATTACTCAAATATCTCGGTTATTCTGTGACTGAGAATCGTGTTTACAACAATCTGTTACATTTTCTCTTATAGCCGTTAGAAAAATGTCTGATTTCATGCCGCTTGTTTAGATCACTCAGATATCTAAATTATTTCGTGGAATGACATTATATTTACAACAATCTGTAAAACATTTCTTCTGCAGCCGTCAGACCGTTAGAAAGCGCTTGACGCCAGAATCCAGACGGTAAACAGCTTACAGGACGTGATGCCTACCGATTTGTACAAAGGAAACCCAGGCACTTCGTCGACAATGAAATCATACAAACTTGGCTATCCATCATAATTAAACCATAAGCCTGGAAAGCGAGCTGACGTCCGCTCGTAGCAAATCATATTCTTAAAGGAATATATTTTATGCCCTTCACGCTCGAAACAATTATCCTGTCACGTGACTTTTGGTTATGTTTAAGGTTTCATTGGGAGTAACAAGAAAGGTAAAAAAAAAAGAAAAAAAAAGAAATCTGATTGCAATATTTCAAAAGATTACATGTCACATCTGTCCAAAAAACTGAAGCCTGAACAATTCGTGTTTTCTCATCTCTGACTGATGTAACAATACATCACAGTTTGGTCAAAATTGAAGGATGCAAAAGCTGACCATCTTTCTGATCACACTCTTAAGCAAAAAAGCCGAAAGTCGAAACCAAAGTATTTTTCACACAATTCATCCTTTTGTTTCAGAAGAGATGTGGTGATTTGTGTGGCATTTCATTCTTTGATAAATGGCCATTTTCATGAATTATGAACATCAATTTAAATTTCAGATTCTTTTGAATATTGAACCAATGAATCCTGACGAATTTATATGTGTTATTTGTTATCCGCATTATATGTTCTAAATTTATAGCAGGTATTACAGAAAATACTTGTCTCAGAAATCGCTACCTGTAAGGCAACAGGTTCGAATCCAGTTTCCGACGATTTAGAATACTGATTCTGAAAAGTCTCCACAACCACACGAGCCCAGTAACACGGACAGTCGAGCCTGCACTCTCCACCACGATGACGTCATTTGCAGCGCAGTTTTGCATGGTTTAAATTTGGGGTTTTACACGATTGCAATAAACATAATTGTTAGAATTTATCCTTCAAATATAACTTTATTATAGCTGCAATGAAAAACGCCGACATGAATGTGTGGATTTTTTTGATCGCTTATTAAATGGACGTTACATTTATAGTTCCATCTACTTTCGGTATGTATCTTGATATATTCATTTGATTATTGCTTTATTAACTACGAAATATCCGGTCCTACACCCACGCAAGACGCTGGTATAACGATTTTATCACAATGAAGAGTATTTATGACGATTTTTGTTGACATTTTTACCAAAACACGCCACGTTTTTACAGAGGCTTTGCCACTGATTGAACAATCGAGACTGATGTCACGGCTCACACGATGAGAATTGGACAGGCCAGTACATTGCTGTCAAGCGTTGGTATCCTCCGGCGCGAGAATCCTTGACTTCGTAGGATACAAAAAAAATATCAAAGGCACGAGACTGTATTGCTTGCCTGTTTTACGAATATGGTAGCCTATTTAAGGCAGATAGACCAATCAGAGGCCTAGAATTTTCTCTGAATTGTGATATGTATTAATACTTAGACGCCGTCTAGCACTGTGGCTTGAAGAGAATTTGATCAACTAAAGACTGCAGTCATGTTAATTGCAACGTATAAGACATCACTGGTCATAAATTACTCAAAATGCAGTGTTTCCTGCCCGTCAGTTTCCCCCCGGGGCTTGGTCATTCCACTAACACCTTGATTTGGTCAGAAGTAAGCCCATCACAAGGCCCGTCTAATCCCCGCAAAGATTTTTTGCACACGTCAAGGGGACCTCAGAATCAGTCTGACTTAGGAGGACTGACTCACTCGATTGAAGCATATTTGCTGTCGCATAGGGGGTTAGTTGGTTAGCAGAAAAGCAATGAGGCTGAATGGTCAGTAATAAATCTGCACCAGAAAAGAAGTGAGAGAGTAATTCAAGACATTCTAACTTGAAAAATATATGAAACTTTGATTATACAACGTCATGCAGGGCCCTAAGTAATGTAACAGCATAGGAATAGACGTAGGCTTCTGAGAAAAGCATTATATTTAATTTGCCTACATTGACATTTCTATCTTATCATTTTTTTCTGAATGCAAAAATTAGAAATATATTCTCAGTGGTTAAACTTGTGCTCAGTGTACAAGGGCTAGCATACATATATGACAATTTCAATTCATTTTATTAGCTCAACGCCACATCAAGGGTGGCACGACAGGTGATACATATTACAGGTGCTATAAAGAACATGACAAAGATACCGTTTGTGCAAGCGAATGTCTTCAGCAAATCAGTGGAGACAAAATGAACTGCTGAATTCGGCATACTCTATTGCAATAAGCGCAGTAGCATATAATATAGCAATGCAGCTGTGCACAGTTTCAGGTCTACATATATAAAGAGTGGGCCGTATCACGTTTGATGTGGCTGAATAACGTCCTCAGGGAAAAAGCCTTTCTAGAATACCAGTATAGTTTTTAGATTGGTATATGATATTGAGGCGCTTTCATGACCTGAAAGAATGCATTGATTCATTTGATTCCTGCTTTAACACCACGCTCCAGAATGTTTCATTTCGGGGATGGCGGTCATTGGTTGGATAAATCCGTAGTCGGATAAATTTTAGACCCTTCACAACTTACTGGTGAATTTAACCATAAGTGACAGATCATATTGGAAGACAAGCGCTCTCCAGTGAACTTCGTGTGTTAAAAGAAACAGCAAAATATAGGAATCTTGAAAATTACCTGTCCGAGGATAGATTGAATCTCAATCTACGTCTCAGGTTCCTGTACACTGACGGACCGACACAGCCCACTAGCTTGCTTCTTTTGTATCGTTTTTATATTATATTCCTTGAATTACGCCCACGATTTTCCCCCCGGTTTCCTTCACTATAAACAATCGGTTACTTGGTAAAGGTGAAAACTAGTATTTCACTACCGATTCCGCGTACCAAAGTCTTGACTTATGCTATTTACAACAATCTGTAAATAAAGTCTTCTGCATCCGTTTGGCCGTTAGATAGAGTTTGATGCTGATGTTAAGCGATTTATCGAACGTGATACCTACTGATTGTACTCCCTGTTTTAGCGGCAATGAAATCATAGAAGCAGAGCCTTTGCTATTAGTCACAGTTGTACTATAGACGTGGAAAGCGAGTTGACATCGGCTGGTAGCAAATCATATTCTTTTAGGCATGTATTTCATACTGTACGAGTTCAAAACATTTATGCAATCACGTGAAGTCGGATTATGCTTAAGCTTTGAGTGGGAGTCTTTAAAAAATGTGAACGTAATATTGCAAAATACCACAAGACGAATCAGTCAAAAGAAATGTAAATGTGAACAATTCGTGTTGTCTCATCTCCATTCGAGGTGAAAACACATCCTATATTGGCCAAACTTGAAGGATCCAAAAGCTATCTACTATTTTCTATCACACCTTTCCAGGTTAATTATCGAAACCTTGGTATTTTTCACTATTTTTGTCCGTTTGTATTAGTTTAGGAGAGGTATGCTGTGTGGCAATTATTGTTCTGTCTTTGGTGGTCGTCATTCTTCAATAATATAATTTTAAGATAGCCCTGAAACATTGAATGTAATTCTTGGCATGATTTATAATTCGCAATAGGTGTTCTAAAATAACCGTATGTATTAGGCAACGAGTTTAAATCAAGGCTACTACTATTTAGATTATATCTAAGGCCTGATGCCAATTTTCAGCTGACGTCTGGTTTCTAGAAGGAAATTGAGTGAGTGTGAGGTTCTGTCCCAATAGCGTGACGTTCTTCAAACTGTTACAATCTTGGCCACGTATTATTCTGGCATGTATACGTAATTACCACACATGAAGACCCAAACAGTCATCAGCTTATACATTTAGCTACCCCAAGGATAGACCTCCATGCATGTTGAAGCGTTGTTACAGAGACTATTGTAATGCTCTCGACACGACTCGGCTGGGAAAAGAACATAAGTGATTGTCCGGGATGTTCTCGCTATGACCCTGCTTCCCTCGCACTCGACGCGATTGAAGTCTAGTGACATTCCGTCTCAATATAAAACCTTCGTGTAATTCCCAAATGACCCCATTTTCTTTGAACTAAAATTCCCCAGTCTGCCGCCCAGTGTCCCCCGGGACATGGTCATTCCACAAACACCTTGATTTGGTGAGAGGTAAGCCCATCACAAGATCCATTTAATCCCCAAAAGGTATTGTGCAAATGTCCGCACGCCTCCAGAATCAACTTGATTTAAGAACCCCGATTGAAACATATTTGCTGTCGCCTAAGGGGGTCAGCTAGTTAGTAGAAAATCAATGAGCCTGAATGGACGGTAGTCACTGTACTAAAGGAAGTATTAAGAGAGTAATACAATTCAATCTAACTTGAAAAAAACATGGAAAGTCGGTAATACAATGTCAGGTACCTAAAAAGATCGCAAATATCAAGGAGATAGAAGATGCTTTATTGAGGGTTGAAACAGCTTCCATAAAAGCTTTAATTTTAATATTGTAACAATAACATAGCAAGAGCTGTGGGCCTGTGAGAAAAGAGACTATACTTATTTGCCCACATTGTCATTTGGCTTGCGTGGGTAGTTTTGTTTCTCAGAGCAAAAAGTCAGTATAAAATCCCCACTGGTTAAATGTGCGCTGGGTGTACGAGGACTAGCACATACACGACAAAGGTACCGCTTCTGCACACGAATACCTTGCCCAAAATGATGAAGACAAAAGGAACTGTGGAATTCGGCATACTCTATTACAACAAACGTAGTAGCCTTCAGTACAGTGATCTAGCTGAGCACAGTTTCCGATCTATACATGTAAGACAGCCTCGGTAGCTTGGTGATTAGAGCGTCCGCCTCGAGGACGGCAGATCCAGGATAAACCCACGGTCGGGTAATACCAAAGACTTTTAAAATGGTACTTGTTGCTGCCTCGCTTGGCGCTTAGCACGAAGTGGATGGAGCAAGAAAACAGGGCTGGTCGGCCCAGTCTCAGAATAATGTGACGGGGGGGGGGGGGATCAGGGGGACAGAGACTTTCAGGAATTATTTCATGCTTTACGATATCGAAACATTTATGCAGCCTCGAAAATCCTGATTACGCCGAAGGCTTCAGTGAGAGCCGTAAAAAAAACAAATCTGAATGCAATATTTCAAAATATTACAAGACGAATCAATCACAAGAAATTCAGATGTGAACAATTCGTGTTGACTTATCTCCTAATGATATGGAAATACATCCAATTGTGGTCAAACTTGAAGGATTCAAAAGCTAACCAATATTTTAGTTACACTTTCCAGGCAAAAAGTGGTATTTCTGGCATTTTCCAACATTTTTTGTCCAATTGTTTCAATCATTGTTTTCAATGTGTTGTTTATATTTGCTATAGTGATATCAGTTTTTTTTGAGGGCTGTTCTGAATCCTGAAATATTTAATGGAATTCTTTGCATCATTTATTACCCGTAGTATACGTGTTCTAAAATTACAGCATGTGTTATAGCAACCTCTAAGCGCTGATGTCACCAATGTCACCTATGGCCGAACGTGCCAGCACAGCGTAATGTCCCTCTCACCAGTGCGGTCCCTGTGAGCTCATGACCAGCTCATACTGGTTTCCTCTCTGGGAAGGTGTCTCAGAAACCAGAGGAAGGTTTCCGTGGGTTTCCGCTGGGCAATAATGCTGGTCGCCGTCGTATAAGTGAAATATTCTTGCGTGTGGCGTAAAACACCAATCAAACAAAATAAATAAATAGTAAGGCAACAAGTTTAATTGCGGTTTACAACAATTTCGGGTCTTTGTAATGCCCTGTAACTCGGACACTCGAGCCCACATTACCAAAGGGTCGCCTACGGTGTGCCGCTGAACATGCCTTTACTTCTGGATGGCTTAACTTGCGATTGTATAAGCCATAAATCAGAATACGTTTTATACATTTTCATAATGTAACGTATCGTGGGCTACGCAGGTATTTTTCACACAAGGAAAATGTTGAAAATTCTGTGTTTCACGCCTACTTGGATATGTCGATTTTTTCACTACTGTTATTATTATGTATCTGATTGCTCTCTCAAATACCTACAGTCTAGTCCAATACCACCTTTCAGCCGACATCTGATTTCTGGAGGGAAATTCAGTGAGTACAAGGTTCTGTCCAAATAGCGTGACGTTTTTCATGCCGTTTTGTCTTGCGCACATCTACTTATCATTCTGGGATGTTTTCGCCATTATCACACATGGATTATCAACAATGGCCTCTTTCCTCGTGTTGAAGCAATGTGACTGCCACTATTTTAATGATGTTGAGACGACTCCACTGGGAATAGAACCGAGGTGCTAAGGGACTGTCTTGCTGAACCAAATGCCCTCTCAGTCGAAGCGCTTGCGATATTGTGCCATTACGTCTCAACGTAACACCCTCGTATACATGTAAGTCCAGAATTTCCCAATTTCCTTTTAACAAAAACTCTTCAGTCTGCCGGCGATGTAGTGTCCCCCGGGGCATGGCCATTCCACTAACATCTTGATTTGGTCAGAGGTAAACTTTCACAAGACCCTTCTAACCCCCAAAGGTACTGAGCAAATGTTTGGACGACTACAGAGTCGGCTTGATTTAAGAACCCCAACTCTCATGATTGAAACACATTTGCTGTCGCCCAGGGAAAAGTCAGTTGGCTAGTAGAAAATCTATGAGGTTGAATGAATGGTAGTCACTCACTGTCTTAGGAGATCAACTGACACGGTAATACAAGTGATTCAAAGTTGACAAACACATAGAGCTTTCATTATACGGTGTCAGGAACCTAAGCATTTCGAAAATGTCAAGTCAAAAAGGCGGTGTTTTGTGGAGGGGTGACAAAACTTCAAGAAAATTTCATGTTTTAATAATGTAACGATAATGTACCAACAAACGTGAGCTTCTGAGAAAGAGACTACATTTATTTACCTGCATTGACATATGTATTTTGTTGTTACATTGTATTTTGAGTGCAAAATTTCAGTAGAGATTTCCATTGATTAAATGAGTATTGAGTGTATGGTTTATTTATCTATTTGATCGTTGTTTTACGCCGTACTCAAGAATATTTCACTTATGCGGAGAAAACCGGACAGAGCCCGGTGGAAACCCACGACCATCCACAGGTTACTTGCAGAATTTCCCGCGTACCTGAGAGTGTGAGAACCAGCATATAAACAACAAAGGTACAGATTGTGCACGTGAATGTCTTTAGTCAATAGATGCGGGGAAAATTAACCGCAGAATTCAGAATATTCCATTGCAATAAGCGAACTAGCATTCAATACTGTGATCTCAATGTGCATTTTCCCATCTGTGAGTAAACAAAGATCAAGTCACCTTTGATAAAAGTGAATAACACCTCTGTAATAGCAAAAAAGCGTTTAGATTGGCACAGGATCTATAAACACTTTCATTGCTTGAAAGAATTTAATGATTTATTGGATTGCTTGTTTGTTTTTTTACACCTTGCTCCAGAATATTTCACATAGCATGGCGGCAAGTGCCCGGAAAAATCCATACTGGGATAAACCACCGATCTATTGTAGCTTACTGGTGAAGTCAACCAAGAGTGACATAAACCGGGATTCTGATGAATGGTTGATTAAGAATCCCCGAGGTCTGGTCCCTTTGTATTGTTTTACGTTATTGTTATGTTAGAACACAGCACTTTCAGCAAATTCTAGCCGAATAAATTCCATTAAACATCACTGTAATTTTTACTACCAAATTCTGCTTAAACCATGGTGCTATAGGGGTGTAAGTTATTACTTCTTAAACATTTACGTGAACAGCTGGAATAAAATCCTAACTTAAGAAAACTAAGAGGCCGGACCTCACCGGTAACGCATGACCATTTGCCAACTATCACACTGTCGTCGTTGCCCTGGTTTTGACCTCTGTGTTGTAGTCTATTATATGTTTTAATTTTTACCTAAGTTTGCTTAAGCCATGGTGCTAGGAGTGTGTAAGTCGTTACTTTTTAAACGCTCACATGCATGAACAATTAGAGTAAAATCCTCATTGAGGTAAATTGACAAGAGGCCGGATTTTACCAGTAACGCGTGACCATTTGCCAACTCCCACACAGCACGTCGTCGCTGCTCTGGTTTTACTCTTTCTCTGTTGCTGTCTTTTATATGTCCTATTGGAAGGCGAGCGGTTTCTAGTGAATTTCGTGTAAGACCGCAGCGAAACCAAGGGAATCTTGAAAATTACCTGTCCGAGAGTTGGATTGAAACTGAATGGGCGTCTCCTGTATCTTGGATATTAAACGACAAGTTTCTTTTGTATATTTTCTGTTTCATTCATTTCATTAAGGGAACGATGGGCTATTAACAGTTGGTGCTTTGGTAAAACTGCCAGTTAATATTTCACTGACGACTCTGTTTGCCTTAGTCTTAGACTAATTGCAGATTTTAACAATTGACGGATACAAGACTATGTTCGGATGAGAAATGCTAAAATATTTTTAATTTCCATTTTCTTGACATTTTTGGTGGAGGAAGGTAATTATGTTCTATACAACAGGTTCCGTTATTGGCAGTGACCCGCCTTTATAGTCGAGAAACAAAAACTCACCAGTATACGTTGTCCGAGTAAATTGACTATTTGATGGAGTCTAGAGGAGCTCTTTGAGTTGTGATGAAGTGAACTGTTCTTAATCACAGTATTTGACTACACCCTGGCCTTCAATTTCGCTACCACGATACCTCACAAACACTTTTTTCTCCGAGCCTTTCTGTGTTGATATTCCCCTTAGAAACGCCTCTGGTGGATTCCTCTCACAGATAGACAGCGGAATTAAGTTCAGTCGGTGTGGGAGCAACCAATTAGCATTAATACTGACCCATTGAAGTCTTGCTGCTTCAGAAATGCATATAGAAAGCTCTACCCAGGTAGTTAACTACGTATAGAGGTTGTTGTATCTCTATCCCTCAGACAAGGATATCCACCACATACCCTTTCATCAAATTTTTTTTTTACTCGAAGATGCACTGTTCTGTTCAACACAGCACACGTACATACTATTGGGGATCTCTATAACACACGGCTTGATTAGTTTGTTCATTTATTTAATCAAAGAGGATCCTCAACGAGTGAACCTGTAGTATCAAAGTTACTAAACGAGAGTGGAAAAAATTCGTTCGTTTCGAGAGTCTGTATAGCTTTTCGTTGGTTGATCTATCAATGATCAAAGACATATCGACATTGCTCTGAAAAGAGCGGATACGATATTTATCACATCCTCTTTATCCCATGTCCTTGGTCATAATCGTGGTATACATTTATTTATTTCATTTGAAAAGAAACGAATGCTTTCACTAAGCTCTATTACTAAACTCATATGCATATTCGCCTTAATTTGGAACAAACTACCTCTTTGTCACAAATCTATGTGTCTGATTGCACCTGCCTAAACAGCTCATAGATCAGCTCTCCTACGAGCTCTTTAAGTCTCGGATATGACATCTTCATAAGACCATCCTCCCCTTTCAGAAGGGCTCTGGAAGTACCAGAGAATGACAGGCAGAATACACACAAGTGCTGCAGAGATTTCTGACACAAAAATAATTCTGGGTCCCGTTTTATAAGAGTTATGTCACCATGTTACCTGCGATTAGCGTAGCATTGCCACAACTTTGTAAAGCGGACCTCTGAAGCTGCCTAATGGTGTCTGTGTACGTGAGACATCCGATTCTGGAAGAATTACAGTTAGGAACAGGTATCCGTGGCTTCGGTGATTTTGGGCTGTGACTATATCACCGGAGAGAGAGACAACCAGGCTAAAAATTACGTAAGTTTGCCCATTGCTAGTAAAAACTGCTTTTAGCTGGTCAATTCCATCGGCTGCAACTGTTGGGAAAAAAACTTCGACCGTATACCAGTATAGCTCTCAGGTATACTTCCTATCTAGTTTTCAAGGGTTCATTTCCGATGAGACAAAAATGTTGTACTATATATCGCAAATGTTTTTTATACAACACATGTTCACAAACATAAGTCTGTTAGATCCATCTAGAAAATTTCTGTGAGCAAAGTGTCTGGCTGTGTACAACGACCCGCGCGTGCAATTCTGCTCTCAGATAGCATAACTCTCCAGCGGGATATTTATGTCTTGATAATTCGGCCTTGTTATGATTAATGGTCCAGATGATTTCATCCCGGAGATAATTCCCATATAATTAGCAAATAATTGCTGTATAATTGTTAGTATTGATCAGGAAATAATACGTTTGATGACCGCCTTAAGCCCACACTCCCAGAGCCTCATCATCAGCAATTACTCATAAATGAACTATGAAGACGGTGTATTTGAAAGCCTATATCCGATCTATTCTTAATGTGAACACTTCTGGGTAGTATCACTTCTGGCAAAGCGATGTAAAGAAAAACGACTGTGTACAACATCAGCTGGCGCATTCGTGTTTCCATGTTAATTCAGAATGTGGAATATATATGGGATGTATATTACGGGAGAACGATGATCTCTGTATATTTTATTATGCCAATGTCACTGCGACACACAGTACATGTACACGCATTAAACATATCTGGAACATGGATTATAACATTGTAATGGCATCAAAAGACAACGAGTCCGCCTCGGGGTCGGGATATCCGGGATGGAACTTGTCGTTACCTCACTGGGGCCTTAGTACTGAGGGGTTGGGGCTAGGAAACAGGAATGGTCTGCCCAGTTTCAGTACAAGGTTACTGGGTGAGGTGTCATGTAAGGTGTCACCGGTGTGATGTTCAGTAGAAAACACAGTATGTATACATTCTAAGGACTCACTGACGATCATATCGCTGAAATATTACGATGTGAAATATATATATATACAGCATATATGCGACACAGTTTAACTCCAAACGTAGCATAATCATAATTTTCAAGCCTCAATAACTGCCTGATCTCTTTGCAAAACAGTTAACGTTAATAACACGAACCAGCTGGTGGTTAGGAGTTGTGCGCCTTAGTCACCCAGCTTAGTCTCCCTCACACTCCCCATCCCACCCCCGCCATGGTACAAGTGAAAAATTCTTGTCATGCGCATGGCGTAAAAAACGATTATGCCAACAAGAAAACCAAACTCATTACCATCTTCCTATTTGCAATGTTGCATTGATTCCATGTTGCTTCCAAATGATTATTTATCAAATATGATTTCAGAGCGCGTCTACATTAAAGTGACGTCTAATAAACACTAAATGACATTTCTGTACGTTTTCATCTGATTCAGTTTATTTATTTCTTTATTTATCTATTTATTTATTTGATTGGTGTTTTATGCCTTACTCAAGGATATTTCACACATACTACGGCGGTCAGCATTATGATGGGAGGAAACAGGGCATATCCGGGGGAACCCACGATCATCCGCAGATTGCTGGCAGACCTTCCCACGTACGGCTGATATCAGTTTAAGCCATCCTGCTATATAGAAGGGGCATCAGTTGCTACTCTTTAAGCATTTGCATGAATAAGAAGACTAAAACCCTGTCTGGGGTAAATTGACAAGAGGGCATATTTCACCATCCTGTTACATGTGGTCTTTCGACAACTATCAAACGATGCTCTGGTTTTACTATCTGCGCTGTAGTCTTTTACATTTCGCGAGGAGCGCAGTTTTTGGTTTTCCGCGTACCGGAAATCAGGTACCGGTACGTAAGAACAATTTGTCTTCTTTTCGTGGAATTGCGTAAGCTTCCCACACATTATTCTAATGAAGTAATAAAATCCTTCTGGTTAGTCATTTACCTAGCTTTAGAAAGCTTACCCCGTGACCATTTGCAACCGACAAATGGCTCAGTTTTCTCTGTTACTAGCAAAAAAGGTTATGTCTTTCAGTGCACACTATTGTGAGTAGTTTGGGGTTTTTTTTGTTTTTGTTTTTTGTTGTTTTTTGTTTGTTTGTTTTTTTTTGTTGTTTTTTTTTGGCAAATCGTTTTGCCTCCTCGTCCTAACAAGGTTAAGCTGTTAGGAGACCATGATTGCATCCAAATGGGAGTTTGTCGGCAAAAGACACTCCCCGTTAACTCTATTTTTTTCTTCAAGCGTAGCTTGATACCACACGGTAAAAATCGATCCGTTTTAGGAGAATTTGCACTGTAAATAAACCATTTTACCACACTCAGCAATGCATATGGATATTTCAAGCTGCACAGCCTGACAGTCAGTTTCCGGTTCCGGTTGCTCATTTGCTGCTTATATCGATTGGTGGAAGTCGACGACTTATGGCGATGTTTCGCTCACATTTATGACGTAGGCACATAATCTATAAGAAACACGATACACTATAAGTTTGCATTTCCTAAAATCTGCCAGTAAAACCCTAATTTATTACGAAAAGCCTCCGATTATTCTTCACGGCACAAGTCACACAGCGACAAGTGTGGAAAAACAAATAATGTTTGGTGTTATTTATCTTCTCCTCACTCCTACTTGGTTCAGGTCTACATTCATTCCAGGATTTGATGTTTACTACTATGAGCAGATCAGCGTTTGGAAGATACGTCTACGTAAACCGTGGTTGGGTACCTTTCAATGAATGCAGACATCTTTTACATTAATGATACAGAATTTACAAGCATGTCTTTTCTCCCTTAGCGACAGTGGATTCTCCAATATTATATACCCTTGTACAATTTCTGAATGCCTTCACTGTTTTTTCACTTTCCTTGTGTTGTTATTGTTGCCTTTTAGAGCAGATCTATGAAACCATTGTTGTTGTTGTTGTTAATGTTGTTTGGCTTTGGCTTTGGCTTTGATGGTTGAGTGGACTTTTGAATTGCACATGCGTTGCTTACCCTCGTCTTTTTTCCTGGTTCTTATAGTTGAATGTTTTTGACGCTGCCATCAAAAATATTTCATCTGCTCGTACAATGGCGGACAGACAAAATAAGTCCGACATCATAACAACTGGCCTTTTACTTAGCACAACGAACTGCGCAAACGACCACAAGAGCATCGTCGGTCACTTATTCTCCCCACGGGCATTCAAGCAGTGAGTATGAGGAATTCTAAAAATTGTCCACACATCTCATGTGTCTAAGTGACTGAAATCTAGCAGCTTAACCGCCCTGCCACGGACCATGAACTCTCAATTTCTCGATTTAAGATGTTCAAACCACATGTATGATTGTATACCTTCTCCAGTTTAAATATATACAACGCCGATAGTAAAAATTGACAGTTCCATTCCACCTCCGTTCGAGGAAAGTCGTGCTATTTCTGTTCACGTATTGATAAGCACTTTCATCGCCCATTAAGCATTACTTGGCCACTATCACTCCATTTAGCACATTTTACTTCTCCATCGGTCCGTGATAAAGAGCTTCTCGATAAACGTCGCTGTGGAGCGCGATGGGAGGACAAACATTCACAAGCCCATTGACCAAAATTAACTCAATTGGTCTCCGGTATATTTACACGATATATTTTCACGTCTTTACGGCAGAGCGCACACCACGTTGTAGCTCTGAAACACGATCGATTCAAATTGATGATGCAATTAGTACGGTAGGGAGTTCGAGTCTTGCAGCATTTTCTCTACACCCTAAATATTTTCTGTTTATGGCGGAAAAGCTTGTGCCACTTGTATGCCACTAAATCATCTGCATGAAAGGTTTTCTTTTTTTTTTTGAGACATTTAATCTGATTGTCTGTATTTTGACCGGGATACCCATTACAGCTTCGCGTCAGGTCCAGGTATCGTTCTCTGGGCTTGTGCAGTTGCAAGGTGTGGTCACTATCTTTGTGAAATTTTCTACACGTTTCTGCTAACAGAAGAACGTCTTAATCCTTAAACCGTCACCGGTAGATTTCTTTTTGTTTTGTGTCCCACAAATTCATTTAAAAAAAAAAAACTTGAATTAGATACACTGTGAAACGATAAACAAAAACGTACAGACGTGAGAAAATGGAGTGTCCGTTGAGCTGGGCCAGGACTGTTCCAACCAGATGAAGGATCGAGCTATTCAAGTGTCAAAGTAGTGAGCATATATCTTGGCTTTTCATCGGTATTCCTTATATAGGCAAATGAGATGACCAGAGTCATTAAGGGCACCGTCTCAAAGAAATTAATTATTGGTTCTTTTCTATTTTAGGAAATGTCACATTCTTTGCTGTGTTTCCTGATTCTAAAGTACCACATCTCTCTCTCTCATTTCACAAGTCACGTGTTTTTCTGTGACCTGTAACTAACTGCAATGCACATGCATATATTGATTTATTTCATTATTGTTTAATGCTATACTCAACACCTGTTTCACTTATTTATAGTTTGGATGAAGCCGGAGTGTCCGGCGCAAATCACCGATCTTTGACAAGCTACTGATGAACTTTTCCACGTGTGATGTTCAGATATGCACACCATGTAGGTGTGATACAAGTGGTAATCAGCGAACGTTATACGGAACAGACGGTTAATTGAGTGTCGTTGACCACTTGTCACTAAGGCCCCAATGTCTGTGCATGTCTGCGCATGTCAGCGGAGGAATGTACAAACGCCCTGTATAGGGACAAGGCCAGGATTGAGCCTGTACCTCATGTGGTCTTACCACTGAGAAGCAAGCGTCTTTAACCACTCAGCTACTCTCTAACACCAGGAATGTACAGACATTACCAAACCAGGATTGAAATGCTAACTATGTCTCATATTTTGGGTTATCTTAAACAAGGCAATAAATCGGTCCCTTTGGGATTAGGTATATTTTACTCGGCAATTCGCAAGATCAAAGGAATATTAATGCCAAGCGGATTATTTGTCCTTTGGGAAGCAGCGCTGAATACGTTATACCGAGATATTAGCCCAACCCTTGAGCATGCGCAAAGTGAAATACAATAGGTTGCTGCTGAAATTGCATTATAAGTTTCTGAATTTTTCATTTCATTTTCGTTTCATTCACCATATAAATATAACAGATACATATACATATAGGCTTGTGATAGTTTTGGCGAGAGTAAAGTTCCGAAGAACTTGTTCAATCCCAGAATAAAGGCAATGACGGAGTAGAGCAAAGAATACAAGGTAATAAGATTCGTTAGAAAAAAACAACATAATGTAAGGTGAAACGCAGGAATCAGAGAGCTAGTTAACAAGCGAATGATCTGTTAGCCGAGATTTAAACAGCGATGTAGTGTTGACTCACGAGGTGTAAGCATAATTTGTTCCACTCTGGCGGACACTTGATTTTTGATATGTGGAATGACGATGTGGGGGGGTAAATTGGTTTATAATGATTCTAAATGCTTCTAAATTTAACAGCTCCTCTGGATGATGAATAAATTTGTATGCATGGACGATTCAAGCAAACTGATTTAGTTTAAGAACATTCAAAATTTTCAGTTGCTTGAATAATAGTTCAGTGTGTTCTAGTCTGCCAGATAGAGTAATAGCTCTTATGGCTCGTTTGAGGAGAAGAAATTAGGGTATTCATTGCACGCATGCAAATCTAGTCTCACTATAAAGTCAAATCTGCTGTATTGTCGCCCCATACATATGCTGATTTGGCATCCCTTGGCACTCGGCACTAAGAGGTTAGAGCAAGGAATCAGGACATGTCGGCCCGGTGTCAGTGTAATGTGACTGGGTGGGGTGTCATGTCTGGTGTCTTTGGCATGATGCTCCAGAGACGGCAGCAATTTGGTGGCATGCACACGCCTTGTCATAAGAAGACAGCATATCTACATTCAGAAGGACTTCTCTTCGTCACATGACTGAAAAATTGTTGAGTACGACGTAAAAGCCAAGCATGCATACACACGAGAGTTGTACAAGGTAAAGGCTCTGTATAAGCTACAACATCGCCTTATGTTTTCTCCAGTCTGAGTGTTGTCAATGTATTAACACCAGTCAACATAAACATCATGATGTAAAGTGTACAGTTACTGCTAAAATGTATGTGTAATTCAGTAGTAACGCAGTATAGTATAAACCTACCGGAAGCGGGTACTTTGTATTTGACAGTGTAATATTTGTACATAATATATACTTCATTGGTCTTTGTAAAGTATCACAAATGTGGTTGCTCTGAGTTCAAATCCAGGTCATGCTGGCTTCCTCTCCTGCCGTACGTTGGAAGGTCCGCCATCATCCTGTAGATGATTGTAGGTTTTTCCCAGGGCTCTGCCCGGTTTCCTCCCGCCATAAAGCTGGCCACGTCGCATAAGTAAAATATTCTTGAGTGCGGTGTAAAACACCAATCAAATAAATAAAAAAATAAAGTATCCACAATGCGGTAAGTTCAAGTCCAAGTCTTCCCCGCCTGCCGTACTTGGGAAGGTCTTTCCGCCACCTGTGGTTTCCTCCCACCATAATGCTGGCCGTCGTCGTATAAGCCAAATATTCTTAAGTACGACCCAAAACCCCAATCATATAAATAAATAAATAAACAAATAAATAATTTATAATGTATCTGTAAGGATAGCACTTTTTGCAGGACTCATTAGATATGAATTAATTTCACGCCTTGGACACGGGATGTCTGCAGTATAAAAGACAAGAGCAACGAGAGTAAAACTAGACCAACGACGACAGTGTGATTTTTTGATAGCATTTAAGATAACAAATGTTCACACGTTACCGGTGAAATGCGGCCACTTGTCAATTTACTGAAGCTAGGGATTTATTCTCACTTTTCGTGTAAATGCATCAATGGTAACAACTTACACCGCCCCTATCGCCATGGCTTAAGCAGAATTATGTAAAAAGAAGAAAATGCCGAGATGATAATTCCAAGATATTAGACGTCCCTGGTTTAGAATTACTCAAGGTGCTGTGCCGTCACCATTGTCCCGCTTTGACTGTCCGTGGGGCCTTAGTGGCAGGAGACACTGGTATGTTCTCCACCAATATGGTGTGCATACCTGTATACCAAAGGGCAGCCACTTTCTCCAGCATGTTTTGACAAGGTGCATAAAAATATGTTGCTGCCACCCTCAACGACACAGTATCGCGGCAGCAATCCGCCAGTGATTAAAGAACCGTGTGATATGTCTGTAAAGTTAAAACGTCGAGCACAGCATCTCCGCGAGGGGATGACATAACATGAGAATTGAAGTAAAATTTTGTTGGTGTATGTTTGAGAGATGGTTGTACCATTGTAGTCCTTTTGGCTGCGTAAATGAAAATAAGGGTCATGTTTTCATTTTTCAGTATCTTGTTTCTTTAACTACACCACTGACTGCACATGTACAGGCAGTGTATACGGAATTGCGTGTTATTTTTTTTTTCTATTTTTTCAAAATACAATGTAGCGTAAACGGTAAGCAAATTTTAGCCTGTGGTGAAAAAAAGAGGTTTAATTGTTCTTACAATGTATCGCCAAATCGCGGGTCAAAAAATTAAGCGAAAGGTATCACTTCGTTTCGAACCCGGGCCCTTTTGATTACTGCAGGCCGTGTGAGGCCTAATCCAAAGGGGCACTTTTGTGCTCATGTCGGTCAGTTGATTAGGCTGTGATCAGAATATCGCCTTGATTTTCCCGAGGGTGATGTCCTCGTTAACAATAAGTGAGGCCTACTACGGCGGGAACGGCGTGTAAACCTGTCAAGGGTCACTGCGCATGCGTGTGCGGAGTTTTGTCAAGCCTGGGGAAATCTCCGATGCTATTCATAAGTCGGTGATCGAATTTCTGGGGGAATGCCAGTAAGCCCCACGGCATCAGTATGCCGGGAAGCATCTCGGACTGAACGAGAACGGGGAAGTCCCGTCCTAGTGAATAGACCAGTACACTGGTACAGAAGAGCGAATAGAGACTTCAGCATAACGGTTAGGGGCTGAGTTGCCGAACACATGTGGATTTGGATTCTTTCTCTGGGTACTAACTTAACAACGTTAAGAGAAGATTTATATGTTAAGACATTACGGAGGTTGTGTGACTCGCTACGCACGGACAGTACCAGCTCTCGCTCAGGTCCGCGCTGTTAACATCAGCAGCCGCACTGTGTATCGAAAGCCCTACTCCGCTGGCATCTCTAAATCTGGACCATGGGAAGAGAGACCGATGTCGGCTAACAACACTGTACCAAAACATAACCCCCCCTATGGCGTAAAACTGGAACTGCACACCCAAGGTAAGGCTTGCTCCGTCTGTTATTAGATTCACTGAGAATTTTCCGACTATAGCATGTGTAAGAGAAAAATCGATGCTGGAGAGTTTGGATCTGTGCGAATGAATGTGTAAAGGGTGACAAGGGATGGTGCAGAAGGCAGTGTCAAGATGCTGGCCGGCCACTGCACTCGACCGTCTATAAGCCGGCCCCAGATCGGACCAACGAACCGTCACCGATCATCCAACCAAATGTAAACCTACTATAGTCGATCGATACCTTACCGAAAAAAATGATATATGTGGTCTTATTATATGACTTGTTACTACTATTCGGTGGTGTATGAAATCTTTGTTACTGCCAAGCAGTTTTGTGTTGTACTAAGGCTGTATGCAGTGCTCGTTCTGGGCCTGATACACCGGATAGCGGTGCAGTGGTATAGTAACAAAGTCCCTTCCACCCCCACTATCATCCCTAAGACCTCCATTTCAGTCGTTTTCACTCTGTACTCCACCCATGCCTGGGGTTTGGCTACTTAAGTCATCCGGTAGCGGTGCACATCCGATACCAGTATGAAACACCCGGTCAACCATCTAACACCATCTGGTCATGCCAACTGATCCTTATGCTTCTGTTGTTGTTGTATGTGATAACGATTTAAGCTCTGACCTTATTTCCAAACGATTTAACTCGATCCTTTCGTATCCTGTGTATTACATTAAAAGTTAAATATGTTGGGTTTTCCGCCATATCCTTGTGTCGTCAGTGTAAGTTGAGGAGAATGCTAGATTTTCAATATTCTCCATTAATGTTGCATTTGCGATATTCTCTCTATCATCAGTGTGAGCTGGATGTTAGATCTCTAATATTGCCCTGTACTATCGGTATAAGTTAAGAATGTGGAATTTCCCATATATCTTCATGATCAGTGTATGTGGAGGAGAACGCTGGATTACCAATATTCTCTGTATAGACCCAGCCAGCACATAATGATTTTCCAATTTTTTTTTTCATTTCACATCTATAAGCCATATATGACCGGAATTCCTTCGCTGGTGGACAAACGGTCACACACTATTCAGTACATTTCGTGCCGTTAATGTTTTACATTGGAGACTATACATGGGCTCTAGGAATGTTTCAAGTGGAAAACACATTGAAACACACAGAAAAAATTAGCACAGAGCTCTATGCTGTGGTGTGGCAGAAGTTTGCAAAGTTAAAAAAAATGACATAAATGACCATGTGCTTTTGTTTATCTATCGTATGACGCGTTCTGCTTATGCACAGTTATGCGCAACTCGAAACCGCTATCTGGCTTATATGTTTAGTTTCATCAATTGGTAGTTTTAGCCAAAAATTCGAAGTACTGAAGACGGTGAGCAAAGAGGCACATAGGAGAATGTACAAGAGAAGAAGGAACACTGCCACGTGTTATACACGTGACTTTAGTGGGCATATTAGTTTTGATCTTCCATAATTGAAACAAGTAAGGGTGACGTCATCATGAAGGATACCGATAAAGAAATACGTTGTAGGCCTACGCCCGTGTTTTTAACACAGTTCCCACCGGTATGTCATTAGTGCACTGTAAATTTATGTGTTTAATGTATAAACACTTCAGATATCCATCAGATATTAAACGCCTGGAGATGATAGCATTATATTATAGGCTCATATACATGTTTTAGACGCTTGTGTTTAATACGTAAATATATTTGTATATTTATTAAACGTGCTTGTTTGAAGTTTAATCACCGATTAAACATGTTGGGCATTCTTCATTTTACAGTGCATTGACCGTAGAAACAGTATATGAAGGTTTATCCTCGCGCGTTTTAAACAATTAGTGCAGTATTTTTCTTGCTTCGAGGTATTTGTAAATTTTCTGTTGCCCAGGGTGTTGGGCTGTTCCATATTTGGTTCCGAATTCTGCTCCTGCCTGTGTCAGTTTTATTATTTGTCAGCATAAACCCACAAAGCTTTATGTGTGTTTGAGAGAACATCAATGTAATCATCTGTATATGTGACTGTCAAACACAAGACCTCCACATCTAAAACATTAGACATGCCACTCTACCCTGTCACAATATATATACAGGGAGTCGCGACATGCATTTCACCCAGTTTTGCAGTTTTCCAGATTCCACCTACCATAAGGTTTAACCCGTTCCCAAGAGCAAAGGGTTGATAAATGCTTGCGTGAAGGAAAGTAAATAAACATACATGTAAGGTATATATATATATAGTATATATATATGTGATAGTGAATTGATGTGTGTGTGTCTATATATATATATATATATATATATATATATGCGGACAGACAAAGGCAGTCAGGTGTGATTCAGTTATTTAGTTGTCGAAGTAATCTCAACGCTTGTTTAAATAATTTCATAAGGAGTAGACCTGAAACAGTTATTTCAACTGGGTTAATTTTATTTCAACAAAAGTTGCAACACGGCCCGAAATTGGCCTTGAAAATATCAGAAAAACCAAATGATCGAAATACCTGGAATGTAGTGTATTTCAGCTACAAAACTTCCTCCACCACAGCCTGTTGTATGGAATATAGTTCAATTCTGCCACAAATATTCCTCCACAACAGTTTGTTTGAACTGTAGTGTAGTTCTAGTTGTCTGTAATAGAGTGTAGTTTTTCAACAAAGCTCCCTCCATAACATGAGAGCAATGTGATCAGGTTAATCTGTCTCTCATCGTTGCACATGCGCCCAGTCGCGGGCAGGAACCAACCTCAAGCGAATCGGATGAGGCTTTATATCGTGAGGTTTTTCGGGTACCTAGATAACGGTGGTTCTTTAATCAGGGCTTCACGTGACTTTCTCCTCCAATGGATCGAACCTCTGTGACCATCGTGAATTGAGGTGAAACATTAATGAATAAAGTGGTAAACCCTGATCAAGTAAATAAGTATGTTTGACATAGCTGTACTCAGATTGCTAATGCTGTTTTTTATATCGTCTTCGTGCAAATGGAAATAAATTTAGACATAGGGCATGGTCAAAGAAAGAACATTCATATGTTATATATAGGTTCTTCTTTTAAACTCATGGTAAATGATTCTGTGGGGTTCCGTTAAAATGATGAAGAACTAAAGCCTTCACCACGTAAATTTCACGGTTTCGCCAGATTTCTATATTCTTTGCCGACATCTTTGTCAAGTGAAACGATGAAATTCACCTTGAGTTCTTCATTATTATTGCATTTATATGGCTATTGACGATGTGGTGCATAGTGCATAAAGTACACGTGCTCAAAATGAGCCCTGCTGATAACACCAGCTTGATTTCCACAGGCCAAAGGTATCAATATGTACCAAACCACAGGTTATTTAACAACTGGTACGAACGCCGGTTAATTGATTTGAAACATTCTCACGTAATCCTTTTCAAAGAAACCGGATGAAGAAAAAGAGAAAAAAAAAGAAATAAAATCAATCAGATTTGTGTTCAAAACCTAGGGAAAAGGACCGTTTTGTTAGAAGCAGGATCAAATTTACTGGCCGTTTTCGCGTCACTGAAAGCTGGAATTATCTTTCTGCCTTATTGGTTCACAAACAACGCAGAGACTACGTCTTCTTTGTAGTATCTTCAGATCTTGCCTTTTGTTGTTAGTTGTTAGGAAATCTGGCGGCTGTCATATTCTTTGAGCTTCTTTTTTGAATTGAACAGACAACTCAAGGGTTTCCCAGATGTATTATTACAAAAGAACATATTCTTTACTGTTTGTCGTGAGCGAGGTCCTCGTATGCATGAGCAGTAATCAAATCAAAGTCAATGTGTTGTATAATGAGCTTACGTACACGAAAGAGCCGTGTGTCCCAGTCAGTGTCCTTTTCTTGGCTTACCGTATTATCTTAATTTTCAGCCTTCCGCATATTGCTCAAAACGGCTGTTTCCTCGTTTTGAGTATTTTAACCCAACACATATGATTTGCCTGAAGGCATTAAAGAGCTCTGATCAAATAGGGGTAACTCACTAACAGAATGGATGCTCTTACTCGACATAAAAATTTGATTGCTTCCTTTTCCCTTCGGATTTTCTGTTGGTTTTGAGATGGTAAATGGAGCTGTCATATGAGATGCTCGAATGTCTTCCCATAGTTCATGTTGTTACCGTAGTTCTCTGTTCCTTCAATTGTAAATGTACATGAACATTGTACAGCGTACACTATATTCATTTAGGGAATGTAATCCTTTTTTCTTAACATAGCCACTTGTGATAAAAGTCCTCTTGCAGGTTTTTGCAGGATATAAAGAACATTTTTAGAGGGGACTATTGTTGTGCATTATGTTTCTGTTTGTGTGTGATTTGCTATCGATGCTACTAGTATTTCGGCCATAACATGACATAGCACAAGGTGTCATTGGCGACATAGTTACAGAGCTCATCACTGAAAGACTATTTGGAAGTCAATATATCGGACGTCCACAATGTTTCGGGCCGAGCCCGATACCTGTTATACTGAATTGTCGATAAGTGAATTATCTGACAATTTCATCGACAAAATAATTGCGGGAAAATCAAGTTGTCGATGTCCACAAATAAATTATTAGATCTGCTGAATAAATCATCGATATCTATATAAATGAAAGGAAAGTTGAATTTATAAAGATAAATGTATTTCCACATATATGAAATGTGAATGGTGAATGATAATGTTTTGGCGATAGTCATGTAATAATGATCAAATCGCATTCGACTTCAGCATCGATGTAGTAATCATCAATATCGACAAATGAATGATCGATATCGCATATATTATTTATGTGCGATAAATAAATTCTCGCCATTCACAAATAAAGTATCGATGTCGAGGTGTCGACAAACAACGCTTACTATTGAATAAATATTAACTCGCCATGCGTGTTGAAGTTTTGCTTATAGAATCCCAGGGTATCCTTAACCTTGAATATCTCGTAAATGTGGATGATTCTTCAATTGCAATTTCACAGCCTTAATGTTAAACAATTGCTCTGTAGCAGTGTGTGTAAAGCACTTTACAGTTGATTTAATGTCTGACAGTTTATTGGCACTATGCAGGACGGACGTGTCCACAGTTAATACCACAGACACCCTGTTCCACCGGTACAATGAAATGAATGAGGGCGGTTCTATTTATTAAGAACCCTCATAAAGGTTTCTCATGCTGGGTACAAAAATCAAATTGTCAATCACAAGTCAATTGGTAGCTAATACATCGCGTTTAGCATCAGATATAATTTTCCACTTGTCCATATAGGCCTTTGTGATAGACCCTTATCACGGGTGTGTTGGTGGCTTTATAATTCGCAATGTGCGACATGGTAATCACAGGTTACAATCCGTCGTTCCGGATTATTTGATTTGATTTTGTTTTGTTTTGTTTTATTTCTTTAAAATTTGTTTACATTGCAAAATTAGCTGTCACTTTATCTAATTTGTAGGTAGGTATTAAAAGCGATTCTAGAACTGAATCCGAACCATGGTGCTCTGAAGTTCTTTCAAATGGCAACTTTTTACTCTATAAACTTGTCATCTTTGAGGCTCATACGTATCTTATACGTTGCAACTACCTTGGATCTTTTATGATGTAACGTCCTACTTCACAACTTTGGCATCTTTGCAGCCCATACCACTCTATTATATTGCAACTTTCTATATGTTACAACCTTCGTATCTCTTTGGTATGTTCAATTTCACAACCTAAGCATTTTTGCAGCTGACGTCTCTTTTATTTTGCAAACCTTCTACAAGCCTGGCATTTGTGGCAGACGCGCTAGAACATCTGGTTTAAGCCCAACAATAATTTTCTGTCCCAAAATACTTTAGAACTGACGATCTTCTTAACTCTTTGCCCAGCCATAAGGAAGTCGGATTCTGCGCAAAACAAAATGTAAGTACGTTAAGATTATAAACGTCACGGCGTTTTATGGAGTTTCCGTGAGGCAGCGTCACTAGCACCCAAACTCTCTTAAATAGAAGAAGAAACAGACACAACAACGCAAAGAAAGGAAGGGAATTTGACAAACAAAAACGACAAGCTGAGAAATACTTAGCATATGAATCTGATTTGTTCAGGCAGTTAGATTTTGTTGCTGTTGTTGTATTTTATGCCTCGCGAAAGTCTGTTCCCCATTCCCAAATCCGTCTAATCGGTGCCCTCCTTGTCTTTATACACTACTTTTTCTACGTATATCGATATATACGAACAGTTAGTCACTCCACCCATAAAACTGTGTAAGTGAAAGACCTGTGTGTGTACATGGTTGGTGAGCAATCTTCATTTAAATACTAACATGAAGGAGCAGTTATATGCCCTACAATTAAGGTACGAGTGCGTGTAAGCAAACACTTTGTCGTCACCGCAAAGAACGACGCGTTTTTACAGCAGCTGGGAGGGATTTATGATGACAAACTGAGCATCAGACTGTCGTATCACACAGCCCTGTACCTCTAGGACAGATCTCTGTGTATACGGTATGAATGTTACAGACGCATGTATTGGTTTCCCTGGTTACAAAATCCGATTGATTTCTATTTGTGGAAAAACTTCTGTCTGGCAAAACATACTCAGCTCAGCTTTAGATGTAGTTTCCACTGCCTTTTCCCTGCACACCCTCTTGTTGTATTTTTTTTTATTCCATTGATATTGGATCATTCCCAAAATATCCTATACTTTTTTATCAGTCCATTTACATCTATTTGTTTCCATGTCAGCCGAGAGGGCTTGAATTGAGCTGTGGCGTTCGGATAAACTGAATACGGTCTGAACATCTAAATTAGAATTGAGATACTGAGCCAAGAAATTTGAAAATTGTACACGTGGACAGCTTTGCTGTGAGCGAAGTACGAAGTTATTACCTAGAATGTGGGTAGCTGAATTTACTGTATCTGAAGTTATGTTCGCTGATGGAGGGAACAGGGGGAATACAGCTTGGGTTAGCCATCATCAGTGACGCAGACTACCCCTAATTTCGGGCAGGATTTACTAAGATTAAGCGAGAGTATGAGCTGATAGTGGGGCGCGCCACAATTTCGTAAATAGAAGGAAAATGATTCCATAACGATTTCTAATTATTTTGTTCCCATTTCTGCAGCCCAAAAAAACCATCCTTACCTTTTTATTTATAAGTACTTGATTTCGTAATCATGATACATTTTTAAATATTCTAGGTCTTCCTATGAATTACAAACGCAAACGGACGAAGGGACTGACTGCGAATTTTCAGCATGATTACGGCATTTTCTAAGCTAGTTTTTTCCTGTTTTTTATCTAGGGACAGTCCATCTTCGGAATATATCAAATTTTGTGGCAGTAGCACATGACATAATATTCAACAGAAAGATCGGACTCGCAAACATCACACCCGAGTTGGCTTACTAGTGGCTTTACAATCAATCGGTAGCGGCCAGGCGACTAAATCCTCCTGAGTCTTATCGATTCAAACATATATGCAGGCCGGGGGACCAGAGCGCTGATATCACAGACGATGTACAAAGGGTTACGGGCCTTTGGTGTTGATAGCTCGCATTCTCCAATCGATCATGCAGTTTTCCGACAAATCAAGCTGATCGGTAGATAAACCCTTGTTGGCAGTGATAACCACAAGCTTCAGAAATCAATCACCTATCTCAGACTAATCGATTACATCCCTGTGATCGATACGTATGTCGACTTCAGTCGAAAACGGTATTTTCAAAGCGGAAGAGAACAAAATGCAATTTGAATACTAAGATTTAAATGATTTTCAATGCAATAGAAAAAACAAATGCCAGGCTCTAATGTTTGAATAGTCAGGTAGAATAGTCAGGCACGAAGCTGTTTCTCGAGCCGCTTGTGATAATTTGACAATAGGAGACTCAGACGGTCTACACGGAACGGTGCAAACCCATCGTTTTTTGTCGTGATGTGCTTTCTGAACACACATGCACCTAGATGTGTGACATAATCCAAGAAAAAACAAAGGAGCACAAGGCGTAGGACCTCTTCGTTAACGGCAGGAAAGGGGTTTACGAGTTTCCCATTACCTTATTCTCCTTTGGATCTCCAATGCAAAGAGATGATTAAATGGCTCGATCAAAAATTTCAGTCAATTTTAAAACAAAGACGCAATCATCATAGTAACGCAATAATTGATGTGTAACCTTACATATTCTTGTGTGAAAAAATATGTGGCAAGACATTTTATTCACCCAGTCACATGGGAAAGACATTTTTTTCACTGACACACGCAGGCATTGTTATTGTGAAGAGATTTGAAATTCGTTAATAGATAAAATTACGAGGCAGATGTGCAGGCGAATGGACATGGTATTTTCTGGAAGTTAGTGACCTTTTGATGGTGACATCAGGTGTCACGAAATGTCTGATTGCGTTTCTGGTGGTCAGGTGGTGATCGCGTGACAGTTTGATTGGATATAGTTGTTGAAGTTGTGATGGATTCGTATTGATCAATTACACCATTTCGTGTGGCCGAATTCTGGGTAAATTTCTGTTCATTTGCCTTTAGAGTAAATTTGTCGGTTCTTGGATTTACGAGCAGCGCTTTTTCAGTGGACTTTCACTTCCGATAGAAATAACAGTACCACACCAAAGAAAATAAATTCCGTCGGCCAGACCTGTCTCGGCGGAATTCCGACGTGAAAGCTTTTTTCCAGGGCGATTTTAAGGCACATAAAGTAGACATAGATTGCATTTATCGCAGAATCAGGATATTACAATATAACAAAAAAAACATACCACTGAACTATTCCATTCCGCGTTTCACGAGTTCATGTATAATTTCCTGCAATTGTGTGTACTTATCAGTATATCAGGCGCATACTGGTATCATTATACACACCATGCATATAAAGGCTTTCACTGGATGTTTTGTTTTATTTTTTCTTTGAATAATATTTTTGTCTTTGCCACTGGATATGTTGTTCTTGAGGTGATCCGAGCTACAAAAACTCTCTTGACATTTTTTTTCGTTTCCTGTTCATGATAACTTGTTTCCATGGTAGCTGTAATATGGGACCATTTAAGATCTAATTGAAAATATTGTGTTATCTGATGCCACGGCTGTCAGCGAGCGTGTTGCTGAATTATTTATTCCCACACCCTACATTTGTATCGTTTTTCAGATACGATACATTTTGAAGGGAGTCAATTTTTATTGATATATTAAACGAGAAGACTCGAATGGAAGTTAAATGTAAGTTGTTGAAAGCTACTACAAAATGATTCCTTTGAATTCAAGACTTTATGTGCAAAGCTAACTGTATTAGAATTATACAACTTTAAAATGCACCAAGGGAGTCCCCTAACTCGAGCCAGATGGACCACCGTTGTGGTCAAAATGGTGACTTCATGCCGCCACTGTACAAGATCTTTTGTTACACACGTCCTAAGTCTGTGAAGCCACTGTTTACAAGAAAGACCTTTTCGGGTAAACAGTACTGAGAAATAAATGGCTTGAACACTGTAATTTGGCGATCATCGGTATCATGTCATAATATCAGCCACCTGTCAATGAGTTTGATCAGCTCTTCTTAAAATATGGAAACTTTTGTTTTCATACGTCCTTCTTAAAACCCGAGTATTCAGTTTTCAATGACGCTTTTGAATCTTGTTTTTCTTTAATCTATCTGTGTCACTTCCTTCATTTGCATACATATTCAACATTGGCAGAAAAGAGCCACCTCTAGATAATGGCTAGAAATATAGCATTTATGGGAGCCTAAACAAATTTTGACTTTGATACTCTGTTACGAAACACACCGAAGTGTCTCCAATTCAGATCTTCATACACGAAGTTCAGTTTATTTGATGCATGTTGTGGACGGTTCCCGCTGGCAGAGCTGTCTACAGGTAAACTGGTTGAGTTCAGAAAATTACCCCTTGGTGAATGGAGTCCCGGGTTCGAACGCTTCTCCCAATGGTTAAACTGTGACAGGAGATTTGTCAGGTGCCCATGGCGGTGCAGTAGTTTCATCCGTGCTCAAGTGAATTCCCTTTAAATTTAAGCCAGAGTTCTGTAACACAACTTAAAGAAAACGGTGTTGAACACGGATGAAATTCATTTGATGGAGTTTAACAGTCGTTTTTCTTTTTTGTGCCAAAATATCGTCATCGCCTTACAGTCGTTACAACGACTTGCTTTATTTGCAGATAAAGATTATCGTTAAGTCACTAAGTATATTATCAATGTCACGACTTGAAAGCACGACAATAATGTCTAAACCTGAGGGTGTGACGTTGGGAAGGGGCGAGAGGTTGATATATATACACTATGGCAAGACAAACTCACGCATGTGTGGGAAAACATCAGTCACAGATGACCAGATGTTATGTCATTTTATATCCAAGATGGCCATCGCGGCAGAAACCTCCGAGGTTCTTAAATCGACTGCATTCACAGCTGCTGCTTTCTTTGTTGACATGGCTCTAAGTCATACTGATTTGATCGAAAATCGCTTCCCCTTCAGCTCGTTTTGTTCTGGTATTATTTGCAAGCCACCAAACAGAAGATGAATGTAATATATAATAAAAGCTCATGGGCCAGGCTTTGACCCGGTTCCATCGATTTAGGCCAAAGTCATGTGGCCTGTTGATATGAAATTCTTCTTACAACACTGGCCCACGTAAGTTAATATCTTCAGGGGAGAAAGGAAAAAACGTTTACGTGGACAAAATATCCGACTGAAATTGGCAATAGCTGGTGTCGGCTGTATTTCCATGCTATCCATGACATTTGAGATTGGAAATAACTCGTGCTGAACGTGTATACATAATGCAATGTGATAGTTGGTCAGGTCAATTTAAATAGTAGCGAAGCAGAGGAGTTATTGCATCGAGATTTGGTGCTGTGAACATACGAGGCCAATGTACATAAATTGTTATACACGCTATGTTTAAGGTATATTCATAACTGTATGGAATATTACAGAATACACACTTATTATATCGAGTTTGGTCAATTAGGCAAAGAATTTATCACTAATAACATCGAGATATGTGATAAAGGAAATGATATACAGACATGTGTCAGTCTGTACTTCATCACTCGGATGTTTGGAATTTGACTTACAGGTTTGTCGTGAATGTCTTTCTTATTCAGATTATATACTATGAATTATTTTCAATAATGGTAAAACACCGCTTATGTTTTTAGCTTGAAGTCATTTTTTTTGTCTTGTAGTCATATATACAATCGTGTCAGCATGTTTCCAAACAGAATACCCCGCATAATTAACCGTCCATGTAGGAAATCAATGAATCAAAGTCGCGTGTCATCAATCAAAACATTAATCAAGCTATTGATCAACTTATCGCCTTTAATCACGGTGCCCTCAAGGTATGAAAAAAACAAATTCCACATTTCTGTCGGTTGATATTATATCTCGTCGTTTGAGCACGCAAGACGCCTGCGGTGAATACCAATTTATCGTTGGCCCTCTGGCGACGACGTCTGTTCATAGACACAGCTTCTGGTACAGTCTGATATGAAGCTGACATGTGTAATGAGCCAGCATCTCAGAGGTAGTCTGTCCATCCAGGGCGAACCAGTCTTCTACATCGTGTCAGCCAATTCCATGGACCGTCCAGAGAAACACAGTCGATTGGATTGCTCCAGCTGCACATTTCGGCGTGGCAAAAAGTTAAATTGCATTGCCGTGTTCCGAAATAGAACGGACCTAGAAAGGATGTTTCACGAAAAAAATGCTAAACCATGAAATGGAACGACGGAGCAATGGCCGCGATTTTTATATTCCGGTGATACATTTTATTGGCTTATTTCCGCGGAATATTGCTGTTCTTTAATGTGACTGTTGTTAAAAAGCATTGAACTACATTTGTCACGC
Source organism: Acanthopleura granulata (assembly GCA_016165875.1). Classification (NCBI taxonomy): domain Eukaryota; kingdom Metazoa; phylum Mollusca; class Polyplacophora; order Chitonida; family Chitonidae; genus Acanthopleura; species Acanthopleura granulata. The sequence goes on along the minus strand of JABBOT010000011.1, from coordinate 12,818,760 downwards.
TAGAACAAAACGACATAAAATGTCACAAATGGGATTTATGTCACGAAAAATGTTGCTTTGCAGCAAATAGAGAAAAATAGCCATAAGTGAACAAGAGGGAATACGTTTAAATAACACAATTTATGGGGCACAGAATGAAGAGCCTATGCACGCAAGACAAATTTTATGTGGTTGCAACCGATCAAGAAAAAGTGAATAAACAGAGTGGCGCAATACTTAATTATTGGGTGATTTCTTTAGTTTGCAGGCATTACGCTCTGTTTCCTACATTAAGATTATCATGGCCATTGTTGTGCATACGTTTCTGCCTTCTCCTCAATATTGTGATACTATTAAAAGAGGTTTGTGAATCCATGTAGAAGTTTTCCTAAATTTGTTTCCACATGCACTAACTTTTAGTTCAGGAGAATCTAGGCGTCGAATCCGACATTCGTATATCAGCCCTCAACCAAAGTAGGTGTTCCAGGTCAATAATCGCAAGACCAGTTTCCAAAAACGACAAATAACACACCCCCAAAGAACTAAGAAAATATAAAATTAGGACGTATTCATGCAAAGAGAAGCAGTCAACAGTTTTCAATGATGACGAAAAGGCATAATGAATGTTCTCGGCGGATGAATAAAATCAGTATCCAAATCGTGCACCATTTTAGTTCATGTGGCGTCGATAATCAACTATGTATCTCAGTTTCGCTTTGAATGCAACTGTTCACATATCCAGTGTGACGATCACACTCAACACTATGTACACACGGCCCCTAGCCCCGGGTTAAGGGGAATTAGAACAATTATAACGCAGAGTCCCAGAGATTCTGAACACTCCGTCCGTATTTATCAACAAGAGAGATGCACTCATTGTAGAATTTAAGAAACTGGGAATGAAGGCGTTTGATGGAATATCCTTGACACACTAGTTTTTGCAGTAACAACTTTTGACGTTGATTGAAGTCATCACACAGCACACAGGATCTAACAAATGCTACAATGCGAGATATGAATACGACATATGCAGGACCGTTCGGTACATCAAAGTAGGGATAATTCACAATATCAAATCGAAACTAATCCTCTTGTTGTAAAGTCTGCGTGACATTACATCATTGCCGTCTTTGTACAGGTAGAAGTCGTGATAGGATGTACCATCTGGAGAATCTGTAGTGTCCTTTAAATCCAGCGAAAGTAGATATATATATATATATATATCTTTCACAGCCTTTGTTATATACGAGTTGCTAGCAGATCATCAATATACAGTTTGGTTAATGAGAAAGATCGAGCCTGATGAAGATTACTCTTTAATAACTTCTGCACGTAGTCGTATTCATACGAGAACTGATTTTAGTCTGCCAAAAGTGGTACACAATTTATACCCATCGAAATAACTATACTTTTTTGATAAGTGTTTTCCCCAAATTTCACATAAATATTACCTGTGAGAAAATCAAGTAACATCAATAAACAACTAGACATCCCACGAACTATAACCCTTGCATGTAGTGGAACTGAAGAAGGCTTTGTTGCCACTGATATTAATGTAGCGGTGACACGTTTTATTAAACAGCGGAACAATTAATGACGAAATGGTATCAATTAAATCTGTGTGAGTTATAGTAGTACATCTATAATGAGTGGAAAAATCCCGAGTAGAAAAATCCTTATATGGTATATGTGTAACAGCTTGTATTTCATCAGTGAGACGTTTGGGGTTCTTAAGAATTCACATACAATTGACGCCTGACTTTTTGGTGAATTCACAACAATACTTGTTCCAGAAGTCATTAAAAATGACGCTGCTCTGATGTTTATTTCTGGGGTGTGGTGGAGATTCTTCCAGTTTAAATCAATGACCGCCAAGACATCACGATATCAACTAGTTCTGCCTCGTGTGCTTTATTTAACCTTGAAATATTCCTAGCCATCCGCCATCTGTAAACCTCGCCTCCCTCATTGCTCAATCTGTTACGCCTTACTTGCCTGTAAACGTAGAGTTGCTTCGTGAATGGTGTACATGTGTATCAATAAACACCAAGGTACGCTCTGATGTACAATTGTTTGCCGCCACGCCGTGATGTAATCGCCTTGCAAGCTCTTTGTCTGTTTATCGTACCTCCCCAGACCGGTGTTGTTAAAATAAAGTGTTCATACTTCTAAAACTCCTCACGCCTTTGCCAACTTCCTGCCGGCAAACCAGCCGGTGAAACCCTTTTCGCAATTAAGCGCCTAGGCGTTGGGGTTGTTTTAAGTACCGAGAAGCTTTCTGGATTTTTTTTTTCGCCAACGTCTAGAAAGCCCGTATGGTTTCAACGAAGGAATGGCATGTGGTTGTGCTGATCTGTTTAGTTGTCGTTCAGTATTGTGGAGCGGAAATTGTAATCTTCAGTCACGAAAAAAACAACCTGTAACTGAAATCCCGCTGGGAACAGACCTCTTTATCACACAAATAACTTGTTATTCTTCGTAGTAGACGACAGTAAAAATTACAAATCAAAGAAAAACGAAGTGGTTGCATCCATTTATATTGTAGTCTTTTTCCTTCGCCGCCCCTCTCCGGTTGTACGTCGGAAGGTGCTCCAGCAACCTTCGGATGATCTTGGGTTTCCTCCCACCATAATGCTGGCAGCCGGGGTATAAGTTAAATAGTCTTGAGTAAAACACCAATAAAACATAGAAATAAATAAATTCATCGTCGTTATCATATACCATGATAAGTAAGCAAGGTGACGTTGGGACCTTGTTTAAAGTTGAAAAGCTGTATGCGGTTGGAAGTATTATGGCAGCTATAGAGAAACTCTTCCGAATTGATCCCAGGAGTTGTTGTCAGTTGATAAGTCGCCTGAGAAAATGATACATCGAAAACCCTGTCCCCATAATAAGTGAAACTTATATACCGAAAACCCTGCCCCCTAATAATTGAAACTGATATACAGAAAACCCTGTCCCCATAAGAAGAGAAAATGATATACCAAAACCCTGACTCCATAATAAGTGAAACCGACATACCAAAATCCATGCCCACGTAATAAGTGAAATCGATATACCGAAAACCCTGACCCCATAATAAGTGAAATCGATATACCGAAAACCCTGACTCCATAATACGTGAAATCGATATACCGAAAACCCTGACCCCATAATAAGTGAGTTTGGCTTCGAGCCACATCGATGACAAATCAACCATATTTTAGCTATAGTGTCTAAAACCATCGCCAGGGTAAAGTAAAGGGTCATTTGGTTTTGTAACCTAAATCTGCGTTAGTCAGTCAGTCAGTCATTGTGCCAATCATATGTAGAGACTGTCATTTGGAGAGAAATCCCGTTTAGAAAAGTTGCAGTATTTGTAAAAGAATTAAGAGCTCAGGTGCAATTTATTGTAGGTCGATTGTAAGATCTACGGATGAATCAATCTGATTGATCACGATTTTGATCAGCGGATCACATTTGTGAGTTCACTGACAGTGTTTGAACATTGCATGACTTTTATTGTGTAACCCCAACCAAAGAAAAAAATTCGACATGACGAAAATATTTGGCGATCGATAAATTGGCAAATTAGGTATAAAAACTGAACTTGATCTTTCCATACAATTCCTTGGCCTCTGTAATGAATTCCAAACAAATGATTGAATACTGAGACGGTAGTCTTGGGAACGGGTACCAGATGGTCTGATTAGAAATTCAATTTTTCTGCGCATTATATTTCCAATCATGGTTTATTTATCAAATTTCGAGAATGCAGACCAAATTATTCCACGCCTGTGCTTCGCCTATGATTAATGCTTCTCATCCAAATACGTGACGTCACACACTCACAAAAAATGTCTGGAAGACCAGAATAGTGATTCGCAGTCCCTTGACATCACTGCCGCCAGGAACTCATTACTGAGGTTAAAGAATGTCCAAATATCGTCACTTGAAACCACCCAGGTCAGTCGGTTAGGGTTTAGAGCACGGATTACAAAAAAAAGGAGTTGTCAAATACCGTAATATCACGTGTAAACTGCATGTTTAGAGAAAATAAAGTCGTGAGACCTCTGTACGAATGATTCTTTACAGTATAGAGTACTTAGCTCTTTGAGTAATATTCGCTTCATTATTGTTTGGTAGTTCCACTGACAATTTGTATTCATTTTCAATACCTGTAAAATAAATCTCTATTTCTGAAGCTGGAGAGAAAAGAAAAATTCTGAAATGTAGCCAATGATCTTCGTCTTATCGTAATATTTTCTGCTTACTTTCCCTCTTCTTACGTAATTTAACGCATTTTCAGTGAGTTAAACACGGCTTTTTTTTTGACTGAAGTAGCACTTTAATTTATTTATTTATTTGATTGGTGTTTTACGCCGTACTCAAGAATATTTCACGTACAGGGAGGCGACCAGCATTATGGTGGGAAGAAAGCGGGCAGAGTTCGGCTGAAATACCCCACCATCCTCAGGTTGCAGGCAGACCTTCCTACGTGCGACAGGAGAGGAAGCCAGCATGAGCTTAGCATTTTCATTGCCTCTCCTCGAAGTACAGCATTACAAATCTATGTATCGAATGATTACGTTAGTGACCTCGGCCGATTGTATCTTCAGGTTTCATAAGTATGCTTCATATGTAAATTATTGAGTAAGATAGGTCCCCTTCTCATTGAGTGAATATTGTCTTCACATTGTATGACTCGATCTTAATGTAATTCTCTATCTTACTGTCTTTCTGTATATTTTTTATATGGACTTCGCTACTAAAACCGAATCACATAGAGGCCTATATATGAAAACTCAAAATACAAATCTCTTTAAGTCTGTTACGTAACTGTAAAATTAACTTTTATATGTTTGTGTCGGCTTGAGGAACCATTTTATCATTAATGTCCCCTCTACACGCCCACTGTACTGCGAAATATCATAAAGCTAGTTAACTGATAAAGGCGAGGAGTGGTAAAGGCGTAATTTAATACAGTTTAGCCTTCCTCGATAATTAACGGATTTAAAGTTAACCCAAGGAACTAACCAACTACCCTTTTGTAGGGAAATCTAGATGAGACCGTTCCTCTACAAACATGGCGTGAGCATCATCATCAAGGGAGCGTTAGGAATTACCTTTTGCAATCTGGTGCCTGTCCGAGCCAAAATGAACAACAAGCAAGAAAAAAAAACTTTTTTCCCATAATGATGTCTGCTGGCCTCATACCGGGAACTGCTCTTGAAAGGTTTCCAGAAACCTTGTCGCGTCTCGGTCACAAAGACCTTGTCGACAAATTTATTTCTGATGGTAGTTTAGAGATGATACGCCTCGCCCAAAAAAAATCAAGTTTCTTGGTGCAATGACCTTTGATGAGATAATGTGTGTTTTTTCGCTGATATGAAGGCAAAGACTTGTCTCTTTCAAACTTTTTCCGGGTACTCAATCATAAGAAATGACGATTGACGTATATTGGCCGTCTGTGTGCTTTTGTCACTTTGTCATGCTGTAAACCTAAAGCCGACTAAGTGGTATTTTGGTGGTAAATAAGTCCACGACAGCAAATGACATATTTGGTTTTATTTCTCCAAGTGATCACTCCATATCGAATTTTTATACTGATTTTACGTGAACGTCTTTTCCTTTTCCTTTCCGCTTGTCTGTGTGTGCGGGTCATTGTGTGTTTGTCGATCTTTCTGTTGAGACGATAAACTTGAATTGACCTGGTTAGCAGTAATATACCTGATTAAATTCTTCGAAATGTGAACGTTTCAAATTGTCGAAATTTCCTTGTGTGCATTCCCCGTGGATTATAGTTCACAACTGCCGTAAGTGTTCACCTACTATTCTTGTACTGACCATTAATTCATACTTCTACAGTGCCCGCTGAAAAAAACATGTCTGCCCCAAGATAATGGCATCATGCATTTACTTCGAACAGTATTCGTTCCACAGCTTAGGAAAGTATGCATATAAGGATTTGTGACGTCATCATGGCCTAATCTGCACACTCGTTTTGAATATTTCCCACTGTACTTGATTAGGTCCTCAGCAATTTACCTGACAAGTGTACAAGAACAGACAGACATGCTTTCCTTTGAACATGTTGATATATGTTCGTATTTTCTTTCCATGTGATAGCCTCGATACTATACGCTTAATACAATTTTCGTATGTGTGATAAGAGCCATAAAAGTCTATATACCTGGGGTTTCACCTGTCCACCGACATCCCTCTCTTCAAGCCTATAAGGTGATGGTTGCGGGCGGTAAAAATCCCGTTGTATCCGAAATCCACACACCCCTATGTTGGCAAAGACTAGCGTGTAATCCACCCCGACTCTCCTCGTTCCCAAGCCTCCGTGTTTTCTCAACAAACCGGCCTGTGTTTACATGTCATTTCCCGGCCCTTTGTGACCGTCCCTAATGATATGGGATAATTCCCGGGTTTTGTTGGAAGAGGAAATTAAGCTGGTTTAGATGTTTACTTAAGAAAGAGGATACCCTTTTTTGTATTACAGAAGGAAACGAAACGGAAGGCTGTGTCTTCTGTAAGTCCATGGCATCAATCTGTTCGTGGACATCGAGAGAACAGATGCACGCCGCATGCGAGAGAAGAATTAATGATTATGGCTTGATGCCACTTTGGCAATATTGCAACCCGTATCGTGGCGATGTAGGGGAAGGATCGTGTGTTTGTCTTCAGCTTGAAGCAGATGTTTTGGGGGGCCTTAAACAGGAATATCACCTGCAATACAATCTACAAATTATGAGAATCTATCGTATGTCTCAAGCTGATATTTCGAGCACGTTAGAGTCAGTTGGACCTGGACTCCTCTCAACCAAATGATACACGGTTCCAGCTTCTGGGGTGTCATTTTCTGGTTGCCTCATCTGGTGTTCATAGTACCCCATATTATCTCAAATTTTCTGCCCAGAATATTGTTGTAGGTGCTCGACAGACCTTGCCAGATTTGTAGATGTCATTTGTGCACATTTATCTGTGGAATCGCCATGATATGTTTGCACTGTGTAATCTTGTCCAAGAAGGGGTTCTTCCTCGAGACTTCGGGGTATCTTCCGTTAATATTTTATTTATTCTAAGAGGCTGTGTTGCTACTTTTGCTAATTGCTTTTAAAAACATAATTAGTCTTTGGGGGTTTGAATTTGGACATTGCTTTACAGGTGACGGCTTACTTAGATTACTAGTTAAGTCATAATCATTCATTGATTAAAATATCATCCTTGGGTGGAACAGAACAATTTCGAAATTATCTTGGATTTTTAAATTTACAAAAACATTACTCATAACCAAGTTGTAGCTCCGACAGCTTCTTAGGCCATCTGGGGTTTTACTTCCTCCATGTTACTTAAATCTACGGTGTTAAAAGTGTAGGTATGATGCCACCACAGATGTATTTATGATGTTGGTGAACATCCCCACCACAGATGTATTTATGATGTTGGTGAACATCCCCACCACAGATCTATTTATGATACTGGTGAACATCCCCACCACAGATGAGGTGAAAAAAAGGGAAGAATTACTAAGAATGCTGTGTTGCCATTATATTTGTAAGAGATATTTTAAAACAATGTAAAGCGACATGGCCTAGGGGATGCTTAGTCCACCAGTAGAATCCTGGTTTACACAGAAATGCAATATAAATGACTATAGCATAGAAAGTTAAACCAGACCAGCGACGGCAGTGTGATGACAACTGGCAAATGGCAACACGTAAACGATGACAATGGCCGTCAAGTTTCTGTCAGCAGTGACCTGTCAAATCACTTTGAAACCCCACCAACACATCAAGCCCATTGGTTTTAGATTCCCGGCAAGACCGAAATAAATGTGAATCACGGGTACTATTAGAGCGTTTCACAGGCAGCAGTTGTTCATATTGTGTTGACATCTGCATGATGCTTGGAACATACTACATTATACACATCGTAACCCCTCCCCCTCCCCCTCCCCCTCCCCATCACCAACACCAAGGTCTGAGGCACTGTATATCTGCAGATCGCCTGTTGAGCAGGCGCGGCTGACAGATCTATGACATAACGGCGTTGACTTATCCGGACAAAGGGTCGACAGCTAACGGTAAATGAAGACGGAACATGCCATCTTCACATTTGTCAGAGCAGCCCCTGGATACAGCGGAGATATATCCATTATTCGTGAGAAGCACGGAATATTCTCGCTGCAGGGTGTGGAGCAAGAGCCCAATTCGAATGCCCTACATTGTTTCCTGCAGCTTCCGCCGCATGCATCCCCTTCCAGTACTCTTTCTATATCTCAGAGAGCCTTTAATTCTCTAATACCCGGTATCCTGAAACCCCTATGGGTGCAAGATGGGACGTAATTATCAGTGTCTATAATATTAGTACAGTGGCGCTGCAGCTTCTATCCAAACGCGAATGGTTGTGTGTTTTATTATGCAATGCCAATCCGTTTCATTATATTTTCTTTCTGGGAAGTCTCACCATGCGCAACTGTAAAAAGGTTTCATCATGCCCAGTTGGGAGATGGTATTATCATGTACTGTTGGGAGATGGCATCATTATGTCCTATTGGGAGAAGACATCGCGTGCTGTTAGCTTCGGAGAAAGTGTCACCATGTATAAAGAGGATGGTCAAATAAAGTGACCCCCCCCCCCCCGCACGCTCCACTCCCACCACCACTCCTGATACACACGTGCGTGGATAAAATATGGACATTTGACTATAAAAGACTGCAGCTTGGAAAGAAAAAACAGTGCAGCGACGACCGTATGATAGCTAAAACATTTCACTGTTAACCCATGTAAATAGGCCTCGGAGGTGTAAAAAACGAAAGCAGTTTGATATTAGGAATCCACACTTAATCGATGTTCATATGCAAACGAAATTTCAAGTTGGTTTTGCCATTTCCCAGTACAAAGAATTACATTGTCGAAAAGAATCTTCCCTAGTTGTCAATATTTAGGTGTATATTCATATGGCTGTGATATTTAAGGTATTCTTGTGTAGTACCTCCAAATAATTGTCAGTTTAAGAAAACTGCCAGAGTAGAAAGAAGTGTTTGGTTTCCATTTAAAACCGATTTCATGACATGCAGACGGTCAAATAGGTATTCTTTTACGGATATGACAGGGTGTATGTCGTTGGTCTCTGCAGAAATGTTACGTAATACCGGACTGCTTGACCTTCCTTCGTTACCCTGAGCGTGACCCGGAAATGGAAGGCACTTCCGTTCATGTTTGCTGTTCCTGATGAACAGTTTCGCCTTAACATTGCAGCAATAATGTCGAAATTGCCTTTAGTCGTATTCATTCATTCATTCATTTATTTATTCGTCCCTTTATTCTGCTTGCGGTACAATAATCCCTTGTGTCCACAAAGGATTTGTGAATAATTAGCAACTCTGGATATTAAGTTGGTTATGTCAGGCTACCAAAGAAGACTGTACTTTTGCAGGTGTTTTCACATGCATCGCTATCATCTCTGCTCTTCTTTTTAGAGAAAGTACCTGCATCTAGAAAAATGAAAAAGAACGTCTTGTCTTACCCTGTCCTATACCTTGTGGATTAATCCCTTACGTAGAAAATCTGACTGTACACATTTGTATAAGTCTTGTAAGTTTAGAGCAAAATAAAATATAAAGGCCTATACAGTATAGAAAGTGAAACCAATGCAGTGATGACAGTGTGATATTAGGCAAGTGGTCACACGTTCCCTCTGAAATCCCTAGATCGTATCTTACCTCAGTTAAGGTTTTTTCTAATAGTTCATGCAAATTCATAAATGGTAGGAACTTGTACCCCCCATAACCACCACCCCACCCCACCCCACACCTAGTACCATATAGCTTAAACAGTAGCAGGAAAATAAAGACATGTGCAGAGATACTATCCGCAATTGTGAGACTCACTGGTCTAGAATAACCCAAAGCAATTGTCGGGAAGCACGATTCAAAGGGATTATATTTTCAAATGTTTAGGAAAGGAATAATCTGCTAATTCACAGGCCAGATGCCTTTTCTTTCATTGGGATTAAAACTTTCTCTCTCTCATCGACGTCACCCGGCAGGCGAGCTAACAACCGATGCCGTTTTGAAGTTGTCATGAATTTTTTTCTTTGGTTTAACTTGTGGCATTAATTATGATTGACTGGCCGCTAGATCGTTGGTTGTTTTTCCACAAATCAGCGAATTCTGCGCGGTTCGCAGTCATTTCCTATTTTCATGATGACGTCACGAAACTCGTTCTGAAAGGCGACACAAGCATTAACGGTCTACCCTACTACCCTCCCTTTCTTAAAGAGACTAATATTATTCAGCTTCATTTCCCGCTTTGAAATTTCCTGAGAAAGAACAACAAAGGAAGTTTATTCAACATGGATGAACTGAAATTCGTGTGATTTCTGGTCTTGCGATTAATGACTCGGAACGCCCATTTTGGCTGAGGGCTGGTCCACGACTGTCGGTTTCGACGAATAGGTTCTGAGACTGTGGTTTACAGTAAAATAAGTGAAATCTAAACTAGTTCGACCCGTTTCTGCCAAAGATATTTTGGAAAGAGGGCCCTCAAACGGCTGGCAGCAGGACTCTGACGTCAAAAGCTCTTTTCCCGGTTCATCATGATTACCTTATATTAAAGACGGAACGGCATTACCGTAGAAGCAGATATATTGTAGTATTATACATGTTAAGCTACAATAAGTTTTTGGAGTGAACATTGGCTCAAGCTTCCTCACAGTATCGCTACCTCACTGGATATAAATGTGTACCGCTTCACCACTGAACATCCGAGTTTGCATTCTGCTCTAAGATGTATGTATAAGTATTCCTGTGAAATGGCTACCTCTGCCAATCATGATTATTTAATTCTTTTATTTAATTGGTTGTAACTGAACGCCATAGTCCGGAGTTCCTAAGGTAAGCCAACGAGCTTTTGGCAAAACACTCACAAATTATCTCACATGTGACGTACAGATATGCACGCCACAGTGATGGGATATAACATAAATAAAAAATAAAAGACTACAGCATATATAGGGAGTAAAACCAACGTGATATTTGGCAAATTGTCACACGTTACCGGTGAAATTTGGCAGCATGTCAGTTTAGCTCAGTTAGGGTTTTATTCTAACTATTCATGTAAGTTTGGAAATTGGTCTTGCGATTACTGACCCAGAACGCCCATTTTATTGAAGACTTGTATGCAAATGTCTCTTTCGACGGCTATGTTTAAGGAGAATTAACACGCACAACGGCTTATGCAGAGTTAGGTAAAAGAAATTGGTGTTTAATGCATTAAATGACATTGAGTGTACCTCTGCGAACGTTACACTCGGCAAATGACAACACTAGCTCCATGGACTTCCTATAGTCACCAGTGCCCTACGGGTAATGAGAGCTGAGGAAATTTGATGAGTTGGGTTTATAAGATGAAATAATGTACGGGTCAGTGATCGTAAATAACCGTGTTACATGTTTATACCACTTTTATCTGATAAGGAAATCAAGACATTTTTTCCATTATGCACAAAGAATGGCTAATATATAATCCCAGTAAACTTAGCATAGAGTTTGGTTTGGCTAACTTGTTTGGAGTATTCATTGCTACACCAAGGGGCTGTTTCTTAAGACTTTGTTTGGACATATTCCCCCGTAAATGATGCCAACTCGCTGAGCTACAACACAGACTGTGCTTAATTTGGCAGAGAAAAGCATCCATACGAAGTTTTGCGAAATTTGCCCCTAGGCTTTTTTACAGACAACATTACGTTACGAAATGCTCTCCAAAATGTTTCTTTAATGAGTCTCTTTAATCATCGTAACAGCTTAGATTCATTATGATCAAAGTTTCTAGTGGTTCCGCCAAAGATCTGCCTGGTCCAGTTTGCTCTAAACTCTTTGCAGCAAGACACCCAGACATTATTGGACGGTAGATTTCGATTTGATGCATGTAGTTCGCTCTCAGTAGAGAATAAAATCAATCGGCCATGTGTGTATTTTAGAATCAAGTTCCTTGGACAGAGTGGTACTGTGCTAACACATTACACAGTAACCTATACCTGCTCCTGCGCAAATGCCCGCGCAGAGCTTGTACAGGCTGAGACCAATCCTTTATCGTTCAAACATCTCTTAGTTGTTTACCTACCGTCAAAGTCTTTCCACCAAACATTGCGTTAACATACCCCGATCTGCCGTTCTCATTACCTGATACCTGTCGTTATTTGAAGAAAGATTTGAAACAATGCAAAGAAGCAACGTTTCTTGGTCCTTGAACATGTGTCTTTTACACCGACTTGCATGGTTTATACTTCTTCTTAGTTCTGTGTGCGAAGACAAGGTCATGGGTTTGGAAACTGATTTTATTCATTCGCCTAGAACAATAATCGCGTCTTATCGTCTTCATTGAACCATTGTTATTCTCGTCTTTGGTAACTAGCCTTACGATTATTGACCCGGAATGCCCAGTTTGGTTGACAGCTGGTGTACGAATGTCGCTTTCCATGCCCAAATTCATTCCATTAAACGCCACGTTTATAAAGATATAGTGATATGGACAATTTCTCCCCTGTTATAAATAAGTAGGGTCCAAGGTTTGTACAGCCGCCTCACTCGCTGCTGTCACTGTTCAGTGCTTGTGAAACATCTCTTTTCTTTATCTACTACTAGCACTATACAGGAAGAAACAGCGGCGTGTTCGTTGAAATAACGAAGAACTATTTAGGTGAGCTGTATTTCCGTTGGAAGTGAGTTTTGAAGTAAAGTTGTAGAAATACGCGTTGTCTTGGATTGGTGGAAAAGCGAATCTGTCGCACCAATGCATCAATGTGCACGGCTGCCGCATGCTTCATTTGAGACAGGAATCAAAACTGTGGTATTCTGCTTTAATATACAGCTCGTGATACGGGATTAAACTTGCTACACGGTTTACTTGATAACTGATGGAAGGAAATAGATCAGTTTCATAAACATTTCCCTCCATATCACTGATGTCTCGTTACCGTATTTCAAGCACCTAAGGCAACAGATGTTATACATACATGTTGCTGACTGGGTATAGATGCGGAATCAAACGTGTATACCATGCTAACCGTAGCGACATGGAACATCAATATATCACATGTACTCGGTGACTTCTGAACAGACAGTCTTCGCCAAGATGGCTGGTGCTTATAAAATTATACCTAGTTGCAGAAGTTTGAGAACGTCCTATGGAATATTTTGATAAGCAGAACATTTATTGCCTATATTTCTTTATTCTCTCTCTTATTGCACTTCAGATATGACAATAGTTTCATCTCTATCACTTATTTTCCTCGTCACATTCTAATGACACACAAAATACTGTCGAAATAGTACCAAGTATTCGTTGGTGCATCTCCGTTACCATGTCAGGAATTTAAGCCTGCACGACATGTATCAACCATTTTGGCGAAGACTGTACACCCATTCATATAAAATGCATAGAAAGAAGCGTAAGAATATGCAGATCATCAATGGGAATAATATGCAAACCTCGTATATCCGCTCCTAACAGCTTGCAATGTTCCTTTGAGTGTGTAGAAAACGAGTATCAACTCTTCAAACCGTCCAACTTTGCACATCCACAAAGACATGTGTATCAGTGTAATAAGTAATCAGATTTTGTGCAACTGATACACACGTCACTGTTGATATGTTATCACACAATGACTGCACTTCTACAGTACACAAAGACATGTGTATCAGTGTAATAAGTAATCAGATTTTGTGCAGCTGATACACACGTCACTGTTGATATGTTATCACACAATGACTGCACTTCTACAGTACACAAAGACATGTGTGGATGTCTTTTGGCCAAGATACCTTGTGCCTCTGCTGCACAATGGTTTTTGGAAAACCACGTGAGTTCCGGAGGGGTAATCTAAACATGATAACCTGATAAATAATCATGGCCTAACAGATATTGTGAACAAAACTGGCACTGCCCCTTTCATATCTCACTCCGTTCACGTCAGTGCAAGGATCCAGCCATCTGACTTTTGCCTCAGTGACTGGACAAAGACAGATGTTTGCTGGCTTGATCTGCCAGACGTCGCTGCTGTGTCGCTGGAGAAGCTACATCCGGGTTTCTCGCTTCTGATGACGGTGACGCCACATCGTGATTTGATCGAAACAACTTCTTATTGGGAAACTCCCTCCCCACCCCCACCCACCCCGCCCAGGTAATTCGAATCGAAGCTGTGTAGTCTGTTGTTCATTCCTGCATTTATGATGACGAATTGTGGGCACACTGATAATGTATTACTCATGCAACACAAGAGAACAATAGTAAAGCCACCTTGGGACCGAATCGCCATTGCATGGAGTATTTACTGAGCGAAACTGTTAATATAAGAGACGACATGGAGCATGGAGAGTAAAACCAAAGTAGGGGCAAGAATGTAATAATTGGCAAATGGATAGACGTAAACGGTGTAATCAGGCGTCTGTTCAAGTTACCTCAGTTGGGGTTTCATTTCATATGTTCATGTAAATACTTAGAAAGTAGGAACTCACAACCCCTAGCACCATGGCCTAAGCAGAATCAGATAAGCAAAACGCAGCGGTGTGAATTGCAATTTAGTAGACTAGAATGTCCAACGATATCAAACCGACATGTACAGCTGACAGGGCCACTTAGTTTTTGTTATATATCCTTTCGCTTGGCATGTGTATGTATCTTCCATCCATACAGAATGACATACCTCCATAATGATTTAAACGTTTTACATCGGCCCTAGTGGCGGCGTACAAACTATAGGCGAGAAAGGTTTAGCTGGTCGGCCTGGCTGCTATATCAACCTTTCCCGCCGTATGATCTATCGTCTGCTTCTCCTCCAATCTGCCCGAGAGAACGCAGACGTCTTTTGTTCTCGCCACACGTCTTTTACTGCTGCCTGCTTCAAGTCTTTTTCTCCGGCAATGCCTCGCTTATATCAATTTACTCTTCGGCTCCGATTTGATAGTAGGCTTCTTGTCAGATCCATTCCTCTCCCCCGAGGATCCTGATAGCGTTTCGTTATATGGTATATGGGCAGTCTTGCATTCCTCTTTTATCCAAGCTTTGCCGGTACGTCTCGCCCTCTGCTTAAGATCTTACTAGATCTCTGGAGACGGCTCGGTGTGGTTGGCAGGGGATTTCCCCTGGCGACAACAGTTATAAAAAACGCTGCCCGACAGAAAGACGTTCAGTAACCAGCTATATAAATCAATGTATATACAGGAGACACTATTAGTTCGGTAAAACGATCACCTGAAAGACAATTCCCTCAGCAATTCTCTTGGGTTTACCATAAACACGGGCCTGTGACACGAAAAATGTTACCCCTTATATTGACATTTTCTTCTCTATTTTGGCTGTGACAATTTATATGCAAATACACGATTTCTTTTTTTTTTTTCTCTCTCTTTTTTTTTTAGCTTCCTGTGATGTCTCACATCTTTGCTCACAGTTTGTAAATGGTTCCAATGTTGAAGCTACAACACAGATAACTAGAACAGCAGGAACAGTCTGATAGTTGATAAATTGTCAAACAGCCGGTGAAGTCATTCCACTCGTCAATTTACCACAGTTAGGGTATTATTATATCTGTTCATGTCAATGCTTAAATAGTAGCACTTTATGCACCCCACCGGCATCATGGCTTATGCAGAATCACGTATAATGATAGATCTCAGTAATATTAATGGCAATTTATTATAAGTCACCGGCCTAGAATCACTCAGAATAAATGTTCTGTTCACAGTTACAGAACAATAACATATAAACAATGTCAAAGCATCCATTCACACAACAATTAGCCCCCAAAATTAAGAAAGTTTTAATGAAGACGAAAACCATGTTGTTAGACCAGAGACTAGCTTAAGTGGCATTTGTTATAACAAGGTCCTGATTAAGGTCGCCCCGACAACTATTCGTGATGAAGTGGATTTTTTTTTGTAAATGCTGGTGTCTTTTTCGGATAGCACAGTTACAAGAGAGTATCGATGGGCCGAAACTAGTGGTGCAGAAAAGGAGATATCCAATGAAAATCGATAATAACATAAAGCCCGGCACAGTTGTACTCCTCGAGACTTCGTCTGAGTAATAAGTGCTGGTCGCTTAGTGTATAGCAGACGACTGACAAGTCGACAATATACGTACAGTCAAGGACTCCCTTAAATTGAAGAAACTGCCGATTTATTATGCGCGCTTCTTTTCAATGTCTACTGTGTCCACACTTAATCAGAAAATAATTCGATTTCTCGGACGGATTTCTTCATCATCTCTTTGCAGGCGCTATCTTTAATCTTTAGTCAGTCGCCAGGCCCATTCAGTCATCAGGAGGCGCCCGCAGACGTGGTTAAACTAACCGGTTTGAAATTAAGGATAAGGTCACTCCTTCATAACTACGGACAATGAGGATGAGGATCGATCCTTATGCGTTACCGTCGCTGCGTTTCATTTGATCCCATCAGCCAGGAATGAGTAGATCGCCAAGGCCGCTGCAGATCGCTAACTGTATGGACGCACAAACGGAATCAGAGTCGTGACCTTCTGCCAGGAAAATAAAGAAACAACTGTGCCCAAAAAGAAACCCGAACATAAAACAGCAGGCAGGAATATGTTGCACAAGATCAAGTTTGAAGCTAATTCACGTCTCCCGCCAATAAAATGAAAGTGTGTTTATTAGTTCTTGGTCATGCTATCTTTGCATGACAGAAACGAAAGGCCAAAAAAATAACAGAAAGAGAAACACAACGTGTTGGTTTAAATTAAATGTGGTCTTCCATGCTCAAAAACACGTATTTGTTCTAGAGTACAAAGATATATGATTTTAATCAAGACAGCAAAAAGTTTTCGGGAGATTGTCTTGCTCACATTTTCCGCTTCTCTTTACTGATGCCTCCCAATGCGTAATTGAGGTCGGGACATCCTGCCAATAATTCTTCCCGTCCTGGAATAGTTTGTAAGGGACTTTAACTCTTGAAAGACAAATTGAATCGTTTTTAAAAGCTTCTTTCCGTTTTGATGGCCATGATATTTCACATCCAACCCACAGCATCAAAACTTTTTGTCTCTTTAAACTGCAGTGAAAGTCATTGTCTCTTCAGTTTATTTTATCGTCTGTCAGAAACAGCTGAGTAGAGCTCATGAAGCAGAAGATGAGATGACACCTGAAACCATTATTAAGTGTTCTTCCTAGATGAGCAAACCTTTCTAAACAAGGTTCTTGGTCGCAATCATACCTTTGGCAAAGAAATATATATACAGAATAAAATGTCAAACTAAAACGGCGACGACAATGTTGGCAAATGGTCACAAGTAACCGGTGAAATCCAGCTTCTCCTCAATTTACCAAAGTCATGGTTTTATTGTGTATGTTCATTTAAGTGCTTAAAGGGTGTTGTTTTATACACGCCCTGATTCTGCTGATGTTAATTGCAATTTAGTACACGCCAATGGCTTAGAATTACTAAAAAAAATTCTGTGCAGTGATAACATTTAATAAACAGTTACATGGACAAATAAAAGTTTTCCCAGCGGTCACGCGTTTCAGAGGATGGTTGTTTCTTCCTAATGGATCATATCTTTGGGAACAAGACACTTCCTAACGCTTATGGCTTTCAAAAGAAAGGTTCTTCCTGACAAAAAATATTTCCGAAAGATGGTTCTTACTAGTGGATCAGACGTAAGCAAGGTTCTTGCTAAAAACTTCTTAGGTTCTTCATAGCAGCCAAATTTTGGTAAAGAATTTTGTTTCCTCATGACTGTACAAAGTAAGGTTCTTTACAGCTGATCATATCATTTGGAACAAGCTTCTTTATAGCGAATCATACCCTTTGAAATACGGCTCTTTATAGCGGATCATATGATTCTCAGAACAAGGTCCTTGAACAAACTTGTTCATCCGACGTAAACTTTCGGTTTGCACGCGAAATAACTTGAGAATAAAGAACCCATGGCGATCAAGAATTTTATTATCTGGTGTAACTGGTTTCTTTGCTAAACCATCTCACGGCCTGTCTTCTTTGCTTGTTTTTTCGTGTACTTTTTTCTGTGTCGAGTATTGTCCTGGTGTGAATTAATTGTTCGTATTTCTTTACGAGCAACCTCCTGCTACGATTTGTTTGCTCAAATTTTGTTGGAACGAAATTGTTTGTTTGACCAGCTATCTCCTGGTGTGATTTCTGAGCTTGTTTCTTCAGGAACGCTGTCTTGCTGTGACTTGTTGTTGCGATGCCTCACAAACAATACTCGGGTTGTCATTAGTCCAGTTGTTTTGATTGCTTAGGGTTGTAACTGGGCACTCAGCATCATTTCGCATATCATATGACTGTGTGTCCTTGTAGAAAGGCGATCCCATTGGTATTGGTCCGATTGGTCCGGTCCGATTATTGACCCGGAGCGCCCATTTTGGTTGACAGCTGGTGTACTGTCGGTTTCGACGCCTATATCCATCCAGTGGTGACATATTTACCGCGTCTTGACTCACTAAAACACCATGTCAAAATCGCCCAGACATGGCTCTGTGATCATGCTGTCACCTGAACTTAAATTTCCTGTGACTATACCCCGTAAGCTGAATACCAAGCAACAAAGTGCAAAGATTTCTAATAACAACGGTTTCGTCTTGGAATTGAATCCAGGTCTCTCGCTTTCGAAGCGGACGCTCTAACCGCTTAATTGGCCATCGGATAGATTCGCATCATCGTTCATTATCTCTATAGCCCTGTACCGTTATAGCTTTTATTAATTTTTAATTTTAATTTTGACTTCAAGGGGAAATGAAAGCTGAAGAAAAACTTGCTTTCCTGTCTGATTGTTTCCCCACCAAAGGGAAATATATGACTCAGTACATCTGGAGAAGGGTTGAAAAAGGAATGTTTGGCTTAGAACAGTTGGAAGTCAAGCGAAGAAATAAGTTAGTTAATGGCAAATCTTACAAGACTCAGATTAAAACAGTTGGGCAGCATATTCAACCTGTGTCGGTTGATTAGCCACGCATGTCACAAGGTTAGATATATTTGTGGTGCGACTCCACAAAGATATTACTGACTCGTGTAAAAATTTAAAAGCTCCTTACAATCCCCGAGCTTTGGAAAATGGAAAATGAAATCTCTTACACAGTTATCATAAGATGGCCAATGGATGGATTCCACAAAGAAAACAGCTTTAAAATCGTGTTACAAATTTGAATTTAATTTTCAAATGGATTTGTGGAATAGTTCTCTGTGTGCAGTGTTAAAAAAAACGCCGGAATGTTGTGGAATATTTATTTCCTCAACCTTGCACGTAGTGACACATTGCAATACTGTGTGTGTACTAATCCGAGTAATTTGAGCAAATGTTTCTCAGCTCGATCATTAAAAGTTAAATCCCCCCGTGGGGTTCCCGGGAGTGAAAAGAATAGGGCCCCAGTTCTCTAGGCAAGCTTGTCGTACGAGGCGACTAACCTAGGGCTCTCCCGTGTGGTTCCGGTGAATAGAATAGTTCCACAGCCTCCCCGGGCTGGTCGTACAAGGCGACTAAAAGGGGCAACCTGTTTGCCGTGGGTTGCGACCCGTGATGGGGGAGGACGGTATCCTGGTGGCTGAGGGCGGGTTTATCTTGCGAGATCCTCACGCCCAACACTCCACTTCGGCCCTTACTTCTCCAAAGACGGGCGGTCGGATGGCCCGATCCGATCAATCGGCTGGTCACGCCTTGCCTCTGCGTGGTCCCAAAACTTCTCTCTATAAACACTCTTTAGAGAACAAATGATTTTTTCTCAAATTTCGTTCGTGGGATTGCGTTTGAGGCGGTGGCTGTAGGGTCACTCAAGTAGTCCGTGTCTAATGTGCAACCTCCTTCATAGGGTGGGTGATGGAGGAGCTCGGGTGGGGAATGGGGTGTGCATATTAAGGCCATCTATTTGAGTATACCCCATGTGGAATCCTTGGTGTCTTTCCTGCTGGGTATCCCCAGGTTCAGGCATCGCCCTTGTTGGCACTCCGTGGTGGGTGGGGAACACGTGGGGTGAATCCGTGATTAATTATTATGAATACCCTAAACCTTTCTAAAAATGCTTCTAATTTGAGATCGTCTTCTCAGGAAATTTCAGGGTCTGATAAAAAGAGGAAGCTGGAGGCTTTATCAGATTCAATAGACATTCGACAGGAAAGTTGGCCGGCTTTTATTGTTCTCTCAACAAAGAGTGAACAAAAGCCGGCCTCTAAAATTCATCCTTTTCTTTTGAAGAGGGCTTTGGAGGGTGCAGCAGGCACTTTAAAAAACGTTAAAAAGCTGCGATCCGGAGACATTCTAATCGAATGTTTCCGGAAGCAACAATCTAAAAATTTATTGTCATTGAATAGGATTTCTGATATATCTGTTTTTACATCCCCTCACAATACCCTGAACAGTTGTCAGGGAATAATACGTGACAGGGATGGGGATATCTTCGACCTGGCTGAAGAAGAAATCTGTGCAGAACTAAAACCACAGGGTGTTGTCAGAGTGAAACGTTTCACAACAAAAAAAGCTGGCAACATCCTTAAATTAAACACCTATCTGATAACCTTTAATAGTACCTCTCTACCATCATATATCTACATTGGCCCGTATAGGGTTAATGTGGATTTATACATACCTAACCCTACACGGTGTTTTACTTGCCAAAAGTTTGGTCATGGCAAAGGCCAGTGTAAAAATAAACTGGTTTGTTTCAGATGCGGCAGTGAAGGTCATGATGGTTTTGACTGCAGCAGCACAATCAAGTGCTGCAATTGCGGCCGAGATCACATGGCCTCCTCTAAGGACTGTCCTCTTTTCATTAAAGAAAAACAAATAATCAACTTAAAAACCACAAACAACATTTCCTATCAGGAGGCCCGCAAATTGGCCTCACTTTCGAGTACGACACCGCAGACTTCGTTTGCCAATGTAGTCAAGCGAGCTGCAACATCTGTTGCAACTCAAACTTCCTTGACTTGGCCCATTGGAAACGACAAACCTAACCCGATCAACGTTGAACGTCCAGCTCAACCTGAACGGAACTCCTGCTCAACCCAGACCCTCACAGTAGAAGAAATAAAACCAGTAAAGAATACCGAAAAAAATATACCTGAACCTCAGCCCTCTAAAAATCATAACGACAAAAACAAATCCAATAACAAAGTTCAAAGTAATATTAAAACCAGTAAACCGAGTGGCCATACAGAACGTCTGTCTAAGGCCACTCGAGATCCCATCCAAACATTTAACAGGTTTGGATCGTTGGAGGACGTCGTCCCTTCAACATTAGAAGCGGATGTGATGGATACATCACCCGCACCAGGGAGATCTTCCAGCCGATCTCCAAGAAAGGGTCGTCCTCGGTCCAAATATAGAGACAAGTCTCCTATTCGCCTCCCTCCGTAATGTCTACATACGACAAAATTATACAGTGGAATTGTCGAGGTCTTAAGGTAAATTTTATTGAAATAACACAGCTGGTCCAATCATTAAACCCTATTGCCCTTTGTCTTCAGGAAACTCACCTGAAGACATCTGACAAAGATAAAATAACTCTGAAAAATTATTCCCTTTATAGTACATTTTGTCACGAAGAAGAGCGAGCTGCAGGCGGCTCCTCTATCTTCATAAATAACAATATTATCCACAGTCCTGTTGCTCTGGATACAGAGCTTCAGGCTGTGGCCGTTCGTGTCTCATTGTCTAAGACAGTCACTTTGTGTTCGGTTTATATTCCTCCGAACACTTCTTTGTCAGCTTTACAGTTACATATTTTGAAAGAACAATTACCTACACCCTTCGTAATAATGGGCGATTTTAATTCCCATAACCCCTTATGGGGAAGTAACAATATAAATAATAAGGGCAAGGTAGTAGAAGATTTTTTAACCAAGGAAGAACTGTGTTATTTCAATGATGGTTCTAATACTCATTTGCATGCGGGTAATGGCATCTATTCTGCTATCGATCTCACTATCACTGATCCATCACTTCTCCTGGATTTTTCTTGGAGAGTGCACGAGGATCTTTGTGGTAGTGACCATTTTCCTATTATCCTAGAGCATGTCACTTCTAATTCTTTAGAACGTGTAGCTAGGTGGAAGTTCGATAAAGCAGATTGGATGGCATTTGAGATGTTCTGTGAGGCTGATATCACTCCACAGACTCTCAATGCAGCAGATGACCCAATATTTAAATTTAATCAGCTTATATTACGAGCTGCAGATAGAACTATCCCTAAGACCTCGACCAGTCCAAAATCCAAAAGTAAACCCTGGTACGACAATGACTGTCGTAAAGCCATAAAGGACCGTAAAAGGGCCGAACGTATATTCAATCATTGTCCTACTGATAAAAATTTAAACCAGGTTCGTATTCTGGCAGCTAAGGCTCGTCGATTACTTAAGTCCAAGAGACGATCTTGCTGGCGGAACTTTGTTTCAGGCATTACGTCCAAAACACCTATGCGTAAGGTCTGGAATATGGTTCAGAAACTAAAGGGTAAAAATAACAAAGCAAAAGTCCAGCACTTGAAAGATGGAGATAACACACTAACTTCTCCATCCGATATAGCTAATAAATTAGCGGAATCCATTTCAAAAAAATCTTCTTCTGAGAATTATACTTCAGAATTTCAACATATCAAAAACCAGAAGGAGAAAATGAAATTGCCCTTTTCTTCTAAAAACTTAGAAGATTATAATCGTCCTTTTAATATCGAAGAACTGAGAACTGCACTCAGAAAGGCACATGATACAGCATGTGGTCCTGATAACGTATATTATAAATTTCTGAACCATTTATCAGCTGAACCACTTGAGACTCTCTTGGACTTATTGAACGATATTTGGATAACTGGTAATTTTCCACCCTCATGGAGGGAGGCATGTATTATCCCGGTTCCCAAACCGGGTAAGGATCATACTGATCCAAATAATTACCGTCCCATAGCTCTTACCAGTTGCGTCTGTAAGACTATGGAACGGATGATAAACGATAGACTTGTTTGGTTTCTCGAAACCAACAAGTTACTATCTAATATCCAATGTGGTTTTCGTCAAGGTAGATCCACAGTGGATCACCTTGTTCGACTTGAAAGTTTCATTCGCCATGGTTTTATTAATAATGAACATGTGGTGTCAGTATTTTTTGACCTTGAAAAGGCCTACGACACCACATGGAAATATGGCATTTTAAAAGACCTCGCGGATATGGGCCTTAAAGGTCGATTACCTATATTTATATCCAAATTTTTATCAAATCGTCAGTTTAAAGTACGGGTGGGGTCCACTCTTTCGGACTCTTATGAGCAAGAGATGGGTGTACCCCAGGGCAGTATCCTTTCACCTACGCTGTTCAGCATCAAAATTAATAGCTTGGCCCAAACATTAACATCTGGAACCGAGGGTTGTTTATATGTAGATGATTTTCTGATATGCTACCGGGCGAAAAATATGAATAACATCGAGCGGCAACTGCAGCTTTGTCTCAATAAGATCGAGAAATGGGCAGTTGCCAATGGTTTTAGATTTTCTACGTCTAAAACCGTCGGTATGCATTTCTGCAATAAACGCAAACTTCATCTAGACCCTGAGCTTAAATTTTGTGGTGAACCAGTGAAGATTGTTGGGGAAAATAAATTTTTAGGAGTTATATTCGATAGTAAATTATCTTTTATACCTCACATAAAAACGCTTAAAGCTAAATGTATAAAGGCTCTCGATATAATTAAGGTCGTGTCTAGCACCGATTGGGGTGCTGACCGATCTGTTTTACTTAATTTATATCGTTCTCTGGTGAGGTCTAAATTGGACTATGGGTCCATCATTTATGGTTCCGCTAGGAAATCATATCTTAAAATGTTGGATCCGGTCCATCACCAAGGTCTGAGGCTCAGCCTTGGTGCCTTTAGAACCTCACCAGTAGAGAGTTTATACGTGGAGGCCAATGAGCCTTCTTTACATAACCGACGTATTAAACTCAGCCTTCAATATGCAACAAAGCTTAAAGCTCACCCAACAAACCCTGCCTACGACTGTGTTTTCAATCCATCATACGTAGACAAATATACTAAATGTCCTAACAAGATCCCTCCCTTCGGTCTTCGTATACGGGACCATGTTGTGGAAGCTAACATCAAGCTAGAGGAGATAGCTCCGGTATCTTTTCCGGAGTCTCCTCCCTGGCTTCTTCCACAACCTAAACTAATATTTGATCTACGTCAACATAATAAATCGAACACAAATCCTCTTATAATTCAGCAAGCTTTTGCTGAAATTAAGGCTAATTATCCAAATTATAAATTTATATACACTGATGGGTCGAAGGATGGGGACAGGGTTGCGGCTGCGGCTGTCTTAGAACAGCGGGTCTCTTCTCTTCGTCTTCCGTCTTCATCGTCTATCTTTTCTGCAGAAGCCAGGGCTATACTCCTGGCCTTATCATATGTTTCCTCTGGGCGTGCCCAGAGGGCAATGGTATGTAGTGACTCGCTCTCCTGCCTTTTGGCAATGCAGAATAATAAATTCAAAAACCCGCTTATTCTGGAAATTTTAGCCTTACATAGAAAATTGATTAAAAGAGGCAAAGATATTATATTCTGTTGGATACCAAGCCATGTTGGTATCCATGGAAACACAGTCGTGGACAGGGAGGCAAAGGCTGCCCTAAATAAATCCCTATCAAAAGTTAAAATCCCATACGCTGATTTTAAATCTAACATTCTTAAGTATATTCGTCGCCTTTGGCAGGGTGAATGGGACGTGCAGGTGTGTAATAAACTGCACGCTATTCACCCTGTCATTGGCCATAACTCTTATACACTTGGTATGTCTCGTAGAGACCAAGTGGTTTTAACAAGATGCCGTGTTGGGCATTCTCGTCTAACACACAATTTCATCCTGGATGGGAGCAGTGCTCCCGAGTGTGTTGGATGTGGTGCTGAATACGGCATCAAACATATACTGGTTGACTGTGTGGACTTTGCCCATGTGCGGCAAAAATTCTACACAGTAAACTCCATGTATGACTTGTTTGGCAGCATCGCTGGCGACGCTGTCATAAAATATTTGAAGGCCATTGGCCTGTATCATAAAATATAAATTTTATTTACATACATACTCGTGATAAAA
This sequence comes from Acanthopleura granulata, assembly GCA_016165875.1. Classification (NCBI taxonomy): domain Eukaryota; kingdom Metazoa; phylum Mollusca; class Polyplacophora; order Chitonida; family Chitonidae; genus Acanthopleura; species Acanthopleura granulata. The sequence goes on along the minus strand of JABBOT010000011.1, from coordinate 12,793,684 downwards.
CTTCCTTAATGTGCTGGTTTTCGAGTTTTAGCTGTTTTGGTTTTCTTACCTGATTTTAATCATGTCCGTACGTTTTTGGTTTGTTTTTAATGTTCTCATGTCACCATCGAAAACCTGAACTGTCTCGTGGTTCCACCTTGTTCTCGCCACGATATGGCTGAGATATTGCCGATGTGGCGTTAAGCCATAATCATTCATTCATTCATTCATTAAAAGTTAAATCAGCTGAACCGTTGAAGGAAACCCAAGGGTTACTTACACCCGTCGACACGCTAGGGCGACACAAATTGTTTCTGACAGTGCATTTAACGGTGTACGTGACACGAAAGCAAGTAATTAAGGGTTTGGGATTTGGTTTGGGATGTTTTCTTCAGTTTCCCCGTTCCCTGTGGACCATCAACTTAGAAACTGACACCCACAAAATTACTGGGTGTCAAAACTTCTGGTAAAGTGTGATTCGCAAACAAGTGCATATTGCCTGAAAACAAAACATAAAAGTAATTATTAAGCGATTTACATGTGGACTTTACGGGACAGGTTTCAATCTGTAGTTCCTCTTGAGATTTAATCGAAATTGACCATCAAATGAGAGAGAGATGGATCCCGGCCCTGTTCAAATGTTAGTGAAACTGATTCTGTTGACTCGTAATTTAGCGAACTGTCCGCACGTATTAGTTGGTTTTTGTATTTGTACAACACCATGGGCGAACCATGTGACCTTGTTAATATCAACCCTATTAACCATGCCTGCCAAGCTGAAGTGGCTGAGTGTGCATGATAGAATAGTGGCAGGCGTCATGATACAGACATTTTCGCTTAGTGAAAGTTTTTTAACAGATTCACACAAATTCATTTTCTCTCCTCTCTCTGCAGATTAATTGAGCTTGTATTTTAAGTTAACCAACGGTTTAAAATTGCGATGTAATCTCTTTTTTATCACAGATTCACTTAATAAAAACCGACTCGCACCGGACATTATAGTTGCCTAAAAACTTTCTCTAGGTGTATTTAAATATGAAGACCGCATTTTGCTTTCATGTTTTATATCAATTTCACACGTTTCACAAAAGTTTCTCTGCAGATGCATATATATAAAGTTATTACTTATTTTATGAGTTTATTGGTCAGAATTGCCAAAGGTCCATTATAAAAGCATGAAAAAATGTGGAGAAATTTCCGGAAGTAGATTTACCGAAATACTCAGTGTCAGTGCGTTTAGCGAACTAGACCGTGTGTTATTGTCAGTTATTAGCTTTCTTTCGTGATGTTTTCTTCATTGTTTTGTCGGGATTTATATGCAATGATTATGCATCGAATAAAACTTTTAATTATGTCCGGAGTGGTGCTTTCATTTATTAGCCTTTTAGTTTTATGTTCCGGAAGGTTATCGAATGCGCTTGAGCTAATTTGAGGATGGTAACGGTAAATGTCACAAACCAATCGGTACCTTGACTGCCTGTGGTAGCGTAGGCCTATGCAGCGAAAAGATTTACATCATGTGAAATCGATTGCCTACATGGATGTATTTAACAGTTCCTAATTGTGTTTAGGCCTACCTTACGGCAATCATGCGCTTGGGTGGTCATTAAAACGGTGAAAATAAAGAATGATATGGATGTTAATTATTATACCGCAACCCCGCGTCCATCACCCGTATTCCAAAAAGTAGTCGCGGATCTCCGAACCCGAAGTCGGTGGAACTGCATTTGACCTTCACGCATTTGACCTTGTTTCTTGGGTTACTGCCCAAGAATAACGGACAGGTACCTTGTCTGTCACATTTACAACCTCTGCAAGTTTCCAGGCAATGCACAAGTATCACAGGAAGTGTCGCTCGCGTTTGGAAAACAAGCAAGCTTTGTGAGCCAAGAAGATTAAATAATCAAATTTGTCACACGAAATAAAGTATTGTTATCTAAATGATAAACACAAGATATTGCACAGAGGCAGAAGTGTGTGAAAATAAGGCTTTTACAGGCACAAACTCAAAGGTACAAGCGCTCTCGTTCACAAGAGCCAAACAATAACAACGCCACATTACTTTTTATTTTCTAATCAGATTTAGTTGGCGGCGGTTTTGCCACCGACAGCCGCCGAAAATCGCCGCCTGCTGACTAGTAATGAGCAGCCTGATATTTATAAACTTTTGTTTCTTAGCAATCACACCAAAACAAGCTTTCTAAACTGAATTAATGGGATAATAGGATAAGAACATATTTAACTTTATTTTATAAATGTCACAGAAAAGCACACAGGTTATGCTTTCATGGTTTCCTAGCGAAGCTCACATACAGTTTTTGGCCTTTCTATCTCTTTGCCTTCTTTTTCAGGGTAACTTTAACAGTGTCTCTGTGCATATGAGTGCCTTTAGGCATGTGTTTGCTATTATAGAATTTTAATGAGCAGATTATTAAACAAATGTCCTGATACATTTGCAGCTTTGTGGACAGTCTTATTTCTGTATTGAAAGAAATGTGTTGCCGAGCTTCATATGACTTCACCTGTTGAGTGTTAGAGATATATGCAATTTTCGGTTGATTTATTTATTGATTTGATTGGCGTTTTATGCCACACTCAAGAATATTTGTGCATTCAAGCTCTCAAGAGCATAATGGTGGGAAGAAACCGGACACAGCGCGGGGGAAACCCACGGCCATCAACAGATTGCTGGATTTTCGGTTTAGTATGCATGTGTATGCTTCTTGAAAATGGCCCTGCCCCTAAATATCTGATTCAGACAGGCAATTTTAACATACGAAATAATTGTTACCTCTGATGTTGAATGATGAATCTGTAAACATTTTTAAAAATTTCATTTCATTTCATCTGAGAGTAAGTTCTGTACACGTGCATTCCATACGACTACGTTTGTTAATCAATTGTTTTCTATGGGGTTTTGTGGATAACAATACATTTCCATAACATTGGTGTTACCAGTTAAGTTATTCTGTGCAAGGTCTCAAGTCAGCTGACAATCCTCAAACCACAATCAAGTGGTGCCAGTTGTCAGTTGACAAAATACATTTAGCTGATGCCCCTCACCAGTTACAAGCAGTGGTGGTATATTCGCATGGTTCCGGTCTCCAGCTAGTATCGGTAGGAAAATTTTACCCTATACAATCTTGACAAAAATTTATAATAAACATGTATTATGATGTGTTGCCTTGACCTATTGCCACGTACAGCAGTGGTAAAAATAATGACCGAACAAACAGAAATGGTAAGGACTTAGTTGCAAAATTTTGTCAGGGAAAAAGTCTTCAGTCTTACAGTATATCATAATATGACGTTGTAGTACAATGCATTCTCTTTAAACTAATGTCATGAGCTTGGGAAGAAAACATCTACATAAAACTGGGCAAAGTGCTGGTGAAAAGGTTCCCCATTACGGATACATTAACGAATAGGCATTTTGTGCATGGAGAAGACTAACGAATTGTACTGGAAGACAGCTGGTCACCAGTTACAAGATGAATAAAATTAGAAGAAGAGCAATAGATCCATTTCAGAGCCTTTGGGCTCTACTTTATTATTATTATCATTATTATTATTATTTTGTGTCAGCTGTATCTATTCTAATAAAACCATCCCTTGTCAAGACTCCCTGGAAAGGCCATAATACACAAGACAAGAAAATCGTCTAAGAAGTTCCTCTTCCAGTCTTTAAATTATGAAGACTTTTATCGGAAATCAGCCATAAATGTAATACATTAGTGCATGATCTGATTCCACAGGACCCTGCACAATGTAGTTATGGTAACGTGATAATGACGTCACTGCGTCCGATAAACTCATTTTCAGATCGTTGCCCCTTTGGGTAATTCCATTATCGCTTCGACTCGGCGTTTACTCGACCAACTAATGGACCCCAAATTAGCTAATAGGTGAGGGTATTGGCAGTCTCACACAAGACATCTTGTCGATGTGCCAACGGATTTTTTCTTCCTTTCTTTCTTTCTTTCTTTCTTTCTTCTGTTGAATTCCGTTGAAATTCCGTATTCTGCTTGAAGGTGTGGTATCAGTCACTAGTTATGAAGCTGTTGCATGGTGTGGCATATGCGCGTATCTCTACGTTGATTTCCCATGAGGCATTTTCTGACCATGCTCAGACATTCAATATAGCATATGATGTATTGGCATGGACAGATGCCAAAACCGGATATTTCAATTTCACCGTAAGACTAGTGCTCCTCTTATTACACGCTCTATCCTTGCTTCAAAAGAAATGCCTGGTATCTATATGCACGTGTTTGGGTCAAATCATCGAAAGTGTGCTTCCGCCTGTTCAATATGGCACCAAAAGCCGGGGTAGCACCTTATTTTTTTATTTCCATTTTAATCACTGTAAAAAAAAAGTGCCAAAAAATAATGCAGGCCATATTTGCAGTCGGTACGAAATGGCCTTTTATATGATACTCACTTTGTTCAATTGTGGCGTGATATTTTAAGTCATAACAGAGAGTTATAAACATGCGCAGACAGAAGAATAATTTTTACTGGAATTTTCTGTCATTGGGCAAATTTTTGATCATCAACCATGCCTATGATTTGTACAGGTTTAACTGTACGCTGAAGAATTTTCCATTTATATACACGCAATGTTACGGAAGTCTTGGGTTAACTCTGCTAATAAAAAAAACTTTGCTAATTAAACCATACTGACGAACATCACTTAGTGCTGGGTCCCCTGATTCACGAAAGTTTTTTCGACGAAGCCACCGTGTTTTTTCACTCGACTTCACTCGACATTGTAAATGCTATAATTACACAAGTCGTCGTTTTGCAAACTCATGTGTTACATAACACGCAATCAGCAGAGCCCATTGCTGAAGATGAAAACCTTTCTGTATGTATCGTTGTCTCCTTGTTCATCCAGTCTCTCAAATCGCTCCAGTTGATACTTAATACCGTATGGTAGAAGACTTTATGACGCCATCTGGTAGAGGAATGGCTTTTCAATGGCTTGATGGAAATTCGCTTCCTGTATGCGTGCAAAAGGAGCTCAATTATATCAGGACGAGTTTGTAACTAACAGGAAAAATACAATGTGCGGAAGCCCAGCAGGATGTCATAAAATCCGGATCGAGTTCTGCAAATGGAAAATCAATTTCTGTGTTTTAGTCTGATGAGAGGCTGTTTGGTTGTCGATGCATCTTAATTACCGTTAAACATATCAAATCTTCGTGTTTCAGGCAAACTTTTTCGTACGATGACAATCACGAAAAAGCGATATTAATTAAACGCGACGTTTCTTAACATTTTGTCTCTTTGAGATCATTATACTATGTAGTTAAATTGTGGGAAATAAATTGTTGAATACCGGTGCCGTTCCCGTATTATATGCTGTTTCTGGTCGTTAGGTATTTCCAGCTGTGACATATAAAACCCGAGCGTAACACTGACAGACGAAAAATCAATGCCATCGGAAACAGCTGGTGGCAGGATGTTGTAGTGGATTTGTTTTCAGCTTGGTTGATCTTCTGTATGTTCGAACCCGTACAATCTCACATAATAAAACTGTTTTGGTAGCTCTGATGCCGTCTTGTCACGTAACAGTATTGGTTTTCTTCCCACCTTAACGAACAAATGATTGGTTAATCAATATCTTAGCAAAGGGAGATAATCGTCTTAGTTGGCTTTTTTGTCCATAGCTTTGCATTGTAATCTTTCGCACAATCAGTCAATCAATATCTCAAATAATAATTATTTTTGTTGAACGATAACGGCGATAAGTTCTGTGAGGTCAAGTTACTGTTTTGAACGGAGCCTAGCTTAAGGGACAAGTTCAAAAAACTTTTTCACCGGACAACTTTTAACGCTCTAATGTGAAAATAAGTGATGTCATTGGAGGGTCTATCCGTGTTTGGGCCTGTGGCTCTGTATTAATAATTAGACAAAGCCCAACATTAAGCACTGTACAGACAACGTTTGTCAAATAAAGACGCAATAATGTACATAAAATTTAATCATAATTAGTGAAAATAAAGCCCCAAAGGATTTCTTTTCTAAATTTTATAACAGAATAAATCATTTATGGCGAAGAAGTACCAACTGACTTTCATTGCGAACATTAAATACTTTGAGTGAACTCTATTTACTCATCTTGTTTCTTTTTTTCAGTTCAGTTCTCCCACCACCAGTCGAGTGCAAAATTGGATCATCCTGTAATGGTGACGCCCATATGAGCTTAAATAGTGAGTATATTGCTCCAATGTTCTCGATTAACAGTTGAGGACATCTCCCGTTAAACATCAACTCTGTTCACATTGTCACACCAATATAATAGAAGCCAAACTGAAGTGACTACTTAGCAGTCATGAGCAATGTAATAGAAGCCAAACTGAAGTGACTAATTAGCAGTCTCCACTTCACATGTGAACTGATTTTTTATGTTGGCGAGAAGTGATGGCTAGATCTTACATCGTGGCTTTTGCAACTTTCAGTAATTAATGCAGATCTGAATAACATTGCCTTGTTTTCATCACGGAACCAATGGTTTGTCTACATTGAGGGTGTAGTTTCCTTCGCTGACATCCGGGGTCCGCTTTACAAAAATGTGGCAACATTACGTCTAACGCATTTACCATGGTGACGTGGAAGTTACACCAGGCGCAAGTTGCGACTGCTTCCTAAATCGGGTCCAATGGAGTAAATGGGAGAGTAAGTCAAGAAACCATGCATAAGTGACAACTTCTTGGATGACGTCTTAGTTTCCGTACGCATGAAAACCACCGCTGTTTTCCGGTCGCTGTTTCTACCTCGTAAACGGTACATCCGGGTTTCAATCCAAATCGAGTCATCGGTTAGTCTTGATAATTACCCCACTTGGTGTTGCGCATACCAGGAATAGACCAAGTGCTGGTCAGCCCTTTGTGAGTAGTTAATATGACTGGGTGGGCGTCGTGCCTGGTGTCGTCGGCATGATGTGTCACTGAGGCAGCACTTTAAAGATGTCAGCATTTCTCCCGACCACTCCAAGGAGACGCCACCGTGTTATGACCGAAGTACAGTGGAAAGTCACGTTAAGCATCGATCAAACAGACACATATAGAAAGAACCTCATTCATTTGTAACCAAGGAAACCAACAAGCACGTGCTTACGATGATATAATAATATTCCACTAACAAAGAAGATATACAGTTGTGGTCTGTGATGCAATACATGGTTGACAACGTAGTAAAGAATGCTCGGCATTTTCTGTTGGATCGTAATTTTATCCATTTGAATGACTAACCAGACGTTTTCCTGCAATTTGTCACAATGCAACCCGCGTCGATTGAATGAGGGATAGACAACACTCTGCACGAGCTGTAGAATTAATCCCCATGCCAGTTGAGAAGCGTAGGCCTGCACATTCATTTATTCCTCATTTATGCGAGAGAGAGATGAATTAGATCGAAGAAAATCCACGACAAGCACGTTCGGCGATACATGTACGTACAACATGTATTTTGGCTGGTTTGATCACGCGACAGCTCACAAGCGCTTGGTTATATGCAGTGGAAGCACAGTATTATGGAAGGAGTGTACATCGAGCTGACCATATTTTTAGGTTTAGCGCACACACATCCGGAAATAGGCACTTAGCGATGTATCTATGACGGGTGATCACCTCAGGCTGGCTAACAAGCTGCATGTACGTGGATATTTTCCCAGTGTTGGTATATACTCTGGGTTTTTCTAGCCAAATGCAAGAATAACACGAAAAAGTGATTTGCCTGTGAACGCGCGTCATTGTTGCTATATGAGATAGCTATGGATACAGATGGCGCTGTGTGATTAGCTCTTGTCAAGGGATGTAACCGCGCGAAGCACCTCGAAACTTCCTGAGACTGTTTGTATGATCTATTTTAAGGGGATATGCCTTTTTGAGAACATATGCTGCCACTATGCATAATTTTGCCAGGCGATCGATAGATCAATAGAGTGAGAGAACAAATTTCTTAATGGCAATAGTAGGACCATGTTTTACATATCTTGTTGATGCGACGATGTGGGGGCGCTGTATCAAGGAAGATAATATCCAGTTATGAAAACTTTTTCTAATTTTTATGACCTGTCACATAGACCACTCTGGCCGAGCAGACTCGTAGATTATCAATATATGTGCAACCAGTCTTATCATTATTCTTGAATGCCATCTCTGGGTACAACAAACATCCTATAGCGCAAAAAGTTAACATGGGCGAATTCGGGTTTCGATCCAGCGACTTCAGAATTGCATATCCGCATATTTATCTGACACATCCATTCTGATAAGAGTCGACAATGGTCAACTACCATTTCCAAGCCGCATGACTCCGTTGGCTACAAACCATGACTACGGTATGTTTCATGACCAGTCGCAACGAATAGCTATCATTGTCAGGAAAGAAAAGTGGTATTAATTTTTGGAAAAGGGTTTGCGTCAGGCAACTATGTCACGTAATTCGAAAATGGCGGTTGGCGAATTCCAGGGGCTGGGAAGAGTTGAGCGTAGTTCTTCTTCTGGCTAGCTGTGACGTCATTAATCGTGCGATTTAGCATCTGATATCCTTCGCAGATGTGATATAGTAACGCCATTCCTGATGCAACTTGGAAAAGCGGTCCCTGTTAGAGAGTATATTTTCCTCGTCGGAGGCCAGTACATAACTTACATAACAAGCTTTTCCGCGTAGGTAAGAAGTTTAACAGAAATACGTATAGCAGACGGGTTGTCAAGAGAATATCAGTATACTTAAGATTATACTTAAGTTTCACAATTTTGGGTCTTTATTTTCTGCTTTCCAGTGATTATTTTGTGGACATTTAGCAAGCAGGCAAAATATATAATTCGCTAAAAACGATTTCCAGAAGCTAAGTATTTTAAAACAACCATTTATTTGAGCGTAAGATTTTTTTTCTATTGACCCCCTGTATATAAATTCTAAGGATGGTGGACCTCGCGAGTTATCACTTATCTGTCTCGCTGTCGGAACATTTACAGTGGCCATATTCCTGCTAGTTATTTCTTTGTCGAGGTAAATAGAGATAACCGTACAGCTAGTAAACACACGGCTGTGTTGTACTTACCACATATTCCCATATGCAATTCCGAATTTCCACTCAGTCATGATCTCTCTCCGAACTGGACACGAAATGACGTTGTGATTAACAGGAAATGTCGAGATTCTCGCGATTGTCTGTTTCTTCCAGTTGCAGACAAATTCGGAATGACTCGGGGCACGGGACCGGTCAATCTCTGCGCCCCCTAGCGGGTCTCTTTACGAGATAAGAACAATCTCCGGAGGCCACAGTTAGATGCTGGGAGAATACCGATTACTGATACAAGATGGCCTTTTTTACTGTTCCTAAACAGAGCTTTGGAGACTACCTTAGCTTTTGGGTGAATGACCATATTAGAATTTTTGAATACTTTGAGTCTTTCCTGGAAACTGGAAATGTAGGTCAAACATTCCTTGCACCACAGTGAAAAGACAAAATGTCTAAACCAGAGTATAAGCCAATCTGTAATATTATGTTTCCAATTGTTTATTGTTGGAATGCTTGCTTATATTTTGTAGTACTTATTATATACTTGCATATACTTATTACAAATCCAGGTGTAAAGTGTTTTCTGCATGGACTCATTGTATGTTGCGAAAGGAATTCGACATGTAATTTTGATTGCACACCACTCTTATATTATTGCGTCATTACCTTTTCATTTGCATGTGCTATATGCAGGATGCTACTGAATAAGCTGTCTAACTGAGTGTACTTTTTGTCCCGTCAAGCAGTTGCGTGCCATTCCGTTAACGTTTTACACATACCAAACAACACACACACAAACTCTCAAAAAATGCAGAATGATGTACGTTTCAATAAGTACTATTTTGCTACAACTCGCCTCACAGCTAGCTGTGTGTCTTTTTATACACCAACTCCCTCGTTTCCAGCACTCCTGATAAGATGTATCGCACGTCTTCCGGAGTTGGCAGACTTTTCCTTCACATACCTCTTGCTTCTGATACAATACACATGTCTGCCTGTGGGGTCTGATGGTTGACTATACGCTGCACAACGCTGTGCTGTTTAGACTATCGTTTGCTGGAGGCAAATATTTAACAGGAAACACACATCCTCGGCTGTCCACGTCACTGGTTATACAATGTGGCGTCTGATGCTAGGGAGATGTTATCTCGGCTGAGGCGATGGATTAAATACATGTAAATATAACACGAGATATGAGGAAACATAATGTATACACGCGATATTCTGCATGGCGGTAAGACTTCGGAGACATCTATGGTAGCCCCTTTGGGCTGTTAGCGCCTTACAGAATAGTTTCAGTGCACGGCGCTGTGTTGTCGCAGCATAATGCTGAAAAGGAAGATCCATTCACATCGTCTTTGGTTTCAATTTGTTACTGTGCAGAAAACCCTGTATGGCACTGGGCCCTAGATGCATACATATACGTTATCTGTCAGATTTCCGAAAAATACCATTTACCTTGTGGGCAACCACGGAATAAGTGATACTCATCACAAAATAAACACGGAAATATATATATATATTTCTTTTTTATTTATTTATTTTTTTTTTATTTATTTTTTTATTTATTTACTTGATTGGTGTTTTGCACCGTACTCAAGAATATTTCACTTATACGACGGTGGTCAGCATTATGGTGGCAGGAAACCTCACGACCGCTGGTTGCTGGCAGACCTGCCCACGTACGACCGGAGAGGAAGCCAGGTTGAGATGGAATTCACAGTGACCGCATTGGTGGGAGGCTCCGCCAATCATTTTATACTAGTAAAACTGCCACATGCGCTTCTGTGCATAGAAGACTTTTGTGGGAATATTTCTGAGTGGCAAGCATGGCCAGTTTTAGAATCACTAAGTTCTAGCTGTACAGTCAAGAGTTGAGCTTTCTCTGTACATCAAGTCAAGGAATCTTTAAATTTCTGTGGCAAATGTAGAGAGATTTTGCATGGAGTGCTAATTTAACCTTACATTTTTCAAATCCTACGAAATAAAATTAACTTTGGCGGACATGTACAGTGTATCTAAGATGTGAACGTCATCCTTCTCGCCCTCCATACATTCCGTACACACTTGCTCTGTTAACACATTTTACCTGTTGATCTGTGCATCTAACAGTTATACGGATAGCCGATTTTATCTGGAAAGTATTTTCAGAGCTAACTGTTTGCCTTGAAGACGTCTGTCATCAACCTCAATTCACAGTAATTGTAAGTTGTTTGTACGCTTATCCCACTTGTGAGATCGGGCATAAAATAATGTGTATCCATGAAACAAGGCCTTGTTATACAGAGTGAGACTGTGAAGAAAGATAGCAATTCTGATGTCTTTTCACAGAGTGAGACTGTGAAGAAAGATAACAATTGTGATGTGTTTATAGATTGAGACTGTGAAGAAAGATAATAATTGTGATGTGTTTACACAGAGTGAGACTGTGAAGAAAGATAACAATTGTGATGTGTTTACACAGAGTGAGACTGTGAAGAAAGATAACAATTGTGATGTGTTTACACAGAGTGAGACTGTGAAGAAAGATAACAATTGTGATGTGTTTACACAGAGTGAGACTGTGAAGAAAGATAACAATTGTGATGTGTTTATAGATTGAGAGTGTGAAGAAAGATAATAATTGTGATGTGTTTACACAGAGTGAGACTGTGAAGAAAGATAACAATTGTGATGTGTTTATTCAGAGTGAGACTGTGAAGAAAGATAACAATTGTGATGTGTTTATACAGAGTGAGACTGTAAAGAAAGATAATAATTGTGATGTGTTTATTCAGAGTGAGACTGTGAAGAAAGATAACAATTGTGATGTGTTTATAGATTGAGAGTGTGAAGAAAGATAATAATTGTGATGTGTTTATACAGAGTGAGACTGTGAAGAAAGATAACAATTGTGATGTGTTTACACAGAGTGAGACTGTGAAGAAAGATAACAATTGTGATGTGTTTATACAGAGTAAGACTGTGAAGAAAGATAACACTTATGATGTGTTTATACAGAGTGAGACTGTGAAGAAAGATAACAATTGTGATGTGTTTATACAGAGTGAGACTGTGAAGAAAGATAACAATTGTGATGTGTTTATTCACGTAAATCGTGCTTATCGCCATACTGAAGTCTTTTATCACTAACATGACATTGAAGCAGAAGAGTTCTTGTAAGAAACGAGGCCAAATGTATAAGGATGCCACCATTTTGACCTTTTCTCCGCGTCACCTTATTTACTTATTTATTTATTTGATTGAAGTTTTACGCCGTACTCAAGAATATTTCAGTTATACGACGGCGGCCAGCGTTATAATGAGAGGAAAGCGGGCAAAGCCCGGCGGAAATCCACAACCATCCTCACGTTGCTGGCTGACCTTCCCACGTGCGGCCGGAGACAAGTCACTTTATTCAAATAGGGTGCCGGAGACGCTTCATCTTATTCAAATAGGGGTGTAGTGGTAGAAAGTTTAGCCAAATGTCTACCTCAAAACTTTGATATGTTAACAAACCCAGGGGTTATTAAATTCATCAGCTTTTAAAGACGTTTGTTTTGCACGTAAAAACTACTTCCGGAAACTGTTATAAACTGCTAAATAATAAATAGTAAAAAATTAACATGTCCCAGCGTTATTTGGTCAGCATGGACCTGAGATGGAGGTTCCTTTTAACTTACCTACATGTTAAAGTGAAAGACAGCACACGTTATAACTTAAGTTTGCCATAAAGTGTGCACAATATTATGTTCATTTCGGTAAAGTATTTTCTGTATCCGCCACTATGATAGTGATAACTGACATTTGACCGTGCTCCATCGACTTACACGGAAAGCAGTCATTCTGTCTGGCTTTTGACTTAACAGTTCCAAGTGGGGAACACTGAGACTGTAGTGAGCTGCTAGTGTTGTGTTTGTAACTTAAGTATGTATGTCAATTTATAACATGAAATGAACAAGAAATTTACTGCTACCACAACACAATGGTCTGGAAATACTTTGCAGTGTTGTTCACCAATGTACATGTTATAATTAAAACATATAACATTAAAATAGTGTGCTGTCCCTGTCTTATTACATGCTACATCGAGAGACAAGTCAGAACAGTTACGTCACAGCTTGTAAACAGCTGATATCTAACAATAAAGCTCGACATAATCAGAACAAAACTGTCAAATCAAATTAAACTTAATTTACGACGGATTACTTAACTTGGCTTCCCCGTGTGTCTTTCCATAAAATCAGTCTACAAGTCAAAATACTAAGGTCATTCCATGTAGTAGATCTGCATTCCTGTCGACTTGGGAAGTGAGGATTACACTTTGTGTAGGGGAGTTATTGGATAATATTTCAATTAATGGGAGACTCTGGCGGGTGTCAAAAGATTCCAAATCACAGTAAAGCACATCTTTTTCTGCGGTGACTCCGCAATGTTTGTGTACCGCCTAAGTGTTTTATGCTCACACATACACCAAAAGGAGTGATGTTCTCCAGGAAAGAATAAAGGAATGCAGAGCTTTGGACCCTTTTGTTAAAAAGAAGGAGTTTACGAGCTTCCCATTGTAACCGTCGACACACTGCACGACAGCTCTATTGGATGTTACTTGAATTTCATCGGTGTGCACACTTCAGTTACGAAGACAAAGGGAAGTATTCGTAACTGAGGTCTTTGTGTCATATTTATGACATTCTATACACCTTTGTCGGTGTCAACTAAAAGCAACTACAGCTTAATTAATCGTCATCGGCGAAATCATATTCCCTTTCATGTAGACACTGTACCCTTTCCTGACCGATATATAAAATGATTAATGTACTCTACGTCCAACTGATAAATCCAGGGATTTTTTTTTTTTTTTTTTTTGCGCCGTTTAGTATTTATACTCAATTACTCCTGTATGGTTTATGGATAGTAAGAGAATGTGGGACTAGACGCTTTTATTTTTCACTATAATTAATCATTTTACCAATCACAGTTTCTAAATGTGCCTACATACGTTTATAACGCTGGCTTACATATTAAAACTGGCCATACTGTTTGCATGTATACAGGTTGAGACTTAACTGATGTTTCGTTGCCATAGTGACATAAGACTGCACGAGCCAGCTCTGCTACCAGCGTCAGTAGATTTCATAGCGGTATTCTCGGAGATGAACTATTTACAGAACTCTTTAATAGTAAAATACTCTGGTGACTAAAGAGAAATAACTGCTTTCGTCTGTGCACTCTGCCGCCCCTGTTTCAGCGAGACTGTGCCATCGCATAATTTGAAGTTCACATTAAAGCCGTGCAGCTAGCTACATAAAAACATACTTGCACTGAAATGAAAACATTAATAAAATATAAGCTGTTTTGTCGATTTATTAATGTTGATCAGGCTTATGTGCATGTTTTAGCGAGCCTTCATTTCATCTCGCCATATAATATGCTGTTTCATCCAGTATCTATGGAATAAAAAAATTGATTCTGGCCAGTTTAAATTTGAGGCATGCTGCGTTGCAGGTTCCAGGTACAAAAACAAAGGTTTAACGCTGACATGCTAAATTACAAACACAGTGTGTGTATAAACACAGTTTCGGACTTCGGACTAGTTTTCACAAGCTATAGGCAGGCGGTTTTACCCACGGGGAATCAGCTGACATCTGGAGGAGGCTTAAATTTCAACTTCTTTTATGCGAAACATCTGGGCAGGCTCAGTGCGCCTGCGCGAACCGATGCTCTTTCTCTGGCCCCAGTGAGTTTGTACCGAGTAACATTCGAGCGGTTTATGCAGTATCGCTCGCTCGTCAGTACAGTCGATGAGCTTGCATAGACGTGGTCGTGCAGCAGTGAATTTGTTTGGACTCTGTCTCTGATGTTCACAGCGACCTCTTAGCAGTGGATCCGATGGGCTACTAAAGTGACAGACACTCTTTAGACAGACAAAAGTAAGTGAAAAAACTTGTGTGCTCGCTCTCATGTGTGGAAATGTTTAGAGAAACTTCTAACTTTACCGGTGCTTTATTTCCTGATTTGGTTATATTTCAAGTAGGTCGGCGTTTAACTCTGACCGCAAGGTGCGATCTTGACAAGGCGAAGTCTTTCAGATGTATTTGTTAGAAGAAAATACGGGGGCAAGACTACCGTTCTCGACTTCCCAACTTCTGTGTTACCCCTCCCCACCCCTACCCCCGTCCACCCGCAAAATACCTAAATTTTGTAAATGTTACTTGAATTAATTATTTTATCTAATATCTTGTAGTTTTACGATGCGGAGTGTAGTTTAGAACAGAAAAGAACTGCGGAGTGCAGAACAGAAAATCTGCAAAAAAAAGGCAACAACCACCCGGCTGCCACTTAAATATGTGTCATATTTCAGTCGCTGTTCTTTTCCGCGGAAATCCGATGGATCTGAGACATTCTGTGACTTGCATTTACTTTGACGTGAGTGCTGGCCTCATTATCTAGCTGACTGAGGGTTCTGACTCTGACAGGCTAGTAATTATGCGGGATTAATTTGGCTGGTGCTAACCAGATTGTCGTGCTTGGACGCCTGTACACATCGTGCCAGATTTGGGATAGAAAAAAAAACACGATAACCCTCTTAAATTCCCAATTATTCCAAATGTTTAAAAGCTGAGCCTTTAACATTTCATACACGTTCAGGATTATTCCAGCATCATCGGTGAAACAGTGTTAAAACAGGAGCAGATTGAAAAGTGAATGGCAGTCAGAGTTGCATCAAATGTCAAGTGCGATGCAGTGCATTTCAGGCGTTTACATTTGTTGCTGTTGGAATACTGGTGCACCAAGTTTTCATGAAAGTCGTTTAATATCTATAGGCGTCGAAAGTCACTTTAGGATACCAGCCGTCAACCAAATTGGGAGTTCCGGGTTAATAATCACAATGCTAGTTTCCAAAACTATCCACTAAATGTTGTGTATGAAATATTTTATTTATTTAATTGAATAGAGTAGACTTACTCTTTCAGCATAATTCACTTGTACGCGGGGGTGAGTGGGGGTGTGTAATGCACAAGCATTACGGTGGGAGGAGAATGGACACAGCCCGAGGGAAAGCCACGAGTATGCACAGGTTGCTGGTAGAAATTCCCCAGTTCTAGCTCTAGGCCCCGTTTCACCAAACAACTGTAGACTGCAAGTTGGTGGTAACTACCACATGGACAGGCACACATATCAGAGACATACAGTACGTTGTCATGGTAGTTACAGTCAACTTTGACGATTGCCTTGTGGAGCAGGGTCCATATTGGATCGGCCTTTAAGAGACTTTCTGAAGCAACCTGAGAGCAACGACAGGTAGGATTTACCACGTTAAAAATTAAACACTTTAAATAGGTACCTCGACTCAGAATGTTGTATATTATGAATTCAAATCCGTAATTTCACCAAAACATTCAAAAGTATTTGCAGCATTTTCACCCTGTCCTTCAGGTTGCCTTGTATAGACATCCTTCACAAATATACGTTTATAAATTCACATTTCATTGTATTGCATTTGCTTCACTTACCCTTTATGACTTTACTATCTGGTCCAGTGCAAATACAACTTAATGCTTTTAGCCAAACGAAAGCCAGAATCAGTTAAGAGCAAACACCTGTAACGTACCATGCATTCAGTTTTCTGGAAACAATCTGGGAGATTATTCGCTTGCAGGTTTTCGTGATTTCATTACCGTCATGTATTAAATCCAGAGGTTACGTTAGTTGATAATAGTCTGTGCGGAATAAGACTGATAAATACATTAATCATAAACGTTCCTCTATAATGAAGTAGTTCGCGCATGGTTTTCTGGGATACATTGTCACGTACCTGAGCTACAAGTAACTGGCTGTATTTCATTCCCACTGGGCTAGCAAACACTCTGAAACCATGGTAAACGCATTTATGGGTATAAATATACTTAAAGCATGATACCCAGCCATTTTTTGTAAGAGATATTGTGAACGTGTAATTTGTTGCTAAAACGGCGTGATACACCCATAAAGCATCGCGTCTGCATGACTTCCTGCAACTTTTTTGTGATAAGCAGTTCGAATAGGCGGCGCTGTCTGTCAATCGTTCAGTTGGACCTATTTTTGACATACTAAGCACATTTTAACATAGGCCATTCACATTAACCGGTGTCCTGAGGCCGTCGACATGGAATTGCCAATTTCCACCTGTTTCCTTTGGGGGGGGGGGGGCTCTGTCCGGTTTCTTCGATAATACTGGCTGCCGTCGTATAAGTGAAATGTTCTTGAGTACGACATAAAACACCAATCAAATAAATAAATCAATCAATCAATTTCAGCGGAGACAAGTCCCTATATAAGTAGCTCTGCATGTATGATTGTCAGACGGTGGGTCGATTGTATGTTGGGTTTGTAGGTCGATCGGTCGGTGAAATGTTGACATCCTGTCTTTTAACATTTGCAATTCTCTTAACAAAGGGTCAAAGTGCAAAACGACACAAAAGTCTAACCTAGCCGGATGTCGCGCGGCCGCTATTGCGAATTTTCACATGCGTTCTTGTGGACTGCTTTTAATATCTGTCGCCTGAAGAAAATACGCTCATACCGCCCAAAATATGACTTAGAACATTATAATCTGCCAGTTTATATCTTTTCAAAAACTCGTCAAGTTTAGTGACAAGGTGAACCTCACTTTGTAAAAGCTTCTATCAGACGTTTAGGTATGGAACTTGGCCTAATACAGGCCAGGACAATTGCATCTTGTTTATCAAGAAGCTTTTAGTCGGTATTTTCTTGGCGACGTCAAGTCTGCGCTGTTATGGATTTCGCTGCTATCTTTTGAATATATGTCAGTTTGGATTAGATCGCCTGTTGTGATGAAAGCGGCCATATGCTGGGCCGAAAGTTAACATTTGGACACTTTCCTTCCCGGGGTTGTTCAAGGCCAAGTAAACATTTCGAACTGCATGTCTTTTCACAGCGCATCTGCAGAATCCATAAAATTTATACAATCGGCTTACCGAGGTTTGTGACTGAAAAAAAAAACCTTACTTTTAAGAATTCAGTTAAGTTTGAAAGAATTTCCAAGAAAACTCTACGCAACTGTCGCCTTTGTCATGGATAATGATGATTAAAATCTAAGCGTCAAGTACATCTTTCGTATACCATTCGTTAATCATGAAGGCCTCCGCAAGAGCCGTTTCACAGCGCAACCTAAAACACCATTTCCCACAGGAATATGTAATGAACAATGTATAAATAGTAAATAAAACTGAGAAAATGTTAGAGAGAAGCAGTCAACAGATTTCAGTGAAAAAGTATAAAGACATTCGATTTTATTGGCATGACATCCAATTCGCAATTCAAACTCCTAGTCCATATGTAATTTCTTTGATTGCGCTTTGATTGCGGCTGGTCACGACAGCATCATGTAGATGTAATAAACATAAATGCTAGGATTATTACATGTAATAAGCCTTTTTTACTACAAGAAAAATGGGATGAATTATCGGAAATGTCAAGTTAGATTACTTTAGGGCCTATATTTCTACTTTCATGGTTTAAGCGTATTTTATTTTCACTTTATTATTTCGTAGCAGGATAGCATATATGACTATAGAATTATTTATGTGACAAATATCTTTTATATTTGATTTAAGAAACTTTCCAAAATTTAATTGTTAATTGTCACTTATTAATCGTAACGTTTTATTCCGCTTCTAATGTAGAGCTTTCTTTGGTGGCATGTGCGAAGAAATTGTTTTCACAGAATCAGTTTAAATATTATCTTTATACCTTTAGGCACGGATTATATTATTTTCTTGTATTTCTTTCCAGATAGCTCTGTTCTAATAATTCTACATATTTTCTTTAAATAGTAAAACGTCCCTGTTTAATTAGAGGCAAAAAGCCCGGATATTTGGATTGCACGATCTTCATCTAGCCAAATGTTCGCTAGAGGTCAAGACCTATTCAGAAATATAAAAAAAATTGGATTTTTTTTTTACAATTTTGTTTTTGATCAGTGCCTGTTTTGCGCGCTGTACATAAGCTTGTGGTGTTTTGAATGGGTGCCCACTGATCATTCCAGGTTAAATTTATCTTCCTGTTTCCACCTCTTCCGAAAAGTTTCTCTGAGTTTTTCTGCCTTGCGGCAGCCATGTTGGAACATGGCTGCCATACTGGCTAATGTTGATACGCATTCCAGTATGGCCGATAAAGCATCACGAGAAAACAGTTTATACAGAGGTTACGAGGTTAGAGATAAGGTACGTGTATCAAAGAGTTTGTTTTCTTTTTTCTTTCTTTCTTTCCTTTTTTTTCTGAAATAAAGAGGGATGAGATGGGGCGGGGAACAGCGCCAAATGTAGATAAGGTGAGATAGAGGCAACCCAGGAAGACGATGGCTGCTTCCGGAGAAAATGGAAGCTGCTGGGGAGATTTATCCGTGCCGTCGGTAATGATCTTAGCAGACGTGTTCTCTATAACCCGGCCGTGGGCTGCACAGAGAACCATCTGCTCCTGCGTGTTTTATAACTTTGCTGTGTTAAAAATACACCGAAAAAGAAAAATGCTTCCGTAGCCGTCACTGAGGATAAATATCAAAAAAAGTTCTGAGATATTACCTCTAAATTACCATCCACTGAGTTGACACTAGGCAATAGTTTTTTTCTGACCTCAGGTAGATCGGGATAAGCTTGTCTCCACCATTTCCCGGTGTCCCTCCAACTCCAAGTAAAGGCGCACGTTTCATAATATCCTGCATGTCACTTCTTGTTGAGTTATTACGATATCCCCCGAAGCGACGAAGCCATCGTGTCGAAAAAAGAAATTATGAAGCTCAACCTTATTAATAAGAAAAAAGTAGTCTGCTTGCATGTTACAGTGCTTACAGTGTTACCCGTCACTGAGGAAATGCAAGTTTGGTAGCTTGCATGAGTGAATTTACGGAGAGTTGAAAGGTTAAAGAAACAGACTGTAAAGACTTGCAGTGTCATTGACGAAAGGCAGTGAGTATGAGTGATTTTCAGATAGCTGAATATAAGCGATAGATTATTATAACTAGTGTGCTCTTAGAGAGAGACCACATATACCTAAAACCATCCATGTTTTTAACCACACGGGGCATATTTGCTCGATTACTTCCCAAAAATATCAGAATTATTGTTATATATCATTGAAAGTATCACTAAAGGGGAATTAGATTTAACTGAATTAGATTTAGGGTCATCTGTTTTACTTTTGGTGGCAATGCTAAACCCTTAAGTCAGAGTCCCGTCGGCATTTTCGATCTGTGGTACATACGGCGCCTGTCAGAGCTCCGTCTGACTTTGGGGGTAGTAGCCCAAGTCCGAGGGACCAGAGTGGTGACGTCAATGTTTATAAACCCTGTCGTATACATGTATACCTGCATGCCTTTAAAACGAAAGAACACCATGTTTGGCTGTGTGACATCTTATACCGGAAATACTAATGGTCATAATATAAACGACTTCAGCATGGAGAGTACATCAAGGGCATCGATCAGAGTGTGATAGTTTGCAATTAATTGGTCACACGTCACCGGTGAAATCTCGAACATTTCGGGTCCTTGAATGGGATTGATCTCTCGTCCTGTGATGGGTCTTGTTATAATCGACTTGGAACTTCCCCTTACGGGCATGTGAATGTCACATTGACGCTCAGATTAAGCCCTTGGACACGAAGGCCTTCCATCTCTTCATTTAATCTCTTGATATTTAGCTTTGCAAATCTGTAACATTAATTAATTTTATTGCTTTTATACAATGACACTAAAAAGCACGCTATGAACCACTGCACTAAAGCCCTTTCTTATCTATAGATAATGCAGTTTACTGGGATTCTCATTTAGGCTTATTGCATGAAGAAAAAACGCGTTTAGCTCGAAGTCCAGCTTTATAATAAGCCCGCGTGTACGTGTTCACCCATAGAGTAGACAGCAATTAGTTCCAGTCGGTGATGTTTTACCTGTTAAACAATTACATGAGCAAATAAAGTGCCCAATATGTCATCAGTGTTAATTGTCCCAAACGGCTGAAACAGACTACAAGTGCTTTCAGATTGCTAAGTACCAATCAATCCACAACATCCGGGAACTCCTCTGTGTACCGGTCTACAGACCAATCAATCCTACCAGACGGCCAGAAGTGTTATGCAAATTAGCTCCTGTACTAGATCGTAATCTGACCTTTCCGGGTCTCAGCCCTGACTCGTGTCCCCGCTTGTACGACATCCTAAGGCCTTCGACGCTAAAGACAATATTGGTTTTCGGGCATGTTTAGAAGGGTGATGGAGTCTACCACGACGTGTCGGAGACTCGATGTGATTTAGAGAGGTGCCTGGAATCTGGGAAGTCCGGTTATACTTCTGTCCGCATGCATACGTCGCTCGTCTGGTCGACTCAGATTATGACCTGTAATGAAGGTACGCTGGCTGAACTCAATCCACAGTCTCCGCTTCTGGAGTCTGTAAATCACGGCGGCAAACCAGCGGAATTCCACGGGAACCGATGTTCCAAGCAGCCGTGTGCGGAATAAGGCGGTCATTACAGATTGAGTCACGTTTAGACAGTGATGAAATAGGCATGTTTCTATTTGCTATCTGCATTGTCTGCGTTGCCAAGACATATAAATTTTGATTCTATATCCAGATAATCGCCATAGCGCTGTTCGGTGAATGGGGCTTTTGTTTCGGGCCCATGCCACGAAACACGTCTGCGATTTGAAATAACCATAAGATAGGTGCCTACTATATTTAGATCAGGTTTTACGTCTGTGTTTAATTATCTATGCGTTGCGATCCGGATTTTACTATCTGTCTGCTGGGACATCATGACAGATACGTGATAGATGGGCAAACTGTCCATTCAATCACATCAGATGTACAAAATATGGATCCCGTCTCTGAATTGTGCTATATGGTTTGCTGTTCTCATCTTCTGCGCAATTTTCACTGTAATTGCAGTTCGTAAGCTAAAATCAAGTTAAACTTCTTAGTTTCACGCCAATAGACAAACAGTTCTTGCCCACATTTGATTTGATAGCGAACAGGCCGTATCCTCCTTGCATGAAAGCACTTATTTCAGCGCATTTGTGCCGACTGTATGTCCATATGAAAATCTGCAGTGAAAACGGGACGCAAAGGAAAGTGACCCTCGGTCTATTCTAGACGCTGGAGTTTTGTGGGCTGCAAATGACCCCCAATACAACAGCGTGTATTAGCTGAAATTATATTGCATAATAATTCTGTACCCTACAACAATGGTACGTGTAACAACTGTTCGTGATAGGTGCGGAGTTGTACTGGTTTACCCTGCTATCCTGAGTTAAGTCATCTTCTGATCCCGTCAGTAAGCCAATGGCGAGTTCCCCAGACTCTAAGCCATTGTTAGCTCCACATCTCCCCGCAGTAGCAGTGTCCATGGCTGATGAAGTCCCGAAATGGCAAACACTGCAGTAGTGCTCCAAATTGCGTCCATTTATTTACAATTAAGTCGTGTGACGAAGATCGCCAGTTGGCTTTTTAAATTTATCTCTCAATTATCACCTTAAAAGGCAGATTCCCTTAAGGGGAAACCTTACTCGTTCTTACAGTGGTGAGTTTTCTGTCCGGCAGATCCTAGCAGTATGACTACAGTTAGGGGAAGACTTAAGGGAGGGAAAATGGGAGAGAGGAAGTTAGTGATGACGGCCGACTATCCCTAAGCGACAACACGAGTCCACTTAAATTGCTGCAAATCCCCGTGAAATTGAAGATGGCAGCTATGGATTGCTGGTGGATCATGTCGCAATCTCTCGTTTGATCTCGCCATCGACGTGACCACATTTCACCAATCCCCTCGGCCTTTCCTGGACACGATTTTAATCACATCAGACATCACCATTGCAAATAAATTCCGATATCTTTACATGCGAACACGTGAAGAATGTCCAAAAATAATTCGCATTGACATTTGCTACAAAGAATGTTGTTCAACGGATAGATGTGGTGCACGATAATTAAAACTGTACGTTGGGATGCGTTACTAGATCTATCGTGCATATACCATTGCATGTTAGGCCTAAACACTTGCTGATCGGGTTTAGAGGTACTGGAAACTGTGGAATATATTTGCTATTTGCGATATGTTTTAGTTGTGTATAGAGTGGCCAATATTTGAATGTCAAGGTCAAGAACGGGAGGCAGCGGGTCATGGTGGAGTGCTTAAAGGCGCATGTCTTTCAATCGCTAAGACATACAAGGCACGGGTTCAAATCCGACCTGGGGTGGGGATTTCTTATATTTCCCCACCCTCGCTCCTTGTGTAGCTGCTTGCGCTTCCTGTTGTTCGTTAAAGACCACTTGCTTTTCACCAATATGCATGATGTGCGTATCGGTACGTCACATGTGGGCTAGCTCGTCAGTCACTTACCCAAGGTCGGTGCTTTACGCCGGTACTTTGGTTTCGTCTACAAGTAAAACCGACCGCCATCGTATAAGAGAAAATATCTCAAGTATGGCGTCAAACAGCAATTCTGAGTGGAGGAAAGCAGATTGCACCGGGGTAAACCACGAACCTTTGGCAAGCTAAGGGCAAACTTCTCGACGAGCGGCCTAAATATATCCACGCCATATTTTATGAGAACAAGTGATCTTGAAGAAAAGTTAAACTGCCTTAACGGCCACGCCAGTAGTGTCGGTTTCTGGCGCCAGGAGAGTCCCACAGACAGCGAGAGCCGGGAAATCTACAGATTTCGTGTCCAAGGCCGGCTTGGAAACTTCACCTCGTGTGTACCAACGACTGAAACCCAAGCACACATTTTCACTATTAGATCACGAGCCGAAACAATAGGCTACATTTGAAGTAGATTGGGTACGACATGCGTAAGTCTATAAATCCTAACGATTTCTTTATTGATGTTACCGGGTCTTTCTGAGGCCATCGATTACCTGACAATGGTTCTAAGATTGTGTCTGAATTTAGACTAATTGCAGTTTTTGATCCGTGTGATCAAATTAAACCCTTAATTACTGCCAAGGTACATATGGCTCTAATTAGGTTAATTAGACAAGTGGACATATCATGCATGATTAACCAGTTTGTACACAGCGGAAACTGGACGACATTGACAACCTTTCGGGAACATTTCCAGGCCAATCTCGTGTGGTCTTACTGGCAATAGTCAAAGTGTGCCATGTGTGTGGTGATTGAAACAATATGTACATCTGTCCATGTACAGCTAAAAATATGTCCTTAATGGTTTGGTTAACCTCGTCCAAACTGGCTTATGTCTGTTCCAGTAATCCGGATTGCTAATGGAGTCTTATATAAATGTAATGTAAAGTAATGTAATATAATACGTTATATAAATTGACCTTTAGTAAAATGAGCGCCCAATACCAGATGTTGCTCTGCGCCTTCTTTGTGAATACAATTGTGAACTCTATGTGTGTACTTTGGCAAGACAGAGTGTCCTCAACTTAGCTTGGACAGCGTTGTAATATGACATTACTTCTCAACTTGCCTTAGACAGCGTTGTAATGTGGCATTGTTTCTCAACTCGACTTGGGCAACGTTGTAATGTTGCATTACTTCTCAACTCGACTTGGGCAGCGTTGTAATTTGGTATTGCTTCTCAACTCGGCTTGGGCAGCGCTGTAATGTGGTGTAAGGGTACAACTATCGGAGAGAAAAAATGAGAAACAAATGGCTTGTTCAGCTCTCAGACAGCGACAGGCCTTACAGAAGATCAAACATAGAAACACGAAGACGCTTTCAGGGTAAACTAGGATGAACTGTAAGTAATAGCACGAAGCGACAATGAGCGATGCAAGCCCCAGAGGAACGTCTCAAACAAAATAGCACGTGGTAAAACACAAGCTCACAAAGTGCTACGTACAGAAAAATGGAGTACAAACTGACGTATGTCGAATGGCACTAAGTCTCCAGATCCCACAGAATCCGTCTAAGTGAACGAGAGTAAATGTGACTACTCTCACGTGAACTAGAGTAGAAGATTGCGAGCTTTACAACTTTGTCGCTTTTATTATTGACTAACTTAAAGAAAATTCTGGATGCTTTGATGATAAACATGATTACAACATGGGTACGTCTTTCCAGAATATACGCTCTGTATACAATGACACGAAACTCAAAAACGCAAAAGTCTCGAAAACAACTGAATTCAACTGCAGGCTATAATGTATACAGAGGCGAAAATGTAGGTCATACACCTACCCGGCTACCGCAAAAAAATGTCATACAGTATTTTAAAGATGTGGTTCGTAACAGTGGCAATACTTCTCAACTCGGCTTAGGCAGGATTGTAATATGGCATTACTTCTCAACTCGCCTTGCACTGCGTTCTAATGTAGCAGACCTTCTCAACTCGGCCTTGACAGCGTTGTAATGTGGCGTTAATTCTCAACTCGGCTTGGGCAGCGTTGTAATATGGCATTACTTTTCAACTGGGCTTGGACAGCGTTGTAATATGGCATTACTTTTCAACTGGGCTTGGACAACGTTGTAATATGGCATTACTTCTGATCTTGCCTTGAACAGCTTTGTACATGTAATATGACATTACTTCTCAGCTCGCCTTGGATAACGTTGTAATGTGGTATTACTTTTCAACTCGGCTTGGACAGCGCTGTAATGTGGTGTAAGGGTACCACTATGGGAGAGGAATAATGATAAAAACGATAAAAAATATCATACAATATTTTAAAGAGGGGGGCTAGTAACACTGGCAATACTTCTCTACTCGGCTTAGGCAGGGTTATAATGTGGCATTACTTCTCAACTCGGCTTGGATAGCGTTGTAATGTTGCAATACTTCTCAACTTGCCTTGGACAGCGTTGTGATGCGGCATTGCTTCTCAACATGGCTTTGACAACTGTGTAATATGGCATTACTTCTGATCTTGCCATGGACAGCATTTGTAATGTGGCATTTCTTCTCAACTCGGCGTGGACAGTGTTGTGACGTGGCATTACTTCTCATCTTGACAGGGGAAGCCTTGACAAGAAATAACTTCTTAATTCATGGATGAAATGTGACATTGCTTTGGACTGGGGCTCTTCTTCACAAAAAAAGCTTTTCATCGTATTAAGTATTTTTTCGCTGATTAATACGAAATGTGTTTCCTAGCTCTATGTTACAAGCAGGACCAGTAATTTACAAGCAGTATTTTATGAATATCACAAAATTGTTAGTGATAATTAATGATTTATGGAATATTTTCACTTCAAGAATCAGAAATTATTGAAGTTGGTTTATAGTCTGGAAATATTTGAACTGTGAAACCTGGTAAAATGCTGTCTATCCATTTACTGGCCTGTAATAATAATCCCGCTGTTACACGGCCCATGTATGCAAAAAAAGGCAGTAAGACTTGTAATGGATGGGCATTATGAAATTCCATGGACCGTAACGTGCAGACTTTCACTGAGAAAACAAAAAATTCCCCCGGACGGATGAGTAATCAAGAGTCTGTTTATACTGCCGTCTGTTTCTCATAAAGGTTATCAGGAACACATGCTCACCACACAGAACGGATGTCATAATTTCCACAGAAGGCACAATTTTTCTTTGATAATTACCCGCAAATTTTGACACGAGTGCCTGCCATGTACTCCAGGATTTGGACACCTTTGGTGGTCGCAAAGCTCCTGTCCTCAAGGACATATGGGCCAACATCCTGGTGATGATCGTTAAGACTGATCTTGCCTCCTTTGCCAGCCAAGCAGTCCGTTAGTTACATTGTCTTTCCCTCGGAAGTCTCTCAACCCAGGCAAGTGGACGACGTACCGTTACTTCCAAGTGCTAATTCAGGCGCGGAATTGTCCTCGCGCGGGACGTCAAAGATGACGAAGGTGGCTCGCGGAGATAGACCTTCTATGCTAAAGTAGAACCGCGCCGCATGTGGGATTCCACGCCGTGATAAAGGGCCCGATCGATTCTCTGAATCCTCTCCCCCCTCTTCTTCCCTCACCCCCCTCTCTCTCTGTCGTTCTCTGGCTCTTCCCAAAGGTGTCAATTAGTCAACGGAAGCTGCTGTAACGATGGTGTGAGCTACACGCTTCTCGTCCAGCTTGTTAAGAGCACCTCGTTTGGACGCCCTAATATATTTACATTTACCATAGACAAACACCGCATCGGTTTCGTAGACTAGGTACACCTGATTTCTTCTCGGATATACGTTTAGAAGTATACGTGTATAAGGTAAGCCTCAAACCACCTCGATTTTCTTCTTCCATGTATACCTAATGTAATGACGTTGAGATAATGTGATGCGTTGCCTGCAGAAGGGGTTGGTGTCAGTGTTCTATACAAGACACAAATAAATACAGCGATACATATGTTTTCTGTCAATCTGTAGGGGTTTCCGAAGACTCTATATGTCTTGGAGACTATTGACGATTGCCTTATACGGTATTGGGTGTTTAACTCCGGGTTTATTTATTTTTTTTAATTAATTGGTGTTTTACGCAGTACTTAAGAATATTTCATTTAAACGACGTCGGCCAGCATTGTTGTTGGCGGAAAATGGACAGCGCCCGCTAGGAACCCACAACCAGCAGGTTGCTGGCGGACTTTCCCACGTCCGACCGGAGAGGAAGCCAGCATCATGAGCTGGGCTTGAATTCACAGTGATCGCATTGGTGAGAGGCACCTGCCTCATTACGCCGTGATAGTGCCCTAACCTCCTCTGCCACGGAGGCCCAACTCCGGTTTTATTCCGAACAAGGAAAGGCAGTATAAGCGACATAGATTGTTAGTTAGAATAACACAAAACTGATTTTCTCCATTTGCCAAGAGACTTTAATTAACAAGTTAGGGTAGAGTGATTGATTGGGTTTCATTTTCTGTTTGCCGACCATGACAATGTGCACTCGATTAGAACATCATAAGCAACTTTAGCTGTTATGTTTAAATTAAGCTTTGGATGTGTGTCTGTAAGGCTTGAAAACGCGTCTCGTCAAAGTATGCAGTTATTTGTCTTTGCAAAAATGGCAATGAACGTGCGTGCTATGTATTTGGATTCTTCGTACTGTTAGTTCCTATCAACTAAAAAGGTTAAAAAAAGGTTAAATGCTAATTGCGTGCAGTGATTTGCCTCAATGTTCCCATTTAGCTTGCTACAAACTGAACACGAGATAAATTCTGTATTCATCGTAACCATACCTTCGTCACGACGGCACTCAAGCGTGTTAAGAATACGATAATCATGTGGTTTTTTGTAGAAGCGTGATTCCTGCGTTTCCCTTTTTTTTCAGAAATCGTACTTTATTAGCATTCTGGATGTTAATTGCAAATGTCGATATTTTCTGTGTATTTGACGGCCTTTATTTGATCCTCTACTCGCCCAGATAGCCTATCGATTCGTTTAATGTTCCAATGCCTTTGTTCTCGGCGTGACTGGAGTAATGGTACTTCTGATTGTCCATAAAAGTACAAGATATTGTCTGGTCACGCGTGTACGAAAATTACCCAATCACTGCTTCGTTCACAAAGCGCTATACGGATCCGTGCTGTCCCCAGCGGGCACGTCTGTCACTTATTCTGATTGGCATTGAAGACAATGAGGGTTTTTTAATCGACAACGACAGCTTACAGTTGACAACGCTGTCTTCTCATCGACAAACTCAAGGCTTGAAATTTGACCAGTTTTCTTCCTGGAGATCTTCGTGTCGCCTGAGGCACCATATGTCTTAATATACTGGCTTTTCCTATTAGTGCTATGAACCGTCGATATCACAGGCCTCCTGGTGTCTTCCATATTTCATCTCCAACCTAAGACATAAAGGCAGGCTTCTACATATTTTATACCCTTGTTTTATTCGCCCGGAATGAGCGCAGATAAGGTCCTTCCTGGACAGTATGTTGTGTGGCTAATGGCAAAAAACAATTCGTTCAGATCGTCAGAAATTTGTGTCCCTGGTCGTGAAATGCGATTACAATACGTTCGATTTGATTACCTCCAGATTGCGACGCACCTTTTTTGCCTGTATCTTGACAATTTTACAAGCATCGAATAAGGGCACTATTCTCATATAACCCACTGGTTGAGCGATGCAGCGTGAGAAAATAATTATTTTGCCATCGTTATCTCGGTTTTAATACATCAGAACTAAACAGCCCCTATCACAATGCCATTTGGATCGCCTATTACTATGCATATCCGAGCGGGTATATTAAAGTGCATCAGAACTAAATATTCCCTATCGGAATGCCAACTGGATCGCCTATTAATATGCCTATCCGAGCGCCGTCAGAGTGTTTATTGCCCTTCAGTTTTCATACCACATACAGTTTCTGCTTCGGCAGACCTGAGCGAATCGTTAGTCTTCGGGAATACGATTTCTATCGATAGAGAATCAGCGTATTTATTTATCGTAAATGATACACGTGTTCGTATACAAATAGAACCAAAATTCAGTCGATTTACCCTAAGCAAACAAAGAAACGTCCATTTACTAGCACGTTTCAAGTGTGTTTTCTTTTGTAAACACTTTTTATTTTGTCTTTTTATACTTTAATGGGTTGGGTGTAGAATGTATACCATACACTTCGTTTAACTATTGAAGCGGTTTTAGCCCCAGGTGTGTCTCTGAAGGGAACCTGACTCTTTTGCAATATTAACACAGACAGGTCAAATACAAGTGTACGATAAAGACAAGGAGACGTATGACAAAGAAAAGTATGGTATACACAAATATACATGTATGTATCGTTGATGCCAGGTAATAATTCTGTAAGTCCCAAATGCCATGAAACAGGTGTTCTTCATCTCATCTAACATAACCCGCCTTATTTGATCTTACTAGCCTATATAGGACTGTACTTTTACCATACAAGGTGACCGGATATATTGCCCCCATTGTAGTGCTCTATAACTCCCCTTCGTTGGTCTTGCTGGTATATACAGGAATGTAGTTTTACCATGCAGGGTGGCTGAATTTATTGTCCCGTTGAAGTATCCTATAACCAACCTTAGTCGATCATGCTGGTACATACAGTAATGTAGTTTATCTATGCAGAGTGGCTGAATTTATTGCCCCGTTGAAGTATCCTATAACCAACCTTAGTCGATCATGCTGGTACATACAGTAATGTAGTTTTACCATGCAGAGTGGCTGAATTTATTGCCCCGTTGAAGTATCCTATAACCAACCTTAGTCGATCATGCTGGTACATACAGTAATGTAGTTTTACCATGCAGAGTGGCTGAATTTATTGCCCCGTTGAAGTATCCTATAACCAACCTTAGTCGATCATGCTGGTGCATACAGTAATGTAGTTTTACCATGCAGAGTGGCTGAATTTATTGCCCCGTTGAAGTATCCTATAACCAACCTTAGTCGATCATGCTGGTACATACAGTAATGTAGTTTTACCATGCAGAGTGGCTGAATTTATTGCCCCGTTGAAGTATCCTATAACCAACCTTAGTCGATCATGCTGGTACATACAGGAATGTAGTTTTACCATGCAGGGTGGCTGAATTTATTGCCCCGTTGAAGTATCCTATAACCAACCTTAGTCGATCATGCTGGTATATACAGGAATGTAGTTTTACCGTGCAGGGTGGCTGGATTTATTGCCCCGATTGTATTGCCCCATAACACGCCTTAGTTGATCTTTCTATTATATATAGGAATGTATAAATGGATTTATTGTCGGCATTGCAGTGTCCCATATATATTATAGGAGCGTAGTTTTTCCATCCGGAGTGGTTAGATTTACCGCCCAGTCATAGTACCGGGCTATCCTTTGTCTGCAATTCGTACTCGATACGCTATTCTGACAGGTTAGATTTGGCAAGGTGTCATTAAAGCGGTGGCGCAGATGGTTCCTAAAGGAGAAGAAAATAGGAGTTATTTTTTTTGCCGCCCTCTTCTACGAATTCACTTCTCACGGCGCCCTTGGGCAAACCGTTGGCGATATTGATGACCAGTGTCAGCTCGGCCCCTGTTTTTACTTTACATGTCATCAATTTCCAGGAAGGGTAATGAAAGTACTATTATATTTGATGGCAAGGGTCGGCCATTGGCGGCCAAAGGCCACGGCGATCCGAAATTGGCCTCGATTGTTTTGCAATCCATGCGGGCGAGATTGAGTGCTTCCTAGACACGCTGGACGCGAAAGTGTTTTCACAAAGGTCCGCGTTCTATGATTGATGGACTCTGGCAGCCTATCATGGGGCCGTATAGTGGTCATGATCTAGCTCTTGTCTGCGTGAGTTATTGCGTATAGCGTAAAACATGATCCCCCAGAGAAGATCAGTGATCCCGTGTACATGACTCCACCAGCTTGTCACGCCATATATAGATGGTATGGGCCGTTTCCGTTAGATTTATTCTGTATGTATACACACTTCAACAGTGGACCAAAGCTCATCAAGTTCTCATTTGCGACGCATTTTACCATGTTTACAACAGTATTTGTTTATCTGATTGGGAAAGCCAGATACATTGACTGGTACGTTGTACGGAACTGAACGCTCAGTGTAGCATGGTGTTTACCGCTCGATGGAAGGCCTCGACGGAATGCCATCCCACACCACTTATGTGCGATATGTATATACACGAGACTCGACATTCCCATAACTGTTTTAAGAGGTATTTTACAATTCTCTAGGCCTTAATAGAAAACAATATAAAAATGAAATAAGCATTGCCAGAAAGACCAATAACAACTGTACATAAGAGTATGTGTACGTTTTTTTAAAATTTGTTCTTTCCTGAGTATATCTGGATATAAATGTTTTATGGGCTTTGTGGATGATATAAGCCATTTAGTGTTTTGATTTCACCATTGTTTGGTTATTGTGTTACAAGGTAAGCTGCATGTTTCATTGGTTTGGGTTATGTTTAATGTTGCATAAACAGATTTCACAAAAATAAAATCTGAGACGAAAAACAATGCATGTGTACGTCATTATTCATCATGATGTATTATTCATGACACCATTTAAGAATGTGATTTTTAAATGGCACATTCCTTGTTAAAAAAAAACACTATCTTTAAACATCGGAAGACGGATTGTGTGATGCTGTTTTCCGTCGTTCTTCTGACGATCTTTATTTCACCTCTGTTTTGTCTCCCTTTAACAATAAGTTATAATATAAAATGATATGCTTCCCCTAGGACTAATAACATGTTTGACCAAATTCTGATAACATAATCACTATTTTTCTCTTGTAGGAGACACTGTGACACACAATAATAACCATTATCTATTCTGGATTGATGGTTTATGTCGCATTTCTGTATTTAGAAATGCTTTACTTGAAATGGTACGATGGTAATCGAGATTGTGTTTTTTGTCTGGAGGTAGCCAAACATACCACCGCATCAAGTGACTTTCATCATCATAACAAACTTTCTGAATGAAAACGATGTAGAGCGCGGTTAGAAAGTGTTGCATTCGACTTTGGAAGCTTGGAGACTATATCGTGGTCTTGCACAAAACACCGTTTGAAAAACTGCAAACACAAAGGCAAAGATATTTTTCCACGGAAACCCAAGGAGCAATTAATTAATTCCTAATTCTATGTTGTCTCTAATTGAGGTCAACAGCTTTAATCAAAAATTTGAGATTTCAGTAGAAAGTCTGCTTGGGTTGTGTAACGGATGTTTGTCTTTCTGTTCTTAGATAAGATAATCTCTACTGTATTTCTGCGATGCTCTATATATTACCACTTTCTGTATTCCCAGATCAAATTCAGTTATCACTTACTCTTATAGTTAAACCAATGTCTGTAGGACCAGTGTGCCCGCACCACGTGTCTCAAAGTATGGGTGGGATTGACTGCCCTAACCAATTTCTGCATTTAAAGTGCTGGGGCGGTCTCCTGCAGAACATATGCAGCTGTCCGTGAGCCTGAACCAATGGAGCAGTCGACCATGAACTATGAAACAAACCTCACACCGAAATGGAACCTATCGTACTGCTATACGATAGCAGTACCCAAACGTTACGCATAGTGCTCTAACCAAAAAAAAAAAAAAAAAACATGCTGAAAAAACAATGCCTTGTTTCTACCTAAGTTTGCTTAAGCCTTATTGTTAGGGGCGTTTAAGCTGTTACTTTCATAAAAACAGAGTGAAACAAGTGTGAGTTGACAAGAACAGGATTTCACGGGTTGCCTGTGACCCATTCGCCAAATATCGCACCATCGGCACTCTGGTTTTACACCCAAACAGTGTGCACTATTTCGTGGAAGGCGACTAGTGTGATTTATTTATTCATTTATTTGATTGGTGTTTTACGCCGTACTCAAGAACATTTCACTTATACTGGCTGGTGGCCAGCTTTATGGTGGGAGGAAACCGGGCAGAGCCCCGGGAGGAAACCCACAACTATCCGCAGGTTGCTAGCAGGCCTTCCCACGTACGGCCGGAAAGGAGGCCAGCATGAGCTGGACATGAACTGATATGAGATTTTCTTCACCATATTCACGTGCTAAAGCTGAGGAATATTAATAAAAATTTCATTATGGAGGGAGCGAAGAGTTATTTTGAAATATGGTACTCATGCAGAAATTCGTGTGTTTGTTGTTTTTAGACTTTCCCTTAAAATAACATGTAACAAAAACGTAAGTATTTCGGATCACCTCTATGTTATATATCATCTTTGGCATAATAATGTTTGATATGAAGATGTGGTACATGTCTGGGGATTTTATTTTATTTTAATCATACTTCTGTTTATTAATATTTATGAATATTGTCGTAACTTAGATTTTACGCACATGTCTGGAGACATGGTTTACAAATTCACATCCAGATAAATTTATCCAGTCAGGCATCGCGACCTGATAGAAAGGAAGGGAGCTCCGTGGCTCTGTTGGTTAGCGCGCCAGCGCAGCGTAATGACACAGAAGCTTCCCACCAGTGCGGTCGTATCTCTCCGGCCGTAGGTGGGAAGGTCTGCCAGCAACGTGCGGATGGTCGTGTGTTTCCCCGGGCTCTGTCCAGTTTCCTCCCACCATAATGCTGGCCGCCGCCGTATAAGTGAAACATTCTTGAGGACGGCGTAAAACACCAATCAAAAAAATAAATAAATCATGAAAACAAGTGTTTGTATGAAGTTTGTATCGTTTTACTATTTTCTGAAGTCTCCAGAACATGCTATGATTTTCTGTTCTAGATTATGTAATTTAACACTAATGCGTTCACGTTTTCTTAAATTCCTCTACATTTGGAGGTAACTGCGTGAATGTGCAATAAGCCGGTGCATCTGCCCGTTCGCTTGCACACACTGGTGTATCATCATCACGAAAGCACATATTGGTTGCAGCCTATGATGTGAGCAGCGAAATCATCATCATCATCAGACACCCTGAGCATAAAAACGTGTGAGGAGCTTGTCAAACATAGGTTGTCCTGACCACTGTTTGCCGACTCGTTAAGCTCAAGTCTGTGAGATGTTAACAGGCGGTAGTGTTAAATTCCGCTGTAAAACCCCGCTGTTGTCGGTCCGGGGATTTATTCCTTTAAGCGGCCGAGAAGTATCGACCAAATACCGAATTGCCTCCAGGAAAGCCCCTAAGAGAGGCTATCGAGCGGCGGCTTGCAATTTCTTTACAACTTCATTCAAGAGTTCGCCCGATGAGTTGGAAACGGTAATTTTGGTCTCGGCTCAGACAAAGGCTTGGGTTCTCTAGATATAACCCGTGAACAGTCACACCGCATTCTTTACACGGATGAGGCTTGATCAAAGTGCAGACAAGATTACAAGGGTATACAGTCTGTAGCGGTTCCAGTTTAATGGTTTCTTGTGAGATTTTCTTATTTTTTTCGATGCGCTGTATTGTGAAGAGGGCGCCGGTAATCCAGACTTGCCTAAACCAACTCTCGCTTCCAGTGTGTGTGAACAAGAGTAAGGACAAAGTGGGGCCCACATGAGGAGACTTGTGATGTCCTACCTTTATTCGAGGTATAGATTTCTGGTATTCTTTAGGGCTCCGACCCTAGACTGCTCACAGAATGTTCAGCTCATGTCTAATATTCTTGGAAATACGTCAGCAGTCCCTACAAAAGATACAAGCTTTTAGGCGACTGTCAAATGAACGGAAGGGAGGGAAACGCCAGTAGTATGAGAACATGGATCAAAGCTCACTTACTAATACATTCAAGCTGTCAAACTAAACCAACGCAAAACACCAATATCCTCTATTTCGAAACAATTTTTTTTACTTCTTATATCCATGTGGTTTCAAAATGGTCAAAGTCTTTCCCTTAATGTTTATTGTTTCTTTTCGCTTTGTCACAAATAACTTGAAATGCACACGTTATATTATTTTAGATATCAATCAGCCAAACCAATCATTTAGTAAAGCAGTCAGTAAAGCCAATCATTAAGCCGAACAATCATCCAATCCAATCACTCTGCCGAACAATCAGGATAACCAATCGCTTTAATAACCTAACATCAGTCAATCCAATCATTCAGCCAAACAATCAGGCAAACCCATCACCGAGCGAAAGAAATTGTCAAGCATGCTTGTGGAGTGCTTGTCCCATCCTCACCACTTCTTACAGCACATATTATCAATATGTAATATGTTGTGCTTATGTTTTTGAACGATTGGTTGCTTTTTGTGAAATGTAACAACATACCATTGTCAAAGTATTTTATGTCTCTTTCCAGGCCAGCTGTGCCACAGTCTCTAAGGCGCATAGAAGACCTACAGAGACGAAGGCCGAGATCATTTAACCTGGCATGACCGGACAAACCTGGGCTCGGCCTGTCAACTTGTGCCGACCGGAAATGGAGCTATCCATCATTCAGTGATGTCTGGCTGACTAGCGCGAAGGATTCTAGCCTGACTGGAAGTGGCAACTTCATTCTGTTTAGCCGACATAGTGCTAAATCCTTTTATTGATGGACACTCGCTTGTTATTATGTCAGTACTGAAGAGCTTATTGGACAAACTGTACCATATAACCGTGGGTAGCACCAAGCTGGTGACTGTGAAACAACGCCCTTCAGCAGGAGTAAGGACGATCACTATTGTTACACGGAATCACTGCGCGCTGTTGCGCTGTAGTCAACGATACATGTAATTCCGCAACACTCTTGCCAGTGGCATGGCACTAGCACTGTAACCTGTCATTTTGGCGGTCTCACGATATTTCGGGAGTACACGATCTGCAAGGAGCAGTCTTTGAGCCTTACAACACTTATCGGCCTAAGTCTTCACAGTTGCACTACTGTGAGCGTGTATAGCCTGGACGCTGCTCATCGTTTTGCCAGCGGTGCCAGAGAAGATATACTGGAATTATCAGGAGTGTATCCAATAACAGTGGTAGGCCAACCCGTGTGCACCACGCCCATAGTACACCTAATAGCGATAAGAAGCTTGCTTCCTCAATTTTGGATGATGGATGATAGCGAATGTGTTTTTGTTGATTCATCTCGGCTTCTGTACGGAAAACTTTAAAAGACGCTGCTGGTTGATGGTGGCATAACCCCAAAAGCTAATGCTAGCAACTTGTGTCCGCGAATGTTTGTTCAGGGGAGGTATCGGTGCTACGGTATATAGCCAGAGAAAACACGATGTCTCTGTTGGCTTTCTTCTGTCAGCGACCCAAAAAGCGGAGGACGGTTTCGCTGATTGCCATCTGCGCCGTCCTTATCTTTATTTTGACATTTTCCCGCCATCCGTCATTAGATGACGACGGCTTTGAGCAAAAGGAATCCGACTATCACCGGCGCCTGCGCTTTCAAGCCGGTCAGGTGTGTATTCATCCGCAGCTAGAGGTTAATCACTCCTCCGTGCAGCAGTTCTTCCACGAGGAAGTAAAACTGGAGTGTTCCAAAGATAGAAACTGGGTTTACGTGGAGAACGGCACTTTCCGCGTGACACAGGACTCCAAAAGACGCAGGGGTAAGGTGTTGTGTGAATATGTACCTCTATACAGAGGAAAAGACGATTACCATACTATGGACGGCCAGCATATAAAGCCCATGCACGATGGCGCACCTTTGCATAGTGATTTCTTCAAAGTGGCATGCATATCTCAGGACCAACATAGGTACTTTAACATTCACTCAGGGATTGCTTATAACGCAGCCGCGCATTCGCGGTCCTCAGATATTCCGCTTCCGGCCAGTGCCATGGGGTACACTGTTTTGATGGTGGGTTTTGACTCCGTGTCCAGAATGACCTGGATGCGACAACTTCCGAAGACCCATTCGTACTTTATTAACGATCTTAACGGCATATTATTGGAAGGTTACAATATCGTGGGTGATGGAACGCCTCAGGCTCTGCTGCCAATCCTAACGGGCAAAACTGAAGAAGAGCTTCCCGAAGCCAGAAAAGGGAAACCTAACGCAACTTCAGTCGACAAACATCCGTGGATCTGGAAAGAGTTCAAAAAGTTAGGGTATATTACACAGTGGGCAGAGGACATGGCTAGTATAGGCACGTTTACCTACAGGATGTTCGGGTTCAAAGAGCAGCCGGTAGACCACTACATGAGGACGTTTTATCTGGTGGCCGAAAAAATATATTCTCATTTTAAACCGTACTGTTTGGGGTCTGTTCCACGACACGTGAATTTTTTCAACTGGCTTAAGGACACGTTCCGTATGTACGGAAATAAACGAAAATTTATATTCGGTTTTCATTCCGAATTTAGTCACGGTGATAGTAATAAACTTCAGCTCGCTGATGCGCAGGCGCTTGACTTTCTGCGTTTCCTCAAAAATGGCGGCTATCTTGATCACACTATTCTGATCATGATGTCCGATCACGGAGCCAGGTTTCACGACGTGCGAGAAACCGTCCAAGGGAAACTTGAAGAAAGAATGCCATATTTTGCCTTCCGATTTCCGCCAGGATTTGATAAAAAATATCCAATAGCTATGAAAAATTTTCGAACCAACGCTTACAGATTGACGTCGCCATTCGACATTCACGAAACGTTCAAGGATATTTTAGACTACAAAAATATCGAAAAAGGTGATCTTTCTCATAGAGGGATCAGCCTTTTTCGAGAAATTCCCAAGGAAAGAAGCTGTGCGCATGCGGGAATTCAGCCGCATTGGTGCGCATGCTTGACTTGGGAGACGGTGAATGACAATGATGAGGGTGGTCTCGGTGCTGTCGGGGCGACCATTAAGTTTATCAACTCTTTCGTTGAACCTTTCAGAGACCAGTGTGCGAATTTAACTCTGCTGAGTATTACACGTATGGTGAAATACTCCACAAACGACAATGTGCTCAGGTTTAAGAAAAGTGAAGACCACGACGGCAGAAAAGCCGATTTGTCGGGGAAAATTTCGTCCACAGAAACTTTGTATCAAGTGACGTTTAAAACAATTCCTGGTAACGGCCACTTCGAGGCTACAGTTCGGGAAAACGCCGAGAAAACCAGCTTTGCAGTAGACGAACATGAAATCAGCCGGATTAACAAATACGGCAATGATCCAGCTTGTGTTATGGATTCTTACCCACATCTTCGACCCTATTGTTATTGTAAGTCAAACATAACTCCAGAAACAGAAACGTAGCCCCGATAGGTGATGCATAGGTATGTGTTTTTTAAAACAGTAAAATGTCAAGTTTTGTTAAAAAAAGAAAAATAATAATCATATTATTTGTAATATATAAAGCACCAAATTTAAAAATAAATCTTAGGCCACGTTTCCACAGTATGCGCGTCGTCTCTGCAACGCAACGCGCCTTTTGAATTTAAGCAAGACGGCGTTAGAGATTTGTCACACAGAGGCTTTTATTTTTTTTTTTTTTTTTTTGGTTCTTACTACGTAGACGAAATAATACAAGGGATATTCCTTGGGATAGATGGCACATTTGCACCAATTACAGGTCCAGCGTTCTGTGCAAGTACTTTTTATTTTATAAGACTTCATCATAGGGGTTTTGTCCACTAATATGTGAACTTTGGGATTGTTTTCATGTTGTTTTATCTTCACAATTGTTTCTATCACATCCTTTCAAGACTTTAAGAGAACTAGGGCTATTACCTGGAATCTGTACGGAAATACCAACACAAGATTTCAAAGACTTAACCCACGGACACAGGTAAACAGATCTTAAAACCGCCAAACTCGATTTACCTGTTACAAAGTAAGCGAAGTTCACCTCTGGTGAAGAGAAGAAAATGTGAAAATGATGCAAGCATTAGGAGAAAAACCATTAAAACTATGTTTGAAAATACCTTTACAGTATATATAAGCTCAAAGAACTCCTCGTCGTCTTATGACTGAAAACTTATTGAGTACGACGTTAAGCCCAAGCATACATACATATACATGAATACGACATGTAAATCGTGTGTCGTTTTATGTTGTGTTGTGCCAGATTAAAACATGTCCTTTTTGGGGGTATTTCGTACAGATTCCAAGCATCATTGTAGTAGGACATCTCATATTGTATTCTGTATTTGACTTGAAATTTGAATGATCTCAAATGAAATCATATAAAAAAAGGCTTCCAATGATGTTCCGAGTTATTTTGTTGCTATTGTAAACAATTCTCAACGGAAAACTCGTAACGTTCAATGAAAAACAAATGCGCCAGACTGAGAAGAAGCGAATGGGAATGTGAGGTACTATAGAACAGCCCCATGTGTCGTAATCTGCGGTGCTCGTGTTGCCGGCAATAACGTTTGTAAGAAATTTGCAATGCGAGCGGTTTTATAACTTTTTTATCAACTTTAGAATCACAATAACTCTATGGACATTACAGGTACGGGTGTGATGTTTTCTGAAAGGCTAAAGCTATTCTTGGTAAAACGAGAGAACTTGATTTAATTGACAAATGTGGACTTTTGGTCAGAGCAATATCCGGTATTGTCTCTTCATGATGCTTGTGTTTCAATCGTTAGGGTTCAAACCCGGCCATCAACAGGAAATATTTATTCTGTTGAGATACTGTATGTAATTTTAATAATTTAAAATCCAACAGCCGTGCAGGAAGGAAAGCTTTAATTGGCATTAGCTTTTAATTGTCAGTTATATACAAAGGTTTTATAACCACTTTCTCATTCTGGTAAGCATTTTGAGAAACATCGGAAAATTGAGTTTTAGACAATTTTTTGTTGAGTTTGCATGAAATAAATTGCGTTTTTGATACATGGGTGATGAAAAAATATTGAGTTTTCTGATTTGTTCCAACTGAGTTTCTGTGAAGAAATTGGATAGGAAAACCCCTTTACACACTTCACAAAATGTTGTCATTTAAAAAAAAAATCCCATGCCAAACAGAAGATATTGATACCCATAGTTTACAACATTTGTGTCATTTTAACATTAAAAATGTTGACATTTTAACATTTGAGTTTAAGAGAACAGCTTTACCCGCTCTCATGTACTGCTCTTAAGTGGGGCCTAGTTAACAACATGCGTCCGGTAGCCTAACGTTCGTTGAAAACCAGTTGTCTTCATCACAATGGTCAAAGGCTAGTACTTTACCCCAGGCACACTGGCTTCTTCCTCTCTTAAAGCTGACTTTGGAATAAATAAAATATATGCTGTGGTATTCAGTTGTCGTAATATATCACATGGAATAGTGCTGGAATAGAATAGGGCCAAGTAACAAGAAGAACGTAAACCTTCGTTTTTCTTTTTGATCGGGATTTGCACGCCTAGATTCACATTCCCCAGACTCTTTATTATTTCAACCCTGTGTTATTAGGGGTGTAGTAGGCGTGTGAGTGTGATAGCAACCCTCAAATACGAAGACATGTATTAAATGTTTCGATGAAATATGAACATTTCTCCGTCGCATGTAAATTTCTGGGAGGTACAATTTGCCCACATGAGACATTTCACATTTTTTTTTATTTTGTTTAAAGTTTTCAATCTTACAACTTGCATAACTAAGATTAGGCGCGTTTACATGAAAAAGCCGTTGAAAACTTGTCTGCCTAAGGAGAGTTTTCACAAAGCAAGTTTTAACTTAACTAAGAATTTGATTTGAATGCTAATTTCTTTTATTCTCAGTGTTAAAACTGGGAAGTTGGAATTATATCCTGGGATATAAATGTGACAATTACTGAGATATAAGTAATTTGTGGCAACATGTACATGTAGTTATTATGGAAGTTACGGGATTACATGTGGGGTTAAGACAGACAACACATGGAACAGAAACTATGGATTCGGTAACCAATTACCATCTGCACATATTTAATTTAAATTACTACCAGTATGACAAGCTTCTGCAATTCAGCATTGGACGACAAGATAACTACCATGGTCTTTAAGCTTTGTTTTTTTTTTTTTGTTCTTATGTATTTCACCTTTACAAATTTATGCCTTGCAAAAATATGCTGAATCCATCAGGAGTACTTAATTCATATTCCAGTACGTCCCTTGTGAGAACGCGCTTTGAGAAATGAACATACTGAAGAACACACTCTAAACACTGTTCTCTTAAATTCTCTTTTCTGCGTGATGGTAGAATAATTTTTGTTGCAACAGAAAATCACGTTATATATAAATTACACCAATAACAGTCCCTCGTATTCGTGATAATAGTTTTAAACAATTTTGTTTGCCATCACACAAAAGACGTCGCATTCTATCCATTGACATCAGTTTTCAGGGAGTAGTGTAACATGCAGACAGTATTGATAACTTCCTGGGGAATTGCATGGCCTTCGTCTCATTACCTCATTAAACGATAAACGACAAGTTCCGTCGTTCATGAAGCCTAGTGGACCGATCTCTCAGTTAAGGATGAAAGATTCATGCCATATATCTGGAGGCAATCGTCTCGAGCATCACACCATACCAACGCCTGTGTGCCGACTTTATGCATACGGATATCATAATGTCCTCGTGGGAGACATTTTTACCATGACTGACGGTCTTTATTTAAAGGAAAATCAGCAATGGTCGGCATTGCGCGGTATCATCGAATATACGATGACTGGCGCATAAACTTATTATATATGATGCTTATGTCCCGTCCAGATGGATCGTGCGGATTAATTTATGCCTGTAGACGTATAGACACTCTAATGGCAGACTGTTCCACTACCCTTTGGAAAGGCATGTTTTAGGCTGTAGTAGTGTTTTCTTTCAAGTAGTTCCTGCATAAATCTTTTCCAGCTAATTACCAAGGCCCGGTTTCCTGAAACTTCTTAAGTTCAGTCCATAGTTTTTTGCTTAAATCCCTCATGGAGTGTTTCTCGAAAAAGCTTAAGTCAAACACTGCATAAGTGTAATATTATTTTTTTATTTATTGATTGGTATTATACGCCGTAGTCAAGAATATTTCACTTATACGACGGCGGCCAGCATTATGGTGGGAGGAAACCGGGCAGAGCCCGGGAGAAACCCACGACCATCCGTAGGTTGCTGATAGACCTTCCCACGTATGTCCGAAGAGGAAGTCAGCATGAACTGGACTTGAAGTCACAGCAATCGCATTGGTGGGAGTCTTCTGGGTCATTACCCTGCGCTAGCGGGCTAACCAAATGAAAAAATAATATTATGTTACTTAAGCAAAACACTTTAGCTTAACTAAAAAAACTTGAGAAGTTTTTTGAATCTGCGCCCAATATGGCAACAAGATCTTAAACTGTGGTGAAAACAGATGACATCAGACTGTGCCATGCATTAATATGGCTTCAAGCGAGTAAGTTTGTGACACTCAAATAAGCCATGCAAGCTCAAATCAGCCATGCAAGTTCGTTTCTGTTAGTTCGGTGCTGATCCCAGGCATGTGTCTCTAAAGCACTTTCTAGTGCCTATAGGGACAATAACTGAAGATTTCCGTGGAGGTTCAAGTTCAATTCCCCTCGAAACCCGTAAAGCAAATCCGTCAAATATTACACATAGCTAGCAAACAAGCTAGTCAGATTCTGTAGTTAGCTAAATACTGATGATTTTATAGTTATAAACTATTCACACTTCAGTGGGCGAAAACGTTCTATCAACACATAGTGTATCGGGCAGATAGTATATTGATAACCTCCCGTTGATTCGCATGGCCTTTTCGTCTCACTGCCTGAGTAAATGGTAAACGACAAGTCCCATCGTTCATGAATCCTGCTGGCACGATCTGTCAGTTGAGGATGAAACATTCATGTTGTATATCTGAAAGCAATTGTCTCCTCTATCACACCATAAGAACGCCTGGGGGGTCTCACTGGCTCAGTCGGTTAGCCCGCTATCGCAGCACAATGACCCGAAACCGCCCACCTATGCGGTCGCTGTGAGTTCAAAACCAGCTCATGCTGGCTTCCTCTCCGGAAGGTCTGCCAGCAACCTGCGGATGGTCGTGGGTTTCTCCCGGGCTCTGCCCGGTTTTTTCCCACCATAATGCTGGCCGCCGTCGTATAAGTGAAATATTCTTGAGTGCGGCGTAAAACACCAATCAAGTAAATAATAAATAAATAAGAACGCCTGTCTGCGGACAAAGCATACGCATATCGTGATGTCGTCGTGTGAGACATATTTACGATGCGGAAAATCAGCGGTGGCTGCCATTATGCGAGGTCATTGAACATATGGTGAATGGCGCATAAAGTTATTAAACATGATATTTACGTCCAGCCCGAATGGGTCGTGCAGAGTAATTTATGTCTATAGACGTCGTATAGACAGCCTAAATTGGCAGATTGTTTCACACGATCCGATGCTGCAATAGACATTGCCTTCTTCTAACAGTCCCTGAATACGTTTCCTCCCAGCCCAGCTCGCTTCTTGCAATTCGACCAAATACGTGTTCTCTTTTTGTCTTATTTAGAAAGTGAATTTAAGTAACAGTATTATTAGAGAGTTTTAGTCTCCTGGATCAGCCAGAAACCTTCGGTTTCCCCCGGGCTTTGCCCGGTTTCCTCCCACCGTAATGCTGGTGGTCGTCGTAAAAGGGAAATATTATTAAGTGCGGCACAAAACACCGATCAAATAAATAAATAAAATTAAAGTCTCCCGGTCAGCTGCCTCCTTCCCAGAAGGCCGGTTGGTCGAGTGTTTGACATTTATTGCCGGCGATTTGTTTCCTGATTCTGAGGTCGTTGATTCGAATCCCGCAGTAGTCGCCGCCAGTTTTCAGCACAAGAACCAAGGCCATATCCAGACAGTGCGATCTTTAATAACGATAATACCGAATTCACTACTGATATCTGTTGTAATCTGGAATAAGTTTTTAAAACAACGGCAGGTAGGATATATGCACCCAAACAAAACAACATTTACTGTATATTTTTAGGTGAGAGATTACATTTCCAGTGAATGCGTGGAAGGAAAAATACAAGTAAGGCAGTTGTCACTGTAATTCAAAAGGAATTCATGATATGAGTGGCAAATGTACATGTACATGGTACATGTTTGGTTACAATAAGATAACTCGAACGTCCTCCGTTTTCATTCGAGGGAAATAGGAGTCGGGTGCCCGGTTCATGAAGAGATTGTAACGTTTCGCCGAACGTAATTACCATGGCGACGTATCCCAAGAGTATGTGTTGTCATCACAGCTACGTTTGACATAAGTTAAACCCACTTCGTAAAACAGGCTTCAGGTTTGCAAATCAGCCAATCGGGCGAGCCAATAGCTGTCTTCAAACATACCGATTGCGGTGGTTTCCTGGATAGAGCGTCTGTCTCGATAACGGTAAATGCTATTGGCATTACATACCTCTCTTGGCACTCAGCATGACAGGAACTGGCCAAGCACTGGCTGACTCGGTGTCAGTATAATGTGGTTGGGAGGGACGTCCTCCCTGGTGTTTTCTCCATGGCGTTTCAGTGCGGCGGCACTATACAAGTAAATATGTAGGCATTGAGTCCAGACTGCCACAAGCACACAAGATCGCTACATGACTGAAATAATGTTGAAACGACGTGAAACCCAACCCAACAAACAAACATACCTTATTCAAAGACGCATTCAGTCTGTCTGAACTTCACAGGAAAGTTAGATATTCAACCAGCAATTAATTAACTAA
This sequence comes from Acanthopleura granulata, assembly GCA_016165875.1. NCBI lineage: Eukaryota > Metazoa > Mollusca > Polyplacophora > Chitonida > Chitonidae > Acanthopleura > Acanthopleura granulata. Next base: position 12,748,792 of record JABBOT010000011.1, on the reverse strand, counting down.
AATTCGTGCATGTAGAAATGCAGACTGGTACGAAGTAGAACACATTTCCTTCCGAAGAGTGTAAAATGTAGGAGGCTGTCTAATAAAGATATGGTGCCTTCGTCGAGTATCGTATCGAGGAGCCTCACTGATGTGGGAAAAGGCGGTTACTACACCTTGGTGGCACAGTGTCACAACACAATATTAAACTCCATATTCACATCTGTACCAGCTGATTTTTGGTGAATAAGGCGCTCAATCCTTGTTGGAATCCTGTGCCATCTTCACTGATTGGAGGTGCATGATGCAAACTTCGCCGAGCAAGAATAAAGCAATCAGAGTTATTCCCCCTTGTCACGTCGAGAAACAAATGTCAGAGTTGCATGATTAGTGTAGAATGGAATTGATTGTAATGATCTAATATCGCCTGCTTTATGCATACCCAGTTTTCATTACACAATCATCGTGTAAGTATTCATTTCCACTACACGATGGGTTTACCAGTGATACGTTTGTCCACCTTACATTAAAGCACAATTGAACCGGGCAGATCGTACCGCCTTGGTGGCCTTGTGATTAAAGGAGAAGACCGGGAAAGTATTGGGTAATTTGTGGTAAAAGAGTATGGACTTAAGATTAACAACCGACCTTCCATTTTACTTTTTTTTTTTTTTTTTTTTAATTTTTTAGTTTCGAGCCGTCAGATTTTAAGTTTAACACACACTCAATAGCGAATATGCCGAGTCGGCTTTAGAGCCATGAGAGACATGAGTGGGTGTTCTCGCAAATCAACGTAAAATAACGCTAAAGACGTGATTTCCGGCAGTCGTTACAACAAGAACAACATTCTAAGGTACAGCAAGTACGTCTTTTTAGCGTTACCGCTGTGTATAGGATTAATCGTGATGAGAGTGTAACTTAGGTACTTTTAGAACTTTTCTTGCTATTTTAGTAGGATGCTGTGTTTTACACATATATGGACCTTATGTGTGATTAAATATATGGATTGGATTAGACCTACCGGGTATTACGCATGTATGTCTTTCACTGGAAACTGTAGAGCGTCCGCGTCGAGATCGGGAGATCCAGGTTCAAGAGCGGTTAGGGCCATACCAAAGACTTTAAAAATGGTACTTGTTGCTGCCTCGCTAGGAAACAGGACTGGTCGGCCCCATGTAAGTATAATGTGACTGGGTGTGGTGTCATGTCTGGTGTCTTGCATGCTGTTTCAGTCTCGGCATCACTTAGGCGGCATGAACTCGCCCTGCCCCTAGAAGACACAGTATGGACTATACGTACACACAGGAAGGCTCCTCTTCGTCATATGACTCAAACATTGTTACGACTTTAAACCCCAAGCACACTCTCATTCACTAACTGGAAACTGTTGGCTACAATGTTACAAAACAAATATTACAGGTAAAAGGCTTGGCAACAACCTGCCAGATGTTTTCACTGTTAAATAACGGCCATGATGACCATACTATCTTCGTGTGAAATAGTATGTGAACCCCGCACAGATCACGTGTTTGTCCTATTAAAGCTACTCTAGTGGTAAATCCCTCGCAGAAATACCGGAGCTATGGTGTGGTAAAAGCACGGATATTTCTAACAGTGCTACTCCTGCTTCCAAGTGAAAATTACAAAATTAAAATACGGGCCGTATTAATTGAATATTTCTGTTCTGTGTATGGCGGTGGCCGGGTTCTTTGGAGATCAGCACACCATATACAAGCCTTATATCACAGAGAGTAAATCCAGGGCAGCGACGACAGTGTGATAGTTTGCAAATGCTCACACGGAAACATATACCTTGGCGGTCACTTTTAAAGAAATGAATTTTTGAGTAGGGCTTTGAACAACAGTCATATAATTTCTGAGGATGTCGCTTTGTCGATCCGCAAAACAGACCAAAAGGCCGTCTGTGTTGATTGCTATGGTATCAAAGAGTAAAACCAGGGTAATATTTGAAAAATCCGGCTTGTTGTCAGTTTCTCTCAGCTAGGGTTTTATTCTAACTGTTCATGCAAATCCTTCAAAATACTTGTCAATATACACAGACTTCGACCAAAAAATTGCGGTGTTAAAAGAATTTATTGGATGCAATGCACTGGTAAAGAAATACTCAAAATACTGTGTTAACATCGCATTTAATAAACAACAAAATGAAAAATCAACACCGAACTTCTCGAGAGAAAGTCGATCCAATCACATCAAGGCACACAACATTGAAAGTTTTTTGCGGCCTGTTGTAGCCCACACCAAGTGTCTTTGCGCTGCTAGCAGCCTTCCCCGCACGGGCCAGCACATTCCATTACGGTAGTTAATGTTTGTCTTTCTGAAAATTCGTTGCAATAGGCAAGGTCGCTCTGGGCGTGCCTGTCCTCTACTCCTAAACGCTTCCATGCTTTGGCCTACATCTGCGAAAAATATGTGATGACAACACAGCCCTTGGAATAATACTAGACCAGTGGAATCAAACGCATTACAATTAACATGATTACTGTATTTTTGTACCTAATTCTGCTTAAGCCATGGTGCCAGAGGGCGTCTACGTTGCTACTATTTATGCCATTACATGGGCAATTAGAATAAAAACCTAACTGAGGTACATGTAAATTGACGACAGGTCGTACTTTGTTACGTTGGACTTCTTATCAACTACCACATTTTCATCGATATTCTGATTTTACTCGCTATGCTGAAGTTTCGCACATAGCATAATGAGTTTGGTCGATGTGGTATAAGTGGGTACGGCGTAATCAAAACACCAATCAAATAAATAAATAAATCATGGTGAGTTTGGCTGTGTACTAGACGATGTGTCATATTTTCCGGACACTGTCCAGCTTTCTCCAGCCACGGACCTGGCTTTGCACGGCTTCGCTGCGGAGGGCGACACGGTGTTTCGATGATCAGTACGGCATTACACACATCCTTGTCGTTCTATTATACAAGAAAGACCAAGAATGCATTGCCTTGGGTAACGTCAAAATTATTCAAAAAGCTGTGGCATGGTGAGCAATGGGCGTGGGGGTAACTTTTTTATATTGATGGCAGCCCATGTGGTTAGAATAAACTCCGAACAGTGACAAAGCTTACACTACTATCTCCGGAAATAGACAAGATTGTTTTTATAACAAAATTTCCTAAAACTGAAATCTGAAGCAATACTGTCGTGAGATTACATAGCTATACAAGATAAAATACATTATAATATACCAAACCATGAAAATGGTTTCAAACAGGATAGGATCAGAAAGAGGGTGAGAGTTTAGTCGATCACAGTGCTACTGAGTGTAAATTTCAATGAAAGCATGCTGGACTCCGTCCATTATCCAGCATATTTCCAGTGTTTGGATTATTTTGATGTCAACTGCGACGAGGAAGTCTTCGCTCCGAAAATCAGTCCCTGGAGTTTAACATTATGAATAATAAAAAGTGTTCTAACCCCCTTCCAGTGCAATAATATGGACGTCCAAAACATTGAATGCTTAGAGCGTCACTGATTATTTAAGATAATTTTGGTAGCGAGTATCAGTGATTTTACAGAGCTGAACACAGGCGACAGTTCAGAAGAAACTCTCAATTAGGTTTTGTTCCATCTATTCACGTAAAAGCTTAAAAACTAAACTCCCCTAGTACAATGGCTTAGACACAATTAGGTAACAAATGCAAGAATGTTAACTGCAATATATCACACGTCCCTGGTCTAGAATTATTCAGAATAGTGTGTTGTCATCGTATATATAATAAACAATCACATGACAGTGATGCAATGCGGCAAACTCCCAAATCTGCAAGCGCCGGGGATAAATTCACAAGACAAAACCATTTATCTCATCAGTGAAGACATTGTCTATAAATTATGGTGCCTTGAAGCGTGATAGTTGTCACGTATTGGACACTTACGTGAACAGTCTAGAAAGAAAGCAGACCTGAGGTAAATTGATTTTATCGGTTACGTGTGGCCATTTGCCAAATATCACACTAAGGGATGTAACCTGACAAGAGATCGGATTTCGCCGTGTCACGAATGAATATTTGTCACAGTCGTCGATGTTCTAGTTTTACTACTCTATGATGTAGTATTTTAATTAACACAAACTGTTTTATTTATTTATTTATTTATTTATTTATTTATTTATTTATTTGATTGGTATTTTATTCCGCATGCAAGAATATTTCACTTATGCAAAGGCGGCTAACAGTGGAAGGAAAACCAGGCAGACCCCGGCAGAAAGACACAGCCACCGGCAAGTTACTGTCAGACCTTCTCAAGTACGACCGGAGAGGAAGCTATCTTGAGCTGGGGTGGAGCGCAAAAGAATGCACCTGGGTCATTACGCTGCTTTAGCAGGCTAACTCACTCCTCCACTCCGCCCCAGTTTGTTCCCGGACAAAGCGGCATCATCAGAATTTATTTAACTGTCGCTTAAAACTGTTAAAATCGTCAATGGGGTGAATGTATCAATCGGAAGCACGTGTTGACAAGACAAATGCTTGTGTAGGATTTTAAACTGGCGACTCGAAACAACAGGGGGGAGTCACTCTAAAGGGAGATAGATTTGTATATGTTCACCATTGAGTTGCGTCCCCTTAGTTCGAAGTTGTCTCTGTAAGTCACGTCTGGGGCCAATAGCCAGCTTTAAAAACTCTGCGTTCAGGTAAACATTGATATAAACACCCTAAGGTCACAACGACAAGTTTTGTTTGCCACGGGATTTCACATTGTGAATGAAAAAAAGTTTGTTCGACTTTATGCTCCTTTCACATCAACTCTGAAAGATACTGTACGGACGCCTACACAAGTTCTATGAGATTCTGCATTATTAAAGTTACCTAATTTATTTATTTATTAATTTGATCGTTATTTAACGCCATATTTAAGAATTTTTCACTTGCACAACGGCAGTCAGTTTTATGAGTAGAGCTGAAAATGGAGAACCCGGGATAAAAAACAGACTTTTGGCAAGTTACCGAAGAGCTTCCGCACGTGCGGCGCGCAGATATGTACACACCATGAAGACAAATGATCTTCCACGAACTCTGGAGGGCAATCGGTCGCACGAGCGTCGTCCATCATATAGTTTTGCCAAGACCCTATGCACAAGAAGTGACAGCGGGGAAATCCACAAATTCACTCCACAAATCGACATGATGCTGTCATGAACGGTTGTAATCAAAAATCAACTGATCGAGGTAGCCTACGTATATTTGTATTCGACCTGGAAATTATTCACCGGCTGTGAGTTTTAAACCTGAACTGGATTTCATGGCTAGAATATCGATTTCTTGGTTGTCATAGTTATATCTGACGGACATGTGTAAGCATTCCAGTCTGTTAATAACACCAGCACGGTACTTCAATGAACAGCTGCAACCAAATGCAACTAAGACCCCTATATTTTTGTATTTGACCCGGAAATTATCTCTCTCGGACTACGAGTTTGAAAACTGAATTGGACATACATACATTTTCGTTAAACACATATACATAGTTAAATAGACAAGGAATGCATCGATATACATAACTGCTCTCTGTATATGTGGGCAAATTTAAGAAACAGAGCAACTGAGGTGCCTGCTGTTGTATTCCTCTCACCATAATGCTGGCCGCCGTCGTATAAGTGAAATACCCTTGAGTACGTCGTACAAAAATAATCAAATATGTAAATAAATATATTCGTATTCAATTTAGGGACAGAAGAATGCACTTATGGTTTAAACTTAATTTAATATAACTTGTAGTTGACAAGTGCAGGTGTTAGGAAGATATATCATCCCGCCCACCCACGACCGCACGATTGTAGTCCACAATATATCCAGTCGATAATTTTATTTCAGCATCGTCATTTTTTCACTCCTCGCATGCAATATATACTCTTTGCTTTATTCTACATTGTTTTTCGTATCGTGTACCGGTACTTGTAATCTTCATTGAGTATAGCTGCATACCATATATACAGATCTGTTCATTCAAGACCAGTGACTGTATTATCAGCTGTCTACCTCCCATCCGCCTTATAGACGGGATATATCTATCACCCGGCGAAACTGGCCCGTGGCCTAGGCACTCTGGGGTCGATATCGACTGTGGCAGACTCAAGGATCAACCGGCCACACTGAGCAGCCAAATTGATCGACAAGCAATGAGACCGTGGGAAAAGATCTGTGGGCTCTCGACTGGCTGAATAACAGTTCTTCTGGGCACGCAGCCAAGTCTTGTCTTGGTTGGCATGCACAAAGTCGAAGGGGTCCCGAGTTCAACTCCAGCTCTCGCGGGTCTTGTAGTTTACATGTAGTTCGGGGTGGGATGTTTCTTCTCCTGCACTGACTCTCAACCGTCTGCAGGTTTTATCTATACCGATACTTATAAGCCTGCGTATGCGTCTAAAAAGTGAAATAAATATATCATAAAACAATGGTATGTAAATACATTTAAAAACAATATATATATATATATGTGTGTGTGTGTGTGTGTGTGTGTGTGTGTCTATCTATCTATCTCTCTATATCTATATCTATATCTATATCTATCTATCTATATATATATATAAACTAAACCCAACTTCTGTTTCTTTCATTCTTTCCACATGCGATCACAGAACAGCTCAAATGGCATTTGAGCAGATCTTTACTTGGGATTTACGTATCACCCAAGTTAACAGACTAACAGAAAATATATATAGGCCTACACGTATTGTTTGGTCAATGTATAGGCTATAGTCGAAAATGTCTGTAGGCCTAGCTAGTCATGTACAACGTGACTCAAAACACAGTTATATTGTATAGGACTACCTATTGTCCTACATATATACGAATTAAGTTTGAAATAAAAAAACAGATTTTCGAGAAATAACGAGCTTCACGGTAACACACATACAGTTCTAAATTCGGGTTACATTAGATGATAGTCTGTCGGATATAACGACGAGGTATATCGGTGCATGTTCTGTGTATATACCTTGCGATACACAGTGTTCCATATACATATATACTGGGGGAGGGAGAGCAGGAGTGGGGTCGAGCATGATACCGAGAACCTGTCCCCTAACACTCCCAATTTCTTCATACCCCCTTAATTAAGTTCCTCTACTTTTACAGCACCTTTCAGGATCCCCTTCCGGCCTCACCCGCCATACATCCCCGCCCACGCACTTTATAGACCTCTTATTAATTTGCACGGAGTGTATAGAATTAACTGCAGGCGACCTTGATTTCTTCAGCTCGGAAGGCGTGATCACGGAACTGGATCTCCAAAGTGCACTGGCAGACAAACGGATTACGTCACCCTTATAATACCATTCACCATTATTGCTCCTCTGTATAAGTTTGGGTTATAATTACCTCATTTTATTTTTAAAACGTAATCTGAAACTGGAAATTCGCGTAATAAATGTTTATACTCGCCGACAGACTGGTGTGAGTACTACATGTACAATATCTGTGTAATGCTGAGGTAGCGGCAAAGATCAACGGCACATACAACTTTTGTTTTGTTTTTAATTAATTTCGAAATTCAAATTTCAACAAAAATCGCTGAAAATTTCGTGAAACATTTTGTGAATATAGGCCTAAAGGACTGAATCAAGAGGGTTGAGTGTTCAGTAATACAAATTAGTTAAACGCTTTTTTCATTTCAAACCGCAGTGTGGCATCACTGGGTTGTCAGTTAAGTTTTCCGTTTGCCTATCAAGTAGCATATCTGATGTTACAATGAATCTTGCCTTATAGCAAGCGACAGGTGAAAATTTCGTCAGAAAACACTGTATCAGTTCATCTTCTCCGCAGGGTGAAGATGCTGCGGAGTTAAAATGTGGGGGTGAAGTTCCCCCGCCGACGTACTATTTGTTAGGTAAATTATCCTTATATGGGTATATAGGTCAACTGGGGTGGAGCTTAGAAAAGTCCCGTTCACAAAATAGTTCAACTCTGTTGAGCGTAAGTATATGGGGATCCGTGAGGGGCATGGTAGCTGGTCTGCTGTGTTCAGAAATAAACGAAACGCTAGGCTTTTCCACAGCGTTATCATTCGTAGAACAGAGACTGGGGCTACCTTACAGTAAATCGGCACGTTTGTGATTATTTACACGACTTTTTCTCTCAGTAGGTAAACTCTACAATTGAGATAAGTTTTCAAGGTAAGCACTTTTCTTGTGACGCAAATCTCCGGCGACTACTACGTCACAGCGGACCCCCTGCGAAGCTGCACCGGTATACAGTACTGGTTGTGTGTGCGATCGTTTTTTGCCTTTGGTTAAAAACTATACTTTCAAATCGCACAAAACGAACAATTAAAATATTGTGGCGAGTGACAAACACGGCATTTTTGCCAAACTTAGCATTTTCCGACCTTCCTATTTCGGAATTATGTTTTAGTGCGCATGCTTACGTGGAGTGGTCAGAACGAGGCTAAAAATTTCGCCAAAGTTTTCTGTGTCCCCTCATAACAGAAAAGTTGTTAGGAAAACTTCGGGATTTATTTAATTTTTTCGGGTGCGGGTGGGGTCAATACCAAAACAGAGAGAAAGAAGAGTCTTCAACGGTGTGACCGGTCAACGTTTAGGCGCCGAAAATGTCGGGGCCACCGCAGCAGATAGGTAACCAAGTTGTTCACGTTCGTGGTGACTCGGACTCGGACTTGGAAGTCCTGTTCAAGGCCTCGACGAACCCCAGTGAATATCCTCAGCTACCAAAAGGAGTGCCATTCAGGCAGAGACAACTGCCTTCATCTTTTTTCAAAGAACCAGAACCCCAACAAACGAAAGGACAATCGAGCCGCGAGGGCAGTGTCGAGGGCAGCTACCGATCCCCGACAGTACAATCCCCACCCCCGGGAAGCCTTCCTATCAACCACCCTCGGGCTCACTCTTCTCCGGCTACCTTGCAGCAGACCCTAAGGGCCGCACCCCCTGCACCAGCACCCCAACACCCCAGACAGAGGAGCTATGACGGGCTGGCAGACGACGGACCCCTTCCCCCAGGCTGGGATGTAGCAACGCATGAAGGACAGAGGTATTTTTTGAAGTATGTATTGGAATGCTGTGACTCTTTCGTTCTCTTTAGTCGTTTCACGCAGCCATGTTTCACTATGTGGTCATTTTTACCTGGGATGTAAATTAATGTTACCATGGTTATCTTATCCATAAAGATCCCCATGTGCCCCACCCCCTCTCCCAGACCATCATGATAATTTTAAACACAAACCAAATTCTTGCCCACCCCAGTCCTGCATTGGATCTGGCACAAACATTTAGGAACATCTCCTGTCTGCACGGTTTGTTTACACTGTCAGAGTCAACCCCACTCAAAAAGAGAAGTCTGTGCCAGTTGGGTCAGTTTCGGAAGCGCAAATCAAATTTTACTGACAAAACCAAACATAGAAAGCCCCCTAACTTCACGCCCTTTACTGAATTATTTTTAACACCAACTCCAAGCTACAGACTAATATTTCAAAAGACCTGGAAGAAAAAAAAATTAACTTTCGGTTCATAGATTTTCAGAATGTTGGATCTCGTATTATGGAGGATGTTGGATCTTGTATGTCCATGACTGCTAATCTTAGATTTAGGGAAGAAAAAAGATAAATCTGTTTAACGTTGCTGCTGAAATCTTCTGAATTTAGTTGCTGGCATGTCCATTCTGCATTTCTTCTGGTCATGTGTTTGTTTAGTGCTAATGAGTGTTGTAAAATTATTGTTTGTGTACATGCTACTTGTGTAAATATGACTTAATATCAGTTCTTATTACTGCATACTGTTCCTTCGACATTGTGGATTTCCATGCTGTCATTTCCATTTACGATGTGTCAACAGCAGAATGACATCCCTTTGTGTAACAGCCAACATTCTCGCTTCTTGGCTGGCTTGATATTGTGGTGTGTTACTGAGGAACATGGCCTAATGTCAGCCACAAAAGAGGCATTCTCGGCCTCCCACCTTCAAGGTGAACTGTCCCAGTTAATCATTTTTTTTCACGCAGAATTGTCACAGTATATACTGTAAGTACAATGTACATGAAACAAGGAGCTGAAGTGATTTAAAAAATATAATTTTCTAGATTTTGTGCAGCAATCAAATCCTAACCTCATACGGAATTACGATGGAATTAGTTTTCATGCCTTCCTGTCGCACCCCTCCACAATGATGAAAATGGATAATTGCCATGTGACGTGTTCATTTCAAACCGAATAGTCACTCAGAATTATGCTCTAGTCCTTTTGTGGAGATATGTTTTGATCCGGCATATCAACTGAAAACATTACGCCTCAGAACCAGAAATGCCACAGTTAAGTCACGAATATTTAGCACGCTAATGCGTGTGTTTTTTGGTTTGCATTGTTTTTGTGTATCACAAGTATATCATTCGGTTAAGTAAGTGAAAAACAGAACTGGGATACTTCACCTTTAAAAACATACGTCCAGCTATTGTGGTTACCTTTTCACGCAGAATGTGTAGTTTGGGTAAAACTGGACAGTTGGGATACATTTCATTTAGTGGCAAAATCCTGCTTGTCAACATGAATAGTCTTCAATTTGTTACATGTAGATGGTGCTGACCCGTGAACTCAGGTCTATTTAATAACATTCAAATCTCGATCAAAATTGTGATTTCACTTTATGTGAATTCACACCGAATAATGTGTTGTGTGCTGGTGGTAGAAATTTAGTTTCCCTGAAAGAACTTTGGATCCCCCAGATTAAGGTCAAATTAAAGATGTACTGTAGTTCACTAACAGTAATGTTTCTTATAATATTTTACACCGATTCACGTATGTACTTGTGTCATCATTTCTGGAGTCTTGCGAGTTTATGCAGGTTGATCCAAGACAAGGGGGACACTCTCGCAAACTACTGTGGCTAAAGACATGATTTTACGTTGATAGGCTTCTGCCATGTTAGATTGTGAAAGTACCCGACTTGCCCCACCTCTACTAGCGTGAACTTGGGAGACTCCGGACATGCCAACTAGGCATATTATAGGCACCAATGAATGGCTTGATTAGCTGTTTTAACATATGGCTTATATGAATAACTGAGCATTTTACATATACAGATGTATATATTGCAGTTAACGGGATCAGTTTAAATTACCTGGACAGACACTATATTACTTTATGTCATCATTTTCTAAAATCAAACCATGAAGTCATAAATAGAGCTTTAAGATTCTTTCCATCAACATGAACGATGATACAGATCTTTGTTCAGGTTTCCATATTTCTGCGCATTCTAAAGTGTTTTTACTGGAAGATGCCACTTTTCTATTTCTATTTTTGTTGGAGAAATGTTGCATTTATTGTATACTACAGCTCTGTAATAGCATTGAATTTGTGTTAACCTTGTTCATCATTTGGTTTTATATGGAAGGGAGGTAACTCCCATATGCGGTAAAGTCACGCCTTGCCCATCCTAGTTCTTGAGAAACTTGAAATGAAGAGCCTGGTCGTTTGGCCTTGATTTGGCACTTATAAACAGGATATGCCCTTGTTTTAAGTGACTCACTACACCTGTTCTTGACACAAATCTCTATCTCTGGAAATCTTGTAGGAAGAAAGAAAAGGAAGACCAAAAGTCCCAAAAGTGATGTACAGGAGATATAGTTTGTGTGTATGAGCTCAATGACTCATTGAAAATAAGAGCATACATGATACATGTGTAAATACCTTTATATTACTTGTCGATTTGCCAGCCTGTTCGTGGTGGAAGCCACATGTACCTGCACATTTACAGGCTGCATGCCTGGAACTTACAAACTTTTAAGGCCTTTAAGGATTTCCGATGCATTTTTTCCGTTCGCAAAGTTGTCTTTTCTCCCTGCACCTACAGGCTTAGTACAAGTGCTAAAATAGACACATGCCACACATGGGATTGGAATTTTGGTTACTTTTAATTGTGGACATATATACACGTGCACTACTTGTGCTCTAAATTGTTATAAATTTCTCTCCCCCTTCACACCAGCCCAGACAGAGAGATCCAAGTCTTAAGCTATGTGGTGAAGAGAAGTTTAGACTGGGGAGGACCTGTATTGCACCTTTCAGAACTAACCCTGGGAACACAGTGGGGCCTTTGAGAGGGCATGAATGAGAGGGTTTGTGTTTGCCCTATCATGGGAGATCAGAAGCCTAAGGCTACAGTCCATCGGCCCTACACAGACTGGAGAGTTCGCCAGCCAGCCAGGCCCTGTATGCATAGATTATAACCTGTTGGATGCTAATAGGTGACGACTTCATGATTTCCCATACTGTCAACTGTTAGCGGCAACCCCCATCGGAGTACTTAATATGCATGTAGTCAAAAGACAGGCTGCATGCATTGCAGTTAAGCCTTATACATGCATGATAATTGGTGATGACCCAGCACTCCATTTGGGCATTCATGGACACTATGCACATGTATATGCATTTGTATGTCTAAGATTTGAATCAGACAGATGAAATCTGAAACACTTTGAGTTCTAGTTACACCTTTCAATTTCACGAAAAGTAAATTTGTCTCATTGAGAAATTTTATATTTGAAATGGCGCACGTGAATTGCTACGGCTGGGAAACAGAGTGTTTGGTGATCTGCATTGTGGTCAAGTTTGTCATAAGTTTATAACTCTGAGAAACAGCCTTCAGGTTTTCATTCATAGCAAAACATGTACTGAATGTACAGTGTATGTCCATATACAAAGGAGACCTCGACCAGATTAAAACTGATATCTAAGTGAACCAATAAATGGGAGGTGTGTTAACTCGCTTTGTTTTGAGACACCAGACTGACACACAAACACTGAAAAACGGAAATGAGAAATGCCCTCCTAATTCAGATTGTAAGATAAGTGGTGTTTAAGCTGGCTCTTCTTCTTTAAATGTAATGAAAGTGAAAAAAAAACATTTCCCCACTGAGAGATGGGGAACTGCACATTTCTGCTTCAACAGTGATTTGCTCTTCCGTTCGTCAGCCTGCCATATCTTGTCCATTTCTATTCACAAAGAGGGAAGATACTTTAGCTTAGGGGTATATTTGAGGGGAGGTGACACATTTGAAAAAAAAAATGGGTCATCATTATGTATCTTGAGTCCCATCTGAATATTGTCTGAATTGCCATCTTGCATGTTAAGGCTCTTTCTACGAGACTGGTGAAGTGGAGATGAGAGGTTTTGCCTGGTTGCATATCTGAAGGTATTCTGTAACTGTTTCCACTCCCTGTTACCAGCTAAACTTGCAACAAAAATATCACCGTGACTCTTTAGCAGAACATGTACCTGTATGCTCAGTCAATGTTCACAAGAGTAGCTGCAGTATGGGAACCAGGAATGAAGTATTATTCCCTCTATAGTTTATTTTATTTGCTTTGAAATTGCAAATGTAAGGAGAGAATAGGTACATTGCACCTGAGCCGTAATCCAATGCTCACATCTTACTTTGCAAGTTTGTGGTAGGACCCTGTGTCCTGGTCCTCGAAGCTCTCACACCTGAGGTTATCAGGCTACAACTACAGTGTACCCAAACAATGTATATTATGTGTTGCCATGGAAGATTTGGAACTCTGCTCTGATGTAGGAGAATTCAGTGTTTGTCTTTAGGTGAAGTCGAATTGGTTAATGTACTATACAACTTCAGTTTGTCTTTCATAGATTATACATGGACAGCTTGATATTTGAGGGAACAAACCAAGGCAAGCTGTTTCTCTCAAATGCTTCTTAATCTTTATTTTTCCCACCAAAGTACTGGCCTCTGTCATATCAAATGGGTGAAATATTCTTTAGTACGGTGTAAAACAGCAATCAAATAAATAAATAGCCTTTACTTGACGAGTTCAAGGAACTACTGTACAATCAGACTGAGAATCTCACAAGTAAAGGCACAGGTAGTTTTCTCAGGTAATCATCTGAAGGAAATGTGTCTTAACTTTGAGATGTGTGGGAAAGTTGATGAGTCTAAGAAACTAGACTGATGAGAACGTGACTTAGTAAAGAACATAAATGTGCAGGCAATCTCTCGGGTAATCAGCCGTTCAGGAAGCGGATGGACAGTTCGGAGCAGAATCTCACAGGTGTTTTACCTGGACATGCCCCTGTAGTTGAAGGAAATGGTGTTAAAAATTTAGTCAGTAAGGAAGTACTTACACATTGTATGTGTAAGTGCATGATGACATGGAAATGGAGAAGAAGCATTTGCCCCAGTGGCTAAGGTGCTGTGGGAACCTTTGCTGACAGTTATTTGCGGGAAGTGCTCACGATTGGTTGATATGTACACAGGTACAGTATACACAGGGGCACTTATGATTGTCTGGTTATTGCATATACATATATACGATTAAAATACTTAAGCCAATTCAGCAAACTTCATGGCATTAGAAGTAAATTGAAGTTTTATCTTTCGTGGCAAAACATGAGTCTATGATGTATGCCAAAATGGGCACAAAAATGAAAAAGCACCATGTCAGATGGGTAATAAAAAGAAGAGATGCATTGACACACATTCATATAAAGGGGTTTTATGTTAGTACATGAAAGCAAAGTTAGAATAATTGACAATGTGTAGATTGCAGCTGTTGTTGAGGCTGTTTATGTACACGTACATGGTCAGCTGATCATCAGTACTGTGTTGTTACTGTTGCACTGTGAGACAAAAAAGGCAGTCATGATTGATCTGTTTTGCCTGTTTTTGATGGTGCTAGCTGTTGATGTTGGCAACAGTTCTTGGTGTGGCTCCTTGTTGGTGTCGCTTTTCGCAGTTGTTGGCCATTGTTTGGTTGTTGTTGGCCGTTGTTTGGTCGTTGTCGGTTGTTGTCGGTTGTAGTTTTGCCTCTTGTTGGCATTCCCTGTTGAATATTGCCTCTTGTTGGTGTTGGACGTTTTTGTTGCTAGTTTTTTTACCCCTTATTGGCATTGCCTGTTGAATGTTGCCTCTTGTTGAAGTTGTAGATGTAGCCCTGGCATCTTGTTGATGGCATTGATTGGCATCTTGTTGATGGCATTGCCCCGGTGGGTGTTTCTCAAACATCTCTCAACTTCATATAACTTTACTCTTGTTAGATTTACATACATGTATGTTTTGAATTCACCTTATTGAATCCTAGAGGATTTTTCTTGAAGTGGCAAACTTGTTCTGTTCTAGTCCGAGTGTACAGGTTTATCCATATAGATGTACTGAATGTGTATCAGTGATGGTGATATGATTTCTTGACTCATATACACACATCTGAACGCACCTGATACCTGTTTCTCAAAAGCGACCATGATGTTTCGCAATTGCCAAGCTATCAATATGTGACATTGTGATTTTGGCAGCTTCGTTAAAGTTGCCACATTTCGTTGTTTAAGTTTCTACAGTAATCTATATGTACTGCCTTTAAGTTTTACCACCGTAGTGCTATTCTTGGCTCAGTATGTAAGTATACCCAAGACTGTGACACGTACTTAACTTGATGAAAATAAAAAAAAAAATACTGAAGTACATGTACATGTGTGTGTATGTAATCTGTTGAACTTCTTGGTTGAAATCTTCACTTCATAGAGTGATACATAGGTTCTGGGTTTCTACCCTGGTTGGATCTAGGTGTACAAGTAGAAGGCTATAGGGCATGGGTAAAGGACCCTGGGCACACATGTAAACAAAAATAGTGGCGGGGTGCAGAGATAGCAGACTTTGTACCAGGTGGTGAAAACCCCACTGAGAAACAAATAGAGCAAGGCTGGCTTAGACAGGGCGCTACTAAAAATAGGAATGATCCCAGGGACGGGAGAAGATAGTGCACCAGGAGTCCAGGAGCCACCTCTAATCCTTACAGAGGAAGATAGCGCATGTTCAAAGTTAAGTTTGCCAAAAAGGCTGGGGAATATTATGTATATTTCGGTTAAGTGTTTATTCTAACAGTTATACTGTGACAGTGGAAATTGACATTTGACTGTGTTCTGTCACCTAGGGTGAAGTGCAGCCATTCTCTGTGGGCTATGACGTAATTGTTCCAAGTGGGGAACACTCTTGTCACCTGAGATTGTAGTAAGCTGCTAGGGTTGTATATGTAAATTTATAACATGAAATGATAAGAAACCTACTCCCACCTCAACACAATGGTCTGGAAATACATTACAGTGTTCTTCACATGTACTTGTTATAATTAAAATATATAACATCAAAATAGTGTCCTCTCTCGATGTTATTACATGTCATATTGACATCCAACTCAGAACATTTACGTCGCAGCTTACAAACAGCTGATATCTCCTAGCTCTCAGATTGGTAAGTCTCTCATAAGTTTAAAAGCATGGCGCCTTCAGATCCCCATTCGGTAGCAGAATACTGCACACTTCAAATGCAGATAATTCAACAGTGAATTCAAACAAATTCAGACAGAGCTTTGCATTCAAGAGAGAATTTTGTAATCTTTATAATGGACAGTACCTCAGTCATGAGGTGCCTTTTGCTTTAATGAATCAGTAATCAGAAACTACATATATAATAATTGTGAGGCACTGGGAGAGGTGTGGTGAAAAGTGGACTCTTTAACAACACAGTGCCGAGATGAAAAGCTTTCGTTTGTTTTTCCAAGTAACACAGTTTGCTTGATTCATCCATTTCATGAGGGTCATTTAAAAGTTTTTTGTTGAAGTTTGATCAATTTCTTCAGAAAAACTTCAGCCCGGCATCAAAATTTTAAGTGTTATTGTAACGCCTTCATATACTTATGAAATTACATCTTTGAAAGCCAAATTTTCTGTGAAATACATCGCATATACATGTAGGCATAGATCCATGACCAGTACCAGATTTGTAGATTTGGCATTGTATGAAGAAAAGTTGTTAATTTCACTTTGTTTTTGTAAGTACACCAATTATGTAATGGACAATTTATGTACCCCAGATAGTGCCCAAGTAATACAGCAGCAAACGTTCATTGGAGTTACAGAATTGGTCCTGTATGGCCCTGTACTGGTCTCTCTCGCTTTTCTTTGCGGAGAGGTACACAGGTGCAATTCATGTTATATTAGACACCTGGATAGACTGTGGCCAGTTTATGTCAGGGCTGGTGAAAACTCGGATGAAACTTGGAGTGCCAGAACAAGCTGTGACTTGCTGTTTGCTGAATATTTAACCCAGTTGATTGGAAGAGCAGGATGTGAAGGTGTGCAGGGCTGGAGGTAGTAGAACACACTAGGGTAGGCTAGTATTAGAGCTACACCAGACTGAATATGAGTATGCAGGACAAGTGGGAGCGAGACAAGCTGAGTTAGGGTTGCTATGGTAGATTATCAACAAACCCCTGATACAGTACGGTCTGTTGTATGCATGTGGCAGTTGCGTTTGGCTGAGTTACATATCTGTGTACAAGTATAAGGTATATACTGTGCTACGTGTATATAGTTTTGATGTGTTGTCATTGGAAATTCACCCTTGTAAGCTGCGGCTAGCACGAGAAGAACATTTAGGCTCTGTGTGTGTATTACTTCAAGCCAAAGCTTATATGTCTTTATAGATACAAGTACCTGTTAAGTTTACTTTTATCATAGCAGTGTAAAGTTGTCAAATTTGTGAAATCGAGAGGGCAGCAAAGAAGAACTATAGTTTGTTGCAGTATACTTGTAGCAGGTAATTTTGTGATTGGGCCAGTGTCATGCACTTTTACATTCGTGTTTTCGTACATGTACTTGTTCTTAATCTTTTGAACTGGCATATGCACTTCATGCAATGTATATTTAGCACATATATTTATATATACATGTAGGTAAATTAAACGTGTGCAACCTAAGCAGTTTTTAATTGAACGAAATTTTTTCGTTGGGACTGCACTACAGCCTGGTTACGAAGCGGGGAGGTTTTTTGTTTGTCAAAAACAGATCCCTATCATTTCGACACTGTGTCTCAATTATTCATTCTGAACATTCTTCACTAGTTCTGACTTCAAAGTTGACTCTTTGAAAGCATGTGCACGAAACAAAGGTGCAATTGCTGCTAAATTTAGTGTCATGTTCTGTGTGCACATCTCATATGTACATTTATAGATGCACGTATATATATGCTAATGACACCAGCATGAAACAGTGGACAGTCACATACAGTGAATGGCAGCTGACAGCCTATAAATGGAAACAATAAAGTTATTTCAGCCTTTATGGCACAGCTTTGTTAATCAAAGTTAACGACCAAGGAGTAGCCTGTGACCGTTATTGTTTTCCAAGATTTTCAATTTGTACATAAAACTGACATCCTGAGTTAATATGATTTAGGGGCATGATATAAAGTATAGGCTGGAGACATCCAGTACAGCATATATGTAGATGTAGTCTAAATAACTTTAATGATACGGTTATAGAATCTGAATTCACATCCTTATTAATCATCTAGCATATTGTAATTCAGCAAAAGTTGTTGGTGTGTACAAGTAGATTTTCAGAAGTACTGGTATATACAGGCTATAAAATGATAAAAAAAAAAAAAAAAGTTTGTGGCCATTTGACCTATAAGCTAAACTTTCTAAGGTGAAATACAGTAGTTTTCCTTATTCACTTGTATGTGATAGTTTTGTGATTGAATAATTACTTTTTTACAGGCTCAGGGGTTGGTTTTTCAATCCTGCAGCCTCATGGGTCAAGAACTGATCATCTGCATCAAGACTAAAACTTTCCGGCGTCTAAATTAATCGGACTTCACATTTTATTGTATGCATGTTGAAGTCAAGATACATGTACAGAAACCAGGTGATTATTTCTGTCTCGCTGCACTGCAGTTCATTGTGGTATTGTGGGCATCCTTAACCCGCAGATTTTACATAGTTCGATCCAATTTTACACCTGCAAATGCATCGAAAGTCAGTTGTCGCCGAAAAGGCTGCTCTTGGTTGTCATGCCTGTGGACACTTATGCACATGGTCTGCATTGGTCACACTTGAGTGCCAGTGTATCCAAGTTCCCAGAAGATAGTATTGTGACAGCTGATACATGTAAGGGTAGAGAATTGCATGCCCTCTAGCTATATAGTGCTACTTATGTGGTATGTGCACATGTATGTTATGAAGAAGGTGATAAGAACTGTCTTGTGAGCTGGGGAACCCAGACATAATTTGCAGTGTAGTCATGCCAGTTCATGGGAGGTGTGCAAATGTGGGGTACTTTCTCAGTGGTATGACATCCGAGTATCGAATATGCTTTAATCTGTGGATGTTGTCATAGCATTCCAGTGGGCAGCACAGAAACTGAGGGCCAATTTCACAAAACCATTTCTGACTTAAGTCAAATTAAAAAAAAAAAAGGGAAAAACACATACACTGTTTAGAGCTTATTTTTTTGTAGCTCAAGACATTGAAATTTTGTTCCCCTCTCAATCATTGACGTTATCCTGAGACAGATGTGTCAAAATTGCCACTTCCAGTTTCATAGTCTAAGCATCGTGACAAAATTTTAAATTTTGACAATTTAAAACATTAAAAAAAGTTACAGCTGGATTGCGGCATTGTCCTAAAGCTCAAGTTTTACCAACATACATGTTGCATTACTCCCTGAGATGCTATCTGAGACTCATGAAAAAAAGGGAGAGAGAGCTAGAAAAGATTTTGAAGTAAGGAGAAGTACATGTAAGCAATCAAAGCTCAGGTGACAGATCTGTTCTAAGGTACGTGTGTGATAGATTTATGAATGCAAAACAGGTGAAGATAAATGTTTGAGTATTGGTTTGTTTTGGCTGTGCCAGGTCAGTCATACTAGTGCACTGTAAAGCCTATGTGTAATTCATCATACCTGTTCATGCATAGAGGTCAATACACCGTACAATGACTCAAGGCACCAGGGCCAGGACTGGATCTAGGCGTGTTCTTGTTTGTGTGGGTGGCTTAGGTGATAAAAGAGTCACGGTGCTTGGCGCTTTCATATCTGTATTCAATATAGGGCTTATAGCAATTTTGTGAGGCTGTTTGCACGCACATGTGGTGAAGGTCTTTTTATATTTTAGAGCTCTGCATTTGAATGTTCAGCTTCATGTAGATGTACACCCACATTAACACAGATACCAGTTACATGCAACCGGTGGAAAAAAATGTGAAACTAGCAGGTTTAGAATATACACATGTACATGTATGAAGACCAACCAATTCTTAGCAACTATCCAGTTCTCAGCATGACGGGACGGTGCCTGTAGTAAGTGTAGCCTGTCTACACTCACATTAATCTATTCGGTACGGAGACAACAGGTGTCAGTGAACTAACTGCCACATTTAGTGTGGAGACAAAACTACATGTGCATGTATCCAGAAACAGTAAAATAGAAAGATTCTGTCATCTCCCGCGTCCGAAAAAACCAGCAAAACTACAGTGAGATTAGAACATGGAAAACGTGCGTAACAGGCTACATGTGTTAATCTGGGAATCTATGATTATGAGGGTTTTCACCGCTGAGTACAAAAGAGAAGGGAAAAAAAACCCTGTAATTTGATCCATGACTATAGGTTTGTCATTTTCTTGAGTCTGCGGTTCCATTGATCTAGGATAGGTGTTTTGTGATTGGTTTGGACGGTAGAATGATATCCTGCTGGACAAACTTAGTTTTAGCACTATCCAGTGGTAATGCATATATGTTATTACCCTGTTTTGACCTCTAAAAAACTTTATAAATATAATTTAGCCTTTGCCAAGCCTTCATTGTGGTTGAGTGAGTGTTTGTTCTGTTCTCCCAGTTTACATTTACCTATTACAACACCTGTCACCTCCCCAATTGACTTTTCCCAAGGTACACACAGGTGTAGCACTCAATCATTATTTACACGTGTGTTTATCTACATGAGTATATTGTCCTGGACACTTGACCCCCCCACAAAAGTTGAGACCCTGATAGTAAGCCCTAGGACTACTCTGGGTTAGGCCATGCATAAAAAAATGTTTGGTTATTCACCATTAGGTAACAAAATACATGTATTTTCCTGTGACAAACAAAGAATAAGAATGCAAGAAATGAAAGTGTAGAAAAGAAGAAAATATGCATTCAGTGTCCTCCTTGTTGTGTTTGCTGAGATCTACACCGAAGGAACTTGTAATCTAGGTTGGTCTAGTTAGTTCCTGTGCCCACGTAAACATAGTCTTTGTAATCCTTACCTATGTTTACTCTACCTGGCCTTTTGGCCTACTTACCTGTTTTGCTTGTACTACAGCTCAGACACACTGGCTGTGAGAACTTACATGTACATGTATACCTACCTGTCTGTCCATAAACATGTACCTGTGCCAGTGCCTAAGGTGTGTTTACATGTAACTGCACCTGCACACCCGACAGGTAAATAAACGTCTCTCTCTCTTGCGTTTTCTGGTCGTGAGAAAATCCTCCACTCTACATGCATCACCAAGGCTCAGTGTTTGTACTCATTTTTGCTGTTTTTCGTCTCCAGTGAATCTCCTCTGAGGTAGTGTGCACATCCCATCAAAATACACATACGTATGTATTCTAGATTTTTGAATGGACTCAGCTATGGTTATCAGTTAAAAACATCTATGTAATGTCCTTTTTAGGCCATATGTACATGTACTGTATATACATGTATATGAATTTGAGGTGTGCCATCATACTCCCAGACCAAGCACAGACCAGACACAAAAATTACATGTATATGTGCTAATAAACACACACCTGACATAATCAAGAGTCTGGAGAGGGTGAATTCAGGTGTGCAAATCACACTCCTGGTCGGAGTGTCAGACGGGGATAGCCACACACCTGCATGTATGCAAATTTACTTTTGTAGACATATACAGTGTATGCATGTGGACACATAATTTTTGTGAGCAAGCGCTACTTCAAGGCACATGTGTACTTTTGCATGTCTATTACATTTACAGACACACATGTGAAGTATACATTAGGCCATTCACACTCGATTCCTTGTTCCCTGTCACTAGCTGCACTTTACCCCTCGCATTGCGACAATTATTTCATTTTTTTTTGGGCCAAAAATTGTCACAAGAGATGGGATTATCAGAAAATCTAGCCGAATAAAGATAATGAAAAATGAAGAGTGTTCTGCTACCGGTACCAGTTTTGCGAAATATTATCAAGTGTCATCAGCTTTATGTAAGTGAACGCATTACTTCTGTTTGCACATGTGCGCTGTATGTTCAAGTGGCATTGGTACATGAAACACAAAGCACTCTCTAAGTTACCCCATAGTATATGTTACAGTACATACTTCAACTTGGGCATAGACAATGAACACACTGTCTTTGAGCGGATGTGACCAAAGGATTTACTGTGTACCTCATATTTATTTATGAGTTGTTGACTGCGCAAGTGTTGTAATATATCATCAGTGATGAGAGGCATTGGCAGTAACAGGGTTAAGACCATTTGAGCATAAAATATGAGGATGAATGACGCAGAGTAGTGGAACAGTGTAGGCTGGGCCATCCTTAAAAAATTGTTTGTTGGGCGTGACCCGACCGTATGAGAACAAAAATAGGGTCTGTTGGTGGGAAAATTTTTTTTGGAAAAAGATTAGGGCTTTTAAGAAATTACCATAGAGAGTAAAATAATGTAGAAAACGTTAAATACTAATGAAATCACTTTACTAGGGCCCTTCTCTTGGGGATCAGTTGGGTCACACCCAACAAACATGTTTTTAAGGATGGCAGTGTTTGGACAGACGGAGAGCACATGCAAATGTTGAGTGTTCAATACTGGGTCCATCATTAAAAATATGTCTTGTTGTAGGTAACTTGGCCAGACTTCAAGAAAGGGCCTTACTTTTAAAGTCTTCATTGGGCGTTATATGGAATGTTTTTTTTGTTTTTTTTTTTTTACACTTTTTCCATTTTAATTTCTCTAAAATCCTTATCTATTTCATTAACAAGAAAAAAAATATTTCCTAACTGACCAATGCAGTTTTTTTTTTGGTGATAGGGTTGTGTTACAAGAAAGGATTTTTGAACGATGGCCTAGGCGGGTAACTGAACAGTGTGAACGGTACATGGATTGGTTATATTTCGGCTCTGTTGTGACTGGTAAAGCTGTGGTTGGGTCTGGTTCGGGGTGTAAAGTTAATTTATGTACTTATATACTTTAGCTGGTAAATGCATTGACAGACACTGAGCATGAGCCTGCATTAATAGATTTCAGCTATATACTGTCGGGGTTAAGTTCAGCAGAAAGGAAGACTTGTTTGTAGAGGATAAGCCAGGATATGAAACTAAATGGTGGCATTTCACCATTATACAAGTTTAATATTAGATCTGTTTTAACCCAGTGCAACAGGATAATGATTTATGGATTGTGCAGTTCACAGTAAACAACTCTTTTTTCACATAAATTTTTCCTCTGTGTACAAGATATATCAATGTGACCCAAAACAACACAGTGTAATGCTCTACTGAACAAAATCACTTGATGTACAAGATGTGCCTAGAGCCCTGGAATAGTGAAAAATAGATTTACATGTACACACCCTCACATTATATTGTACTTTTCCCATGAAATTTGGCATATCTTGTTATTCACCGGTGCAATTGGAGACTGACTAACTAAGGTCGGCCGGCTATGCCATATTTGATATGGTTACCTGGGCAAAGTTTTGTCGCACATCTTGCGCTAGTGTGTGTTTTCGGGTTGAAGTTTTATAGTGCTTTAAGGTGGCACAAAGGAGTCACTTGGTACTTGTGCATGTGTGTACGTACCCGTGTATTTATAGGCCGACTAAAAATAGGCAGCAATGTGATGTTGATTATATTAAGAGGTGCACGTATATAGATACACACAGAGCAGCACTGTTAAACCTGCGACCTCCTCGTCCCACCATCGCTAGAACCTCTATCTCTGGACTTACAGATCTCCCTCCGCCAGCAAGACTGGTCAAAACGGAACATGTGCACAACAAAGTAGATTTTATCACTGCACGTCAACTTTGGTGCTACGGAACACATTTACATGTTTTTCACTTTTCTTTAAGTGTGAAAAAGTGAGAAAATTAAGTGAATGAAGAAAATGAAAAGCTTTGCTGCAATAGTATACAGTGTAATTACATGTACTTAGTTTTGTTATAGGAGCAGACTTTTGGCACAATATACTTTTTGTATAAGAAGCGAAAAACAAACACGTTACATCCGTTTGTATATATTGGGGCTGTGGTTTCTGAAAGTTCGAAGAAAAAGGAATTTGTTTTAGTGGAATCTACAACAACTAACAGGCTTTTTGTTTTAGAAAATCGAATGAAAAAGTTTTATCAAGTTTAATACCGACTTTGTTAGTGTTTTGGAAAATAACACAATATATTCCAAATGTTTGGAATTCTTTTCAATATAATAGCACACCCTACCTTTCTTCATTTATACATATTATATTCTGAAGAGTGGAGTGGGTTTGGGTCTTGTTTTTAAAGGTGCTTGACTTTCGGTCGCTAGGACAGACAAGTTGTGGGTGCAAATCCAACCTTGAACAGGGATTTTTAGACTAGGTGACAATAAGCAGTTTGTGATGGTCGGGTGGCCATTTGTCCAGATTTAATGTTCAATCATTGAAGACCACTTTTCTTCCACCAGTTATATGAATTTACGTGTAAATAATTCCAGTATCCACCCACCTGTAAAATTAATTGCCGTCATATTATTATGTGTGAAAATGTTTTGGAATCATAAATAATAATAAACGGTCTTATGTGAGATAAGATCTAAATCCTCCTCTGTTACAGTATGGAAGCAACATGTACAAATTTTGTTCGCTACATGAAGATGTACATGTACAGAGATCTGTGACTCATGCCAACCTACCCACAAACCACCACTTCTACCTCACCTCTGCCCCACCACATCACCAACCCCACCACAATCAAAGCTATAGTTGGACACACTCAGGGAATCTGTGCCCTTCCCCCCTCCCCCCCAACTCTCTGGGAGCAAACCCCTGGCCTTGTAACCTCCTCAAATGTCTGGCTCTCTTAAGTCTGTTGACACAGGGCTTTTTCCAAGGGCAGTTCAGTTGGAGTTTTGTGGAAGGGGCATCACGTACCTGGTTTCTGGGAGAGCAGAGAAGAGCGGAAGGGACAGAGACCGCAAAATTCAGTTGGGGGGGGGGGGGGACAGATAACCGCGCTATCAGGAACTGTTAGGGTCTGGAAACATCCACCTGTTACATGAACTGGGTTTAAAATCCTGTCACCTTTACAAACCCTGCACATGTATTTTTCCTTCAGTCAAGCTTTGTGTGACATCATAAGGGTGAAGTGCACACTTCTTGGTTAGAAGCAACTTCTAAGAATTGCAACACCATTACAGTGCTACTGCTTTCCTGTAGTATGTGGAAAAGTCAGTAAACATCCTGTGTATGGTTGTGGGTTTCCCCTAGGGTCTGCCCAGTCATCCAGATAACACTGCCAATACATTGTTTAATACATGTATTTAATAGTACTTGTTGTTTGTTTCTCCCTGTCGGACACCTCACTTCCTGGTCCTGTCTCTTCTCTCTCTTTCCCTCCTCCACCTTTCTGGTCTTGTCAGTGCCTCTGGCCTATTTATCCATGGCCAACAGTAAACACTGTGGTGGAGAAATCTAGGAGAGATTTCTGTGACAACGCCCTTGTTTGGTTGACCCCCTGCTCCCACCCCATTAAAAATCCTCCTCCTGAGCCCTACAAGTAACTCTAACCTTGAACCACGACCTCTGATCTCTCTGACCCACAACTGCATACCAGTGGTGCCTAGGTACATCATGCCCATTCACATATAGCAGTAGTGCCCAGGCGCATGTAACCGTTGTATCCAGGCACATGTAGCCATGATGTCCAGGATCATGTAGCCATGATATCCAGGCACATGTAGCAGCGGTGCCCAGGCGCATGTAGCCGTGGTATCCAGGCACATGTAGCCGTGATGTCAAGGATCATGTAGCCATGATGTCCAGGCACATGTAGCAGTGGTGCCCAGACACGGCAGTGTCCAGGAACATGTAGCCCCGGTGCCTGGACATATGTAGTAGCGGTGCCAGGGCATATATAGCCAAGGTACCCAGGCACATGTAGCCACAGTGCCCAGGAACATGTAGCCCCAGGTATATGTAGTAGCGGTGCCTGGGCACATATAGCTGAGGTACCCAGGCACATGTAGCCGCGGTGACCATACACAACGTCCAAGCAGCCATGGTGCATGGGCACATCTAGCCATGATCAATCAGTCAGTCAAGAAATTTAAAAGTAAAAGAAGGTTGGTTCTATTGGAAGTACAGTTTTATTGCGAGAGTATCTTTGTGCATGTACATGTAGTTTGCAATTACTGACACAACAGAAATTTACTGACATTTAATGGTTTCGCTCAATACGACAGGAGCATTTATTGTGTTCGTGTCTTCTTGTACATCTACTCCTCCATGCTCTTTTACACAATCTGCATACATTATTATAGCAGTTGTCAGACTTGTGGCAAAGGTTAGCACTGTTACACTGTGCTACATACATACATGTCACAAAATGTTGCTGAGTCCCAATCTAGCTGCATCACAGCATGGAGCATACAGATGTGATTCCTGCTTTTGTACATGTCGTTATGTTCCCCTACCCTGGGGTGTTACCTTCACCTACCCCCAGGAGCATTATGTTCAACAGCCCTGGGGGTCACTGCCTTAGGCCTAAAATTGAGGAAGCTTACCCACTGTGATGTTTTCACCTGACTGCCAGTGAGAAAGCCCAGATACAGCCAGGTCTATAAATACCCTAGACACAGCTTTTATCAAACCCTAGCCATATACATTAGTACTCACACCAACATCTGTTACATATATAGTTTGCTTCAAGTGTATACACCTTAATTCTCCTGTCCTTTTCTGCAGTATGTATACCAGAAGCAAGTATTATATGCAACTTGCGCATGGTTATTATTTGATTTTGTACATATAGCTGAAATTGCATCGGTTAGTCTTGGTGACCTCAGAGCTTAACATATAAATACAATTTTGACATTTTTCCCAAAATGCTATTCTCAGGGCATATCGAACATATATAATGGTTGAGGATTTACAGTTTGTCTGCTGTGAATTAGTGCCAGTTGTGAAGTTTTGGTCCCTACAGAGCTTACAGTATGTAGATCCTGTTGCATGTAAACTGGACTACATAGACATTGACCCCTGGTGTGTGAGGTCACTGCTATCTCTGCCAGGTCCATTTATTTACATGCTTATGCAGGTACTTGTACAAGAAGACATAACAATTAATCCCCCTCTCCCCTGACCTTAATATACATGTTTGAGAAGAAAGGCCATATTTTGGATTGAAGCTGTGAGTGTAAGTTTAAATGATATGTGAAGGTTTATTAGTGCATACATGTGTAAACCAGGACGAACAAGATTGCACACATGTAAATAGCATCTCGTCCAATATTATATACATACATGTTCATTTAGATAGAAGATATAGACACGCATGTAGATTTCTGGGCTTGATATGAAAATTGGTTTACTGATCTGAGGCCAGTGCAGTTTTGGTCAGACCAGTAGAGTCGAGAGCCTTGACATCTGGACAGACCAAGCATAGCAGTCTATGTGCCCTGCTCAGAAATCATCTTGTTGGTTTTTTTATGTACTGATGAAGCCTTGTTGATCACTTAAGTCTTGTTTTCATGCAAATACATACGTATGATCAGTGTTTTCTTTAGCATACATACATGTATGTAAAGAAAACATGGTCTTAAGTAAAACTGTTAACCATGACATTTCAAGTGACTGTTCTTAATACATGTAAGAGGACTGACAGTTCTGGTCTTTGCAGAACCCTATGGTTACTGCAGTATGTGAGCTACACATCATTGTATTCACTGTCCTATCACTGCACCCCCCCCCTCCTCCTCAAGTCCCCCCTCTCTGTTGACTGACCTAGAAACCAGGTTCTCACTCTCTCTCTCCATCACTAGATGTGTGTGTAGACAGCAGGCTGGTGCAGTGCAGTGCTCCTCGCTGGGGTGTCTCTGGCTTGCCCCTATCTGGCCCAGCTAGGCCATGTTTTTCTACAGCCTCCAGCCAGAAAGATAGAGCTCAGTTTGTTCAACAAATAAAACGCCCACTGAAACAGGAAGTGTAGCCTGGGCATTCTGTGGTTTCAGAGTCCCTGCAGGATTGGGCATGCTAGATCCTGAGGCTGGGGGTGCTTTCAGTACATGACTGGCCTTGTTGTTGTCTGAGATACACGGGATCCATGGGATCCAACAGATCCCATAGTGCCAGTCAGCATGGTACCTGTTCGTGTAGGTTTGTCTGGGCGTTGTGGTGTCAGCAGTGGTCTTGACCGTGCCCCTTCAAAATACACACAAGGCCAGTGGAACTTGATCCTTGTTTCCCTGTTGTAATATTTTGGAAAACTGGGAATCCGTTAAGGGGCAGCCAAATAGTTTCCACTTTTCATTGTTAGGCCAGATTTTATGATGAGAGTCATCTCTTGTTCCAAGTTCCAATGAAGGGGGTTAAGTAGATTTGCAGGTCAGTGATGGGGAGGTAAAGAATCCAGTGCGATTCACCAAATGACTCCCATGATGCCATGTTGATTTGGTGGATATGTATTGGGAGCATTGGACAGTTATGGCTGAATAAAACCATCAACATCATCCAACACATATTTGGTCTAACGCAGTGACAATCCATTGGCACTAAATTGCCCACAACATACCACCATGGCAACTTAACTTTTAACCTGTAACAAAGTTACAGCTGGCCCTTGTAATTCTTGAAAGTACTTGAATGCCATTGAAAGAGTGAAAGCCATGAAAGCTGTTGAAGAGATGGGGGACACACATGTATGTTCCTAACAGGATTTGTTTTTTCCATGCCAAATGTGATATTGCATTGTATTTGAAATGGACTGATTAATGAGCCCCAAAACAGTTTTCTTTAATGTCCACATGAAGGTTTGTACTAAAACTGAAAGTGGCCCTTGCAACTGAAGAAAAGTGTAGGATGCACGATGGGGTCCTTGAAAATGGTCAATAACATTTTCACTCAAGGTGGGAGCCTTTTCTGGAAATAGTATAGTTGTTTCAGGAGTGTTCTTTTTAGCGTCCTTGAAGTATGGTCAGTTCAGTATCAATGTGGAAATGTTCATATGAAGAGTGGAATGAGGATTACAGTACATGTACCACAGAACTGAAATTGTAGTGTTCAGCCTCTGTAGCTTCAGCCTACAAATATGAAAACATTCATATTATCAATCCACCATTCCATGTCCATTTTAACGTGTTTTCAATTCTGTGTCCAAAAGGAATTCAATGCAGCAGGTTTTATGGAACATTTGAATGAAGTTGTAACAAGTTTAATAATAAGTACTGCTATAAGAAGACACATTGTACATGAACTTGTTTGTCTGATTGGTGTTGTACTTGCATGGACATAGGTGTAAGGGGGTGACAGAGAAGTTATTGTCCGAGAAGTGAAGTGTGTGTCATGGGTTAAATTAGATAAACTGGCACAGAAAGCATCTGTATTGGTATAGGCCATTAAAATTAAATGCGTGTAAAAAAAATTCTTTTCCTGCAGTGGCTTTGATTGCTTTTCTCCTGTCATAGCAAAACTTAGTTATTTGGAGGCTTGAGAATGTTATTAGGCATGAGTTCAAAGGTGTAATTATAATTATGAATAGGAATGCATGTGCTTGTGATAACGATAACGAGTCTGTAATTAAACTTCTCCTTTGCTTCTAAAATAGTTGAAAGTATTTATAAATTTTTGCCTTGTTAAAATGGCTGTTAGAGTTGAATAGATTTGCAAAAATGAAAAAAAGAAAAACAATCCATAAAATATTTTTGTGGATTTGTGTATGCTATACATGTAATTGAAGGACTGGATGATCGTGTAGAGTTTAACTCCTCATTGTTCGTGCAAAATAACTGTCGTTAATGGTCATTTCATCTGAGCCTCTGAAGCTTTGAATTTCTGGGAAAACTTGGTTTTGTCTACCTTTGTTTTCATTAAAATTTACATATCATACATGATGGACTGACCAGGAAGATTAACATGCATCTGTGCCTGCAGTTTTAATTGTGATCATTTCCTGTCATATTGCCCTTGCACCAATGCAGTTGTAGACCACAGCTGTAGCTCATGTTTTACAAGATTAAACACTTCATTTATGCTCTTGTGTAATTTTAAGACGGTCTGTATCGTGTAGATTATGTACATGTAGAACTACATGTATGCTTGTTAGAGTTGATTGTGCTTTGTGTGTGCTCTGAGTTGTTTGCCATTGGCTGCATGTACATGGACACGTCATTAGAATTTTGATGTACATACATGGGTTTATCTTTAGGTGATAGACCCAGTGGTTTTTGTAGCCAATTTTTCTTTTCAGAAACCCAGTTTGAACAAATCGGAAAACTCAAAAATTCAATTTATTTCATTGAAAACTCAATTCAAAATTTGTCATCTTTCCAATATTTTAATAACCACAAGAATGGCTAAAAAAGCCCCTGAGACCAAAGAGAAGTTTTGGAACATCTGGAAGAGTGCGTATATATATATATATATATATATCACTGGTCAAGAGGTTGGTACCGTAATCATCATGGAGTCAGTTAACCATTCCTTCAGGAAATAAGAGGAATTAATTTTTGTGTTAATGAATCAATCAAATAGTCGGGAAACTTGCAGGTAGAGTGTAGTCAGTCTGCTGTTTAGTAAGGCCAAAGGTCCAGGGGCCCGTCTTATGAAGAGGGTGTAAGTTATGTTAAATGTAACTCTCAAGACGACACAAATTGTAGAGCTACGTCGCCATGGTAGTTACATTTCGCATTGCGTTACACCCACTTCTTAAGATGGGTCCCAGAGCCCGTTTGTCCAGAAAGTTTTAGTAAGTTGAATTGTCAGCTTGAAGGTAACTACCAAGGCAACATATGGTGGTGAAAACCTACTGATACATTGCTATGGTAGTTACAATAAACTTCACCTATGGTGGCTGTAGGGAACAAGAGTGCCCTGGTTTGCACATGTTGTCAGTCTGTCAATCTGATACATGTACAGTCAGTCAGTGATGTTGATAAACCCATCAATACGTGGCATTTGGTAGTTTAGCATGAAGGTAGGAGAGATAATTTGACATTTATGTTCATCAGCCACATTGTCAGGTAGTACATTCCGCCATAGCCTTGTGGTCAATGCGCCAGTGCAGTGCAGTGACTAAGGAGCCTGTTAGCAGTGTGTTTATGGTGAGTTCAAGTCCATGCTGCCTTTCTCAATGGCTGTACATGGTGAGGCCTACTACAATGGTGGGTCTCCTCATTGCTCTGTTCAGTTTCCTCCCAAGGTAATGCTGGCAGTTGTTATATGAGTGAAATGTTCATGAATACCGCGTAAAACACCAATACTGGTATATAAAAATTGTCACTCAGTAATGCAGCTGGTCAGTCAGTGTGTGATTCAGTCATGTAGTGTGTCAGTCACTCACTCACTCAGTGTTAGGTCAGAAGATCACTTTCCATGTTCCTCTGTATCTTTACAGTCACCTCGATCAGACGACCACATGGCAGGATCCACGCAAGTCGATCAGCACCTCAGCCTTGAACAAGAACCAGCCCAGCCCAGCCTCTGCCCCTCCCCCCCACTCCCCGCAATCCCCAAGCCTGCAGACCGTACAAAACTTGGGACCCTTACCCCCAGGCTGGGAACAAGCCACCACGCCCAACGATGAGGTTTACTTTATCAATCATTTGGACCGGACCACAAGTTGGTACGACCCAAGACTGTGTAAGTGTGCTGTGGAATACTTTGCCAAATAAGAACAAGTGTGCGCACTAGTGCAACCAGGCTCATGAAATGGTTCTATAGATAAAACTTTTTTTTGAGTTCATTCACTGAAAGATTGGTGAATATGTGCATCCATTTACTGTTAGTTTTGAACTCTTGAAGAGAGTAGCGTTGCATTTTAGGTGGAACTGCTCACAGAATGTTAATCACCATTTAGTTGGTCTCACATGCTAATCATGTGTGTCACACGTAAAGTTTGTCATTTGCTTGCCAAATTTCAGTCGTTGACTCATGGTAGCCTTTTTAATTTGATTTTGGAGACAAAACATTGGTCGGGTTGGTTCGTTTCTGGACTTCACAAAAACTATAATCTTATCAGTCTAGACAGAATAATGCTGTCATAACGTATCTGAGTAAACATCTTGCAAACATGCAAAAAGTTTGAAGAATTGTAAAGATTTTAAAAAGTATAAAGAATTTAAAAAGTTTGGCGTTAAACCCCATGCAGTGTGAGGAAATGAACTTGTTAGATGAGTTTCTAGCATTTATATAAAACCCAGGATGTGTTGTTTATGTATCTCCAGTCCAGTTCACCGAAAACTTCAAACATCTTGGTGATGGATGTTTCCTGGAAATGAACCTTGCTTTTTTACCTGTATGTTTCACCAGAATTTATGCTTACATTCACTCACAGTGAATGTGCATTTCACAAGGAATCACATTCTTATCACATGTCCATAATATATTACAGCTGAACACATGCAACGACCAGTCATTCGGCAAAGCAATTTGCCTGTACAGTTACAAGGTCAAGGTCAGCCTTCACCCGCAACAAACCTACAGCGGATGACGCAGGCTGAGCGTCAGCGGCAGATGCAACTGCGGCACGTCCAAATAGAGAAGGAGATGTTACGGAAAAGACAAGAAGAGTTAGCAAGAAAGGTGAGTCTCTGCTTGGGTGTCTCATTTTCCATGAGTGCACAGTTTTTGTTTTTGATCTCAGACGGAAATGTTAAGGAACTTGAGAGAGAGGTGTTCTGTAAAGAAAACAAATACATCTGGTGAGAGGTTTTGCAAGGAAGACTTGTACCAAAGGTAATGACAGTCAGTGTAAGTTGGACATTTCCTTATAAAGTCCAAGATTCAAGGAGATTTCAAAGGGAATTCAAGGGAAGAAAGAAGAATCTGTATGTAAGCATCAGAGGAAAGTCCACAAGAACTATATCTAAAACTACCTTGACATATTTTCGTGTCTTTCATTATTATTATTTTTTGCTAAACAAAATGTGATAAGTTGTTTATATTCTGTAAGATGGGCTTTATGAACCACTTTTCATGTTGGTGATGTCATCCTAACATTCCATTGAATATTGGAATAGCTAGTTCTTGTAAGAGTAAACCCCAAGAACTCCTCCAAAGGTGAAAATGAAAATTCTAGATGTCTGTTTCACATCACTGGAAGTCATCATTATCAAGACGGTAAACGAAGCCCATGTTAGTCTTGAAGCATTTGACTCCATTTATTCAAAAAACCCAAAATGAAGAAACATTTCTTTCTGCAGAGCTTCACTAAGCCATCTGTTCAGCTTGATTTTGGTACATATGTGCTGTGTATATGACACTTTCTGTTGTCAACATAGGGTATCAAAAGTAAGGCAAGAAAGCAGCAAGCGTCTTAACTTCTGTCCTTGGCATTTAGAATTTGGGACAAATGTATTGAGATTATATAGGATGACAATGTCTAGTTTTTCTGTAAGCAAAGATGGGTGCTGATATAATTATCAGCAGTATTAGTATCCGTACCAAAATGTTGCCTGCAGAAAAAAATAGATGTTGTCATCTGTATAATTAATCTTATTATGAGCATCTTTTTAGGATTTCCATGTGAAAGAATATTGCCAGGCCATGTTGAAAAAATGGCCCTGGCAAATTTTCTTCAGAAAAAAAACAAAACAAATCCATTGTACTGAGTGAAGTCATTCGTAGTTTACTGAATAACAGATTTCTTTCTCCTGTACGGTGTGAAAATGTGCAGGACATTTTCCAATCATGGCCAATGTCAAACTCAGTTATTTAACCATGTAATTTTAGCAGTTTTCGAAGAAAAGAAAAAACGCATTTCATATTTTTTGGTGAGGTTGCCATTGTCCTACCTTAGTAAATGAGACCGCATCACCCGTTGCTTGCTATTGATCCAACCCCACTGTGTTCTTAGACAGACAAGCCTTGCCATATCTACATGTACCGTATATACTATTGTTGGATGCATGTAATGATTGACATCATGCTAACCTTGATTTGGCCATGTACATGTATGTGTTTTTTCGAACATGGAAATTTTAAGAAATCCATAATTTGTGTTTAAACTCTCCTCTGTCAATGCCCCACCCCTTACTCTTACCCCCAACTTCAAACATTTGTACTAATTATTAGGGTGTTTACAAAGCCCCAAACTGCTTTGCTTTTCAACATAGATGAAGATCTCTCTTATTTTCACTCCATCAGTGGTCCTTTTGAAAGTTTGGAAATGAAAAGTCTAATGCATGCATATTTTAAGAAGAGGAATTTTCTTGTCTCCCACACACATATATATACTGTTTGTAAAGAAAAAAGAAAAGAAAGCAAGAAGGGAAGCGCTGGCGATGGTACAATTCTAACAGTGTCATATAATCATCCTTCAGGTATGAATACTGTGGTGTTTTCACGTCAGTCCTACTTGAGCAGATAAATATGGGTGTATCGTCAAAAAGTCACGGGTTGTACATTTTGTCATTTTTCTGTTTATAATATTCTCTGAGCTCCACAGAGTGAGAGCTTTGTTAACCGTATTGTACAAGAGCCTTTAAAGTAAACGTCCAGCCAGACTTGACTGTCCGATCCTTAAGTGGCCATTGCTCTTTTTGTAGGGTGTTTGGAGAGGTGTAAGTTTGATTTCTACCCTGTTGGCATTGTCATGGCTATAGCACCCTGTCTTCTTGCTTCTGTCAAGGCGATGATATGCCTATATATCCCTGTATTCGTTGTGTTGGTGGCCTTTTCTGGGTTACCTCCCTTTAACAGTGTTTGGTACACTATCCGTCCAACAGAGGGAGCCCTGCACTGGCCTCCTCTAGAAAATTAAGAAATGACAAGTTGAGAAGTCTTCATTCCTCTTTGTGTGTCGTCAAGATGTCTTCCAATATTCCAAGTAGATAGTTATTACACAGGTAACGTGAAAAATGAAAAGACATGAAAGAAAATGACATTATTTTGTAAGCACTGTACCAAATAATGTGAAAGGGAGGCGGCACATATTATCCAACGCCTGTGCTTCTCAGTTTGAATATGCATGCATTGATAGAGCTTTGGATACAGTGACCTAGACCTTTTTTTTTTTGTCTGGCCTTGAACGTTAATAGCACTGTCTCTGGAATGACGCAAGGCAGCTTTGGGTGGCGGGCTGGAGCGCAGTTGTAAACATCCTAATATTAGAGATCAACTTTACACATCATTTACACAGTGGCTTCATATTTATTGATGTATATTTATATTTTACGTGTATAATAATCTTCCATTAGCATAAAGTGTCTCCATTCTAGATAGGTATGGAAACTGGTGTCTCTGTTATTCAGAAGTTTGCATGCTCTTCTTGTCCTGGATGTTTCCGCAGATAAATGGGGACTCTGTACATATTGCAGCTTTTATTGGAATACTCTTGATTTAAAGATATTGTTATTTGTAAAATGTACTTGTTTAGAAAGCTGAAATATAAAGTTAAAAGTGTGTATTTATTATTGTTGTTACTAATTAAATTTTCAAAACTTTCTGGGATGTAACATTTTAAACTCTTTTACGTGACATTCATGTATATATGCTTAGTAAGATACAGGTAAGCCAAGATATACTCCTGTGACAAGGACTTGATTTCTAAGAACTTGTCCTGCAACAGATATTGTACATTCAAGACTTGCTGTGATAATTTTGGATACATTCACCTCACCAAAGAGTTCAGGTTAAAAGATACTTGTCTTCAGTCACACCCGGGACATACGGTTCGTTCCCAGTTGTGAACAGTTAGTTTTGTTGGCTAATATAGCTGGCCATTAGTAGTCAACAGCTCTTGTTTCAGGCAGTCTTACAT
Organism: Acanthopleura granulata; assembly: GCA_016165875.1. NCBI lineage: Eukaryota > Metazoa > Mollusca > Polyplacophora > Chitonida > Chitonidae > Acanthopleura > Acanthopleura granulata. The sequence continues at coordinate 12,713,022 of JABBOT010000011.1, read as the reverse complement.
GAAGTAGATCAATTGCTTTTCACCAGTATGGCATACACAATGAGCTTCCTCAATGGAGGGGGGAAGAATTTGCCAAGGACTGATGGTTTGCTCCTGTTACTATCTTTTCCTGCATGAATGAGTCTGACCGGCCATTATATAAGTGAAATATTCTTTTTGTATGGTGGTTAAACCCATTCGCATTAATCAAGTCTATGAAATCCTGATGATGGTATGATATTTTTTCTTAAATGATAAAAACTGACAGTTGAAAAAAAAAAAGAAGAAAAAAAACAGTTTCTGTAATATTACAAAGCTGAATGCTTCCCTTCTGATGGAGAAACTCCTTTATATATATGTACTTGATAGAGTTGCCCTGACATACATTTGTGCACAGTGTATAATTCAGCGGTTGAAGTTGCTGTAGCAAGCATGTGTGCATACGCCTCCATGCTCTTCAGTGCCGTTGAAGTAGTTGTTAGATATTATCTTAAATATGCCTTAATCACACTATCAAATCCACAAAATAAAAAGCATTAATGAGGAATTCATCACTACTGAATCCCTGAATTTTACCACCAGAACATCTTCTCCATGACAAACCAATACCAGACCATGTTATAAACTCCTGAAGCCTCTAATGTACCCCACTTTGTCAAACTTTTCGCGTAGGAAAGAGCAACGGACTTTATACGCAGTTTTGATTCAATATCAGAGACAAAACTGTGTGAGTTGGCCAGTTTAAAGGCTTCACAAAAAGTATAATACTACTAGGCTGCACAAAATAGTACCATCAGGATATACTTGAATGATCATGCTGTAAACATGAGAAAACATTGAAGAATAAGAGTATCTGTGGTGTCATTTACAAATATACGTAGATGTATAATTCAGAATTTGAGGAACGAATGCCCACTGTACTTTGAGTTAGCTATAAATTGGATAACCCCCCCCCCCCCACAGACACAGAGAAAGTTATAATACAAGACCTTAACAAAGTGTAAAGCGTAATTAACTGGCACTGACTCAATTAGTGACCAGCGGCCAGCTGGACTGGTCAGCATGGGGAATCAACATGCTAGTTCTGTAATGGTTCATTCTCACAGTCTCTAGTACTACTCCACTTGTGACTCACTCTCATATATGCCATGTGAAAACTGAGATCTCAAGAGGGACAGGAAGTCATTGGACTCCACTCATCAACTGCATCTGAATGGATTGGCTATTACTGGCACTCCACCAATTACACATGTACTTATGATATCAGCCCAAATTTAGCGATACTGTGACTCTGCTCAAACACATCCAGTAGATTAAGAATGAAATGGATAAATACCGAAGTGTTTCTGCAAAATAATTTGTATGGAAATTTATTGCCTGTACTTAAGGCACATTAAAAAGGACTGTAAAAACCTTTGTTCCATTTTCTCCAGTTGAACCTAAACACTGCGCATTTGTTGTGTTTATTCATGTTTATTATTATTTTACCAAGATTTCCATACATTATACACAAATTAGGTTCCTCCCTAATTCCAATGAGTGAAATATTTTACTCTGAGGTGGGGTCTTCTTTTTCCCCTTTTTTTTTTGTCTTGCCCCAGTTCAGTATGACTCTCCAAGCTCATCTCTTTGTCAAGGTCTAGAAGTAGCCTACCGTAGTGTGCTTATTGTTATACTGGACATGGGATGGGTGGCTGAATGCTAAACCAACCTAGTCATTTACTTTGTTGTTATACTGTACATGGGATGGGTGGCTGAATGCTAAACCAACCTAGTCATTTACTTTGTTGTTATACTGGACATGGGATGGGTGGCTGAATGCTAAACCAACCTAGTCATTTACTTTGTTGTTGTACTGGACATGGGATGGGTGGCTGAATGCTAAACCAACCTAGTCATTTACTTTGTTGTCATACTGGACATGGGATGGGTGGCTGAATGCTAAACCAGCCTAGTCATTTACTTTGTTGTCATACTGGACATGGGATGGGTGGCTGAATGCTAAACCAACCTAGTCATTTACTTTGTTCGTCTTCTTGAGTAAATATGAGCTGTTGATCCCAGTTTTAGATTTCGTTCCTTCTTGTACCCTGAATTGAGAAGTGATGAAATGGACATTTTTAAGGTGCAGAAAACAAAATGTGGGGTTTCTTTCTCTTTTCTGGTCGAAGACAATATTGATAGTACGCCCACAGACAGGAGCAGAAGACTAAAGCTTGAGCTCTGTCGGCTTCCCTGAGGCTGAAATTGAAGATGATACAGATAACAGAGATGCATCCTGTTTAAGGCTAGCTCTATTATAACACCTCCAGCACACACTCCCTTCAGGAGGAGTTGTTTCCCTTGTGACCTAGATCTGATGGCTGGGGGGGTGGGGTGGGGAGGGGGCGCCAGTGGGGTTTTTTTTTTTTTTAAATCTGTATCCAGGCTATGTAGTGTTCTAGACATACATGTACACTAGGATGTATTGTGAAAGTGGCTACTTATATACGTGTACGTCACTCTGAGGTAGATTTTCCTTCCTGTAGCTTAATTCACTCCCTGTAGGTGTCCTGTAACATACATAAGGTCACCCCGGTAGGTTAGAATGGAAATGGATTGCAGGTCACATGCACTTATACACACACAGGACAACCTACTGTTATTCCCCCTAAAACTAATTTTTTGCGCAACCTGTTCAGCTGTTTTTAATTCCTTCAACGTGGCTGTAAGCATTTCTTGTGGAAAAGTCAAATGTGAAGCTACGACCTTAGCTGATGGAGAAAACCAAAAATGGGAGTTAGTGGAAAGTGAAGCAGAAAAGATGCTACAACACTGAAGGAGAGAATCTCTGCATATGTGATGTCTGTCCTTCTGATTTTCTTCACAGCAGTTTGTCCAATTGACTTCACACGTCGTGTGCATTGCTAAAGGACCCAAGGAAATGCAGCGTCAAGTATTGAAAAAATTGTGCATGGTGATTAGGCAGTAGTGGCATCATTTGTACATGTACTTCCCTTATCCGTGGAGTAAACACTGTATACAAAGTGTAGTCATGCAGTTTACACGAAGTGGCAGGTTAAGATATGAATTATTCTGAACGAGCAGAGAAACAGATGTGGCTGAGATTAAAAAATGATTTGCCCTTATACTGTATTTCTCATAGAGTTTGGAATGTAGAAATACACTTTAAGAAAGAACCAGATACTTGCAAAAGCCTTAGAATAATACTTGATGCCAACAAATGTTGCTCTTTTAATAAATTAATCAAACTCCACCTAGAAAACTTTTCAGTGGCCCTGTAAGTTGGATGAATCAAGCAAAAGGTGCCATTTGAAAAATGCTAAACTTCAGGTAAAATACAGTAATTACCGGTATAATTGAAACATAGTAGTTACTGGTATAGTTGAAATACAGTAGTTACCGGTATAGTTGAAATACAGTAATTACCAGTATAGTTGAATACAGCAATTACCAGTGAAGTTGTGCTCCAATCATAAGACTGAAATAATGGCTTGAAAATGTTTAGTGACAGCTGGTAGTTATGTTTCTGTTCACCATCTCCTCACATGAGAACAGTCATTATTAAGCTCGTTAGGAAATGACTTCCCACAGCTGATGTCGTTATCCTCTGCTTGTTATTTGACAGATGAATTCTCCAAACCATGTGGAATGATAAACACTTCACTCATTTTCATTAACAGTGGTGCGAATTTCATAATCAGTCTCCCGTTTTCATTCTGCTGTAAACATAGATGTGACAAGGAAAGTCAAAACTTTTAATAAAAGTAGGTTATGTTTGTTTCATGCTAACCAGTTTAAGTGCATCTGGATGTCCATAAACTTCATGAATGGTGCCGTAAATGACATTGTCAGTACATGTTACTGGTTAATCACCAAGGCCACATGAAGTTCAGTGGCTCCACCTTTATACAACTGGATTATGTCAAACTTTACACCTAAAAGCTTGTAATAGCCTTTTGGTACTGATCATGCAGTAATTTTATCTCAAATAACACAAACATCCTATGAGCTACATGTGACTGTTAAAATTTACAAGACATTTGTAGAGGGAAAAAAAGGTATGATTTTTGTGGTTGGATATAACTCTACCTTTCAAACAAACCTTTAAACATATCTCTGGAATGAGGTCTAAGGATGAGACAGAATGGTTAACTTTATTCCCGTCCTTAGTTTTGAGTCAGGGAGAGTCGGTTTGAAACATTGTAGTGATGAAGGCAATAAATTTTGCAGATATCTAGGTCCTGGTTACTCTGATATCATTGTTCATCATCTAAAAGAATCTCTGATGCTTGAGGTAAAGATAGTTTACCCATAAGCAACACTGATGCGAGAAAATTAATATTCTTGACTTTAGTACAGTGCTTCAAAGAAATATATTTCATGCCTTTCCGCTCTTACAAAAACGTTTGCACTTTTACAGAAATCTTGGACTCAGCCAGTGTTGAGTAAATCCTAGACTGTCTGGACACCACCCCATCACTACTCTCCCCCTGCCCCCCTTCCCCGCACCAGCACTCTGTTCCTCCCTCTCTCACCAATCTCATAAATTAGGTTGAAGGGCTGGCTTAAAACACAAACTAAAAAAAAACAGCTATTAAATAACGTAACATTAGTTGTCACTGAATCTGGGGTATGATTCAAAAAGTATTATGTAACTACAGTGCCAGTTTGACACCATGTTAGGTGACCTGCACGTAACTTATGTGACGTTACCTACAATTCGTGGATTATAATTATGGAGCAACACAATGTCCTTGTTTCGTATAATTCTGACCTCCTGCCAGGGTAATTCTCAATACACCGAACACTTGTGATAGAGAAAAACACCACTAGAACAGTCATGGACATTATCTGATGTTGTTTTTCCAGGAACAACTCCTTCAGCAGCACTTAATTGAAACACCCGAAATTCCTATCTCACAAAGCCAAACCAGTGAGATGACATCTCCTACAGACCCATTCTTGGGCCAAAGCACAAACCCGGATAATCACGCTCGCCAGGAGAGCGCTGATAGCGGACTTGGTGAGTGATAATGCTAATCTGTCAGTTATGTTCAGTCAGTAAGAAAAGTCACGCTAATTATAACTGAATTTACCAAAGGTAAACGGAAAGCCATGACCCTTGTTAAATGGAAAACATCATGTTTGCGAGTTTTGTGGTGCATCCAAAAATGCAGGTAGGATTCATACCTAATTTTATGAAGGGTGCAGAAATAGGTGGATTCATGTAAAAGTTTGAAATTCATGTTGTTTTTGTTTGTGTGTTTGTTTTTTAGGTGGTATGGGGACCAGTTATAGTTTACCAAGAACTCCTGAAGATTTCCTACGCAACGTGGATGAAATGGACACATCAGATGGGGGTAAGTGGGTCTCTAATGACCGAATCCACAAAGCAAGTCAAAATTTAAAACCTTGATATAAAAGAAGTGAATGTTTTCTGTATCTTGATCACTGCATTTGCCCTGAAACTTTGCATGAACAAAAATACATTTTGAGAGGCAAATAAATGTCAAGAAATATTGATTTTGAAAGTTGAAAATCATGTTTTGCCTGTGTCCTATTTTCCAAACAAGCCTCAAAATATGTTTCCAAATTATACGTCAAACAAAGTAACTGTTGGCGAACACTATGAGGTTATTCATTTCAGATTAAGAAGGAAGTACCATATTCCATATTTCGCTTATCAATTTAAATTTTCTCTATTTATTATCAAGGAAAGCTCAAATTATTGCCTTTCAGGAAATATCAGATTCACACCTGTACTATTTATAGAGTTAATATGAATATAAACTTTCAAAAAGGTTTAAAATAACCCAAATTATAAATTTTATTAACTTAATTAGCAATTCCTCTATTGGATTTGCGGCGATTGATTTCCTGCCAAAAAATCTGTTATAGCCTCTTTAAATACTGGTTACACTACATATACATGCAGTTGATGTGAGTTTAAGTCCAGTTCATGCTTGCTTCCCGTGTAGTCCAACCTTTGAATAGTCATGGGCCTTGGTATTAGTGAAGTACAGTGTGTAACACCCGTCAAATAAAAGAAACAACTACATGTAGATGTTTGTGTTTTCTGTTTGCCAGGACACACAAGTAAAATACTTGGAGAGTTTGGCAGTATGGACATTGGCCCGTTGGCCGACGGAGGGGACACCACAGACATGGATGGAGATAACTTAGTACCCAGTTTACAGGTAACTAGACTTTGTGTACAGTTAGTACATCTGTTCTCATTGGCTCTGATTTACCCTTCTAGCACCCTGATTCCTCAACATATGCACAGATGCAATTTATGCAGATTTATAAATACAGTTCTTCTAGAGACAACTACATGCATGAGTTGGGTTGCCCAATAAGCCAGATAGCTGTTTTGTTTTGAGTGGGCATCGGTTCAAGACATTGTGATGTTACCACAGTTAAAATGTGAGGATCTTGGACATTATTGCTTTCTCAGAGTATGTAAACTAGGAAGATGTCAACATTTTAAAAACTTCGTAACTTTCCCACAGTGTATGAATTATGAAGATATCAGTATTTTAATGGCTACAGCTTTCTCAGAGCATGTGAAGTTAGGGTTATGTCAGGACGATGGGTTCTGTTAGCATTTTGTTCACACACACGGAGGATTTTACTGGTCACCATTTGTTTTCCACAGGAGGTGATAAGCAGTGACCTGCTTCACGACGTGGAGAGTGTGTTAAACACGCCCAAGATGGACAATCCTATGACCTGGTTGTGAGGGTACCGATTGAGCATGCTCAGTGACCTGACCCCAGCTGGTGACCGTATCAGGGGTCACCATCCCATCATATTGCCTCCATTTATTCCATGTTGTTACAAATTGTACAGATTACCATGTATCAATGTCCGCCGAGGATGTTAGCGTGCAGCGGCATGTCTCGGCAGTGCGACCCAACGAACAACACTCCTCAAGGTCGTATCACAGGAGAACAAACAACAACAACAAACGAAGAAACAAAGAAACAAAACAAACAAATGATGTATTTTTCTATATATTTCGATAAACATCAGGGAAAAGCTCAAAAAATATTTCTGCAATCTATCTTTTGTATACCTACAAGAAATATGGCTTTCTTCCACCCCGTTACCCTTTTTTCTCTATCTTTTTGCTTTTATCTTCCCTTCCAGTTTTGTGAGAGATTTTCCTAAAAGTAGACCATTATTACAATTGTGTTGAATCATATATCGCGTACTATAAGTAACGCCCTCTAGTGGCCAGTTTCTTTTCTGATCCAGGAGGCGACTTTACTGGGGTTTTTTTTGTTTTTTTCCCCCTAGGGGAGATAACTCCTGAGACAAACCACTGCTGTGATGCCATCAGTTTTCCTAGTTTGTCTATATTTGTATGCTTTTATGCTACATTGTTGTAGTTTGTGGTGCTCGTGTTTGGGTTTAACTGTATTCATGAAGCATGGTTATTTTGTAACATAGATTTTAAAATATCCACATACACACTCACATTTATACAAATATATATATATATATATACTTAAAATATATATATATATTTTTTTGCGATAAAAAGCATATACACATACCCTTCAGAGGTGTTTGTTACTGCAGTCAGTTAAATTGTGCGAAAGTGTAATTGTTTACTGGGCTTCCATATTGAATAATAGCCTCTATAGTTTAGGGGTATGCTGAGCGAGATGTCACGCTCTTGAAACGGAGGCAAGAAAAGTGGAACACCCAACTGAAACTCAGATCTACTCCAGTATCTAGGGGGAATTGCTTGAAGTTAGCTAGTCAGCTGTTTCATTTGTGGATTGAATCGCAGATTGTGAAGTCCACCTTTTTTTAAATAATGAAATTGGAATATATTCTATTTTTGTCAGGACTTGTTCAAATGAACAGCTAAATATATGAACAGGGAGGATTATTTTGTGTGGAAGTCTGCATAAATATTGTAACTGTTTCACAAAGACCCTTTTTTCTTGCCTCCTTTCAAGAGAGAGATTTCTGAGACCTGTTAGCTTTGTATTAAATGAAGGTGGTGATGGTAGTTTTGTCATAGGTATCTCATCTGTGACTTTTTTCTTGAAAATTCCAGATGTTAAATCATTCTTAGCAAATGAAGAAGCACTGCCATTGCTTCAGCCATTTTTGAAGATTTTTTTTCTGTTAATTATTACAGTAGTTATTTTAATGGTGTTTTTCTCTGTACATTATATTTCTTTTAAAATGTTTCTCTTTGAAGTGCTACTTTTCAGAGGTTGTTTACAATAGGACCTGGAAGCCTTAAACCTTGTGACATGCACATTAGAGTGAAGAAAAGGACTACATATCTAAAATTCATATATTTCTAGTCCTTCTGTGTTGTACAAAGAGTAACCTTTCTTGAAAATGAATTATGCCATTAGAGGGCACTTTATTATAAGTTTATACAGTACATTTATCCTATATTGTTACAAAGTATGAAATCTATGTATGTTTGTGAACTAAAGATGTTTGACAGAGAATAAGCGTGTGGCTTTGGAGGTACAGGACAAGGGCTAAGTATAAACATGGTTCCATTGTGAGCAAAAGTTAATCTGTTAAAGCTTAGATTATGGCAATTTCACACTTAAGGAATGGTAGTTCAAGTGAAAGCAAGTACATTGTTTCAAAAAGTGAAAGAAGGGATGTATAATGGTTCTGACTCCTGTCCCAGTGTAAAAGTGAAAGTGGGAATACTGGCTCCAACAGCTATCCCAATCCAAAAGCGAAAGCGAGTATACCGGCTCTGAGTGCTGTTCCAATCCAAACGTGAAAGTGGGAATACGGGCTCTGACTGATATCCAGATCCAAAAGTGAAAGCGAGTACACTGGCTCTGACTGCTATCCCAAAGTCACACACCTCTGTAGCCTGAAGAAAGCATGCTGGAGAACACTTAACTCGATATATTCATGTAGGCATTGCTCTGTGTATCAAACAGTATTTTAATTGATTGGCTGCATGCAGTTATTGTCTCCAGTTTGGCGCCAATTTTGTGATTCAAGCTTGTCTTGTCAGATGAAGGGCATGAGGAATTTTGAATGTGTACTGAAATACTTTGTACCAAGTTGTTGTTGTTAAAGATTGTTATACGACCATTATTGATGAACTGAAAGAAGCAGAGCTAGTGAACATGTTTACAGGAAAATTAAACATGCATGTGTATTTTTTTTTTTTGTTTTTTTTTTTGTTTTTTAAAACATATGTGCCTGCGGTTGCCAAGAAATTGGTCATGAGCAAGTATACTGGGGACCACTTGTGATTTCCATATGATGCTGGGATAAATTTAGGTACTAGTGTCATTTTCTTGCTATGGCAGTGGTTCAGTTGGGAAAATATTGTCTTTAAAAAAAGTGTTTGTGATGATCCCCAGTGTACATGCGGGACTGATCAGTAGGAAGCAACACCATTAACAGACAGTCAAAACCCGGAACTTTCTGTTTCTTGTTATATGTGTGATATGATGGGCTGTTGTGCAGTCTCGTGTTATATGTTATGGGTTGTGCGTGCGTGACTGTTTGTCTGTCTGTCTGTTTGCCTGCAGCATGACTGACACCTGAGGATAATGAACAAGCTCACCTATGGTGCGAGCGTGTCAAAAAGTTAAAAAAAGATTTCACCAAGGAACAGTAGGACGTTCTTCCAAAGACATCGACTTAGCGGACCTCTCCAAGCACAATACGGCACAGTTAAACCTTTGTGCTCGTGGTAAAGATCTTGGCTTACGAGCACACGTCTCGTGTATCACAGAAAAGGACTGGGGACTTTTTAGATTGGGAGATCCTGCTTATGCTACATTGTGCATGGTGCCACTTCTGTTATAAAGCCAACTCCGCAACATCTTTGGGAGAAAAGCGACTTTGGACGATTTTGTTGAATTGCTATATAGGTTTTTATCATCAAGAGTTGGCCCACATGCATGTCAGCCTCAGTTTTTTTTTTTCCCTTTGTAGGTGAAAGGTAACACCAAAGTAGGGTATCAAGCGTTTGATCATGTCTAGCACGATCTTCTCCATTGAATATCCAGGAATCACCTCTCCAGTGATGATGCATGATATATTGGCTAAGAGATGGGGCCCTTTACCACTGCCAGATGCAATACATATGTAACACCTTCCGTTTCCAAGTCTTCCAACCATCTCTTGTGTTTCCCCCCCCCCCCCCTCGTCCCATCTCCCACATCCGACCCTATGGGTGAGAAGTTTTCCCTGGTTTTTGTTGTAATGGACAATTTGCTGTGATGTACATGCGTGTTGTATCTGCATGGCATTGCATTGAAATAGCAAAGCTTACAGTGGTATATGTATTGTTATGTAACAGTTTTGCATGTGTTACGTTGAAAGCAAACCAAGGCACTGTCCAGGGAGTTGTGCTTTCGGTTTTTGGGGGGTTTTTTTTGTTTTTTTTTTTTGGTGAATGTTTGTTGTTGAAGAATTTGCCATTGTCATCTGTGATTGCTGTATTGTACCCCTACTGTTCAGGATGTACTGATTTGTACTCCTACAGTTCAGGATGTGCTGATTTGTACTGCTACAGTTCAAGATGCTCTGATTTGTACTGCTACAGGTCAGGATGTACTGATTTGTACTGCTACAGGTCAGGATGTGCTGATTTGTACTGCTACAGCTCAGGATGTACTGATTTGTACTGCTACAGCTCAGGATGTGCTGTGTTGTAATCCTACAGTTCAGGATACATTTTGGAGCTTTTTTGTTGATTTTTTTTTTTAAATAAAACTTTGTGCACAGGATGATGCATACTAGACATGTGCAGCACAACAGTGGGTTTTACTATCTCCTGTTTTTTTTTAATTATTCAAATTTTTCAGCATTTTTATCTTTTTTGGTTTATACTTACCCCAACTTGGTCACTTGAGTGTAATGTACAAGTACTTCCCTGCCCTGCTGCGTGGGTGAGTCCCGCCATGGTAAATCAGACTGTGCCTTAATAGCAACATCGGCTGATAAACTTTGAGTCTTTTCCCTGATTTGAACTGGTGATTGGTTCAATGGGCTTTGTACAGTAATGAAAAAAAGAAATTTCATATAATTTTTCTACATTACAATCTAGAATTGAGATTTATATTGAAGAGTTTATTTTATTACACAATTAAGCCTCCAATTTCGCCCCTCCCCTCCCATTGTTATGAAGGGGAGTTTAAATGTTTTTTCTCAGAATGGAGTTTCATGCAGTTTTTCAGCCTAACTCCGCCGGACATTTTCATGAAAACCTTTAACATATATATACGTACATTCCATATCCACAACCTCTCCAACACTCGCCTGGTGGTTCTGGCTTAATAGTTAAGCTCAGGACCCCGGAGGAGTTTTTACTGTGTAATTCACATCTCCTAGATGTAGTGAAAGTTTATCCACTCCTGCCAGCTTGATATGAAGCTCATGATTTCGACTATACCCCTTCTTTTTTCTTTCTTTTCGTCTGACGCAACGTTTCTTTTTATTTTAGTTTATGTTTCGCTTGGGCACTCCACTCGCCCACCTCTCAAACTAAAGTAGAAATGGCTCGACGTTGATAATCACTGAAAACATTCGGTTTTTTGGGTATTGTTTTTTTTTTTGTCTCAGAGCTGCAAGATTTTTTGTCAGCTTTTCGATAAGCTCGGCAAGGAAAGCTTAAGGCTCTGAGATGAACAGAGCAGCCGTGGCTCACTGATTATGCGATCGAAATAAAATTGCCATGGATTATACTTGGGGTTTGAACCAATTGTCACAAAAAACTGGATAGAGAGATGTTACACTTGATACTGGTACGACACAACCTGCCGGACTACCCAAGTTATATCGAACGTGCACATTTATGATTATGTGGATAATGGCTGTATTCCAGCGATGCCTTATTCAAGTAGCTGGAAGGCTGAATCTTGATATCCTTGGGTTGGGTACGGAGGAATGGCGCTAAAGGGCCACCAGAGGCTGTATTTTTATCAGATAATTTTTCATGTTTTCTGACAATGCCATGTATGCCTACACCAAAGACTAAACATCTTTGATTCACAAGTCAGTGTTGAGAAAGGAGTGGCCTCCCGGCCCAATATATTGTGGGGCCCAGTACTCTGTACTGTCTAACATCATTGTGTGATAATGGTCTGTTGACCTCAATGGTTTGTCCTTGCATTGAAAACCACACCAATCATGCATTGTAACACAGCGAGTCCTGTGATTTTTAATGGAGAGCCACATACTAGTCTGTCCAGTTTTGATATGAGTTTTCTTTTCCAGTCCTTTATCTGGAGTATGAGTATGCTTGCCTGTGAAAAAAAATGTTTAAAATGCTTTTTTTTATGTCACATTTATTAAGTGAAATTTGAAACTAGAAACTAGTTTTGAGTCCTTGCCTATCTTGTCTTCATACAACATTGTCTGTTGCAATAAGCCCTATAACTTCTTATGATTATGCAAAACATTTTGAAAACTTTGCTAATCTGTATTATTATTATTCTTATACTATGCATTGGATTTTAGCAACGACAAAGGATTAAAAACAAAAAAAAACAAAAAGCATTTTGCAACTTGTATAACTTTGTTACCAATGGTATGCAAATAAAAAAAGCACCCTTGTGTTTTTTTTTTTTCGTAGGGGATTTTTAATGAAAATATATTTTATTTAGCACAAAATGTAAATATCTAGGATCTCTCCTCTTACGTTTCACTTTTGTCATAGATTTATAATATGCTCTCATGAATATCCCATTTATACCAAATTAAATATGAAACTGTAAATAAAGAAAAAAACATCAAAAGCTGAATGTATCTGTCTTTTGTGTTCTCCTTAATTTCTCAGTTTGTTGTCCGACTGCTTCTATGAAATGCAGTCCTCTCTTTCCAAACATATGATAGCGTGTACATGGACAAAGGGAACGACTGAAGAGTTGAAGACTGCAGGGCTACACAAAATGATCCAAATCACAGGAGAACAGTTTGCTGCTGTGACAAAGCCGTGTTTTGTGTACTACTAAGTGTTTCGTGAGCGCATATTGTGACACTACAAGAATGAACAAGGAAGTGTATAGCCTTGGACCTCTACCCTGTAAAGGTGGGAAGGAGTTGTTTAAGACTTTTTCATCACAAGCTGTCGCATCCATGCGATTCTGAAACAGGAGTTGATGCATGATTAGAAGAGTACTATGTGCTGCGCCTACTGCCACATTAATTCACTGCAACAACTGCACAAGGTTGACCTTTTAAACCCCAAGGGATATGTCCTAGCTGCAGACACCTGCTATGGTAGCAAAAGTAGAGAGAGCATCTGCTTCATAAACAGTAGATCCACGGTTTATCCTGAATCACGCCAAAGACTTTAACTTCAATAATCAGGTGTGTTGTTTTAATGGGGACGTTTCTTAAGTGCTGAGCTCTGCTTAATACCTGGTATCCTCCATACAAAAGCTTCACCCACATTTGATATGGCAAATCATCGTAAATTTCGCCAACGCACACTTTACCTAATTCTGACAGTTCAGGAGGTCTGAATTAAGTTTTCTGAGGTATGGCATGAAATTAATAGGGGGTCTCTGGCCCTCTACAAATGGAAGAAAATCTTGCAACTCATACAACAGCTGTGCCCTCTACCTATATGAATAACATTGATTTCAATGTCATAACACAGTTGACTTAGGTTATATATTTAGGTTGAGAGCACTGCAGCTTCATGAGTTAAAAGATTTACCTCCCTTTGTGGAAGGCTGAAGAAACTCAATTGCATGTGGATGACATTTATTTATTTATTTCATTGGTGTTTTCCGCCATACTGAAGAATATTTCACTTCTACAACGGCAGCCAGTATTATGGTGGGAGGAAACCCACAGCCATCCACAGGTTGCTGGCAGACCTTAATCCCTCAAACCGCCAGAGAGGAAGCCAGAGTGCATATGGATGAGAATCCAACAGCCACACCAAGTAACAACAAATAATATCTGATAAACTCATCAATCAATAGTTCATCACATATGTGTACCAGTGTTTCAACGCTGTGAATGCCACACTGAATGCACACTGACATCAGTTCTTACCTGATCTTCTAAACACACGAGGAATTAATTACCAGCTGAATAGAACAGAAACCGTCACTTGTTCTCAGCAACTTATGTCTCACAGAAATTCAACATCTCTATTCAATCTACAGAAAGGGGCCTCTGTGGCTGAGGAGGTGAGCTCACCCAGGAGCCCCTTACCAATGTGGTTGTTCAACTCCAGCTCGCTCTGGGGTATGTGGGAACATCCCGTTTCCTCCCTCTCTTATGCCAGCCACTGTCATTTAAGTGAAATATTTGTGAGTACTGCATAAAACACCAATCAAATAAATAAATATATGATTATCAATCCATTTAAAAAACTTTCTTCTCCAAGTCACTAATAACGTACAGCAGACAAGTTCTTGGCTCAGGGGAGATAACTTTCATATTATGACATTAATAAAGTTACCTCCCTTTTATTGCACATTGCATACAAAGCCATGCAGTAATTCAGCACAAGCTACATGTAGCTATATGTAACTTCTTTGATTACTGATAAACACCATACTAGAGAACTCTAAACTCCCAGCAGGGCCGAAAAGGTATGTTGAGGAATGTTTGCATACCCAATTTATCACGGGTAGGACATCAGGGAGAAAACTGATGGCTTATGGATTTTCGAGGGAAGAGCCAACGTCTATAACGGCACCAGTTCAATATAGTAAGTCGTTATAAATGCACAGTATCTACATGAGGCACAACTCATCTTATACAACTGGCTTCTCTCTGGGACATCACAAAACAAGAAGGGCCATTTATAAAAGCGCTGAACATAATCAATGACGGCAGTTTGTAGCAAAGTAGTCAGGAATATTTTTTTTCTGACGATGCAAAGAGTATCGCTGTTCTCCTCAACTATATACTCTCCTGCCCTGATGGATCCTGACCTCTGGGCCAGGTGAAATACACTACATACTCCCTGCAGTGAATGTCAACTGACACATGGCTATCAGGTCATGTGATCATCAACTAGTGCCGTCTTCCATTCTCCCATCAGCTGGGATAAGCTGCCCGCTCACTGCAGTGAATGTCGACTTCTGGGAAAGTCAAGGTCGTATGTGACTATGAGGTCATGTGACCACCAACTAGCGCCATCTGCATCCAGCTGGTGAGGCCCACTGCCCAATCTCTGTCGTGAACGTCACGTTTTGAAAGACTGGATAGATCAGGCTATCCACTTCAAGCATCTGGAACATTCGTGGGGAAAAAGGAGAGAGCAAATAAAAACAAAACTACCACTGGCAATTAATGAGTCCACTTCATTTATTTTATTTTCATTTTTCTGGCCATCTCAAATGTTATTCACAATTATGGCTTGCTTTTAGGGATATAACCATTAAGTGTCCAAGGATATGAATGATGGAACATGTTATGCATTTTCCAAAAAAATTTTGATAAATGTGTACATTTTTTAGAGACAAACCCAGATCAGAAAATCTTTCTTTTGTTATTGAAACTTAACTTTTCAAGTAGGATATTATACTATATTACAAAAAAACACCCAAAAGCTGCATTTCAGAGGCAAAAAAAGGTCATAGGAAAAGTACATGTAAGGTATATTCCTTCTCACTTGATATCCGTGTGCATCCACCAACACCTGACACTGCACTACCACAATGTACACGTGTAATTAGAGTTGTATGATAACAAACAGCTGTCTCACCTGGTACCCCTGTGCATCCCCAGACACCTGACGCTGCACTACCACGCTGTTCACACGTGTAATTAGAGTTGTATGATAACAAACACCTGTCTCACCTGGTATCCCTGTGTGTCCCCAGACACCTGACGCTGCACTACCACACTGTACACATGTAATTAGAGTTGTATGATAACAAACACCTGTCTCACCTGGTATCCCTGTGCGTCCCCCGACACCTGACACTGCACTACCACACTGTACACGTGTAATTAGAGTTGTATGATAACAAACATCTGTCTCACCTGGTATCCCTGTGCGTCCCCAGACACCTGACACTGCACTACTACACTGTACACACGTGTAATTAGAGTTGTATGATAACAAACACCTGTCTCACCTGGTATCCCTGTACACGTGTAATTAGAGTTGTATGATAACAAACACCTGTCTCACCTGGTATCCCTGTGCATCCCCAGACACCTGACACTGCACTACCACACTGTACACACGTGTAATTAGAGCTTTCTGATAATAAACAGCTGTCTCACCTGGTACCCCTGTGCATCCCCAGACACCTGACGCTGCACTACCACGCTGTTCACACGTGTAATTAGAGTTGTATGATAACAAACACCTGTCTCACCTGGTATCCCTGTGTGTCCCCAGACACCTGACGCTGCACTACCACACTGTACACATGTAATTAGAGTTGTATGATAACAAACACCTGTCTCACCTGGTATCCCTGTGCGTCCCCAGACACCTGACACTGCACTACCACACTGTACACGTGTAATTAGAGTTGTATGATAACAAACACCTGTCTCACCTGGTATCCCTGTGCGTCCCCAGACACCTGACACTGCACTACTACACTGTACACACGTGTAATTAGAGTTGTATGATAACAAACACCTGTCTCACCTGGTATCCCTGTACACGTGTTATTAGAGTTGTATGATAACAAACACCTGTCTCACCTGGTATCCCTGTGCATCCCCAGACACCTGACACTGCACTACCACACTGTACACACGTGTAATTAGAGCTTTCTGATAATAAACAGCTGTCTCACCTGGTACCCCTGTGCATCCCCAGACACCTGACACTGCACTACCACACTGTACACGTGTAATTAGAGTTGTATGATAACAAACACCTGTCTCACCTGGTATCCCTGTGCGTCCCCAGACACCTGACACTGCACTACTACACTGTACACACGTGTAATTAGAGTTGTATGATAACAAACACCTGTCTCACCTGGTATCCCTGTACACGTGTAATTAGAGTTGTATGATAACAAACACCTGTCTCACCTGGTATCCCTGTGCGTCCCCAGACACCTGACGCTGCACTACCACACTGTGCACACATGTAATTAGAGCTTTCTGATACCAAACAGCTGTCTCACCTGGTATCCCTATGCGTCCCCAGACACCTGACACTGCACTACCACACTGTACACATGTGTAATTAGAGTTGTATGATAACAAATAGCTGTCTCACCTGGTATCCCTGTGTGTCCCCAGACACCTGACACTGCAATACCGTGTTCCACACTGTACACACGTGTAATTCGACGGGAAGGTGAGAAAGGTCAAGGAAACAATTTATGCATGTTGAGAAAATCATGCTTAAAATTACATCCGTCATGTCTGTGTCATATTTTTTGTAGTATACTAATATTTATAGTAGAAGAATGTCTGAATTTGGTCAACAGCAGTGGAATATTCTGGGTGACCAGCTGGTAACAGGAGCTTGTTTCTACATAATCCTAGCACAGGTCTACTCATCCAGAAGAATGTCTGAATTTGGTCAACAGCAGTGGAATATTCTGGGTGACCAGCTGGTAAGCCAAGACGTCTGTATTCTCTAGTGCATCACTGCACCAAACAGGAGCTTGTTTATACATAATCCTAGCACAGGTCTACTCATCCAGAAGAATGTGTGGATTTGGTCGACACCAGTGGAATATTCTGGGTGACCAGCTGGTAAGCCAAGACGTCTATATTCTCTAGTGCATCGCTGCACCAAACAGGAGCTTGTTTTCACATAATACTAGCACGGGTTTGCTCATGCATAATTTGCCCTTGTGATAGTGTATTTTTAATACTTCAAAGTGTCGTCCTTTAATTCTTGTTCATTTCCACTCTAGTTACCTAGCCCATACCCCTCTTTTCATCTCTGACCATCATAGACAGTGTCATCTGGGACATGCTGTGTCTACGACCTGACACCCATGCACATGTCCGCTGTAGATATTTGTAATATGAAAAAAACATTCTTAACACCTTTCAACTCTGCTCAGGAACAGACCCTGACAAAATGGAGTCAAAAAAGGATATCCACAGACAGCGCAGAAATGTCTCTCAGGAAACGGAGAAGGTGGTGTGCAGGCCGACATGTAATTGGGAACTTCCCGGACACCCATTTGCTACAACAACAACGTAGGCATGACAGAGATAATGAATGACCAACTGATTTATTAAGTAGATGTTTTAATAGCCAACTCCTGGTTAACAACTTTGTTATCAAGGAAGACTACATTACCTATGAACAGATTTATTATCAGTGGAGGAAACAATGAAGGGAAATATTGCTCTTCTACATGAAAATGCAATTAACGCTGGAAGTGACCTAAGTGGTGACATAATATAGAACTCTAATGTTTAGCTACAAGTGATTGTGGCTTATCTGATTCTTACCTGTTATTCTCACTGTATGCGTCATTCATTCCCTAAGGGTCTACACAAAATTCCACAAAGCTGCCACTTTCTGCTTGTAAATCAGGTTCCTTTCACTTTTACATAAGGTCTATCTATCCAAAGACGTCACGATTGTGACAGTACAGTAGTATCATTGTAACGGGGCAGAGGTGTTTTCTTTTCCTTTCTTATTGTAATGTAGGCTGTTAGTTGTGTTAATATGCCAAAAGCTTTGACCCCAGGCCTGCTTGACACATCTAGTTATTCTAATAGCCTTGCTACTATTGGTTCAGTCAGTCGATCAATGAGTACTGGCCATAAGTTATTCAAATGTGTTCACAAGTAAGACTCTCACTGAAACCTGTAAATTAGTTGACTGTCGGTAGTGTGGCGGGGATGCATAACAGCTGCCAGACTGTGCATCAGTAGCACCGTGTAGTGTGCTTGAAGCCTGTGGTCCCGATAGACTGGCCGACCACCTGAGCTGTCCATCACACAGGTTTTCTTGGGTATATTTCCTATTTCAATTGACATATATTGTATCGATTGTTGTCGTAGTATTTTCTTGGCTGCGTTACAAACACCGAAGCCACCCATCTTCATGTGGTCCATGGTTATTTTATTTATTACAAGGACTCTGTGTCGGCAGAAAACGGCCGTGACTGGACTTGACAGTTACTGGTGACTGGCCATCTGTTCTCAGGTTGATCAGCGTCTTGGCCATCTATGCCCCTCTACGCTGTTGGTTACCACTGTGAGTTTTCAACAGCCATGCCTGAGGAACACTACTGGGTGCTGGGTTGCAAGCAGTGACCATGGTTTTGAGAGACTTTGTTTTGGTCTTTTTTATTTACCTTTATTCTTTATTGTTCCCCTGTATACCTTGCTTGACACGGGTGTGTTGTGCAATCTGTACATTACAATGACTATTACAGTTTTTTTTTATTCATCTGTGATCAGTCTTTGCCTTGCTTACTTCACGAACAAGTGCCTGAAGCAAACCCTCCATCAGTTGTGGTTTCACCTGATCATGGACTTTACACCAAAATCAACACGTGACAAACGACAAGGCCATCTGTGGCCTTGTTTCTTATAAGCCTAACCCTACTTCATACTTTCAGCAAGTGTTACATAGGATGTCCTCTCTGGTTTGGTTAATAAGCCATTTAAGCCCAGACCAATGAAATTCAAGCCTGTAATCAGCCTCCTGCACATTCGGTTCTATCTTGCCTTGTACCTGGCAAAATGAAAGTTTGGTTCGTGTTCTGCACTTTCCTTCAGACAGGAATCTGATCACTGTCATACAAGCGGAAAAATCATGAATAAGGCATTACAAACCCATCAAATAAATAATTATTCATTTAATAATTAAATGATTTAATTAATAATTACTGATTATGGAAGATACCTCTTCTTCTATGAGAGCAGAAAAGTTCTTCTTTAGTCTCTGTTTGATATACTCTCCTCGAGATCTCCTTTTCTTCTTCGCAGCAGAGGAGGCTGAAAAATAAGACGAGAAAAACAGACGAAACCATTATTTGCCTGTAATGAATGTTAATATTAATGTGTAATATCAAGAAAAGATGGCAGTCGGGGGACCATATTGCTGACATGATATTCATAGTGCTGCCTCACTGAAATTCATAGTGTTGCCTCACTGAAATACAGACATGATAAATTGTAGATGCATCAAATCACCCTGAAGTGGGCAAGGAATGAACTAGAATTAATAAGATGGATTCTCTATTAAGGAAACAGCACTTACGGAACATAAACTAAAATTCTCTCTAAGACAAATCTGCACGTTTCACCTGATTCTGAGAGTTTGGAATTAGTTTGAAAGGTAGGATGATATTCTACTACAAAGATGTAAAAATACCAAAAGTAACATTTTTAGACATTTATGCACTTCATTGGGTCATCAAAGTGAGATACATTTAGCAACAGGTTTTTGCTGCTTTGGGGTGCTTTTCACAATGCGCACGTACATGTAGGGTTACGTGCACGTAAATATCATAGCCAAATCGGTGTCTTGGTGAAAGCACATGGTCACCATGTCATGCACAAGTATATATGATTATACACATCTGTATAAATACCTGACGCCCCTACTTCCATGGACTCTTCGAACCTCGGCGCCTTTTTGCTCATCTTGAGGTCGGCATGTGGGTCGTCCTGGAAGTTGTCCTGCTCGAGCGCCTCAAGCGCTTTACGAGCGCGGCGTCTCCTCGCAGCTTCATCCAACACACGCTTCTGCTGCACATCTCGAACACGAGCTGAAACAATCGTAGACATGAACTAGCTGCCCTGAGTAAGGACCCCTTGGGTCTGCAACTCATCACAGTATGTATGTGTGCTCGGGTTTAACGTCGTACTCAACAATTTTTCATTCACTTGATGACGAGGAGTCTTTAGAATGTACATATGCGGTGATTTCCTGTCGCAGGGCAAGTCCATGTCACATTATACTGACACTGAGCTAAATAGTCATGTTTACTTGTTCTAACCTCTTAGTTTTGAGCACCAAGCGAGGCAGCAACAAGTACCATTTTTGAAGTCTTTGGTATGACCCGGATCTCCCGGCCCCGAGGCAGATGCCAGTCAGGCGGTCGCAACTCATCCCCCCAAAATAAAGAGTCACTCAAAATGAATGCAACCCATTACATAGCCAAAAGGGCCATCAATGCTAATGATACAACTTCTATTTAAGGATCAGTCATACAACTCTCACAACTGCTATCCAGAATGAAGGTTTTCTCATGGATTTAGCCCTTGAACTTGGTCATCAAGATTAATATATGGGAAAAGTTTTGCAACAAAATTAAGCGATATAGCTCAAAAGACAACAGATTTATACAATTCTCAAAATTTTTTGTGGCCACACAGCTTCCTTCATATCCTCATGAACAACAGCGGTGAGAATGTATTTGAAACATTCCACAGAACTTCCTCTACGAAGTGCTACTAACACTTACGCTTAGCAACAGATCTGACCTCTCAAAGCAACAAAAACTTTAACTCCTACTCTCGCTGGCAGCCATATCATTCCGCAGATTCATCAAAACAACAGCAACTCGGCACAAAGTGGCCTGTTTACAATTCATGCTCCTCAAACCAAAATGGCTCATTTACAAACCAGTACTGCTTATTATTGTGCTGAAAAACATTGGTTTACAAGCTAACCAGTGGTCATTAGCGACAGGATACGCTTGGTGCACACGTTAGACTTTGATAAAGATTGTAAACATAGAGCACCATGAGACTTGGAAATGGCATTCAGTGCTGCTGTTAGTGATTTTATTTTTTCACGGAGATATTGCTGTATGAATATGTTGGTAGCACTGTATAGAGAGTGTTCCAAGGAATGTTTCTAGTACATTTATATTGTTGCTGGAGCTAAGGCCCCTGAGAGAACTGTGTAGCACCAAAAGTTAAGTTGAACATCTGATAAATGTGCTGGTGTATCGTCGATACTGTTGATTAGTACTGCAAAATATTCTTCAAAATCTATTGTATATGTACTCCTAACTTCAGGGTCCTACGTGCCCTGATTCCAGGGCAGCAAACAGCAAACTCTGCGAGAAGGTCTGTCCGATGGCAGAAGTCTGCACAACTTGTATGATTCCCCCTGTTTTTAAATAATTCTGTTAGAGTAGAGGATTACAGCTGCGCGGTTGTTTCCGAGGACGACTCTGGACATCTGAATGATCAAAATTTAAAATTATCTTCGAAACAAAGTCAGAGAAGCGGGTCAACCATAACCAAGAAGACTAAGCTTTACAACTTCCTCAAAGGAGAAAAACTGCGGTGTGCGGTTTTAAAACAGGCACTGCAGAGGAACGTATGCTGACAATGACGTTGTTGTTGTTTCGTGTTAAGAACAGAAACATCACACGATTACAACAAGTCAAACGCTTGAAAAGTGAACTCTCGGAACAAAGATGACACATGAAGCAAAGTGCCAGCCAAGTCAAAATTACATCTGTCAGCATTTTTGGACGAACTGTTAAATATAAAAGCAATTTATCTCACAAGATTCACGTTTTTCCGCCGCCATTATTTCGAGTGCTTTCAAAATCCAGCATACCACAATAAAACGGAAAAGGGATTCGTTTAATTTTTATTTCCACTCAATACTATGCACATCATAAATACAGTGATAACTATGAAATTTTATATAGGGTCAAAACGCATTTCTCTGACGTAAAATACGATGACACAATATGTATGAATAAAGCTGATCCTTCACCTGTTTTCAACCAAGTGAAATTTCTCGATGCTAGTGTCAGGGTTGTTGCGGCGCGTAAATTTCGTCAGTCTGTCAAGGATAAGTTTTGTATCTCTCTTTAGTGGGTTTTTAAATATTTACCACGTCTATAACTGTGTAGAAAGCTGGAAACTCCAGAGAAGGCGAATGTCCGCGGGCCAGCTATGGTGAGACACTTATTGGACTTGTCAGGTCGATCTGCTCGCCTTCCAGTTACATTGCATAACGAAGCGAAAATTGGCGCACCATGATCTGTTCTGTACAGATCCGTAAAAATGACAAGATACAAAAAATATTTTGAAAGAGAGAATACCAAACGCCGAGTCCCCGAGATTAAAAGTCGGGGCCACGAGATTAAAAGTTTCCAAACCGTTTTGTCCTAAATCACGTCGTACTCAGGTCATTTATGGTCGATGTTATACTAGAACATAGAACAGACTTTTGGCGATATATGTACCCTGTTTTCAAACAGAAATGAGAAATTATCTCATGATGGTTACGCCAATTGTGTAATTACATCTGTAATGATAAATTCAGCAAGCTAAATCAAATGTCTTCTCTCCTTTATTCGTGTATTCTGATATTTATCTGAATGACTGCTTCACCCACGAATTCATTCCTATATCGAATGAAGTAACGCGGTTTCGCTTGTTTAAGTAACCTAACAATAAACAAAATAAATTTAGATTACAGCATTGATCAAATCGGGTCTATATACTGCATAGCATGCTGTCATTGTACAACAGTTGTAGTTGGACAGTTTCAGCTGTGGGGTAGGAGGTGCCTAGGCACTGTAGGATGTTGAACCTCAGATGCCTAAGAAACATTTTGTATATCTTCCACGGAGAAACATGAAACATTATGAAAAATAAATAAATAAGTAAATCTGACAAATTAAAACACATGTACATGTATGTAGAAAAATATATTATTGATCAACACATTCCTGAATCAGAATTTATCATGGGTAATTAGTTTGGGAGTATGGGAGCAGTAGGTTGTGACCATTGTGACAAACATGATGTGCAGGGGTTCATAGACATCCATGGGCAGTTTGCCTGCTACTTACCAAATGTCAGTGGTTTATTCCAGGCATTCCAATGTACTCCTCCCAGGAGGTTGACGGCCTTTAGATAAGTTCATTGTTCCTGAGTATGGCATTAAAAATCAACCAGATAAAGGACTAAGAAAAATAAATGCAAATCTTTATGCTCTACCCTAACTACCAGAAGTGTGGCCTTATACAATGTTCTTTGAGGGTCAATTCTTTTTAACCTGTTTTTATACAAGGTACTCATTTATCACAAACTTCTCTTAAATCTGTTAGGTAGCTTTCTGTACTTTCAGGTGTTTATATATGCTGGTTTATAACATATGACATTTGTCTTCTTTCTTTTCAGTCTACAGGTCTTATAATCGCGGGCCTAGGCATAGCTGCCGTGGGATTTGCAGGTTGGTTTTCTGTGTAGATTTATTAATAACTTTTCTTGCATCATTATAATTATGATGATGGGTCCAGTGTATATATTTATATAGTTACCAGTAAATTTAATTTCGCATGTAATTGATGCAATATTTTCAGAGTAAACTGTATATTGTTACAAGATGTTTTATTCATTGGTATCCTACGACTGGAAGTGCATTTGTAAGATGTCTCACTGTCTTTCCTGTGACTCTCTCTCTTTCTCTAATAAGACTCTGTCATAATCAGTTCGGAATGGGTGTCGGGCGTCTCTAGGACAAGATAATAGTGCAAGCCTCAGTATCATGTTCTGCTGTATTTTTTTTCTTTTTTTTGAGAGAGAATCATGGCCATGGCATAGTTATGTCCCTTGCTGAACTGCTCTTGCACCTCTGTGAGCCTATCCAGTCTAACATGGGGTTGTAACTATGTTCTTAAATGGAAATTGTTTGGAATAATGCTGTGATTATGATTAATCTTTTCAATCTGTATATTTCTTAATTTGTGAGGTTGTTATTTAGTATAACTTTATGTCTTATTTATTATTACAGTTTGACATGGAAAAGATACATGTATATTTGTCAGTTGGTTTCAGTGAAAGTCTATTTTATGAGAATTTATCGATCGTTCTCTTTATTATTTCCTTAAAGGAGGATTTTATTAAGCGTGTTTGATGTCGTTTGTTTTTGGTTTCATGTCTTTAATCAGGTCGCTATGCATTTCGTTATGCTAAAGTCGCTCAGGAATCCCTGAAAAAACAAATGAATGCTTTACCCAACTCAGGGGTAAGTTTTCATCTTCATTTAAACAAAATTTTCACGGTTTTGTGGACAGTCTTAGTTCTGTTAACAAAGATATCTTTCATTAAAGTTGGGACCTCTGTGGCTGAGCTGTTAGCATGTCAGCACAGCAGAATGACTGAGGAGCCCTTCACCAATGCAGTCACCCCAAGTCTAGTCCATGTTGGCTTTCTCTCCAGTCATACATGGGACTTGGTAGGAGGCTTCTGGGCCATTACGCTGTACTAGCTAACCAACCAGGCCATGCAACATCAATCATGGTGGATACAGGTATATACAAGTAAAAATAAGTTAAGCTCATGCTGGCTTCCACTCAGGCCGTACGTGGGAAGGTCCACAAGCAACCTGCAGATGGTCGTGGTTTTCCTTCAGGCTCTCCCTGGTTTCCTCCCACCATAATGTTGGTCGTCATCGTATAAGTGAAGTATTCTTAGGTGCAGAGTAACAGACTGTAAAGCACCTAAAATTTCACCTGGAACATGCATTTTGGAGGCAAATAAATGTCATAAAACATTACTTTGGGAGATGAAATTTACATTTTTCCACTAAGATATCATTCTACCTTCCAAACAAACCTCATAACACCTTTGTACAATCAGTAGAACTCACAGAGTCAGGAAAATTGAGTAACACTGTCATGTATGAAATTTTGTGGGTCACCTCATTGCTGTAAATATGCCACCTTTTCAACCACTGAAGCAGTTTTAAAGTGTAGTGTATGCATGTACTTATTGTAAAAATGAGGCCAAAAATGATTTGTTTGTGTCATCACAGGTATAAGCTTCAAAAAAGTATGAGAATTATTTCTCTAGACCCTTCAGCTCTCCAAGAAAATACTGAAGTATTGCTTTCAGTGTCAGTTGAAAATGTTGAAGAATTAGGGTACATGGATCAAAAACCATTGTTGTCAAGCTGGCTGGTAACCAGCTTACACATAAATATAGCTAACACGTTTCAATAAAACAGTTTTGCAGATCCATGCAGCATTGACATTATTCTCTCATTATGAAATTCGAGTTAACATTGCTTTTCTTTGTTTTAAATTTTCAGGCATTCAGTAAATATTACAAAGGAGGATTTGAACCCAAAATGTCAAGGAGGGAAGCTGGACTGATTCTAGGAATAAGGTGAGTCATTTGTAATACCACTCCTAGCAAGGGCTCACACCCACCATAGCTTGCCCAACAATGAACATGCATTAAAAAAGTGTTTGAATAATAGCTGGAGTCTGAGGTGCATTTATTAAGAGCAAAATGATCACAAATACTCAGTTATTCACCTTAATACTGTTGTTTAATATAGAAATCAGGTGTCCCCTGTTAATGTCATTCAAGCTGATTGGCTGATCATTCTGTGAGATCACCTTTCATATCCAATCACACCTTTGCTTTCATAGCATCTTGGATTGACTTTTGTTGTTAAAATTGGGACCATGAAACTAAACCTCCACAGTCAAAGCATGAGGTATATAATTAAAAGGTTTAATTAAGGTAATCCAGACTAAAGTTCCATTATCATTATATTTTGGAATGAGCCTGGCTTAACATTTTATAGTAAATTTTTGACAAATTATCTCCTTTTCATAGTAGAACAGCTTGACCCAATATCAAGAGCTTTCTCCATTGGTCAATGAATGCTTCGCAGGAAAAAAAAATAGCTAAATGTAACTTTGAAGTAGTCCGAAAAATGTCTTGACTTTCATATTCAGAAAATATTGCTAAGCCTGATGCATGTATTAACCAGCCATTGCAAGGCTGCAAATAGATGCCTGACATTTTTGAAAACACCCCTTTGGACAAGGTGTTATGACCATGTTTTCCGTGTTATTTAGTGCTGAACAAAGTTCTCTTGGATAATACCACTCCCAGCAAAGGAGTGTTTTCCAAAATATCAGGCAAGTATTTGAAATCTTACGACTGTTGAATGTAACCTTCCTGTTGTCAGTCCCTCAGCCAGCACAGCCAAGGTGAAGGAGGCTCACAAGAGAATCATGCTACTGAACCATCCAGACAGAGGTTTGTACACGCAGATGTTCTCAGACGAAATGATCTCCTGCTGTCAGTCACTGATAGGCTGATGGAATCTGGGTTGAGCCATTGATAATCTGGGTCTCATCATGCTGGTGTCCTCTCCAACCATGTTTAGGAAGGTCTGCCAGCAGCCTGCGAATAGTTGTAGGTTTAACCATGGGCACTGCCAGATTTCTTCCCACCCTAATGCTGGCTGGCATCATGTAAATAAAATATACTTTAATACAGCGTAAGGCACCAAATAAGCACATGTAAATAAATAAGCATCAACAATCGAACAGTGACAGTCCTTGTCCTGGCAGTAATGATTTTGGGGCAGTCAGTGACAGCCTGGGTGCCTCCAGTCCCAGTGACGCTATGGGAACAGCCAGTCTGGGACAGGCGAGTGGAGGTCTATGTCTAGGGAGTTGCAAAATCTTTGTCCAGCTAGTGAAAATCTCGGTCCAAGAAACCCTAACATTAATCTGTGACTGTTCATTCAAATTTTGGGCCCAATCTATAATGATCCTGATCAAATAATAAGAAATGGAAAGAAATAAAACTGTCACAATTGTATGAGTTAAAAATCGTGTGACAGAACTTCAAACAAGGATCAGTCAGTAAGTAATGGACTGTGTTTTTCTCTCGTTTCAGGAGGATCTCCATACTTGGCTGCAAAGATCAATGAAGCTAAAGATTATTTGGATAAATACAAACACTGATGGATACTGAATTATAAACTGCTCTTATCTGAAGTTTTGTTGATGATCAATCAACGTGGTGTCAGTTTATTACAGACCACATGAGTGTCATGAAAAAAGGAAAAGATTTCATCATTTAGAGACAATCTGTAAGCTGAGAGTTAGAGTTAATATGCCATCCATTTTAAGAATGGTGATAATTTGCAAATAGTGTTGCAAACGGCAGCTCATTTCCAAGTTCTGGTACAGACTTATTTGTTGCAAAGAAAATGAAAAGGTAATATTCAACTGCAGACAGTTCTTGCAAAACAGTTATGAATTCTATGTGATGGCGCAACAAAATTTTGTGTGTGAAATTGCAAAAAAAAGTACAATTATATATGTATGCTATAAACACCTGACAGGTAAGACAAACTTGTCAAAGAATGAGGCAGTTATTTTGCATCACTTGTGTGCTGTGTACATGATGTATTTTCGGAGTGAATTATTAAGTAGGGTTTGATGGCATGATGTACACAAGAGCTGCCTTTGTGAGAATAAAATATGTTTTACATAATTTGGGGGTGTTATTTTATTTATTCATTTATTTATTTATTTATTTATTTATTTGATTGTTGTTATTCAAAAACACTATGCAGAAGAATTTGTCACTTACACAATGGCCGTAATTTTGTACGGGTGAAGGAAACTGGACTGCCCAGGGAAAAACCACAAACTCTTGGCAAGTAATTGATGAACCATAATATAAAATTCTGGCATAATATATTGGCAGAAGACAAGCACCGAATGTTAGACTGCTGAAAAGGCCTTGTGAGTGCCATGAGCCACTAATTGTCACAAACACCCCATCGACAGTGAGATGAAACAGTATCTAAAGATTCCCTGTTGAAACTAGGGTTCAAACCCACGCCACCTGCACCGTAGCGATTGAAAAAAATTTGTTTTGAATGAAAAAAAATATAACATGTAGTTTATAACTTTGCCTCTGTAAAAAAAAAAATGTTCATTTAATGAAAGGTAATGTTTACTGTCCCAAAGAAAACCCTGTTGTTACCCAGATATAAAATGGGATCGAATTCCTGGTCATGGAAGGTAGAAAGACTAGCCATCGTTTAAATATATATATACCCAAAGGGCTAGATGTCTGTAATGCTCAAATCGAATGGTGCGTTGTCACATATTCAGCTCAGGGAAACTGCAGTCTTGAGCTCTCGGGCAGAGTTCCACCAAGCCATTATTGACTTGAGTCAACATTTAAAACAAGGTCACATTGCTTAGTTTATGACATTTGAAATTGAAATTTTGACACATTTGTTTGATGATAATATGGATTATGTGGTCAAAATTTTAATATCTAGAGCCAAAAAATAAGCACTTAAATCGTATTTGAAATTTGGAATCAAGTCAGATATGGCTAAAGTTGTGGAATCAGACACTGGTCTACAAACATCTTATAAACAATGGGTTCAGACAGTCCATTTTTTTTTTTTTTTTTTTTTTTCTCCCCATGAACCTGACCGCCATCATGGAAGTGAAAACATCTTGTGTACGGGGATAAAGACCAATTAAGTAAATTCAATTAAGTGATCAATTTAAGTAAATAAATGTAATCATACGACTTATTTCCTCCCCCCCCCCTCCCGCCAAAAAAAGCTATAATGCCACTTTAATACCTGTCATTTCTTGGAGGTCCCATTCTCAAGACAAAATGGTGGCCTCTGTGGCGGACGGGTTCGCGCGCCAGCGCGGCGTGATGACCCAGGTGCCTTTCACCAATGCGGTCGCTGTGAGTTCCGGTCCAGCTCTTGCTGACTTCCTCTCCAGCCGTTCGTGGGAAGGTCTGCCAGCAACCTGCGGATGGTGGTGTGGAAACCCCCGGGCTCTGGCCGGTTTCTTACCACCATGATGTTGGTGACCATGAAATATTCCTGAGTAAATGAAATATTCCTGAGTAAATGAAATATTCCTGAGTACGATGAATAACACCAATCAAGTAAATAAATAAATCACGACAAAATGTCTTGATCTGGAGCCTGTTTCACATAGTGATTTTGGGTTTTAGCCTAAAACTGGAATCCGAATTAAACTGTGAAATACATGCATCACATTGGTCAAATTTCGACAGCTGATTCCATGCTGTGATACGGTTTTTTCAGCAAAGATTGAGCATCCAGCTTCAAAGATTTTGTTTTCTAAAAAAGATTAAAATTTTGGTCTTTAACGCAAAATGTATTTGTGAAACCGGCCCCAGTAGGCTACATGGGGAGGCGTTTCAATTGCGCATGGACTCAAGCATGTAAATAATAATAGCTAAACTCTCTAATTCATATTTCACTTAAACACATGTGTTGATACGGTCAGATTAAATTCATTATTAGTGGAAGAGAAAAAAACCTTTATAGGTAAGTAGACGTCTTCCCGACACAAATGTGGTAACAAATTCGTGATGACAACAGGGCTTTTAGCGCGTAGAAACTCAGCAGAATGTTCACAACGACAACGAAGGTTGTCATTTAGCCGAGAAAAGTAAAAAAATATCGTGGCGCACGACTCGTCAAGCGACTCATCAATTCTTTCTAGAGCCTTGCACCTTAGACTCTTGTCCAAAAAGAAGTCCGCGGCAAATATGTATACTCTTGAGGGCTCTTGTATAGGTCTATACGACATGAGTCTTTAACCAAAGAGCTCAATCAGCAGTCTAGAGAATGCCAGGAAGGGCATGGCATAGCAATCGTCGATACGGAATTACACTGAAATTTCGCACTCCTGTGTGACAACGCTGTCGGTCCGAATTTCCATCGACAAGTCGCACACCAGTTTTTTAGGATGACAGATAAAACTTAGCCAATATATATGAAAACGTCAACAACGCGACTGATAAGGTTTTTTCGGGGTGTATGCGCTTTTAAATATGCTAAATGTTTGATGTAGTGTTTTATTTGGATAATTCTCGGAAAACCTGTTAATGTATGATGATAAATAGGGCCTATATCACACACACATTGAAAAGTGTTCCATAACAGGCAAAACTAACGAACAGCATACATACATATCGTATTGTATAGTCATACTGAAGCGTGGCGCGCAGTTTTAACAAAAAGCTACACGACATGTAAATTTGATCTTGTGTAATGTTTGATCTTGCAGTGTTTCATGTCTGACCAGTTTTATATATGTCAGTCCACGGATTTAGATGCTTTACAATAATTTCGGATTTCGGTGATCATCGAGATTCCATCCAACTGTCAAGCCTTGTTGGAAACCAGTTCAAACTACATGTACACTGACCATGGTTGACGCGATGTGAATGAGTGGGGTTAGAATTGTGTCCGGTATCTTAGACTGGGCACTCCTGTGAGGCCACACGAATAAATATGTCGTTACTGGATGGGGCCTCCTACGAGGAGAAATTATGTTAAAAAGGGACGTTAAACCATAAACAGTCATTCGTAGTGTATGCTTTAATCGTTTCATGTGTTGTAATCACAAGTTAGCTCCCTTGTCACGTTCAACTAATAGTGTTGCAGCTATCATGCAACTGGCCGTCCGTGGGAAGGTCGCCCAGCAACCTGCGGATGGTCCGGGGCTTCGGCCGGGCTCTGCCCGCTTTCCTCCCACCATAATGCTGGTCACAAAAGTGAAATATTATTGAGTATGGCGTAAAACACGAATCAAAGGAATGGGAAAAATGAAATAAATCATGCCACACTAGCTGCTTGTGCCATTTTATCAGGAGCATCGTACTTCATTTCAAAGTCGCTAAACAGCCCCTGATATATTACTTCCGGTATAATGAGCACAGCCTCCCATGATAGTAATAGCCATGCAGATTTCCTCCCTATCAAAGTTGAATCACGAAAAGGAAGCGGACAGCTTTCCGTGTGTCATGTAATAAATACGCAGACAGTATTTCCTAGTTGGGCTTGTTTTGTTATCATTACGTAGAGCTCTGAGGTCAAATGTCACACTAGTTCTTCCAGACCATTCTAGTCATTGAACAATAAAAGCCTGTCTGTCGGAATCTGACCGTGTTAGAATCGGATAGATTCTATTATGTCAGATTCTTGTCTTGCAGCCACCTGCAGAAGTACTGCTGCATCCGTGCACCAATACTAGAGGGTTTTATAGCAACAAATAAAAATAAACAAGTGTCAAGATGAAGAAAATTGCAGATACCTCAGTAAAGCAGGAAAATTACATTAAGCATTTCTTAAACAGCAGAGATGTTTGTCACAAAGTATTCTCAGTGAGATAGAGTTATCACACCGTGGGGCCTCCATGGCCGAGGAGTTAGCGTGCTAGCACAGCACAATAATTCAGTAGGCTCTTATCACCAATGCGCGCGGTGGCCGTGAATTCATGTGAGGATCAGTCTGTCTTCCATCGATCGCACATGCGTAGGTCTGTCAGGAAACCGCAGAAGGCCGTTTTCTCATGCCATAATACTGCATGGCCGCCGTCTTATAAGTGAAAAACACTCTATTGTAATTAACGTTAAACACTAATAAATAAATGAATGCATAATTCTGTACGTCTTGTTCTATCTATCGTCACAAAAAACATTCCTACATGTAATTTATTTATGTATTTATTTTTTATATTTTATTATATTATGGTGAGAAGAAACCGGACAGAGCCCGGGGGAAACCCACGACCATCCGCAGGACACTCTCCAGAGATTCGAGGACACTCTCTCCATATTTACGCGTAGGAGAAGTATATACTCAGGTATTGTTATTGCAAAAGTCAAGTAACATAGATTGTATAGATTTGTTATATTGAATAAATGTACATATATATACCCTAGACTAGTAACATCTAAAGTACTGTAATTAACGTTTTGTACCTTATTCTGCTTAAGTCGTCGTGCTAGGCTTTGTCTGTTACACGTATTCATGTTCGGGCAATTGCATGAATTCACGGTTAGAATAAAACCCTATAACTGAGATAAGTTGACAAGAGGTCGGATTTCATTGATTACATGTGACCATTAGCTATGTGCTGACACTAAATTTTTGCAGCGTAATGGCTTGACGTTGACTGAAATCACCTCACACATGCATGGCAGCGTCCAATAGATATACGGGCTCCAGCCCAGGTCACGTAGGATTTTATTACTATGACACAAATCTCTGTGGTGTCCTCTAGTACAGTATAGGGTCTCGGGTTATGCGGAATTAGACACAACTATAACAGATCTTTGAGGTGTCATCCAG
Source organism: Acanthopleura granulata (assembly GCA_016165875.1). Lineage (NCBI taxonomy): Eukaryota > Metazoa > Mollusca > Polyplacophora > Chitonida > Chitonidae > Acanthopleura > Acanthopleura granulata. Next base: position 12,680,204 of record JABBOT010000011.1, on the reverse strand, counting down.
CAAGATATTCATGTGTATGTGGTGTCGCTCGATACCATAAATACAGGCTCTAATCCGGGTTAAGTGGAATTAGACACAGGTATTTGACAGAGATCTTCGTGCTTTCGGTCAGCGCGATATATGGACTCTAATGCAGTTAAGCGGAATTGGAATGAATGATTATGGCTTAACACCAAAGCTCAATTGCATGGATACTGCAAGAATCGACCGTGGACAAGAAGTTAAGATGTTTGCCATATATATGGTTTCCCCAGAACATACACACGTGTATATCATTGCGGCCCAGGAACTGGAATATTCCCACTGCATCGGCTGTGCACTCAGATTTTAAATTTTGCTGTTGTTTAAACATTATTTTTATTTGGCAGTTTTCTAATATTCGTTAAATGACATGTGCCTGTGAAATATTAAACTTTTACATTATAAACATTTACTCGCGCCTTTGCTCTTTTTGGGGGGTTTGTTTTGTTTTGTTTTGTGTTGTTAATCTCTACATTAACTATATACCAATAAGTTCGAAAATTAAACGTCATGTATAATAAAGTACATGTATATATCCAGTATAGCTTTTATATTTGACGGATGGCGGTCTTTTTGTAGATCTATAACGGATTAAACCGTTCCTCAATAAGGATTCGTTCGTTATCAAGAACGGACTCATTTGTTAGATCGCCGGAAATGCAATCCGCCATCCCCAAAATAACGGATTTAATGGAAGATTTGTTTTGTAGGGCATGAGCATGGTTTTGCCCGGTGCCAAGATGGCCGAGGGAGGCAATTCATCCGAAGAATCCCATTTCCTTCCATATTAGCGTGTACGGCATTCCATATAATTGAAAACCTCTTAACTACATGGACCCCCTTGCACGATGCGATCTTAACGTTACTAGCACGTAACTACACGACAAGGAACATTTACATACAGGCCTATAAACCACATATTATATATACTGGAAAAATGCAATTCGCATATACGTGATTTGGAAAGTAAGCCATGTAAAGTTAGCCGTTTGTATACTTCTATGAAGTCATCATATTTCCCTAGGAGGTTTAAAGGACGAATTCATGAAAATCATAGTCATATTTTGTGTTTATATTTATTTATTTATTTGATTGGTGTTTTACTCCGCACTCAAGAATATTTCACTTATACGACGGCGGCCAGCATTATGGTGGGAGGAAACCGGGCATAGCCTGAAGGAAAACGACGACAATTCGCAGGTTCCTGGCGGACCTTCCCACGTACGGGCGTAGAGCCAGCATGAGCTGGACTTGAACTCACAGAGACAGCATTGGTGGGAGGCCTCTGGGTCATTAGGCTGCGTTAGTGCGCTAACCAACTAAGCCACGAAGGCCTTTGTGTTTAAAGTACGTGCAAAACATTTATAAGCGGATACGGCGTTCAGAAGAATCTACAAAGTGTCAAATAGAAGAGTGTCAATCACTACATATATACTATATGTATATTTAATGAGACATTCATTAATTTGGCTCATAGAATCAAAATCGAAGACAGCAGCATTTTATGCTGGAAAAGGGAGAATGCGTGCTTGTGCTTTGGAGTCGGCTGTCTCGGAATAAGACATTCGCTTTCGTCCGCATAAAGTTGACAGACGAAAAATATGTAATCATATACTGGGAATAGTTGCTATATATGCGTGAATATAAGAAGGGTAAATGTTTTGCCACCAACGACCTGTCGCTGGCTAAGGGTTTAAGGGGGCATGTATAGCTAGAAAAGGAAAGTGGTTTACTCGTCATATGGTCCAACAATTATTGAGAATGACGATCAACATGCACCAAGCAAGGGGCGTCTCTTGTTCAGAAACAATGCATATCAAGAGTTCATTCTGTATAACTGTTTGATACTCCCAAGCTCATTACTGTTTATATTTTGAGAAAAAAAACGCCTCGACCGGTGGCCTAGTGGTTAGAGCGTCGGTCTCGAGGTCGGGAGATCCGAGATCAAACCCGGGTGATATTAAAAATGGCACTTGTTGCTGCCACGCTTGTCGTTCGGCACTGAGATGTTAGAGCAATTAGGTAAAAGGACTGGTTGGCCAGGAGTCAGCATCATGTGCCTCGGTGGGGTGTCATGTTTGGTGTCTTCGGCATGATTCTCCAGTGACGGCAGCACCTTGGCGGTATGGACTCGCCCTGCCACAAGTAAACACAGCATATCAACATTCTATGAGGACTCCTCGTCGTCATATGACTGAAAAATTGTTGAGTACGGCGTAAAACCCAATCAAGCATACACACATATTTTGAAAATACCATTAAGTGTTATAAAAGAACATTGTTTTGTTATTTTGAAAGCAACTAAGGCAATTACCCTCGTTAGTTTTTGTCTTCTTTAAAGACTCGGTCAGTCCTCTCCAGATTCCCTTTGGGGACTTTTTTCTACACAATAAAGACGTTTTGGTCCTTTTATGAATTTAAAAGCTCAAGTTCGTAAAGTTTCGTGAGTGCCGTGCTGTTCATCCAACACAGGCGTTAGGCTATACCTTCTAGTACATATGTAAGGTCTGGTAATTTGTGTGTTAATCTTGCAATATTTACAGAATGTTTGTTGAATTTGTGTTTGCACAGTATAGTCTGAAACATTATTTTACTTAAACGACGGAGGTCAGAGGCCATTTTCGCAAAGACATTTCATACTAATGTCTAAAATGTGTTTTTAGAGCTTAGTTTTGGATCTTAGAGAAGTAAAAATGTCACCACCTCACAACTCTTATATCAAAGGTCAAGCCTGCTAAATTGGCGCAAGGCAAGAGTTTAGAATTTTGGAATCGGTCCGTGCAAATTCTTAAAGAAAACGACGTTGACTTGGCCGAGTCTGTGTGCAAGAGGTGAATTTGAATTCGCTTTCTCCGTGGTCAGGGTCGAAAGTTATCTTTGGCACCCCGTGGCTCAGTTTGTTAGCGCGCTGGCGCACCGTAGTTACCCAGAAGCCTCCCACCAATGCTGTCACTGTGAGTTCAAGTCCAACTCATGCTGGCTTCCTCTCCTGCCCTGCGTGGGAAGGTCTGCCAACAACGTGCGGATGGTCGAGGGTTTCCCCCTGGCTCTGTCCGGTTTCTTTCCACCATAATTCTGGCCGCCGTCGTATAAGTGAAATATTCTTGAGTACGGCGTAAAACACCAATCAAATAAATAAATAAATAAATACTTATCTTTCTTCAGTATCCATTATACCACTTTGTCCGCGAAGGACCTGATGCATAACAGAGCCTAGCTGTAAGGGCAGTGGGAGACGGATTCATACAGAAGTCCCATTTGAAACTATTCGGGGTGATCGCTTGGAAAACCATGTGACTAAATCATTTATATATTTAATGCCACATTATATGGCAAGAAAGTTACTTCATACGGCCGTTCATAGAAACGTCTGCTACTCTTTGTTGACCAAAACAGATTCATTACCGGATGCTACTCCTTGTTGACCAAAACGGATTCATTATCAGATGCTACTCCTTGTTGACCAACACGGATTCAGTATCAGATGCTACTCTTTGTTGACCAAAACGGATTCATTATCAGAGGTATGAGGCATCGTCTTGAACATGACAGTCATTTGGACAGGAACAGTAAGTGCAATTAAAGCACAATCCGAAGACTGATTTGATTCATCCGCCAAGAAAAATATTCCTTGCATCTTTCCTTCAGCATTGGAAACTGCTGACTGTTTCTCTTCACGTGAATCCGTCCTATTTTCTTACTTTATATACTGACTTATGTCTTGAATGCTTTGGGCTGGACGTTGTTTTGGCAATTGGTAGACGGCTGGTGTACGAGTGTCTGTTTCGATAACTACACTCGTGCTTTGTGGTAACTGCAAAATCCGTTGTACAGATACACGACCAAATGACTGATGTACCATGGGCAATTTACTGGGCATGGCACCCTGAACTACAGCTGCAAATTATTCAAACAACTGTTCAAGGCACCAAGGTGATATTAATGGAAAACCTAAGGCGGTAGACTCTGTATATAGTTGGCAAGTTCTGCTCAAGTGAACGACGCCATCGAGTCACACGCTTACAATGTTTGTGGCAGAACAACAACATAACATAATGTTTCCCTTTACCATTATAAACTCTATCTGAAAATACCTTTACTGAATTTTGCAGATTTTTTTTCACCAAAACAAACGCAGTCAAATGTTTGGATTGTATGGTGGCTTTTATGGACCATATTGATACTATGGTTCACCAGTGACGTCACACAACTTTGTGTACACCTTTATATTCACCTCTGAATAAAGGTCTTGAGAAGAGTACTCCTGTAATGTCTGGCTGTTTACGAAAACACTAATATGACATTAAATTTCTGCTTTAGGGCCATAGAAAAGTTGGCATGGCGTCACTGGTGAACCACATCATAAATATGGTCCATAGCATCCACCATGTAATCAAAACATTTGACTGCGTTCATTTTAGTGAAAAAAAAATCTAAAAAATTCAGTGAAGGTATTTTCAGATAGAGTTTTTAATGGTCTTTTCAGTCTCCATAAGTTCATTTTTTCGAGGTCTTTCCCTTTAAGTCAGCTTTGTTGAACATGGGGGCGACAGGACTAAATTTGCTTTTGAATAATGCTATTCCAAAAAAAAATTATTACAGAAAAGCTTTCGGCTTAAAAAAATGTCCACTACGCAAACGAATTCGTACGTATGTAAAATATGTATGCTTAAGTTTTTATGTCGTACTTATAACGATGGGTCCTTAGTATGTGTAAATACTGTGTCTTATTGTGACAGGACTAGTCCATGCCGCCACTTGAACATCATGCCGAAGACATCCTGTAGGCTTGACGCCCCACCGAGTCGCATAATGTTGACGCCGGTTAAAGCACATATGTTTCCTTGATCTATAACCTCGCAATACTGAGAGCCAAACCCGACCCTAGATTTATCCTGGATGTCCCGAACTGGAGGCGGGGGCTCTACATTATATCACCAAGGTACATGGTTCAAAAGAATTCGCGTGCGTGTTGTTAGGCGAATGAGATCAGCGTGTGAATATTGTTTTAGCAATTTTACCGGTCATTTTCGTGAAATAACTATTTCCGTAGTTTGGTGCATAACAATCATTGGAAAACTAAATGGACATCGGTCCTTTCCTCTACTTGTTTTATTATGGCATTAAATAAGAGAACATGTGTCAACCATGTTGGCTATGGAACTAACTATGTCGTCCGAGTGATGACTTTTCACTGCTTATGGGGCCGTGGTGTCAGTAAACGGTGAAAGACGTCCGTGTGGCCGTTAGAGCTGTCTAAATAACGTTCGTTGAAGACCGACAATGTGGCAAGCACATCTATACGTCACATGAGGAAAAATTCATCTGTAACGTGCCAAAAGTCGGTGGTTTACCCCGGGCATTCTCTCTCTATATACAGACTAAAAGACTTCAGTATGACACATCGCACATCATAGTATATGAAACACTACTTGGGTCAATTTAACTTTTTGGAAACTTCACAGTATTTTTCCCAGGGCTCACCATCACTCATCGTCAAAACATGTTGCTCATCTAGAAAGTGACCGGCAAGAACCTTACCAGTTTTGATCATGAGGTCAGAGGCTCCAATCCAACTAGCGCTAACTCTTAACTCTTTTCGCTGCTGTAAGCAAGGATGTTTGACTAGAGAAGAGAGGTGGTTCGCTCCGGTTGCCGCTACCCATAAACCGTCCAAAAGGTGCAACACTCTTGAGTACGGCATTAAGCAACTATGAAACAAAGAAAAATAAAAATAAAAAAAAAAGTTTTTCCGGGCAAATAATATTTTCCACACTTTCTATGACTAATGCGAGTCTTCAGTGGCTTTAGTGAGATGTGGTATATATGACTATACCGGTAAGAAGCTATATGTACACTGAAGGAATTAAGCCTGGGATTCCACCTGGTAACAATACAGAGAGAATAAACGATACCCTATCTCGATCTCTCTCTCCCTCTCTCTCGGGTTTGGTTAACCTATAAACCGTTATTAAGTCCAGAGCTTTTAGCAACGTCAGAAGATCTAGAGAAGCCACCGTGAATATAGTACACTATGCCCTCAGTGATAAATATGTCAAATGGCCTGACACTGTTTGATTTTTCCATATTACAATACTGAAAACCACAAGGTCGAGTTCTGTTATCTTTATGAATGATATATGTATATATATTCTCTAGTTGTCGCACCTGGTTGTGTAGTGCTCTTTAGCAGGGCCGCGTTGGACGGAGCGATTTAGGACCAAGTGTATTTATGTCTGTAACAGGGAAAGAACCGTGACGAAGCTAAGGGGCTATCTTATGTCAGGTCGCTCAGGTAGAAAATGATTTATTAAGGCATAGGTATGCGCATAACGTTTGCTTTTCAGTGCCTTAGATATGTGCATACCTGTCAAGCGTCCTGTCCCGCCTTCACCCCTTCGGATGATAATGGGATATACTCTCCTAGATGTGGTGAATGAATGACTGAATGTCTCAGCGGAAAACTCTTGTCCAATCAAAAGGCACGGTTCATTTGGATGCGGTGCGCCCGTCGCACTTGTTAGAACGACGTTTTGATCGTGTGCCTCGAGATTTGAGGGATAACGAAAACTTTTCTACGGCCGGCTTCAAAACTTCTACACGTCAGTTGGCAAAGTCCGCCCTGTTTCATTAGGCACGGCTAGTAAAGGAACTTTCGGGGACGAGTTGGCGAGGACGAAGTGGAAGGGACAAAAGGCGAGAATGTGACACTGTTAGCCAGTGAGTGGCAAGCCTGATGGCAGAATCCAAGGCTATTGAGTGAGTTAGCGATGAAGGCTTTACGGTGGCCGGCTGCCCGATCGCTCGCCTCGCTGCTCGCCCGGGTCTTCCTGGCCTTGGCCTGGGCGGCAGCCGTGCACGCCGACACCGGCGCTACCGAACTACTTAGTGCCCGCTGCCGAGCCAACTGTTTGACGGAGTTAAACGACAACCTAGCACTCGTGAGTTCCCTTTATTGTGTTAACTCATCATCCCTTCCTATACAGTCGTATGTTTTTGTCCATCATTACATTTACTTATCATCTGGTGCCACGTGTAGTGGAATAGTAGAAAAACACTTCAAGAAACAGATATTCATAGTTAATACTGATAAACAAACATGACATGTGTTTAATTCTTTAGTTATATTAATTATGCATTTGCAAATAATTAGATTTGGATTCTTTGATTGCCCATTGTAGCATTTAAAAAAGGAAAGCAAATTGTCAATAAGTTTTAGAGAATTAAAATTCAAACATGCCAACTAATTCTACCATGTGAACCGGCAGATGTAGAAGCATTACTTCCAGGTTACAATTTTATTTTATTTTGGATACATCATAGCGCGTGTTCACCTGTGAATAAGGTCAGTAGGCCTAGTATTAAAATACATGGTATAAATATGTGTATCTACTCAAGTAGAAATGAAATATTTAGTATGTGTGACGTACAGTGATCGTAGATCTTTCCTACGATTTCCCTTGTGTTTTGTATGTGCATGTATGTTATTCACACAGCCATTACCTCAGGATTAATTTGTCGAAAGCAGCACATTTTGTCTTTAATAATGATAACAATATCATCGAGGTACTTGATGTCACTTTCATAGATTGCTTGCAGCGTGACACTTTCTTTCCTCAGTGGGTCACACCGGGATTTGAACTCCGATATCTCTCTGCAAAATCCATCACTCTTTCAAACAAGCTATTGAAAGTCCTCATTAACTTGTGTTAGCATGAGCTCTGGAGAGTTGCAATATACACATTTACCTGTCTGGGAAGAGTGGCATGCACAAATTTCTTGAAGTGTATCAGAGTGAAACATATTGTAACTACATATGCTGTGGTAGTTTCCCACTTAAGATATGTATAGCTAGTTTGAGTAATTTTACGACAATGCCAGCTTATTATCTCATAATATTGATTGCTCTGCCCGGTTTCCTCCCACCGTAATGCTGGCCGCTGTGGTATAAGTGAAATATTCTTGAGTACAGTGTAAAACACCAATCAAATAAATAATAAAATAATATGGAATGATACACTGTACTTGTCCATGTTTAGTTACTATAGGACAACAAGCTGGGAGCTAGCATGGCAGATTTTCTTGTAAATCTTATAGGTAACTGGACTGAATTTCACATGCAATAGTGTGATATAACATTTCTCTGAAATCTTATGGAAAAGGCACTTCCTCCCCCCCCCCCAACTCAGAATGGGTCAATAAACCAGACAGAATTGATTAAATGAAATTGCGAAATTTCTCATTGAATGGTTTTGGATGTTGTACATCCTGAAATTGATGTCCCCTTTAAGAATTACACATCTATTCATGTATAAATTCACGTGTGTTGTACTTCTTCCCGTTAGAAATCATTGCAGTCAGTACTACCGTACAATTGCGACTTCCCACTTTTACCCAGCCCTGGTTATACATACCCAGCCCAGTTGAACCTGTTTCAGTTTTGACCTGCATGCACTTTCAGAATTGAGCTTCATTCCGGCTCTCGTTTGTATGCCTGAAATCTGCTTATTACCACTAAGCATTGAAGTGTGTCATCGTTTTACTGTGGTATTTACCTTGATCATTCTGGCACGTGAGCTGGTTTTAAAAAAAAAAGAAAGAAAAAAGAAAAAAAAATGCCTGCTGGAGAGAGATGAGAATAGGTAACCCTGTCTATCAGTGTGTTGTGGTTTAGGTAGGGTAGTTAAGTGGTTAGGCACACTTGGTGTTGAAATTCCTCAGGGCAATTTTCGTGGTAAGATCAACCCTTTTAGCAAAACACAAACCAATAGAATGTCTGCAAAACAAGTTTTCTTTGAAAATGATGATCTTAAGTGCGATGACTGTTGAAAAGTTGTTTTCTCAGTTTTTTCTGGCCATGTTTTTTTGTTTGTTCTTGTAGAGAAGATATTGTAGTCAGATGGAGGGTAGAACCTAAATTTAGATGCCCTTTTGCATTCTAAGAAGTTGTTATCTACATGTGTATACATGTATAATTTCTTTAAGTTTTGATGTTTGACCTGATGTGGCTGAAATTGATGTAAGCTGTAATCATTAATTAATCCGTTCAATTTTGATGCACAACTTCAAGTGAACTGCACTTTAATTATTACTAAATGTCTTTAAGGTTTTCTTTTAATCTTTCAAAGCTTTGGCTCTACATGATGTCGTTTCAGCTTGCGTTGTTGCGTTACCTGCAGTGCTGTCGGTTTCAGATTCATAATCTAATTCTTTGACATTTTCATTTTACTCGGTCCTTCTATGCAAAGAGGATGAAAAAACACACAACGGAAAAATTAATACACCACCGATAGATTAAAATGAATTGCAGTTAAACCTTTTGTGCCGGTGATCTATTTACTTGAATAATTTAAATTTATTAAGATGCATGATACATAATATTAACATTACTAGAGCTTGTAAATATTTGGAACAGGTAAACAGGTATATTGTGTTTGCTGAGGTCACGTACGTTGCTCATTGATCACATCTGTCATTTCATGGGAGCTATTGCATGAGTTATGTGTATCTGTGATTAATTTGTTACCTGGCCTATCAACGAATCTGCTGGTCATGTGATCAGCGCCTATAAGCAAGGTAAATAATAGTTTCAGTTCTGTCAGCCCTAAAATTGGAATAGACTTATACCATTGTGACCTATTTCCATAGTGAACTTTTTGACATGTCAAAATGAAAAAGACATTATCATGCTGGTACTTCCATGCACCGGTGTGTTAATCAGAAATTCACAGCTTGGTTGTTCAGCCTATTCAACCTATTGAGTGTTCAGTCTTTTCACTGTGTTGAGTGTTCAGCCTATTCAAATTGTTGGGTGTTCAGCTTATTCAACCTGTTGAGTGTTAAGCCTATTCAACCTTTTGGGTGTTCAGCCTATTCAACATTTTGGGTCTTGAGCCCATTCAACCTGTTGGCTGTTGAGCCCATTCAACCTATTGGCTGTTGAGCCCATTCAATGTGTTGGGTGTTCAGCCTATTCAGCCTGTTGGGTGTTCAGCCTATTCAGCCTGTTGGGTGTTCAGCCTATTCAGCCTGTTGGGTGTTCAGCCTATTCAACCTGCTGGGTGTTCAACCTATTCAATCTGCTGGGTGTTCAGCCTATTCAACCTGTTGGGTGTTCAGCCTGTTCAACCCGCTGGGTGTTTTGTTTTCTGTTATAGAAGTACATGTTCTAGATATTAACAAATCTGCACCTTTGCTGAAATCTCCTGAAGTCAAAGTAAGATACTTTATCTTATCATCCTAAATAAAATTACTGGAATGCCTGAAGTTCATAATATACTTTCTTCTTGGATTACCATGGCAACTTGTGGGAGTTTTGATGGATTTTTTATGGATTTTCTGAGCTACATTTATGATGGGTGTTACCAACAGTTTACGTATATAATTTTACTGTGACTAAAAGTCTCATTCAAACTGACACCAGTTTCTTATGAATAGAACCATTTCATCATTAACATTTTTTAGATTTCTTTTTATGTACAGAGTATGCTCTAAACATGGCAGTCGAACTAAATTCACCATAGCTGAGAAAACATGACCAGTGTATGTATTTGGCTTAATCCTCAGTCATCCTTTAAAGGAAGATCCCCCAGTTTTGACTCGACAACATTTTGGGGGGGAAATTTTCTCGGTGGAAGTTCTGTTTACCAAGGCAGAAGGCAGACATACTGGAGGTGTCAGACCTTGCTAGCGTATGTTTTGTGGTTTTCTCTGGGAGAACAAAGAAGCCTGTGTTGCCGGTGAACATGTTGAAGGGATGATGGATGTTTTGTTACAGGCTAGGTTCTCCATTACCCCATTGTCAAACCTCCAGGTTGTCTTAAGCAGCTCACCCAGACTATCTTACATCAACCCCATCAGGTCATTAATGCCGTCTTCTACTAGCCCATTCAAGCTTTCTTTTGTTTTTCTTCATATTATTTTTTTTTTCTTCCCATCCCTTTTTTTTCTAGATTTATTTTTTTTTTTATATGCTGTAGTACTTGTTAAGATGATCTTGTGGCCTTTGTTTGTTAACTTTAAGGCCTTGTTAGCCATGGTGGATTGTCTTTTCTTTGCCTAGATATAGCCACAGCAAAGTGCAAACTGGAATGTAACTGAATTGACTTTTCAGATGATATAGGTTTTATATGCTGGACTGTGTGAGTAAAGTGTTCTCTTGTAGACAGCAATTTAATACAGCACAAATCATAACATTTCTTTTAACCTACTTTGTTTTCTAGCTACTTTTTTCATCATGGTAAACACTGTGAGAAATATTGGAAAATTGAGTTTTATACAAATTTTGTATTGAGCTTTCATGAAATATACATTTTCAATACATTTTGACAAAAAATATTGAGTTCTCTGATTTGTTGCGATTGAGTTTCGAAAAAGAAAGTTGCTAGAAAAACTCCTATAACCATCCACAAACCTGACCCTACGTGGGTAAATATTCTGGATCCCTAATGAAACCCCACTTGAATAAAAACAAAATACAGAAATAAATCAAAGTGACACTTGCAATGTATCTAGGAGTTCTTATATTGAAATAACGTGAAGGAGAAGAAAAAAAAACCTTGTTGTTAATAACTCACTCGTAAGATATAAATGTTATCAAGGTGTTTCATATTTCTTTTACCTATGAAGCACCAGAAGTAAGAAGAAATCTCAGGGAGCAAAATAAGCATGTCTGCAGTTGTAACGTACATGTATATAAGAGTTGGTAATGACCCCTTGTACCTGAGCCTTGGAAACTGCAGGGTCCTTTCACTCTGTATCTCCACTTCCTTGCAGTGGCTAATTCCTGAAAAGAAACATTTGAAAAGGCTTACAGCGCATAAAGTTCACTTTATTTACCTTTATGAATGACAAGAATTTTAACATTTTCAAATATGTACGAGTTCAGTGTCTGCATTTTGGTGCTGTTTCCAAATCACCACAAATTTCAACTTTTCTTTAAAACTTTATCTGGTCTAACATGGATGCCCATGGCAGCAGGAGTTGAACTATCCAGCTGGCAAACTCTGTAGCCAGTGTTATGCCGTATTGCGCCTAGAGTCTTGACAGTTAAGGTTTTTTCAAGTGACACATTTTGCTTGATTTTGATGGATTTATCCATCTTGCAGGAGGTTTTTTTTTGTGAAGTTTGTTTAATTTCTTATCAGAGAAAGTGTTAGCATCAAAAGTATCATTTTAAGGCCTGTGTGTGTTTAGGAAAGTGCATTTTGATGAGGTGAGATGCAGTTTTGGATACCCATTTTGTCTCCTTGTGATACACTGAAGAGACTTGGCGAAATGTTGTAGTAGATAAGACAGAGATTTAGGAGCATTTGCATTTATCTTAAACCCCTGATCCTAAACTCATCTGAAGATGTTGGCCTACTCACTAAAATTTGTAGTGCTTGTAAACCTGCTTCTAAAGCTGGGATCATTACCATTCATACCTCAGGGATTTGCAAAAGTCATGCTAGTTCTCAATCTTAAAGGTTCCAGTGCTTTGACATGTAGGCACATGTAAGTATACTACATGTAAACATGGAATTTCAAGTGGTAAAGAACACTGGATGTTGTGAAGTTCGGAAGATGCGTCAGGCTATTAGAGCGGGTAATGGGAACATCCTGGTACTGCTCATCCCAAAACACTCACACCAGGCCTCAAGATGGATAACCCTCTTACAATTCCGCTTCCTCGCAAAGTGTTTTTGTTGACCATGAAGTAATTAGGTATCTAAAAACGCAGCCGCTCACTTAAGGGAGATGTTCAGAGTGATAGCTAATGCAACAGTCCATTGACTGGGTTCTTCCTGGACATACGTTAAACAGGGTCGGTGATCTATAGGCCAGCCGAACTACCTCTTTAAAAGAAAGTGTGGTTTTGGTCGAATTTTAAGCATCTTCCGGAAAAAAAAGAAAGTAAAGTAAGAAAGAAACATACACCTGTATATTCTTTCTGAGAAAAAAGAATTTTTTGTTTTATTAAGGAGGGAAATATATTGAAAACTGTCACATTTTTAAAAAAAAAATCATTTCATTTTCTGTTCAGAGAACAGGTTCTTCCTACTTCTATTGTCCTTGTAAAGCTTACTTTGGAAACCTTAAGCTTAGTGCAAGCAATTGTTAATAATACTTGTTTGGAATCTCTTATAATCTGACATCAGATATCATAAATTTAAAAAAAAAAGAACACATTTCATTTTCTGTTCAGAGAACATGTTCTTCCTATTTCTGTTGTCTTAGTGTTGGCTTAGTGTAAGCAATTGTTAATAATACTTATTTGGAATCTCTATTTATTATCTGACATCAGATATCATAAATTTATAAAAACTGGTGTACAAAAAATGTTTTGTCTTTTTTATAAAACTTTTTACGCCCTCTGTGTAACTAATCATAGTATCATTTTTTTGTATCAGGTTATAGAAACCCAATAAAATCCAGTGCAAAGATAACTAATCAAACCTGCGTATAAATTTAAAGTTCAGTGCAAGAAACCTCACAAAAATTTGGTGCAAACTGAATTAATGAAATTACAAAAGTTAAGTGCAAAGCTAAGCCTAAAATAAAGCGAACAAAGCTCACTGCAAAAGTTAATAAGCTGACTGAAGATCAAAAACCTTGGTGTTAATTGTACAGTTAAAATTTTCAAAAGTGGAAGTGAATGCCCACATGTTGCTAAACTCTCACATTTGTAAAAGATGAAATTAGTCCCGGCATTCCTGTCTAACACTTCTTTGGACATCACCTCCCATGTTTGCACTGAAGAAAACTGCACTCTGAGAGCCACAGGCACTTTCTCCCAGACTGGCAACTCCATTTTTTGGCCTGGATACAAATTTTCTTAATTAGCTCTGCTGGGAGCTGGTATTAATTTTGGTAGGGGAAGGGCATTAAGGTGAGAGGGTATGTTTTTCCGGCCTGTTTATTACCAACTCTGTCACCGTTTTGTATGTGGGTTTGTATGCCAACCCTCTCCCTCCCCCCCAAAAAAGAAAAAAGCCTGAATCAGATATTGGTCGGATGCGAATACCTTCTAATCAAATTTGCAATATAAATCATATTTCTTTGTGAACTTGATATTGTGTTTTTGTTGGCGGAAAAAGAAAGACTGCCTCATGTAGTCTAGCTTTCCTCAATGCCACAGACATTTTAATGGGGATTTTTTGCATAGGTTCTTAAACTGCTTGTCAGGGGTTGAAAGAGCCAGCATTCCAACCTTAAGAACAGCTCATGCCAGCTGTCCAAATTTCCACGTGCCAGGACTGTTTTTTGGGGCCACAGAATCCCCCACCTTGTGTGGCCACGCACACGCCACTGCTTTGCGGGCTTTCTTTGCTGAGAGGTTTCTGTTACTACACATTACCCCATTACTTCCTGCTATGCCCTTCTGTTTTGAGACGCGTGCGCGACATAAATTCCATCGGTATTGTGGCACCTGTTAAGCCTTGTGAGAGTTCAGTGTTTTTTTTCTTTTTATCACCAGTTCACTCTGATATTCTCTGTCTCTCGCCATGTTGGTTTCTTTCCAGCCAAGCTAGTGTTAATGCACCTAAGGTCATCATTAAAGAATTCTTTGTCAGGGATAACATCACAAAAATAGTGTCAGTCGGTCAGAAAAATTGTTTTATTCTTACGTATGAGAGATGGGAATTTTATAGAAATTAATATTGAGAGAAAACTAAAGAAACACGTTCCATCAAAAAGCTTTCAAAAACTTTACATAAGGGCCCTTCTTTATTGGGTCAGGTGGGTTACCCTCAACAAACATATAGAGTATTTTTAATCATAGCCATCACCCAGTAAGGGCTTGCTCACAATCCAGGTGTCCTTGCTAGCTGAAAGAACTGAAGCATTGTACCAGACGGACTATGACCATGGTAATCAATTATTTGCAGGGCTGCACGAATCCAGTTCTTGGCTGAATCCAAAGTCAGGAGGTTTATCTGTTACCTGGTGATGTGTAGTGGTTTCTCTACAACTTCTCTGGTTTCCTCCGCCCACAAGCCTGATAGCCTCCCTGAGAGATTTTAGTCTGGGTTGAACATGTCTTCAACAGTGTAGGGCATTGAATCAAATTCAGAGCCAAGGGGGCCCCAAGGGCACTAATTGCCTCGTATTGTTTTCCTTTTTCCATCTCTTTTGCCATTCTTCCATGCTGGGATTATATGGGTACAACATCATAAATGTGGACTCAAAAGTCCAAACTGACGAACTTTTTTTGTTTTTCTTTTTTTTTTTTTTGTGTACCCGCTAAAGGTTTTTCATAAGCTATCTATCATATTCCTCGGCTTTGCTCGTTAGCATATTTCCAGGTGTTCAATGTACCTATAGACATCGTCAAGTTCTGGTGTGTCTGTTCACACTTCATCTGTCATGTTGGCATTTCTTGCAGTCCAGGAATCTAGGAGCACAAGGTTAGCAGTTTTCAGGGATTCATCTGTCATGGCATCCATGACCTCCTCTCTCATCCTGATGGTCATCAGACTTTGGCTACTGCATTCGTTAACATCATGTATTGAAATTCACCTGTGTTTGTTTGTTGTAATTTTGACGATGTGATCATCTTTGCTGTAAACACAATCTTTCATAAGTTTTAAATAATGAGATGTTCGTATTGTAGAAACCATTTTCTGGAATTGTAAAAACACAATATGTACACAATTTAATTTCTGTGAACCCACAACATTACTCTCTTTGGGAAATTTCTTTCGGGCAACAGAAAAGAAATTTGCTTTAACATGGATAAGATGCATTTAATGCTTGCGTTACTCAAACTACATGTAAATTTGATACAAAAGGAAAGGAATAATGAAAAGATCCTTTAACCTCTGCAGTCATGCTAGTGAGTATAATCTTGTATTCTTAAAAGAAATAAAATTCAAATGCTTGTATTGATTTACACGTTGATGATTTGTCTGAATCAAAAGCATGAGTTTAAAGCCTTCATGTGCCCCTGAAAGTGCATTTTTAAAGGCCAAACTTAAGGTGAAATAACGAAATCCTGTATTATGAGGAAAAAAAAAAGGATCTGAAGAGATTGGTTGATTTAAAGAACAAGTAAGCAATGCGCCAGATAAGAGTGACATACATGGATATAAATGTTAAGACTGTCGATGGAGACAAGATATAAGTTCAACAGTAAGCTTCTGTTCTAGTGTCCAGGGGATGTGGTAAACAACTCAGAGGGGTAGTGCTGGTGTAAGAACCCCAAATCTGTTGTGCTTGCAGTCACGAGTAAGTCTTCCAGCGAGATTGAATTACAAGTAGCATATCATTGGGAAAGCATTTGCTTTTGGACATGACCAAGGTAAATAGGCACATAAACCTTAAGAAATATACACCATGCCTGGTGTAATGGACAGAATTGTTTAGCTTCAAATTTGAGATGCAGCGAGATGTGATAGGCAAAAAGGCTAAAACCGCCAAAATAATAAATGTTTATCCATCTGGACACAGATTGGCGGTGAAGAGGTACATAGCTTGTCCAGATGTGTAAAAGTTAGTGAGGTTCCATCGTAATACTAACCCACCTGGTGGTGAAAACGTGCAATGTTGAAAACCCAGATGGGCCCTTGGAGGTGACTAGAAAATGTAGTTGCTCTAAATTTTTACTCATATGCAGAGACAAGCCTGAAAAAGTGAAAAGCAGGACTCTATGTTACTACATTGTATAGTTACTTAATTTTTTTACCTAAATTAAGGTTGCATTTTAATGAAATACTTTTATTATTTACATGGTTTGACTCTAGCTATTAGAACCATGAAATTACCCAAATGACCGAATGATAAAGTATACATTGTAATTAAACACCTATAGCAGAGTAATTCTAAGAAAATTCTAAGATCGTTGACATTCATGTTGTTTTTGCCTGTCATTCATTCTTGGAATTCTTTCTGTTTTCCATGTCAAGCTGATCAACTAAGTACTGGAGTACTTTATGAACTTAAATCACACAAGTTAGAAAAGTCACAAGAAATTAATCATTCTTTGTATCTCAGAGCCTACGTTTTCAGTGACAGGTCACAGGTTGCCAAGATAGATACTAAACTTTTTTATTCAATTCAGTACAGCAGTTTTCTAAACACATCACAACTTCAGAGTCTGCATGCAAAAGCCCAGATTTGCTTGTTGCCGATTGGAAAAAGAGCAGCATTTAAAAAAAAAAATTAGAGTATGTACGGTAATGCGTGTACCATTACTTATGGTGTTTAAGAAAATGTAATGGCTGCAGAGGAATCTGCGAGTAGAGATGCAACCCTTGGAGTTTTCCAGGTGTGAAGCACTTGTCCCACTCGTTTACTTTTTTCGAGTGCTACATGGCATAAACGGAGATCAATTCCACCTCAAGAAACCTGACACCTTGGTTCTAAACCTTCCCCACAGATTGTGATATGTGATAATACTCTAACTGGACAATCTTTGTTTATGTAGCAAGCAGTTGTAGATAAATGCAATTGTGTCACTTTGTTTTTACAGGAAAGTCGGGTGGGGCATGGGAGAGAGGATATCTTTGCAACTTAGCCATATGGGATAAAATGCTTATCAGATAATAATAAAATGTGTAGAAAAAAGAATACATGAATATTTTGCTTATTGTAAATGTATTAATTGAGTAGTGAGGTAGTGACCCCATAAACTAGTAAATTAAATGAATAAGTATTTTAATAAAGCAAATATTGCACAGAATTTTAACTTTCCCAAACACTATTAATTAGTGTTATTATTATATGCATGAGTCTGTATTTCTTTGTACAAATGCAAGTCTCAAAAAACTGACTGAAAACTTTTGAAAACAGGAGAGACACAAGCAGTAGTTAAAAATCTTGTGGATTTGTAAACCACACTTGATGACACATATAGAGAGCATTTATTTTGCACATGATGATTAATCTCTGTGTGTTTGACAGAAACAGACCCCACCCCCCTCTCTTAGCGCTGTGTGGGGTGGGGAAAACAGTTGCCGATGTTTTTAACCTTTACACCCTTGTTCTCCTTTTCCTTGACCTTGTCAGTCTACCTGTCAGGGAGAGCGCTTAATTTGGCATCACCTTTTTTTCCTATGGATTTCTTGGACTATGGTGGAATTAAGACCAAGCATAGACATGTAGTAATTTCACTTGGACTCCTTTTTACCTAAAGTTTAATATCTTTTTTTCAAAGGGGACATTTTGCTTGATTTTGATTGATTCATCCACCCTATAGGGCCACTTATAGTTGTTTTTTGTTTTGTGAAGTTTTACGAATTTCTTATCAGAAAAACATATGTGTTGGCATCAAAAGTGTAATTTTAAGGCTGTTATTACATAATACTGAAATACAGGCTCACACCCAGGCTAGATTTTAATGTTGATTGCTGTATATCTACAACTGGTAGATAGACAGTATGTATATATACTGTTGTACCACAAGCTATGGTTTATAGGCCCCAGAGATATTTGTCAGACATATCCTGGGTTAACACAGTGTTTGTTTTGTTTGGCACCCAGCTAGAAATGAAGAACTACACCTTACCCTTTGGTCCCCAGTGACATTTTGCTCCATTATCAGTAAGATGGCCGAGCTGCCAGTTAACTGCATGGGATATCCAGTCGGCTTGTACTCTCCTGTTTGATACACCAGGAATGCAGACCCAGTAAACCTAATTCCTACATTGTTTGGCATAGTTTGTGATCGTTTGCAACAAGTTACTGTAAATTGTTACTATGTCCACGGGCATCAAGAGGAACTGTTATATCTAAGGGTCATTCTATAGCCTGCTTATTTAATTCACTGTCTGCTCCAGTCAGAGAAGAATGGAAGATAAGTTGTCAATAGATTACTAGGTATATGTACATAGAAGCACTTTAGCTGTAGTGAGGGACATTTGCTACAGGCATGTGTTGGATTTGTACTTGACCTTATCACCTTGACATTGTGACCTTGGGGATAATCTCAGACTCTGTACAAATGAAAAATAAATAAATAAAGGTCATAAAGTATTACACTGACTGCCCCTCTAAGGGAAAAATAGCCATCATGAGTAAGACTTTCAAGTCATATGCTGTACTGTGATGAAGCTATAAGAAGATGTAAGAGTACTATTGACAACTGAATCATTCTGCACAATGGAGGTGGCCGTAGAATGTTCGCAAACCAAAACTGTTAGTATGGATAAGTTTTAGCGGGCACAGGAATTATTCATTTAATTTGATACATGAGGTTTAGAACAAACTTGGTGAAAAACACAGAGTAGAGATTTCATGATGTGGGTGATAAGTGGTAAAAATGTGAAGTGCACATGTCATGTTAAAAAAAAAAGAATAAAAATGAAGTGAAGAAAACAGATCTTAACTGGTTTGTATCACATTATGCCCATACTCTACTCATTATGCCCATACTCTACTCATTATGCCCATACTCTACTCATTATGCCCATACTCTACTCTCTTTTTTTTTTAATACCAACTACTGTATTTTCACCAAATATTTAGTCTTTTTCAAAATGACACATTTTGCTTCATTCTGATTGATTCTTCCACCTCACAGGGCCTGCAAATCATTTTGTTTCGAGGTTTGATTAATTATTTATAAGGAAAACTTAAGCATTAGCGTCGAAAGTTATCATTTTCAGGATTAATATGCTTCTGAAATAGGAGTTTTACCGGCAAAAAAATTCAGGTGAAACACCAGTATAAATGTTCTGACTACTGGTTTTGTGGTGGCCAGAGATGCTGTATGTACAGTATAATTACCACGCGCAATCTGGCCAGTGTATAGGCACTCAAGTCTTGATCTGCAGATAGACAGAAGACCAAGCATCAAAGGTTCTTCATCAGTTGAAATCTCTGTGGCCTGATAGAGGAAATGATGGGCCTCCAGCCGAATAGATAATCCAAAAATAGGGGAAATTCCTTCTCAATAAATCACAGGGGAACCGTGCAGTCGAAGTACTTGAAACGTATACCAGTACTACTCGTTAGTTTATTAAATATAAAAGAGAAGTAAATTTGATACAGCTTCAAAAAGCTTTTGGACCCGTGTATCTTGTTAGTAGGTGTACATGTAATCTTAGTAAGCTTTTAGCCCCTTCAGCCTTAAAATGTGTAGGTGTAACGATTGTAGAAAAAAAAAAAAAAAACAGAAAAAAAAATAGAAAGCCTGTTTCTGCTTGCACTCATAACTGTTTAGTGCAAATTTTACTGGGCAGCAAAATATTTGTAGAGCGTATTTTTAAAACATTTTTTTATAAACTTGGTTTCACGATGAATACAGTGTACTTGAAAGCATGTAAACATGAAATTGAGCGAAATGGAGAGCTCAAGAATCATCTTTGAGATTTAAAAACTCAAATCTTGGATAGTCCGATTGCATGACCAATTCGGGATCTCTTTTAATTAAAATTTGGAAAAGAAAGGTCTTATTTACATTTCCTATGGTTTCTTCTTTTTTTTAACTCACCATGGAATATTTAACTCTCTGCCCTCTGGCATTCTTCAGCTGTTAGGGATTTTTAGAATGCAAGTTTACCAATCAGCACTGACTTTAAAGTAGCAACAACCAATTAGACGGCACTGAACAATGGTAACTATAAAAAGGGGCCGATGAGAGTGGCTTGTGGGCTATGAGAGTGGCTTGTGAGGATGGAACTGACAGGGGATTTGTGTGCAGCAAGTCATAGTGAAAGAGTTAAGTCCCTAAATATGTTTGTGAGTGAGTGATATGCCAGGTGACAATGGCATGGTCTGCTCATTCAGCAAGTCCCACTTCTCTGACACTTTGATAAGTTCTTTTGAAAAGCACTGAGAATTGGTCAGTTTTGACCTCAACCCGAAAGGTCACCAGAGGTCATTGAACTAACCGGTTTATGAAAGCATTATTATGGAGCAAGCAGAATGGCTGTTCGTTTGTGGTTTGATTTTAATCAAGGTTTGGCTGGTTGCAAACCTCACTGGGTAAAGTTTGGCATGTTTGCGGGATCAAACAGAGTGAATGAGACATCAAGAGGACTGACATCTTTCGGCCAGCACAAGTTCATAGTGTATAGAATTGTAGGAGAAATGTGTATTTATTTATTTATTTTATTGGTGGTTTTACACCATGCTGAAGAGAATTTTAGAGAAATGTAATTTCGAGGGAATTAGGATTTACATTGATGGTACATGTTGAACAGATGAAAAAAAAAAAATGTTCATACTTCATAGGACTTCCCCATCAATAGCTCAGTAAATCTTTTGGTCTTGTATGTAACTTCAGTAGAAACAGCCTCAAACTCTCCATGTCACAACCCTTCCGCCCACGACAGGGTGTCTGAAATTCTCCATTGCAGGCAACAGTTAATGATATCTGACATTATGAAATACCCCTGAGGGTTTCACTGACTTAATTGACGCTGCACAGACTTGGGTATGTGTAAAGTTTATCTTTGAAGACTTTTTTCCCCTGAGTGGGAGGGCTTTTAAAACATGATTTTATTATTGTAATGCAAAGTTTTATCAGTAACCGTACAGATTATATAATTTCCTCTGAACTCCCACGCTTTCTATTGTAGCACATACTTTTAAAAGGGACCTTAGAGGGATTAATGTCAAGATTTTTGGATTTTTGGACATCTGGATTTTTGGCAGCGCTGGTACAGAAGCTCAAGCTGGTTCACTTCACTGGAAGGAATACATTATGTTAATTTTAATTTTTTCCAAGCATCCTGCATGATTTCCTTCATATGTAAGTCTGAATGTTGTCATAGGAAAAGTGCAATATTCTGGGTTAATTACCAAAAGCCAATCCAGTAATAATAATAAAAAAATAACAATTTATGAAATGTTCAATTTGAGTTTGGGTATATATCAGAAATAAAGGAACTGGGCTCAGTTTCATGAAGCGCACTTAGTGCTAAGTAGCCCTTAGCGTAGTGCGCTTTATATCTCTACAAAGTACATTGTCATGGCTGTAAAGGGAGTACTTAGCTAAGTGCACTTCACGAAACCTGGGCCAGACTGATTTCTGGTAGATGTAATGCCTTTAGTGCCGAAAGCTCTTCTGCCTCTACATATCATACTTTCTATGGGCTCACAGAGTACAAAATGATTTCATATTTGACACTTTTGTGAAACAAAATTAATTACAGCAGACAGAGATTACAGAAGTGTTTGTGTTGGGACTTAAACACATTTGTGTTTTTTTTTAAATTCACAAAACAGATCCCGAGTTTCTAACTGGAGGAACTCACTCGTTTGCATTCCTAAAAGGCTCGCTGTTCAACATCCATTGTCTTTAGTTTGGCTGTAAACCAGAATTAAAATGGCAACGTCACCAATTCCTGTACTCACGTGCACTGCTTGTCTTGAACCAGGTTTTTTTTGTTGGTGTTTTTTCACCTTTTTTTTTTTTTTGGGTTGCTTTGCGAGTTACATTTGCGACCACCAGGTGTGCAGTTTAGCATGCTTTGTGCAAATGGCCCGAGCGTTGCTAATGCAACGGGCGGAGGAATGTAAATATTTCTGCTCCGAGTGCTGTTCGACTACTATTATCTGTCTCCTTTCTCTGCCAATCACAGTCAAGTGCTGCCAGTGACAGCAGACTTGTGAAGACCATTGTTTTGCAAAATATTGTCGGTTTCTTCTTGAGTTGCCATTAATTATAAGCTGACACTGACGAAGGTGCCTATTCACTCTTCGTTAATGGAGGAGAAGACAGATGGCCTAGACTTGGTTCCTTGAAAGAATTGTTCTTCTGTGCCGACAACAGCCCGCATGTCAGAAATAGCAGAATTTTCGAGGCCCAGTCAAAATTGCACTGAAAAATTAATACATTTCAAGTCTATGAATTGTTTTTGTTATGGAGAAAATTTGAGATTTAAAAGCTTCCCTCATCCAATTAAGTTGAAGTGTTCTGAGTGGTGCTCCAGTTACATGCCATCTTTATGAGCTTATTTCATGGATCGTTCATCTCGACTTTTTGAGTACTGGGATTGACTAAGTATAAACCGTTTACCTGATCAAAAGCTGCCATTTTAATATGACACTGCATTGAAGAATGTTTCTTTTAAATTCCTGTAATAATATCAGACATTTTGGCACTCTCACTAGACTTAATTCCACTAAATCATTGCTCTTTTTGCAGCTTATGGTCAGTCAATCCGCTTAATACCACTAAGGTTGCCGGTTCAAATCTGGCTCATGTCAGTATGCCTACGTTTGGCTTTAAGTTAAGTTTCAAGCTAGATACATATACCTGGCAAAGGACATTCTGTTCACCCTTGTGCCGCCTAACAGCCATGAAACAAATAAATACTGAGTCCAACACCAAGCACCTGCGGATATTGCTAGTGTATGTTTTGCATACATGTTTAATCTTGATGTTGGAAGATCCTTGAACGTTCAGTTTGAGTGTACATATACACTGTATGGATGTTGTAAGACATTTTCTTACAATTTAGTTGTGATGATACGAATAACTTAACTCAGAGTTTAGGATAGCCAGCTTCCTAAATGCACACACATATGTATATAATTCAGTAATCTTTCACTTGAAGTAGTCTCGAATCAGAAATGAATATAAATCTACTAAAACCTTGCAAGAATTAAAGTCACACGTCAATGAAACACTGATAGGGAGTTTGTAATGAAATTCACTTTAGGAGATTTAGCTATTAAATGCATTGATCTGCATGCTGACCACAGCTCTGTGCAAGCTTTGCCATTGAAATCTGGCCTCTCCAGACTGTAAATCTCCAACCACAGATCTTATCATGGTATTTGTCACTCCCTGGTTCAGGGAACAAGCCGCCTAAAGTGCCCCAGGGGTCATAAATCCCATCCCCAGAGAATCTGACCCTCATGTTTATATTAAGCTGTCTTTTTGTCCCCCCCCCCCCCCCTTCACAAGCCTGGTGGTGTAGCAGTTCAGGGGTATTAAGCAGGCACCTGGCCATAAGACATTTAAGACTTCTCAGAGATATGTTCAATATTTATACCAGGCCTGAGCCAGTGGCTTCAGGGCATGGAATACTAGTTATGTAGTCCTGGAATCACTGACGTGAAGTTGTATGCTGACTGTAGGCTGAGAATTCATGAGTTCTCTGATATTGGGTGAAGTGGTGTGTATGTTTCTAGTCAACACCCCTACATTGTAGGTCAGGGTTGTAACCAGTTGTTATGGTGATACTTTATGGATACTCTGTAGCCAGAGTGATACTTTATGGATTCTTGGTAGCCAAGGCGATACTTTATGGATACTTGGTAGCCAAAGTGATACTGTATGGATACTTGGTAGCCAAAGTGATACTTTATGGATACTGGGTAGCCAAAGTGATACTTTATGGATAATTGGTAGCCAAAGTGATGCTTTATGGATACTCAGTAGCCAAAGTGATAATTTATGGATACATGGTAGCCAGAGTCGTACTATATGGATACATGGTAGCCAAAATGATACTTTATGGATACATCATAGTCATAGTGACACATGTACTTCATGAGATGGTAATCATATAGTGACATTTTGTGGATACATTAGTCATAGTGATACTTTATGTATGATGTATCAGGGACTGCACAGCTGTACATTTAGATGTATTTGAAGACCACTGTAAGTGATACCAGTATGTTGTTAGGGTGTACGGCCGAATATTTTGTCGACAAGGTTAATATTTTCACGAGCCCAAAGGGTGAGTGGAAGTATTGATCTTTGAGACGAAATATCAGGCCATATACCCATGCAACACGCTGGTATAACAAATTTATCACAATGAGGAGGATTCCGGGTGAATGAATACCAGTATTTTGGCCAAAATATGCTGCTTTTTCACGGACGCTTTGCCACTGACTGCAGCCAAGACCGACGTTGTGGCTCGCACAACGGGAAGAGCACAGACTCAGATCGGTGCACTGACTGTGCAGACAAAAAAAACAAACTTGCCCTTTGTCGACTGCTAGATAGTCATTTTCAATTCAGTTTGACTTAATGGTCTCGAATGCTACAAGAAACTTTTCTACATGTGTTTGTTGTTAACGACTGAATCATAAGAACTCTTTGGAAAATAATGGCAAGAAAAGTTACTGACATGTACATTGTTGAAAAGCGTTGCTATCGGCCGGCACAAGAATCCTTCACTCCGTACTGATATAGGAAAAGTATCAAAGGCATGAGGCTGTATTGCTTGCCTCTTTCACGAATACAGTAGTCTATTAAAGGCAGATAGACCAATCAGAGGCCTAGAATTTTCTCTGAATTGTGATAAATACAAGCATATTCTTGAGTACAGTTCATTCTTTCATTTATTGCAAGGAGAGAAGAAGTGATGTTTTTAGTTTGCCCAGGAGCCAAGCGAACTAATTTAGTGGTGCTGGTAGATTTTTAAATGTATTTCTTAGTCATTGTTGTGGAAATCCCAAGTGGTTTGGTCTGCTGTAATACATTGAACACACAAGCGTTCTTGTATTTAAACTGATCGACAGACAAACTGCTGTATTGGCCCAATGTCATCTGGGCATAAATGCCATTACACAAAGAGGAAGTCTGTTCTGTAAGGTTTGTTGTCTGCAAAACACATCAGCAACATGAAAACAAATTTAAACTTTCAAACCTTGAGCATACATATATTAACATGAGCATTGCTGTGAAGGTCAGGGCAATCTGTATAACTGTAAATTGACCGCCCATTATGTACTGTTGCATCTGTTAGTGTTTTTGATGCTTGACAGTCAGTTTTAATACTGCGTCAAAAAATGCTAAACCTTCGTGTGTTCCATGTTCTGCTTGCTGAATGGCCTGCTTTTGGCATGGTGAGTCGCTTTGGGGCAAAATTATTATTTAATTGAGTTCTTCACAATGATTATTTCCATAAGCTCTGCCAGCCTGATTGCTGTATGTCTGAAACAATATTATTTTAACGATAAGATAAACTGGGTTTCTTTTTTCCTGACAAGTTTATCTGCTTTCCTTGTCTGTCATCAGGTAGATGCCTGAAAGAATATCAACAGAAAATCTTGTTACAAAAATTTGCCAGTCTTCTACCTCTTCCAGCGTATTTCTGTCAGCAGTGTTTGGAATGGAATGAAGTTTCGCAGTTTCTCATATGAACCCCAAATGGTGTCTTTTACATATTTTCCTTCCCCCCTCTCCTCATGCCTTAAGAAAACATTCCAAAAACTCAACACTTTGTTGTCTTGCCTGTAAGCAAATGACCTTATGTGCCTGTTGAATCTTTGGAAAGAGGGAACAGAATATGACACCTGGTTTCCACATAAAGATAGATATACAGACATCTTCAAAGAGCATCATAGGCTACGGCTGAAAGACAAACACATTCTCATGGAGAACAGATGTTTGTCTGTCTGTCTGTCTCTGCTGGTGGGTTTTGACTGCAGACATTTTGCACTATTAAATACTGCACCATATGCAGCTGTCTGAATAGCACTTGACATTCTTTATAATCACTTTTAAGTATTTTATAGCTTCCATTTGACATACCCAAAATGGTATATCATGTATTTATATTGCATAATTCATTTGCTTTAAGTTTTTTTTTCTTCGTTTGCTATACGTTTATACATAATTATGTCATTGATAGGTATAATATATAATGATGACATTTGGTTCAGTTTGCATAAAAATTTTTGGCCTAAATATCATTGTACGTACATTGTAAATACCCAATGATTCATGGATTTTTTGATATGAAACTCATTAAAAGACAAGAATTGAAAAAATAATCACTTTTGTTTTCATCATTTAAAGGTATTAAGGATTTAAACTGAGTGAATTCTTTTTTATCACCTTTCCAGGTGTTACTACCATACTATGGTTGGATATGGATATTTGAGAGGTTGTTTTATGCAGCAAACCAGCCTTCTTATTTCTCTGGATCAGATCTTAAAGTTGTTTATATAATCCTGGATAAAGTATTACCCTGTTGATGTTATTTTTATTTTCAAGCAGTAATTGCACTTGGTCTAAATTTTGGAAGAGAAAGGCTAAACCTGTTGTATATACACATGTACTTGTGGAGACTTGTGTGTATTGGACGTGCCTAAAATGGACCTCACATGAATTTTAAATTTGTTTTTAGTGTTTAGTGTTTACTTCAGTGAATTCTGAGAAAGCCATAAATAAATGGTTTATTTCCTGTGCTATGTGGAGTAGAGGATAACAGTGCTGCATTTTGTAATCAATTTTGCATTGTAGAGAAACATGATGTGGACTTGAGCTTGATTTCCTGGGGAGGAATGTTTGAGCGATTTGAGTATATATGGGCATATACACCTGTATTCCAGGGTTAAGAGTTAGACTGTAACGATGAATGTATTCTGGTCACCAGATAAGCCGAGGCTATGAGGTGAACTAGCTCGGCACAGTTATCTAGGTTGGTTTGACCATGAAAAAAAAACGCTTCATTCACATAGGTAAATGACATACCTGAACTGTCCTACTTAGGCTCACCTCTACAGTGGTACGCTTGTATTGAACTTTGCTCTCCTAAACATAGACCTAATGTGACTTAGCTCTCTGTACACCTGGCTCGTGTATACCTCGAGTTACTGTGACTTACCTGAAGTGATCTACACCCTTTGGCAGAGTTATGGCAGAAGATTTCTTCTTAAAAAACAATAACAAAATGATTTTTTTATTGAGAATAAAATGATCCAAGATAACATAAGGACCATTAACTAATTAACATTCCTATGTATTGCTTAAAACTATTTCTTTTACTGCTGTTGTGTTGATAAAGAATGGGAGGAAGAAGGTGTCCCTGCTTCACGCCTACTGAGAATTTAAGCATCATTTTGCTGAGTATATATTACAGGTGGGCTGCCTGGTTCATTCAAGCCTTTCCTGAAGGCTGTAAGCCTGGTTAGTTGCCGTCTGTATTAAATATGGCTTGAATGCCCATGATAAACTCGTTATAGAAAGGCTTTGCTAAGTTAGATGAGCCTTGATCCAGGTGAGTGCTTTTCAAAGTGCCGATAATGGCAGAGGTAGAGTCCGCTGTAAAGCTGTGTGCATTCCAGCATTTTTCCTCTGAAAACATGTTAAAGCTGCTTGATTTATAAGACCTTCAGTTCTGGTCCGTCATGGGTAGCACTGGTTGAACAACTGTCATATTATTCTCTCGGGAAAGGCGTAGATGCCATTTGAATTAACTGACAAAGGTCAAACAAATCTATTTCTTACATACATCGAGATGGCCACGAACAACGGAAGATTTATGGTACAGTGTTGACGTGGGATAATTAATGTACTGTCTGTCTGTGAGAAGTCACATCACAGTCCATTTCGTTTCGCATTTTACAGACATATGACTTTAACTCAGCTCTTTAATTTTTATAATCCTTCATGACTTTTGCTATGTAGACATCTTTCTTCAACCCTTGAAATTCTCCTCAGCCAAACTCCTGAAATTCACAACAAAAAACTGTTGAAATTCATCTTGTCAAAACACACTAAAACTCACCAAAACTTTTTTTTTCATTTCAGTATCAATTTAACAATGTAGATATTAATCTACAACCCTTGAAATTTACCTCGGCAAAACTCTTCAAATTCACCATTGCTGAACTCATGAAATTCAGCTGAACGGAACTCTTGATATTCACCACAGCAAAACTCTTGAAATTTATCCCATCAAAACAGGGTAAAACTCTTGAAATTTATCCCATCAAAACACAGTAAAACTCTTGAAATTTATCCCATCAAAACACAGTAAAACTCTTGAAATTCACCTTGACAAAACTCTTGAAATTCATTTCACCAGATGTGCCTGTATTGCTACAAAACACTTAAAATTCACTTCCGGAAATTACCAGGGTGAAGTGAAATATTTTCTGGGCGAGAGAAGAACAAAGGATAAATGTACTAATGTAGGCTCTGCTCGAGCCACAACTTATAATATAATGCATTGTGGACATGAAATTTCAGGTTTATGCTCTCGACAATTTACTTATTTTTTGGCGCTGTGGAAAAAATTTACTTACGTTTTGTACTGCGGTCAGAATACCTGTCTCCTAAACCTTCAATCACAGCTGAGATTGAAAACTGGACTATATAGACCTATTTCTGTGAAGGTCATTTATAAGTGACGTGGTTTGCTTCATTCTACTTGATTCATCCGTCCCGTGTGTGACCAATTTTGTTAAGTTTGATTAGTAACCAGCGAAATCTTAATTATTTTCCTCAGAAGTATTTTTTTAGGCGTGTGTATGCTTCTGAAGGTATATTTTTGTGATCCAAACTTTAGGCAGAATACAGTTAATCTGTATTTTTTCTTTTTCTTGTGAGAAAATCTCCCCTTGAAAACAAATTGTGAATTAATTCAAAGTCATATAGGACTGAGAATCATCGTGTGTAGTAAATCAGTGGATTACAGTTTATCACATAAAAATTAATTCTATATATGTGTACATGTTTTCTACTATCCCTTTGCTTGACCAAAATCCCTTTGCTTGACCAAAAAAGTGTGGTGGCCTTGTCTGGAAAGTTGTCTGTAAAAGTCAATGCAATTCTTCACATACACACTAAATTATTAATAAATGAATAAATAAATGATAAATGTGGTGGATTTGATCATGACAAGTCTTGGTCTCAGGGATTTCTTTACTTTTCTCTGTTATCAGTTAGAGATCATGTTCACAAATAGTATCATTATTCTCTGGATAAATGTTTTTGCAGTGTGTTTGTGTGTGGATACCGCTATGTATATGTGTGCACAAGTTCATGTTTGTGAGGAGAAAAAAAGACTCTGGCTGTGTAATTATGTACTTATATCATGTACAAACTTTTATTCATGTTTCATTTTCCCTCTCACCATAATTAAAGTCATTCATAAAAATTATTTTATCTTCAAGGACACTCAAGGTCATCTTTGTTTCCTTGCACAAGTAACATCTGGTCAACCTCAAACTTTGACAGCTTATTGACAGTCTTGTTTCGTTAATTACTTTTCTCTTCTCTGTCTCTCTAATGAATGTAAATAGAAATGAGAGCGATAATTCATAAAGCAAGACCATGCAACCAGAAAATATGAACCCTAGTCCGCCATGATGGATGAGCTTAGAGCAGAGTGTTGACAGATGCAGAGCCTTTCCATGACACTGATGTATGTTTTATCTACAAAAACAACTGATCATAGATTTGGATGGAATTTTTTTCCTACAGGTTATGTATTTTATATGGTTCAGTCACGTGGATGGTGGTTGAACCACTTTCAGGGTTGGTATGCAGAATTGAGAGTTTTGGCTCAAAGGAGTTAAAAACATATCTTGATTTCCCAGCCACCCACCCTCTCCTCTAGAGTTGTGCAACATGAGTGTATGTGTACCTAAATGTCCATGTATTTAATTTGACATTTTTAAAAAGGTCATTATGGCTTCAGAGGAAGACCTAAAACAAACAATAAGATTTGTAGAACCTTTTAAAACTGGCCTCAAAACAGTATTTATATTGGTTATTTTTCAGAAGAGATCACTTCTATCAGTGTAGCAAGTGCCTGGTGTTAAGATGTGGATTTGTCTCAGAGTGTACTGTTCATGCTACCTGTAAAATTGTGTGATCAAATCATTCATGCCTGTTTCTGCAGGTGTACATAGGATACTTATTTCATAGAATTAGAACGTAGGGTGATGATGGGGAAGGGGGTGGGGAAGGGGGGGAAGGGGGTGGGGAAGGAGAGAATAAAGGCTCGGATTTTATGACAAAGAATGTCAATTCATACATTTGTCAATTACGGATCAGTTTTGTGAATTAAATTTAAAAGAAGATGGATTTGACTAGCCAGGTGTCTCAAGGTTAATTGAATTTCTATTCAGATGCTTCAGGTGTGTGCCCAGGTATTGTTGGCGCTTACAAATGCGTAGTAATGCAGAGAAAGTTATCATTTTTTGTCCTTGTGAATGAAGACCGCAAAACCTTACAGTCAAGTCGAACATTGAAAGTGAGAAGTTTGAGCAGTAGAATTCCTAAAACTTTGCAGCTGGTACAAAAAAGAAATTTTCAAAAACTTTTCACTCCCATTGATTCAGATCAAGTTTTTCATTGTTTTTTTGTCTTGTTAATAATTCCTGTTTTTTAATCACCAAGCAGGATTAAATTCAGGTGGTAGTGGTTATAATTTAAGAAGCAGATGGTCCCAGTCTCACTCTCTGTCTGTCATCAGAAACCCACTATTCTTCAGTCGATGAGGTGTGCCTACCGTAATGTGATACGTCTAACCAAAATGTAACTTTTTTTGTCGTAAATCAAATATCTGGTCAGCTTGCCTCTGCCTCTCTGTCGTCTGGAGCACTGTGTTAGTTTGACATTGTCGTAGAACCAGACAGAAATCGTCTGGGATATCTTATCGCCCATAGTTATCCCACAATTCAGAAGTGTTCAGATTATCTTTGGGCTTGGAGTGGAAGGTTAAGATGTGAGAGTTTACATTCAGTAAGTTTGTGTGCAGGCTGGATGGTGTTCATGTGCACTGTTTTACCCAGAACTTTTTCTGTTACGTGGACAAAAAAAATCAGTGTCAATATCAATGAAAGCATTGAACAAAAAGAAAAACAAGAAGTGGAGAAACAAGAAGTGGTGCTTTGTTGGCCATATAGCAATGGTTTTAAAGTAGGAAGACTGAAAAACGGGGACCTCCATGGCTTAGTGGCTAGTGTGCTATTGTAGCACAATGACCTAGGAGTGTCTCATCAATGCTGTAGCTGTGAGTTCAAGTCCAGCTTATGCTGGCTTTTGTCTCTGGCTGTATGTGAGACAGTCTGTCGGCAACCAGCCGTCAATGGTTCCCTCCAAGCCCTCATTATATTAATGCTTCTCGCTGTTGTCTAGTCGAAATATTCTTGACCTCCTTTAAGTAAAAACCTGACTTCTTCATGTGGTATAAGTGACATATTCTTGAGTGTGACCCACAAGTATGAAAGACCAAACAAAAAAACTACGCATGTAAATCCTGGAGAAATGTGACACTGTCTCTTGCGCACTGGTTTAAATCATCAGCGTTAATTGTCCCTAGCTGCCGAAGGGGAAGATGATCAGCATTAGGAGACAGAGCCACAGTTGTCACGTCATGAAGAATGCCCACTGTCGGCAGCATTCTCGTCTCCGCGACGACGTTCCTCCAGCGAGCACAATGAAGAGCTAACATCGTAACTCATGATCCCTCGAGACTTCTGACTGGCTGTCTCGGCGGCGACCTAACTCAGGCCTGTTTTTCTGGTTCCTTCTCGGCTGGCTTTGCCCAGAAATGTCCCCGGCCGTCCAGACCATACTGAAAACAGTGGCAGACTATCTTAACATGAATGTGTGTCAGATGTGCATGCCGTTGGTTACAGTGCAAAATAATTTGGCCCTTGTTGTGAAATCCATTTTTATGAGGTCATAGGTCAGCAGATTATAAATAGACGGATTTTAAAAAAAAAAAAAAAAAAACAGATTGGGATTGATGTACATGTGAAACGGTCATGGCCTGTTCTTGGGGTAGACATACTTCATTTCACCTGAAGTTTTGCCCATAACGATGCACTTTCAGATGCAGCTGAGGCATCTTTTGCTCCCGTAACTAACGCTTTTGTGCTAAGAAATTGGTCAGAAAAATCTTAAGTGCTCCTATAAGGTGAATACATCAGTAAGAATCAAGGAAAAAGCTAGTGTTAGGTGAAATGCTGTATGGTTTAAAGATATTAAATGTGAAAAGCTGTGATTTGGCAGATATGGCGTCTTCATTGTGGCAATCGTCTCTCCGTATAGTATCTCCTTTGAAATCATCCCCACCTCACCCCACCCCACCCCACCCCACGAGAAATTCTATCCATTGTCAGTAGTAGGTTAAAGACAGCCATTGTGGTGGGTTGCCAAAAAAAATACCCACTTCATTCTTAATGCTTAGAAGATCTGATATACAGATGAATGATAAAAAAAGGTATAAATGAAAAATTAAGCCTTGGAAAAAATTTCAATGCTGGAAAAACATACTGCAGAAAACTGGAAATTCAACAAAAATTGTTAACAGAACTAGATATTGTTTCGAATTAGCTGATTCATAGTTGCCTGTAGTTGTTACAAGGTGATAAAAATTAAGATTTGTATCGTTTAATGAAGCCGAAAATTACCTGTACTTTTTAAGAGCTAATTACACCTGTGTTGTGTGTAATTATACACCAGTATTGTGTATGTTTAAAGAGAGGATACAATTTAGATATATAATAATACAGGTATATATATGAAGACTTTATGAATTATCCTCTATACAGTCAGTTGAATACACACTTATTCCTGCCTTTCCATTCATGGCTTTTTCTTAATGGAATTTAGTTAAGGTTTAACAACACACTTTATCTCATTCAGAGACATAAGCTATGTCATTTGTGACCAAAAAACTAATGACAATACAATATTCAGGACTTCATTGGAGACAGGAGTTCAGTCCATATTTGCTTAACAAATGCTTTGCAATCAAATCCGTGCATGGGAATGTCTGCCAGCTCTGTGGCTGGTGGTGAGTTGCTTCTAAATGTAATGATGATAAGCAACATGGAAGTGAAGAATGCTTGAGTATTGCATAAAACACCAAGTAATTATATCCTTAAAAAAATATTAATAACCTTTATTTGTTTCACAGTATGGTTAATTTAATTCAGTAATTCTTTCCTACCCTGAGGTGCGTAAATTTATATTCTCTCTAATTCCTGTACTCATAACTTACTTTCATTATCATGTAATTTTTCAATGAAATTTAGCGAATATATTATTTAGATTGATTTTAGCTTACAATTAACATCTGGCAACACGCTTTTTCTAATCCTATGTTATATATAAGTCACAAACTGTCAGTAGCATTCAGTAGTTTTTCTAGCCACTTTATCATTGTGGAAACCACCATGAGAAATAATGGAAAAGGTGAGTTTTAAACAAATTTTGTCTTAAGTTTTCATTACATTTTGACACAAAATATTGAGTTTTCTGATTTGTTCAAGTTGAGTTTCAAAAAACGAAATTGGCTAGAAAAACTCCTGAGCATAAGAACTTGGTATAAGGCACCCCACCTATAGTAGGCAGATTTTGTCTGCCAAAGGAGGCCTATATATGCCTGTCAACATGTATATGTTTATGCAATCCTTGGAATGAAGAAATAATTTCTTTTATTCTGCTCTCTATCAGTCTACAAACTGTCCGGCACCTCTGGGGTTGAGTTTAGGTATGTGATATAATCGACCCCGTTGTATATCCCTAAGTACGTCACTTCATTTCTGAACAGGTACATTCCGGTCGCCATTTTCTGGCTGTCACATTTACAGATGCCACTAATTCCTGCCTTTGTAAGGCCGGGCATGCTATTTGTTGTGTTGGCATTCCGCACAGACTATGCCGTATCATTCATAAAACGGCGTACAGGTAGCACTGTGCCACCGGTGACGGAGAGACAGGATAGACTTACCTGTCAGAAATACCTGATGGGCGGTGCCCACTGGAGGGTAACGAGCTATTAACTGGCAACCTGAGAAAGCTTTAAGCAGGTATAACATTAAAAAATGGCCTCAATTCAGGACGAGTCATGACTCAACAGAAAAGTTTAGACTTTTATTACGAGGCGTAAATATGGTAAAAAAAAAAAAAAAAAAAAAAAAACTGTGCGGGAAGTTGTTCCCAGAGTTCCTGAAAGGTTGTCGTAACTTTTCGCACAGGTGCTCTGACCAGCTCATTTGTCTGCGTAAACACCCTCACCCAGTTTCACCCAGTTTCACCCATTGCTTTCGACATTTGCAGGCATAGGAACAATAATAATATTGTCTATTGTTAAGCTTTGTTGTCCCTGAAGCTTAATCAACCCGTTCCAAAAGAGGTTACTTGCATCTTTTTTGTGCAGTGTTCGACTGCAGCTTTATTTAGGTGAAGAATTATTGAATTAAATTAACCATATTGTGAAACGAATTAATAAATTCTCTGTGTCTCCCAAAGAGAATGTTCCATGCAGCTTAATTGTATAGAAATGTTTGGCATCTCACGCATTTCTGGAAAAGTGACTTGATTGATATTAAATATGCTGCTTCCTCTCCAGTCATCTGTGGGAAGGTCTGCCAGCAACCTGCAAATGGTCGTGGGTTTTCCCCCAGGGCTCTGCCCGGTTTCCTCCCACCATAATGCTGGCCGCCGTTGTGTAAGTGAACTAAATAAATAAATAATCAAATACGCTGAATGTCTCTGACAACTGGTCCATTCATCAGTGGTATGTCATCTTATTGTATAGCAGTTATAAAAAATATACAAATGCTGAAAACATCTTTCAGTCACTAAGTTCGTTATTATGATGCATATTCATGTGTTGTGTGTATGTCTGATTACCAGGCTACTCATTTCCCCTGATTCTGAGAGTTCTGTTCATCTTAAAAGATGTTTTAAAGTTTGTTTGGATGTATAGGCCGCATTTCTTGCAGCACGAAAATTGACGTTGTCTGAACTTTGTGTTGATTAAAAAAGAACAACAAAAAAAAGATTTATGTTTGGTCAGAGTTTTAGGTCATTTACAGTACATGCATTTACTATCAAGCAGTCAATGGGCCCAGTGATTGTGATGAATATTCATGTATTTATGACTACGGTGAACAATAAAAACAATGTACCTGTGTTTTTGTCTGCATGCATCAATTAGTGGGCTAATAGGCTTTTTTTCTGTGCCTCTTTTTGTTCAAGCGCCTAGCCTAAGGGCTACAAGGATATATTATAATCCCTAAGTGATTTTTCAGTAATGTTTCATGATACGTTTTTTTGCTTATATTGCTGTACTTTTTAAGCCTCAGCCCCAAATAGAACCCTGTGGACACATGGATTTTGTAACAGTACTACTAACACTGTTATATTCGCAGTTTGAGCTAGTGCTTTTTTGGTTCTGCCTCTGAACCCCAAAGCAGAGTTCAAATCTAGATGGATGCTTTTCTCTAAACGCCTTAATTTTTTTGTGTAAATATATCATGGTAAGAACAACAAGATTTGTTTTTGTTTTTCTCTGTGTGTTTTCATTAATATTCAAAGAATAACTTTAAATTTAGGTTAAAACTATGTTACAATATTTTCGTGGGCAAACTTCCAAAAAAAAAAAAAAAACCTACTAAAAATTGGGTATTTATAGCTTGTGTATTGTGCTCTGTGTATTGCTTGTACATTCTTGTGTATTGCTTTATAAGTATATAGGCAAATTGGTTCTTTTTGAAATGAATTAAGCAGGATGTGAAGAGGCACCCGAAAGCAGTTCTAGTGGGCGTGGAAGTCTTGTAGTCAGGCAGCCAAGGTGGAAAACCCCTGTGAGAGCCCCAAACCTCAACCTGTTGCTTGCTCTTGTGAATAACATGGGAGGGGCTGACTTGAACCTTTTCACATCTCCTCTTTCACTGGACCCCTATTCACTGTACCTGCGTATTCATTTAAACAAACCATTTTTATCTCCCCCTATTTTTACACCCGCCAAACAGAAGGGCTGTGTGCCTGGGTTTTGAAGCGCGTGACGCAGAAAGACCAAAGTCTGCCTCCTTGACGTATGTATATAATTGGGAGGTTTTAGCAGAGGGCGGACAGATACTGAGATGATTGGGGAGTAAGAAAAAATTGGGGACCCTTATTCAGTTCATTTGTATCAAAATATTTCATCTTTATGAAGAAAAATTTCTAATTCATCAATGAGATCTGCTCATACCTGTTGGAATGAAATAATATTTCTCATGGAGTTTTACAGCGTACATGAAATGCTGTATTTAATAATATGTACAGTACAGTGAACATACAGATGTATGTTTATTGCAGTGCATATATATACTTGTATCTTACAAAGCAGAGAACTAGCTAGCAGATCAACAGGCTTCCAAGTGCTTTCAACACACTGAATAAAAACATAACAAAGACAGATGGCATTCAGAAATCACTTAGTTACCGTACTACTGTCTTGCACTGACTGCATTTGCAGCTGTAATTTTGTGGTGACAGTTGCAGTTTGCAAATTCTTAATGTTTCCCTACGTAGTTGGATACAAGTACATATATAGTTACGTGTTAAGCCTATCTCTACTACCCTGCTCATGCTGGCTTCCTCTCCTCTACATGGGAAGGCCTCCCAGCAACTTGCAAGTGAACATGAGTCTCTCCTGGGCTTTGCCTGGTTCCCTCCCACCGTAATGCTTGCCACCGTCATATAAGTGAAATACTCTTGAGGTACAGCGTAAAACACCAATCAAATAAATAAATAAATAATTCTTCAAATTTTGTGGTATGCTATTATTAGCCAGTATACATGTAACTGTAACGGGAATACACAGTTTCTTTTCTCTCACATGGTTAGTCAACCTAGTGAACAGCATATCCGTGTCTTTATCCTTACCAGAAACACTCAAATAGATAGCATATCCGTGTCTTTATCCTTGCCAGAAACACTCAGATAGATAGCATATCCGTGTCTATCCTTACCAGAAACACTCAGATAGATAGCATATCTGTGTCTTTATCCTTACCAGAAACACTCAGATAGATAGCATATCCGTGTCTATCCTTACCAGAAACACTCAGATAGATAGCATATCCGTGTCTTTATCCTTACCAGAAACACTCAGATAGATAGCATATCCATGTCTTTATCCTTATCAGAAACACTCAGATAGATAGCATATCCGTGTCTTTATCATTACCAGAAACACTCAGATAGATAGCATATCCATGTCTTTATCCTTACCAGAAACACTCAGATAGATAGCATATCCATGTCTTTATCCTTATCAGAAACACTCAGATAGATAGCATATCCGTGTCTTTATCATTACCAGAAACACTCAGATAGATAGCATATCCATGTCTTTATCATTACCAGAAACACTCAGATAGATAGCATATCCGTGTCTTTATCCTTACCAGAAACACTCAGACAGATACAAGTATGTAATTTTTTGATTTTCATCACTATTAATATCTGTCTTAAAAATTAGAAGAATGTTTAATGAAGTTGCAAATATGCAATATACTGTACTTAATAGGTACAGTAAATGACCTAACAAAAAGTTAGGTCCCAAAAGTGCCATGTTAGAGGCAGATAAATGCCCTAAAGTAATACTTCTGGTGCTGAAAGTTGTATTTTTCAGTAGGATAAAAAATGTAGATATGTAGTGGGTATCATCCAAACAAGTCTTACAGTGCTTTTCTAAGATCAACAGAACTCTCAGAATCGGGTATAATGTGCAACTTAGTCATGAAAGAAAGTCTGGGTTGTTTACTGTAGTTGAAGTTATATAGTATAGATAATAAAGATAATTGCATTTTTTTAATGTAGTTACAATATTGCATGGTAAATAATATACATAGTTACAACAATACTCTGTATTTAATGTATAGTCACACCTTTCGAGCTGCAGAGGGCAGCTCTTATCCACATTAAATAAGGACAAATTTAATGAAATGAAATCTGTCTCCAGGTGAGGTGTTATCCTTGACCTGTAGATATATTGTAATTATAATGTGTGTTCGGAGAAAGTTACCTTGTCTGTTAATGCAGTCCTACTTGTATATAATGCATTTATTTCTTGATTTCGTGATGCTCTAAAATCCACAAAATAATACATAAATGATTAAAAGGATAGTTATTGTTTTCACTGTATAATTATATCAGTTTTGGTATATTAGTGTTTGAAAACCAAAAGATAAATTGTTCAAAGGATGATTCTTTTTGTTGTATAAACAGAATTTTGTTACATTAGAAAAGTTAAGAATTTGCGGCAGTATGGACTTAATGATGTATAACTGCTGTAAAGCCTGTTTGTTTCTGCTAGAAAACTGCTGCTTGGTTTTTATCTGGTCTTAATGCGGCGCACGTGCCCACACCACCGTCTCAGACTGTAAATCTCCTCCACCCCCCATCACTGGCCGTCTCCCCCTCTCATCCTCTTCCCTCCCCGATACGCTCTACCTTCTAACGAGCCCATTGAAATGGGGCAGGGCAAAGCAAGTTAAATTTAGTTTAAATTACTCTGTTTTTTTGGAAGCGTTCCAGCCCCATCTTGTCTATACCATTGATGGTTCAATTATTTGCCCACGTTCTTTCTTTGAATTTAGGCTCCTTTTTATATGTGTTTTAAACATGCATGTTCTTGAAATTTGATGTTGCTATCGGTTTGAAAACTTTTGCAGAAATGTGTTGAGCCATAGATACATGCAAAATGGATTTCAGTAATATTTATTTTGAAATTTCTTGTGAGCTTCAATATGCAATGTAACTTTTAAGCTACCTTAAGCCAAGGTATAGTGCCTGTGATTTATTTCATTGAATAAAGTAGTTATATGATATTGACCTAAACATCATGTTTGAATCAAAAACATCCTTTCAGCAACACCTGTTGGAAAGCATTTTTGCCAAACTGAACCCAATCTAAAAAGTTATCCAAATGTATATGTTTTTATTACCCTGATTTTTCATGATTGTTGCAGGTCTTTTAAAGAAAACACTCATTTGATTTTAACACTCATATTTTATTTGTAAAATGTTATTTCTGAATGAATTAGAAAATTGTGGCTATATCATTCTTTTCATGTGTGTATAATTTGTGCAACTGATACACAGTATATTTTCATTGGCTTGGCAAAACTGATGAGTTGAATGTTATCACAAGTACACCTAATCCACAGCTGAAACTTTGTGTCAGACCACATTGACATGACTGTCAGAAATGCTTATTGAATCAGTTTAACTGCCACCTTGGTCTGGTGTTCTGTTGAAAGACTTCCAAGATTTCAGGCTGCAATTCATGAATAAATTCATTGAACAAGTACTGAATGCACCTTAAGATCAAGATGGAAGCTGATAAAATTAATCTTTCCCTTCCTGTTTGCCTTCACATATCCCAGTCTGTTCTTTAAAAAGCAGACATTGAATTTTTTTTTTTTTGGCATTTAATCTTCATTTGAATTCATTTGATTGGCAAGGACCTGATAATTTTTTAAGTGAGTTACGACAAATATCTGATGATGTGTTCACATACAGCCCATGTCTGTCAGCGAACGACCTAGGGAGAGATATGTGCTAGTTTAAGGTCAAAGGCCAGCAGCCACTTGTAGAAACCCAGTCATGCAGATCACAGCCTGGATAAAGTAGTGGAATTCTGGTCTTATTTTTTCCCCCCACAGCTTAACTTTTATCAGGGAATACTTCCCCTGTTGGCATTTGGTGTAGTGTACAATGATGGGTGTCTTGCCAAAGTGGTAATGAGGAAGTGTGCATTTAATTACAGGCTCATATGTCTCTACAACCCAGTTTTTGAACTGTTTGTGGGATATCGCAAAATCAAATCTAGAACGTTCTTCGTGGTTGTGTTTGGACAGTTTTCTTTGTACCTTTATTAACTGAATCAACTTTTAAAAATCCTTGAGATTTGATTGATGGAAAATAACACCAGCGATGGCGCAATAAAAACATCATTACACTTTACATATTATAGACGTAGTTGTAAAAAATTAATTGGATAATTTCACACAAATTAAACCAAAATCGGCCCACTTAACATAAGAAATGGTTAAGAAATTACCCCAGATTCTGCTTGGGTCTACATGTACATATATGTAGATGTATTTTGGTTACATATATACAGGCATCTGAAGCTCTAAATGTATACATTTGTTTGTGAATGGGTCTATGTTTTGGTTGTACTGGTACATCATAATTGTATTACATTTAATTTTTGATAGATGTTGCATTATATTTACCTTGAACATAATTGTATTACATTTTGCATAAACAAGGTTTATGACTATGGTTGTATGACATGTAATAAAGGCATTGTTGTGTTGCATTTAATTACCTTGAACATGATTATATTACATTTAGCATTGTTTTATTACATCTAGCTTGAAAATGTTTGTATCACATTCAGCAAAGACATCATTGTGTGACATTTCACCTGAGCATGGTTGTACTGATGCTGTGTACTTGTCAGAGACATTTAACCTGAGCATGGTTGTACTGATGCTGTGTACTTGTCAGAGACATTTAACCTGAGCATGGTTGTACTGATGCTGTGTACTTGTCAGAGACATTTAACCTGAGCATGGTTGCACTGATGCTGTATACTTGTCATAGACATTTAACCTGAGCATGGTTGCACTGATGCTGTGTACTTGTCATAGACATTTAACCTGAGCATGGTTGCACTGATGCTGTGTACTTGTCAGAGACATTTAACCTGAGCATGGTTGTACTGATGCTGTGTACTTGTCAGAGACATTTAACCTGAGCATGGTTGTACTGATGCTGTATACTTGTCAGAGACATTTAACCTGAGCATGGTTGTACTCATGTTGTGTACTTGTCATAGACATTTAACCTGAGCATGGTTGTACTCATGCTGTGTACTTGTCAGAGACATTTAACCTGAGCATGGTTGTACTGATGCTGTGTACTTGTCAGAGACATTTAACCTGAGCATGGTTGCACTGATGCTGTATACTTGTCAGAGACGTTTAACCTGAGCATGGTTGCACTGATGCTGTGTACTTGTCAGAGACGTTTAACCTGAGCATGGTTGTACTGATGCTGTGTACTTGTCAGAGACATTTAACCTGAGCATGGTTGTACTGATGCTGTATACTTGTCAGAGACATTTAACCTGAGCATGGTTGTACTCATGTTGTGTACTTGTCATAGACATTTAACCTGAGCATGGTTGTACTCATGCTGTGTACTTGTCAGAGACATTTAAAGGCAAATTTTACTGGTTGTGTGGTTTTGCTTGGACCCTAATCAGATTACCGGTGATTTATAACTCTATTGCAGTAAAAAGTTCTCAAATATGTTTTGTACCAAGAATCGAATGATAAATTTCTAGCTTTTCTATTCGACACCGCGAACATGCAAGCGGTTTTACTCAACACGCTTTGGTCACGTTTTTGACTGTACTGTGAAGTACAAAGGTGTACGTGTAAGTTCAGATTCAGCTAAAAGCTAAACTAATTTCAGTCGTTTTGCATTGCTGTAATCTTGTGTGAGAGTAGAATAGTTTATTCCAAGTTAAGCTAAGAAACTATGGATGTTGCACCTGGAACAGCGTTGAAAAAGTGTGGAAATCTGGAAATTTGAGATATTTCGAAGTGCACCAACTCTACTGTATCCATGGTGTGTTGAACGATCGATGTAATTGACTCTGTTCTTTAACTGTGAGGACTGTTTAGTGGTGGGCTCTCATCTTTTACCAGCGTTTTTAGCAAGTGTCATTTGAGCAGGGTATGGTCAGTTAGGTTCATCAAAGTATACTTCATTTGAACTGCAAAATTTTTGTCTTTAAAAGCTGTAATAAAGAAAGTGTAGGTATTTTCTTAATGGAACAAAAAGTTAAAGAGAAAAAAGCTAGGTTGCCTTGGGTGTGTTTGGATGTTGTTAAAGTACAAAGCTCTGGGAACAGTTGCTGTAATTGACCTTT
Organism: Acanthopleura granulata; assembly: GCA_016165875.1. Lineage (NCBI taxonomy): Eukaryota > Metazoa > Mollusca > Polyplacophora > Chitonida > Chitonidae > Acanthopleura > Acanthopleura granulata. Next base: position 12,637,812 of record JABBOT010000011.1, on the reverse strand, counting down.
TTTTCTTATCTGGGGTAATTCTCTGTTTAAAAGCCTCCGTATTAGTCATTGAGAGGGGGGAGGGGGCACGCATCTGTTACCCTGGGAGTCTTAAGGCAGGTCTCTGTATCTCTTGGCACCCTAGGGGAGGGGTTTGGGGAGTACTCCTCTCAGTGTCTGTTATGATTAGCTGCCCTTAGTGGAGACAGGTTCCTCATGGCTACTTGTCCCTTTAGGTTAATACCCCACACTGATGGAGTCTGATGTATCGAAACCCCTGCCCTCTAAATGTAAAAACGCCCACCCTGCAGACATGGCCACATAAACTTCTAAACTATAAGCTCTTGAAAGCTGGGGCTTTTTGTTTCAATTTTTTGCTTTTTGCTTTGTGTCAACTGTGTGTACTATACTGCACCTAAAGTTTGGCTATTTTTTTTTCAACTTACACATTTTTTCTTCAATGTAATTGGTTCATCCACCTTACACAGTGACGAAAGAGCCTTTTTTTCTTGTGGAATTTGATTTCGTGTCCGGGGGGTGGGGTGGGGTGGGGAACTGCAATGCTGTTTTTTAAAGCCATTATGTGATTCTGAAAGCTCACTTTTAGGGGGTCAAATTTTAGGTGAAGTACAGTAATTGAGAGGGTGGAGTTCAGTTCTTCCAATCTTATCTGAGGCTGACACCCCCCTCCAATGCCCTCATGATTAACATATTTGGATTAGAAGTCTGCAGACTATTAAAATGGAAGTTATATGCTAGATAGTTGCCAAATTGAATTAGGAATACTGCTGTCTCTTTGATTTTCAAAGTGAGACAGTTCAAAATTGTCACCTCTAGGTACATATACCCTGTAATTCCGCCTAAAAGTTGGATTCCCATTTGGAACCTTATGTGTTTTTATGTGTAGTTTTTGTATTGTTTGAAATCCGGAAAAAGCAACGCTGCATTTTAATTAACAACAATGATTGACCTTTTCTTATTAACTGCTAAGTTAATCTGCTCAACACTGCAGATCTGACCCCTGATCGACGAGGTCACAGAATTGATCCAACTCTGGGTCCCCATCATCGTTCAGCTGCAGCCTTAAGTCAACAAGCTTGGCAAATCCCCAGCTTAGTTTGGGATGTGGCATGGGTTTACTCTGGGCACATTGGTTTCCTTTCTGTAAAACCTAACCGTCTTTAGCATAAGTTTAAACCTGCTTGAGTACAAAATTAAGTAACAATCAATAAATCGGTCTGTCTGTAACTACCATGAAACCAGTGCAACATTTTACTGTCATCGGACATCAGCATAGCATTTTGATTGATTTCTTTGTTTTATTTTGTTTGCTGACTGAATGGACAGTACAACCAGATGAGTAGTGGTAACATTAAACAAAGGTATGAATATAGCCTATAGGTGTGTGTGTGTGTGTGTACGTGAACAGTTAACGCATATTGGTGGAATTAAAGCTGACAGGAGGGTACGGAAGTAATGGAAAGAAAAAGAGAGAGGAAGAAGTCCATCTCGGGTCCTGTATTATTTTGGTGGACTCAGTGTGAAGCCACATCACTGGTGATTATGTTTACCTGGTAACCCCTCCAGTGTAGTTCCACTGGTGCAGAAGGCCTGTTTATATTATGGATCGGCTGCGTGCTTGCATGCGCGCACAGGTATGCGTGCCACGCCGTGTTATTACATCAGTTAGCGGGCTGCGTGCCCTGCTGAAGTGGTAGTAAGAATAGATAATGAGGCCACACTTAGGCGTGCACTATCTCGTTAGCTGGCCTGTCCCCCTTAATTAGAATTTGTGACACATATATGTATGTCCTGCAGGTATATTGCAAACGAAACGAAGCAGAAAAAATGACCTGAAAACAAAACTCGTTTTGACCCAGATAAGGTAGAAGTGTTGCCATGTCTACATGTTGTTTGCAGCAGGGGATAGCCTGCTACAGGTGTTGTACTGAAAATAGTGATCCAGTTTACCTGAGCTTTAATTATGCTTTCTGGCTAATGTATATGCAAATATTTACAGTAATGCTGCAGACATTCTTAAATATATGCAGGAGAGCAATATTGAATAGCCTGTAAAGTCGGTTTGTTGATATTTATTCACCAGCAGTCGGTCTGATTACATATAAATTAATAATAAAGAAGATAAGAATAATATAAAGGCATCTAAAGTTACCAGAAAATAGTCGAGTGACTATGGTGTGAATAAGGTTCAGATGAGCTTTTTCTGTCCCGTTTTGAGTTCAGTGTAGAAGGACATAACTATGGACTGGCATGTGTAAAGAAATACCGATATGACAAGAAACGTACAAGTGTAACTGGAGCTACATTCCATAGCTAGTGGGAATTTCCCTTTGGCTCAGTTGGTAGAGTGCTGGTCTATGGCTGCAGAGATCCTGAGTTCAAATCCTGATGGGGCCCACAGAGTAAACCTTCCATTCTTTACACAAAGAATCTTGTAAACAAGCAATCTGAACACATATACACATAAATGACCTAACATTTCGTCCATGCCTAAGTTGCTAATTTTTTTTTAATTTCTGACAATTTTGTTGATTGTAAACAGGTGTTTCAAGGTTTAATTGGAAGATTGGATGATATCCTGCTGGATAAATGTAATTCTTCAACCTTTTCATCCACCTCTGCAAACCAGTATTTTGAAACATTCTGACAACTTTGGGTTGTAGGGAAATAATTTGCACAATTTTATGAAGCTCACAAAAAAATCACACAAAAAAATTTTTTGAACGTCATTTTCTGAATCACTGCTTGCATAAATTGCTCTGAAAAAAGTGCTCTAGTGGTTGAAAAGGTTGAAGATTTACAGTAAGTTTCAGTGCCAAAGATGATAATTTAATATCTTTATTTACTTATAAAAGTGGACTTTTGGGGGCAAAATTTTAGGTCATTTATAGTACATACAGGTAGGCACCAGGTCAGGTATTAATGGCATGAAGTTGGATTTCAAGGAAGTCACCATTTTCAGAAAATAATATTGGATTTCTTCTAGAAACGTCTAGAGAAGTGTCTGTATGTCTAGAGATTTTACTGTAAATGGTCTAAAACTTCGCCCCAAAAAGTGCAAAAGTTATTTATTTTACATTATTTCTGGTGATGAAACTCACATTTTACTGGGAAGGTATCATCCAACTTTCCAAACAAATCTCAGAACAACTTTCTAACATCAGTAGAACTCTGAGAATCAGGAAAAATAAGCAACTTAGTCATGGACGAAATTTTAGGTCATTTAGGGTAAATACATGTAGCTGACGATGTTTTTGGTCGCCAGCAGCCAATCATATCCCACGACCCCTGACCCTTGACCAAACGAGATCGTGTGCTTGAATCCAGTCCCCTCTGGCATTACTATTAAAGCTTTAAGTCATCAGGTTTGTGATGTACATTTACCTAGCAAATATGGGTGGTTTCCTCAAGGCACTCTGTTTCTCACACCCATACCTGAACAGGTACATTGTAAGCCTGTCTAGCTAATATCGTCGAAGTGAGACAATCTTCAAGGGATCATACTGGGTCTTGGAAACCTTGAAAAACCTTGGAATCATACTTTAGGATATAGCGTTTCAAGGCTTAGAAAAGAAGGGGTTTTTGTACTTAGCACCTAGGAGGGGCTTGAAATTGAGACTACAGAACCAACCTGAGCTGCTGTGTGTAGTATACTGCCATTTTCTTGGGGAAACTTATTTTTCCAACATTATCGAAATTGCTTAACATGCTGATGTATAAATCTGAACTGTCAATTTATCAAAGTTATTTTACCCAGCTGTATTAAAATCTCTTCCTGTATATTAAAGTGCGGTATAATATTTTTAATTCAGGTATTCTGCAAACTAATTTGAACATTAAATTAAAATGAGCCATCACAGCAGTGAGTCCTAGCAAAAGAGATAAATGACTTAAAGTTTTGCCCCCCAAAGTACATCATAAATTATTACCTTTGTTGCTAACACTAACAGTTTTTAGATACTGCCAGCGTTCAGTCTTTCATGGAGACATACCATTATTGTTACGGAACAAAATGACTAAAAGAATGATTATGTCTTATAAAGGCATATTGCTTTGTTACACCATTTATATCTTAACACGAGTGAACACATAATGAGGAGACCGCCTTGGTGGTCTAGAGGTTAGAACGTCCACCTTGAGGTCTGGAGATCCAGGTTCAAGCCTGGACCAGGTCATACCAAAGACTTTAAAAATGATACTTGTTCCTGCTTTGCTTGGCTCTCAGCATTGATTGGTCAGAGCAAGGAAACAAGACTGGCTGGCTCGGTGTCAGTATGATGTGACTGGGTGAGGTGTCATGTCTGGTATCTTCGGCATGATGTTTCAATGGCGGCACCACTTTGGTGGCATCGACTGAGCACCTGCCACAAGAAGACACTATCTGCATGCACCAGAAGGACTCCCCATTGACTGAAACATTGTTGAGTACGATGTTAAACCCTAAGTGCTCACTCACTCGCATGATGAGAACGATGCTGTTAGTGGCAGGAATTCATAATCTGCTTCATCTTCCTCTGTGGGCACATGAACATTTCAGTGAAAGGCGTGTCCCTGTTGGTCTTATTTATGTCACCTTATATCGCCATAACAACAGATTACTTAACGCGTGATGGTGCATTAATTACTGCGTGATTTTCGTCTCGTCAACGTGTGTGTTATTTGTTGAACTTAAATTCTGCAGCTTTGTTAACAGCTTAGGTGAATCCTCTTTGGCGACAGCCTGCTAATTCTGTCTGACAGGTGATTTAAATACATTACACACGCTCTGTATGACACGGTCTTTTCGTCCTTTTTTTTTTTTTTTTTTCTTTTTTTTTTAAGCGCTCGATTCTGTAACTGACTGCATTTCGACCTTGTTGAAGTTTGATACAAGGTCATATTAAATTTAATATGAAATTTCAGATGTGAGGTTAAGCAAAGTTTAAAGAGCTACAGAGTGGATGCCTCCAGTGTGTGTGCTTAGCTGTGATTTCTATGCGGCTTCATGATGTAATTCTCATTGAGAAGATACATGTTACAGATAGATTTCAAAACAAGATTTAAAAAACAAAACAGTTGCAAGTATTTTGCTGGTGAATGCCCACCAGAGTCGATCTGTTCCTGGCCACTGAAATCCCTGATGGTTTAAGGTAAATTTCTGGAACTTTATTTTATTATTATCACTGAATATATTTACCTGTACATAAATTTCATATGTAATGTAGGTATGTCTGCAAGTTTAAACATTTATTTTATGGCTATTGTCATAGAGCATCATTTAATGTAAGATGTTTCGATAGTTTTTACTCCTGATATTTACTTTCAACATGCAATGTTTGTTTATCTCACAACCCTAACAGACTCCTACGTTTGTGACCTCTTTATGACCTGGTCTGATTATTTTAATAACAACAAGACAGTGATATCACAGGTCTGCAAGAAAGCTGATCTAAGTGTCGAAGTCCGCCCTGTGAATGCCCTGTCCCCTGTGTCAGTAAGGCAGTAGACTAATCCAGGGTCACACAGACTGTTGATGTTAATTTGTGATTTGTAAGCAGTGTCATGATTGAGTCAAAGCAGTGTGGAATAGTTTATGAGTAAAGTGGTTTTTTTTAAACATTACGTGTACTTTGAATTTAAAGGTAATCACAATGTTTCTCATGTGAGAAATGATAAGGCTGTAATGTTGCCAATGAGGTGTTAAGACATAATCATTCACTCTCAGGCTTTTATCTATTTTGATAGGGAAATCTGATGCAATTGTGTTCCCTTCAAAATTAAGCTTCTATGGCGTAAAACTGGTTTTGGTCCCATCCAAGGCATACAGTCAGATACCGCCATGCTTCTATTACCACTCAAAGCCTCGAGTTGGACAGAACTGTGTTTGTATTCCATCCAAGGCTTCAAGCCTTCTAGTCAGACTCATTTTTGCTTGTATTCCTACCCATACCTTCCTAACACAACTGTTTGTGTGCTGGCATTCCCACCTGAAGCTCCCAGTCAGGCACAACGATGCTTATATTCCCATCCAAACCTTGCTGTCATATACATGTATGCTTGTATTCCCATCAGAGCCTTCCAGACACAGATTTTCTTGTATTCCCACCCAAAGCTTTTGGTCAGACACAACTATGCTTGTATTCCCACCCAAAGCTAACAGTCAGCAACATCTGTGCTTGCAATACCACCCAAAGCTAATAGTCAGTACCAAATGTGCTTGTATTCTAACCAAAAAGCTTCCATTCAAATACAGTTTTTAAAAAAGTACACTTTAAATGCCTGTGATATTTTTAAGCACAGCTTTCCTGCATAATCATAGGCATCCTTATTATTTAGAGAATAAAGTTTATTTACTTGTAAATGTTTGGAAAATTACTGTGATAAAGGTACATCATAGACCTTGTTCTTGAAGTTTGTAAAGGTCAGCTTAAAGCTTTGTTGTCGTGGTTGCGTGAACAGCTGTCTGAAGTGTCGACATTTCATTCATTGACTCATGATCAATGCAGATGGGCTAAAAACTGAAGGGCTTAGCACGCTGTCATCTCTAGTGCCCTTAAGAGGGTTGTTTGCGCACTGTGACATGCGACAGTTACAGTTTCATTCAAACTTTGACTTCAATGAACTCAAGGAGCAGTGCTTTTTTCGATCGATCTTGGTGGCAATCTAAGTGGCACGACTTCTTGACAGCTGACTTGCACTACTTTTTATTAACATCAGCTCATAGATGCTATTTTTGGGGGGGGGGTTCTTTCATCTGATATTTTCGGAGGCAGTTTATACATTGTGCAAGTGTCTCCCGAAGTACATGTAGGCTGGTGTAGAATCATTTATCTTCTATACCAGTATTTATTCCTAGTGTAAATATTTTTCATCAAGGCGGTGACTTCAAATATAGTTTCAGGGTCGTTTAGATATATATATGTTAATGTATCAGATATTTTCTTTCAGATTTTTAGCAAAATTGTTACAAAGAAATAAAAGATTTGTACATAAAGGTTATTTTTGGTTGATATAGATCTGGTGTAGATTTTAAAGCGAAACTGCCGGGAGGATGAACAACTGTAATAGTCTATGCTGTTTGTGTGTATAAATCACAAATATTGTGCATAAATCACAGGTATTGTGTGTAAATCACAAGGATTTAGCAATTAATAACAATTGTTGTGTATAAATTACATGCATTGTGTATATAACACAAATAGTCTGCTAAACTGTACCACACATAAATTGCTTCACAATGAGTGAATCGTCTGGCCACGAATAAGTATTTAATGCCAGTTTAGTAAACCTACAACTTTATCCTGTGATTTACTTTGAAATACTGGTACTGGTATTGATGTATGCATCAGGTAATCAGTATGGCCATAAAGGGATGAAAGGAATGAGAAAATGGCATGGTTATTTGTACATAGAACCAGTAAAGAGGTTTTGACTGACATATTTGAAGACTTGAAAACTCATCGGGGCATGTGAAGCCAATTAGTAGGCAGTGAAGACAGTGTGGTTGTAATCTTCATGCATTCACAGATGCATCATTTTACTTGCAGAAGTCGTACATGGCTGTACCAGTACAGGGGTCTCTCCTCTAATGGTGTAAGTTTAAACCAGTAACTGCAGGCAACACATGCTGCTTGTTACTGGCTGACAAACGATCAGCACTGACCAGTGTAGCCTATCACCACATGCTCAATTACCTCCAAGTTGACCATGAAATTTGGCCAGGGGAATTCCTTGATTAGGCAGAACAAGTGAGGATGGGAAAAGAATTTCTCACCCAACATTTCTGGACAGATTTGACAGTTTGAGCTGTTAGTGTGAGATTTCCAGCAGATGCTATGAAGTTTTGATCAGAACGGTTAATTCTGGAATTTGCTGGTTTGCGTTGTCTAGATAGTTAGTGTATGTATTCACAGTTGTAGGTGCTGTCTTTATCCGCTTTCTTCATCAGAAGGCCTTTCAGGAAACACTTCTGTCCAATTAAGGAACCTGGACCTATGTAAGCATACACCCGTGTTTCTTCAGGCAAACTGTCCAGTAATTGAGAACTAAGACCAACATTTAAAAAGTCTTTGTTGAAGGGAACTCAAACCTAGCATAAAAGATAGGGTAGGCAGAGGTTTTTGTAGCCAATCTCATTTTAGAAACTCAATTTGAACCAATCAGAATACTCAGAATATTTGGTCAAAATTCAGATTTCCGATATTTCTCATGGATACCACAATGAGAAAGTGGCTAGAAAAACAATTCTGTAGGTTGGTAGTTTATTTCTCAAAGGTGGAGATTTTAAAGGAATTAACATTGAGAGAAAAGTCCAAAAGAAAGGACAAATTCCATCAAAACTGAAATAAAAACTTTGGGGCCCTTTTTTGGAGGGTCACTTTGATTACACCCAGCAAATATATTTTTAACAATGGCCAAATGGAATACCTGCCAATGTTGTAATGACTGCATCCAACTGTATGCTGTACCTTTAGCAGAAGACTCCTTGACAGGTGATCAAACGTAGCTGGTGAAATGTCGGAATTTGCCATGAATTCTTTGCCATCATCTGTGTAGCGAGAAGTGAAATTAGGGTTTATTTTTGCCCTGTACTATTATTCTTGGCCTGTTAATTCAAGAACCTTGGCTTGCCACTGTCCATCACAGATTTATTTACGCTTCTGTTCTCGAGCTCAATTCTGGCAGAGTGCTGAAAGATAGGTGTGGTCTACTGTTTGAAAACCTTCAGATGTGAAAAATGGGAAACATGAAGTTGGGTGTCCATCTAAATATTGGATTAGCCCTTTGTTGGAAGAATTATAATTAGCTTCGCTCTTTGACCTTGTCGCATGTGCGCAGTTTGTTCAAGGTTATTCTGAGGAAGACATTGTTCAGTGAAGACAAATAAAATTACAAGGTATACTTTTAGTATATCCCATGTTTGTCTCCAGAATCAAGTGAAACAAGGTGCTTATATCACCATGAAAGTTACCCATTCATTTGTGAAAATTTTGAGGAATTCTGTTAGCAGTTGATAAACTGAATAAGACACTCATACACAGGAACAACCTCGAAGAATCGGTGTTGGTGTGTGATCTTACTACTGTGCATTAATTAGTGTGTCATTAGGGAGCCGTTTCAAGTTTGGCAACATTGTTGACTTTGTAGCCGTTATCTACCAAGTGGGCCTGTAGTGTGATTCCAAATTTTTTTTTAGGGTGTGTGTAAGTGCCGGAGAGGATTGGTCAAAGTGGGTAGGGGTTTCCAGGTAGCTTTGGAGTAAATTCATTGACTTCTACTGTAATAGTTTAGATGTAGCCACCTTTGGGACAATTTTTAGCCATCTTGCATGAAAGGGAAATCGATCTGGAACTTACCTATAGGTATGTCATGGAATCGCATCATGTATTTGATAAAGTGATTGTTTCAAATCTCAGAAAATTTTGTGGAGACAGATTAATTAGTAATTATCTTTCTACAAAAGTGTCAAAATATAAAATATTAAAACCCCTGAAAATTACTTCACACACCTCAGAAACTTCTGGGGAGACAGAGGCAGATTAATGATTATGCCTCTGTGAAAGAGTCAAAATACAATTCTGACATAACCCCTGAAAGATAGATAAATCCGGAGAAAGACCGCCTGGATAGGACATAAAGCGACTGGGTCTATCTGTATCAGCTGTAGGAATACAGGACTTCACAGCTCTGTAGGGCCAGCTGAGGAGAGGAAAAAAGCCCTGACGTACCTCTGAACAGATGTATGTTTGATTCTTTGCCAAAACTACGTACTGGTACTTGACGAAAAACAGATCATGTACTCTTAATGCATGTATCTTTAAAACTCGTATTCTCTTGATCGCTTTGCTGTGGTATTTCAAGGTTTTATTATTTGTATAACTTTTTTCCCCGAACTGCTTTTTTTTTTTTCATGTTATTTTTTTTCATCTTGCACTAGCTGTACCCAGCATTACAGTACAAGGTACTCTGCACTAATGTTAAAGGAATGTCCAAGTAAGGTTCACTCTCTACACAAAGTAAGCCGTGCTTGCAAATCATTTCAAATTCGACTAAGTTGGTTCCATTGACCAATTGCAGTGTGGTATGTTTGAGCCCAGTAAATTACAGTAAAGTGACCTTTTCATAGTCATCTTAGTACATATATACATATTGCTGAAAGGTACCTTTGTTCAGCAGCAAATGAGGTTTGGGTCAGCGAGCTAGCTAACGAGGAATTTCAGAAGTTTTGAATCAGATCATAAAAGTATATAATGTTCTTGATCATAACTTAATTAAAGCACCTTAGATGCAAACATGCACATGTATGGTTTTAAAACTGGTAGCACATACGTGTAATGTAGCAGGCTGCAAAATTTGTGGCCTAGCTGGTTTCCAAGCCTGACGTACAATGTTATATGGTATACATTTTTGGTGTTGATCCCTGATGCATGAACAGAAGGAATTAAACTTTGTTCAGAAAATTTGAAACATCAGTGTCTCCCAAAGATAGCAAAATAAAAATATGGACATGAGTCCTGTTTCATAGCTCTAAAGCTCTCTGATATCTCAATTCCCATACACTTCATAATACCGTGATCAGCAGCTGGAGTTCACCAGTCCACCTCGTCAAATTCCTCCTGGCACAGGTTGATTGCATTTACAACATGTTCGCCACCGTACTCTGGTTTTAATAATTTTCACCTTTTTTCTGCCAACGTGTTAGTTAGCCAGAGTTTTAGCCCTGGTAACATGTTTAATAAACCTACAGCATCCTTGGCCTTTTACAGCACTGTTGGAGCATGGCTTTTTTGTTGGCACATAAAAATGTGGTATAAATTGAGGTTATACCACCAATCCCCTCAGAACTGGTCTCCTGCCTAATGAGCTAATTAACCTTTTCTCAGGTGAAAAGTAAGGTAATATAAACAAGTCAGCTGTAGCTTGTTCTATCTGTATACTTAGCCGTTCATAACCCGATGCCGGAGTTTTCAGTTACCTGGTACTTAACATCTTGTCATCAGTACATGTACCTTTGTATAGGCTAAGCGTATCACTATTTCCCCAGGGGTGTCACTTTTTATAACTATATGGAACCAGATATATATTCAACATGATACCCTTTTTTCAGTTTTATGCTTTTTTCAGAAAAAGGGAATTTGAATTCTTATGTCTCTGCATTGGTCTAATTTGCACAAAATCTGCGTATTCATGTTGCATTTATACCTGGTTCCTTTTAGCCATAATCAGTTAGATCCCCGGGGAAATACTGATGTTGTTTGAAGTTCAAAAGGCAACTTACAGTAAAGTTGTATACAGAGGCAGTAGTGTCATTGATTGTTTGTTCTTAGTCAGAACCCAGCTTACTCCTCAGAATCATCTTATCAGCACTCTAACACCGTGACACATTAGGTGCAGGTTCAAGACTACCCTAGGAAAAGGGGATTTGTAGATTCCCTCACACTCACTGGTGTGACTAATTTGTTGGTTTGATTTATTTGATTGGTGTATTACGCCGTACTCAAGAATATTTCACTTATGCGACGGCGGCCAGCATTATGGTGGGAGGAAACCGGGCAGAGCTGTGGTGAAACCCACGACCATCCACAAGTAAATAAAATAAATAAATTAGTTAGTTAGTTCTAGTTAGTTTTAGTTAGTTAGTTCTTCGTTGGTATCACTGTACTCAAGAATTTCTGACTTTTATGCTCAGATTGCCCCCTGAGAACACTAACATTTGCCAGCCTGATTTACATTTAATTGACAAATGAAATCTCTTGACTTAAAGCTGCTGCTGAATCAATGATAGTTGGATTAATTAGTGCCTGCTGCCTTGTGCAAGTTATTAAAAGCCTTGTTCACTGGTAGAGGAAGCAATCATATAGTGAAGAATAAACCATAATTAGATCATCAGAAAATCATGAATATATGTGTGGAGAAAATCAAGATTAGGTCGTGGGAAAAATCATGATTAGATCTGGAGAAAATCATCATTAGGTCTCATTAGGTCTGGAGAAACCTTGATTGGGTCTTGAGAAAATTAGGCGTGGAGAAAAATCATGATTGTGTCTGGAGAAAAATTATGCTTAAGTCTGGAGAAAAGTCATGATTAGGCCTGGAGAAAACCATTACCAAAAGGAGCATTTAAATAACTGATTTGTTTCTTCGTTACGATTCATAAAGCTAGTGCGTCCCAAAAAAGTTTATGCTGAAGCATTGTGTGCACACTTGGTAAATCTGGGCACACTTGTTCACCTACAACTATTTTTTTTTTTTTTTTTCTAAACTGACACCCTGCCAAACCCTTATGGCTAGTTTTAGGTCAACTGTAAGCTTTTTGGTCTCCTCACTTTTAAGATTGATCAGTAATATTTGTGAAAGCCATATAGGAGCTGCACATTCTCTCACCCTACTTTGCTCTCCTTCCAATTGGCAAACAGACACTCTACCTTTTAATATTCCCACTCCCCACATACAGAGCCCTTTAGCCTTTAACACATCCTACCTATAGCCTCTGCCCTGATTTGAGTGATGCCTTAACATAAGAGCAGGACACTTAGCCTGTTACCCCCAGGGTGAGAAGACCTTAGACCCTGGGCTGTTAACAGGGCTCACATGGGCCTCCCTGGGGAGATGAGGGAGGATGGATTACATGCCCCTGGAGTGAGCTGCTGATGAAATGTGTCAGAAATCACCAGCCAGGGGCAAGGGGCCTGCAGTAAACACCTAAACAAAACCTAGCTGTATAATATTCTTTAAGGTATATGTGCTTCATAGTATAGTTGTGTGGTATTTAACATTTTCACATCTTCATAGTAGTGTAGAACAGCCTGTTTGTGATGTCATGATAATGGTATGAATTTCAGTTTTTTCGATTATTGGACGACAGTGCACGTCTTTGGATCCTCTCAGCAGAATGTACGCTTAGCAAAACTGATGTCGATTGAAGGAACATTTGTGGAAAAATCAAAAGGACATTACACTCTCTTACATAGACATTACTTCCTTTGTTTAATTGGTGCAATCACTTACAGTTATGGCATGCAAATTACGCCTGCTCTGTGTTTCAAATGAAGGTGCATATGTATATAACATGGAGTACAAGCCTTGTCTGTCTGTGTTTGCTGGCTTCATGTGTCACACTGTTGTTGTTGTTGTTTTACTGTCTGCTGTAGTCTGAAGGTACAGTTATCAGGAACCTTCTGGTAACTACTGAGTCTTGTAACTTGTAACTAAAGACATGATGCAGCAGGAGGGACTCAAGCTGCAGGTGGACAACTGTTTATCACTATCCTCTTCAGCTTTAATACCATCCATGTTATCCTTGTCCTACCTCAGAATGCTTACCACCCCCACCCACGCCCAACCACTACCCCTCTCCATCCAGCCTTCATCCACACAGCCATTTAACCTACCCTGAGGGTCAGGTCAGGTCTCAGGCCAGATCTATTAAACTTCAAACAGTTTGCCATTAACCAAGGGTCGAGACTTAAGAGAGAGTTAGACTAAGATACTAATGTAGTCAAATACTGGTCCGGACTTGAAGAACGTGATGCTTGACGCTTTCAGAAAGTATTCTTATGGTAATGTTTGAAATTCAATTGCACATACATGCTTCTGAGTTCAGCTGTACTTGGAGGGAGAATGTATGTATTGCTCTCACTGGCTTTGAAATATCTCAGATGACCCAGTCAAATTTCATCCAATACTTAAAGTTGCACATTTTTCGTGATTCTGATTGTTGTGTGGATTTCAGAAAGGTGATGTAAGTTAGGTGGGATGAGTGTAAATTTTCAGCTCCAAAGTAATATTTTTTGAGACAAATGTAACAAACATTTGCAAGTGAAATAAAGTCATATTCTTGTTCAGGGCAATCTTCTTTATATCTGCTGTTTGTTGACTGATGAACTTGCTGCTCTTTCATAATAGACACTAAATTTTAAGTTCTACAAGTTGTTTGTCTGTTATGCCTTGTCAATGTCTTTTAGTGCGCATGTACTCATAGTTTATACACAGGATGCTGCTAAACCAGTCAGGAGTCTTTCAGATATAGATTGAGATTTGTGCACATTTCTGTCCATCAGTTAAGGCCCGGATTATTCCATGTTCAGTGACAATCAGAGAAAAATTCAACCTGCATTTCTTAATATGCTGAAGCAAAAAACTTTACCAGTACAAAATACTGCTCATTATTAGAGATATTTGCTTGCCAAGAGATTTATTTATTCATTTATACTCACAGCAATCGCATTGATGAGAGGCACCTGGATCATTACTCTGCACCAGCGAGCTAATCCCCTCAGCCATGGGGCCCCCCAGCCTGCCCAAAAGAGCTTAAAAAGAGAAAGTGAGACAACTTTTAAACGCATAGAGATGATACATGTACCTTTGTCATACATGAAAACACTAACATACATGTAGGTGTCGTAATCTTTAGGAACATATGTTCATTGAGAGCCAAAAAGGATTGGGTAAAAGCAGCAATAAAATGAGGTGTCCTTTTATGCACATTCATGTAGAAGAGGTGTTTCATTTCGTGCAGTTTTATACAGAGGACAGGTGATTTGAAGGCGCACAGAAGTGAGATGCTTCTCAGTTTCGTGCTGAAGACAACATGTTTTGGAGGAGAATAGAAGCAAGGTGTGACCTCAAGCAGTTAGTAGTTTTCCAGCTATAACCTCTCCATAGGTGGTCTGGATGTGTCTTCAGTTCCCGCACCTTCCTCTGTATTCGGTGTACATATAGAAACCATTATACTCCATCCTCTTTTTCCGTAAAACTTGCCACTGTATCCCTAAGGGATGAAAGTTAAGCATGAAAGGTCTAAGGGGACAAACCAGGGCTTAGCAGCACTGGTTGGAACTCGGCACTCTTAGAATGTGAAGCAGGTCGGCTGGCTGGAATAGAGTGATGAATGAATTCTCTGTTGGCACAACCCATGTCATGACCCCTATCAACTCATTCCCTCCCCTAAACTTGTAAACATCGCTTTTGGAAGGGGTTAAAGTGACTTGTGTGTTCTGAGGAGATTTCTGAAGTTTATCACTGTTTTAAGTCTTGAGTTGGAAACTTCAAAGATGTCATACTAGCTATAACCCAAATGATGAATTTTCATGAATCCATTTATTGAATTTTCATCACTGATCCCACTTCTGTTCCTTCATCGGGCAACAAGTGTTTTTTTCACTACAATGTTTTCATAATTAAATTAATTTATTTACTGGTTGACCTTGTATATATACATATATATATATATCCGGTGATGTCCACTTCTACTGGTACTAAATGATAATCATTCCACAGACCAGCTCAGTATTTATTACAACTGTATTTCCACAATTTACTGATTTCCCAGAAACGTTGTACCATTTTAAGATAAGGGAAAAAGCCTCTCAGTTTTTCGTATGGCTATGTGAATTACACGTGTAGGCACATATTTTCCACAAGATACAACCCACCTGTAATTAATTTAATTCTTAGTCTAATGTAACTGCCCGCGACATGTGCTATTTACTTTCAGTTCACCTGTTCAGGGAATACTTGACAATGCTTGCGAACAGGGCCATGCACCAGAGCTACATGTTATGTGATTGATATGTATATACCTCCATGACTGACATGTATATACCTCATGGCTGATATATATATATACCTCCATGACTGACATATGTATACCTCCATGGCTAACATGTACATTTCATGTACATCTATACTGCTCTATATTATTAAGATTATATATATATATATATACACACATACACGCATACATACATACGTTTTTGAGTGACATGTATACATACCATCAGTAGGCTTGCACCTGTTGTTTTTGAGGGAATCTGCCATTTTCTGAACGTTGTGTGTAAATTTTGACCAGTTTGTACAAATTAAAACAACATGTTTGTTTCAAAGACATAATCTAACTTTTGTTAATAGTGCATCATTGATTGTATTTCAGTGCGTGGATATCTATATTAGATATAAAGTTATATCCAGAGGTTTTCGCAAACTCTCTCTGTATTTATTGGAATTACGTGTACATTTCTATGTAATGCAAGGACAAGGAACAAATAATAAAAATCCTTTGGCAATAGACTTCACAAAGATTTAAGACAGAAAGAGTGTTAAATTTGTATGAATGGGCTCTTTACCTGTACAAGTAAATGTTAGATGTGTAATATTTCATCTGATTCGTGACCTTCTAGATTTTTGAACAAATCCTTTCAAAACTACTAAAGTTTCTAACCACCGAACTGTACACACATACGTGTAGAGTGGTACAAATTAAAAACATGGAAGAGTTGATTAATTAGGTAACAGGTGGTAATTAATTATGAACTGATTATGAACTGTTTGTGCTTGAGTTATGACTCAGAAATTGGATTGTCTGACAGATTTAACCCGGAACACCAAACAGTGCAGACAAATACTCTGGACAAAACCTCCTGCTTTACTTCTTTAACCTGTTTGCATCTTTGCTAGGCATTTATTCAGGCACATTCTGAAGGCATTATTCTGTTGTTAAAACTTAAATTAAGAATGTGCATGAATTTCACTGAAAGTTGCTCTTTCATATGCGAAAAGGTTGAGGAATTAGGGTAGTGCAACCTTTCTGGCGATGATGATACGTGTTTGAATCCAGTTCCCGCTACTTTAGTTGTGGCTTTACGTTGGAGCTTTGACAGTGTTCTTTGGGCGTTTCAGTTTCTCCATGGACAAACCTAACAGCCCCATCATATAAGTGAACAGTTGCTGACAGCACAGTTTTTTAAGCACTATTCAAATAATCATTTTGCAAATTATATTTATCAGCATGATTTTGTAAGAGTTGAACTGAATTTCTAGGGGGCACAGTTAATCTACCTGAACAAACACAGGGTGTGTAAATTTTGTACCCCTTAGAATTTTGTCCATTCTGGAATTTTGTCCCTGCTGGAGTTTTTATGCCTGCTGGAGCTTTGCCTCTCTGAGAGTTTTGTCCCTCTTGGAGTTTTGTTATTTATTTATTTATTTATTTGATTGGTGTTTTACGCCGTACTCAAGAATATTTCACTTATACGACGGCAGCCAGCATTATGGTGGGTGGAAACCGGGCAGAGCCCGGGGGAAACCCAAAACCATCCGCAGGTTCCTGGCAAACCCTCCCACGTACAGCCGGAGAGGAAGCCAGCATGAGTTGGACTTGAACTCACAGCGACCGTATTGGTGGGAGGCTTTGGGTCATTGTGCTGTGATAGAGCGTTAACCAACTGAGCCACGGAGGCCCCCCTTTAGTTGTGTGCCTGCTGGAGAACATGCACCAATCAAAGAAGGCCGAGAGCGTAAAGGGCCTAAAGTACACTTCTTGACACTATAAACAAGTTAGAAATCTGCGACCAACTTTTCTTTGCCACTTAGCCTCTGTAATTTCGTGCTAATTGGCCTTGTATATACTGGTTACATACAAACACGTGTATACAGTTACAGGCTCATTAGATTTTTTGACCTTGGGGCCAGATTTGCATAAGTATTTCTGAACAATTTGAATGGCAAACATATGAGTGGAGCAGTACTACACTGCTGAGCAGCACACTTGATATCAGGCGGAGGGGTCATGGAGTGCAGAATGATGGTTCTGATTTGATACATGTTATTAAGTGTGCAATTCAGTCTTTGTCAGTTGAAGTGCCCTGGCCTTTTAGTATATATTTGTAGTCAATAATAATTACACCATGCCACCTTAAGCTAGTTAAGATTTCTTTTTTTTTCTACCGTATGTGACAGGTGGCAGTGGTGTAGTGGATAGAGCGCCTGCCTGATGAGCGGTAGATCTCAGGCTCAATCCTAAAGCCCGTCATGTATAAGACTTGAAAATCATTAATCTCTATCTAGTGTGATGCTCAGCATAAGAGGATTGATAAGGCCAGTTATAAAATAAATGAAGTCCTATTTCAGCTTCGGTGTCATTTAACAAATGTGTTTGTGTGAGGTATTGGGTCAGGTGTGTGTATGTATATGCATTTATTTGATTTTAGCGTGGAATATCGTCCACATCAATTTCTGGAGCTCTGTTGAAGTGATTGAAGCATACATGATCAGACTGTGTAAAATGGGGACTGCTATAGAAGGGAGAGAACTGTTGATTCTCTCATTCTCTTTTCCACCTGTAAATTAGGCCTATTACCTGTGATTCCTTGTTTTCCATCATAATATTTTGGAAAACTGGTTCAGGTGTTGAAGAACAATTGTATGATCATTATCTAGGTAGATTTTATGGTATTCTAATCTGTTGTGACAATTTCTGGCCAAAAGAAAAGGAAATAATGAGCTCCGATTTGGGGTTAAAATGATGTGCAAGACATAACAGAAAACAAGAAATGAAGTGTGATTGGCCTGGTGGCCAGGTTTAATACCCGTTGGCGTTAGGTGACATCCATCCAAACTATGATTAATTCTTCTCTTTGTGTAAAAATTAATGAGCGCTCGTCAGATGGTCGTCACGATCAGGCAATCATTCATTAATAATGTTGCAAGAAAGAAAAAGAAAACATTAAAAAAATTCAGACACAGGACTCTGTACTTGAGTGTTTGACAATTGCTTCCCTCTCTGTGTTTTTTTTTTTTATTTTTTTGTTTTGTTTTGTTTATTTCTGTTGTCCTTGGATACGTGGTTGAACAAAAACCACCTGTCAGTGCGTAAGCCTTCTAATCCCAACTGTGGGCTTAATATGGCATTTCTAACAGTAACTTGTTTTGACAACTGTCTGGCGTCATCCTACCTCGATGCACGATGCATTTGTCAAAGTGCAGAAGCACTAAATCTCTCCTAGATGTCATAAGGTTACACAATTAATGTCATCTTCCTGGAATGAACAGTGCAGATACAAAATGCCACTTGTTAGTTCTCCTTCGTATAATAAAAATAAATAGATGTGTCCCATAAAAGCCTTAATAATTTGAGAACAGCAAATGATCCAGTATGTATTATATTAGTATGACTATATGTACTTCATAAGGGAAACTCTTCTACATACAGATGGAGTCTGTATTTCAGTGTATAGTTGTTAAAGGAAAAGTGATGTTTTGAGGATTATATGTCGTTTTCATGACTAGGAGCTGTAATGTAACACTTTACTATAGTGTTAATATGAAAGTTTTATAAATCACCTTTGTATAGGTTTAAAATTCGTTTTGTCAGACATATTTTATGGGGAATTGATCATAAGAAATCGAGAGCTTACACCTGTTTCACATGCTTTTGAGGTTCCAATTTGATTTCAGCGATTCAGATTTCATGGTGTTTGCTTCAGATTAATTTAGGGGGGTGTCTCCGTGGCTCAGTCGGTTAGCGCGCCAGCACATTCCAATGACCTAGAAGCCTCCCACCTATGCAGTCGCTGTGAGTCCAAGTCCAACTCATGCTGACTTCCTCTCCGGCTGTATGTGGGAAGGTCTGCCAGCCACCTGTAGATGGTGGTGGGTTTCCGCCGAGCTCTGCCCCGGTTTCCTCCCACTATATTGCTGGCCGCCGTCTTATAAGTGAAATATCCTTGAGTATGGTGTAAAAGATTAATGAAATAAATAAATAAGATAAATCAAATGAATGTACCAGCTCAACATTATGAAGTAAGATGAAGAGTTGTGATTGAGTGGGAGAGGAGGCGAGCTTGTTCGGTTAAACTTTGTTAGGGTCAGCTGCCTGGTTAAGTTTAAGAACTGTTGAGTCGTTTCTAAACCCTTGTTATAAATTTTGGACGTAAATAGCATGTTTAATTAATTGTTCTGGCATCTCATATCAGCTGTTGTGAAATTTTGATTTTGATATGTCAGTTACATCAACATCTTCTTGATTTATTCTCCCATGTTAATTCTGGTTATCACCAGAATAACCCTTCATTATATAAACATCAAAATAGACTTTCTGAAAAAGAATGGTAAGAAACCTAAACAAATGTTTTAAATACATGCATATATTAAGGTTATAATATTTGGCAAGAAAATGTACAAAGCAATAGATGAAGTATGGTAAATTTGACAACAGCATCTGAGTTAATCTGAGCATTGGGTATTTTTTAAAAACCCATGAATTACAGCTGACAAGCCAGCTGAATTGGTATGTTACAACTGTGATTCTGGACTTATCTCCCCTGTTCTCTCTCCCCAGGTGTCCGGGGATTCGATGCCAGCGTCAAAGCGGGGGACCAACTTTTTGGATGACTGCCTTAAGGACTTTCATTGTGCAGCTGTAAGTACTTTGTATTCTTGACATAATAGGCAAGGCCAATTTAATTATTTGATGCGTGATAGAAGTACCAGATTAATAAGAATGCATATGTGGGGTAAATAAGTTAGAAGTGACTTGATTTTTGATTTGCAAAAATCCAATCTTTTCTTCCCTGTCCATTTTGTCCCTGTGGGAATTTAAGGGAGTTGACTCCGTATTGGATGTGAATTTAGAGTGCAGACTCCGTGCTGGATGGGTAATTTTATGAATGTATATTCCATACTGGATGGGAATTGCAAGTGCACACCACATGCTGAATGGAAATTCTGAGTGTAGATTCCATGCTGTATGGGATTGTGAATGTCAGACTCTGTGGAGTGTGAGGATTGTGAGTGTGTTGGACTAAGTGAATGTCAGAGTGATATTAAAAGTGCTGAGTGAATGTTAGAGTGGTATGCAAAGTGAATACTGCTTACTGTATGGTGATTCATAATACTGACTCCATGCTGAATCAACATTCATTGCTCACTGTGCTGAATGGGGATACAGTGTTGACTCCATGCTGTAGGATTGAAATCAACATGTAGTCAGCTGACTCCATGCTTGCTGGATGGGGATTCCAAGCACAGACTCTAATATTTTCATAATGCAGATTCAGATTGCAGGCTGACTGCATCTTGGGTTGGAATTCAGCTGCAGACTACATCTTGGACCGGAATGATAGATCACATATACTACCAGCTAACAAAAGGGAGGCAATTCTCGACTTTAATTTGCACTACAGTCTCCACTGTTATGTGTATCCGTTCTTATCACCAAAATCAATTTGTAGAAATAGTCGAAGCTGTTTGTAGGACCATAAAGAGCATTTTCAGGTCGTAGGCTAAGAATTCAGTTTGTGTAGGTCTTCGTGTGTGACACACGAAACCAAGTGTAGATTTGCGATTTGCGAGTCACTTTTCTTTCCACCCATCTGTCACAGTTTTCCTCTCGTGAACAATCCCTTGAATTTGAAAGGGCGTTCCTGTATTTTGACTTGTTTAGCTCACCCATGGTATAGATGCTCCGTGGGTAATATTATACAGAGCATAGATTGTGCTGGGGAATAGGCTGATGATGAGTTTATAGGAAGATTGTTTCAGGTTACCTGACAGCATAACACTACAGCTGCCTTTCTTCCTGTTGAGATGCCAGTGCCTTCCACAGGTGATAAATATGTTAGATCTTATCACGCTCTTCACTTGATTAATGGCTAGCTATCTCACCTGACTTATTACATTAGGTGTTGTTTTGTTACCACGATGAAGAGGCTGGTACTCCAGTTGGCTGTGGCGGAATTTCCACTCACAAAAACAGTCCGCACTTGAGTAAGAATTACTTCTTATTCCTCTATCTGACTGTGAAGACCACAACATAGGAAAGATACAATTTATGGTTATGAAGTAAATATATATATGCTGCTTTTACTTTCATCAAAATGGCATGGTAAATGAATGAGGCAAAATATTGAAATGAACGCGTGTCATGTTTTTCAAAATGGCATGTATAACAAATGAAGCTAAATGTCGAAATGAACACGTGTCAGGTTGAATTCCAACACAAAGATATCTCCCGAATGCCAAAGTCAAACTGAATTATGCCAAAAATATCCAAAAATATTCAGTCAGAGGACGAAGGAACATTTCTGGAAGTGTTTTTGATTACTATTTTGTTTGATTTGATCTAAACAGTGTTCATGGGGTTCCTTGTTCTTGTTTTCAAGAATTCTGTATAACACCAGTAAATAAATAAATCTGTCTGAGATTTATTTATTTATTTGATTGGTGTTTTATGCCGTACTCAAGAATGTTTCATTTATAAGACGGCGGCCAGTATTGTGATGGGCAGAGCCCAGCGAAAACCCACCACCATCCGCAGGTTGCTGGCAGACCTTCCCACGTACTGCTGAAGAGGAAGCCAGCATAAGGTGGATTTGAACTCACAGCGAGTGAGAGGCAAGAGATCATAAAGTCGTGCTGGCGCACTAACCCCCTCGGCCAGGAAGGCCCCCTAAGGTAATGAGAGAAAGAGGAATTGGAAAGTCATCTGTCACTGACAGTTTCCAAATTTCAGCCTGTATTTCAGGTTTGGTGTGTTCTCTTCATTAATTAGCTGGGTTGTGATTAAGTTTTGAATTCAGTGTGGGTACCAGTGGTAAATTCAAGTTCGTCACAGGTACTAGATGAATATTAAAGTTTACTACAGGCACTTGTTGAGAATTTCATGTAGGCACATGTTCACAATTAAATATGGGCACAAGTTGAGAATGTGAGTTTGATATGGGCTATGGGCACTGGTTGAGAATTTAATATTGGCACTGGTTGAGAATTTAATATTGGCACTAGTTGAGAATGTTAGTTTGATTGGGGCACTGGTTGAGAACTCAGTATGGGCAATAGTTGAGAATATGAGTTTGGTATGCGCACTATATGTAGTTAAGAATTTAAATATAACATTAGCACTAGTTGATTTTTAATACGGGCAGTAGTTTGTAATTTAAGTTTGATATGGGAACCAAATTTAAGAATTTGATTATAATATTCATGGGATATTCTTGTAGACAGTTGTGAAGAATTTGAGTTTAATGTGGACACTAGGGTACTGTATGGGCAGTAACTGATAGTATGGACACTAGGGTGCTATATGGACAGTATTTGAGAAATTGAGTATGATATGAGCACTAGCTAAGAATATGATAATGTGGACACTTTTTTAGAATTTGAATTTGATAAGGGCACTGGTTGAGAAATTGAGTTTAATATGGCCTACAGTGAAGAATTTGAGTTTAATGTGGACACTTGGGTACTGTATGGGCAATATTTGAGAAATTGAGTGTGGTATGAGCACTAGCTAAGAATATAATAATGTGGACACTTTTTTAGAATTTGAATTTGAAATTGTTTCACTACACCCCATATTTCTGTCAGAATGTTTTAAAATATTGATTAGAGAGGTGGTTGAAAAGGTCAAAGAATTGGGGTTAAGGTAGTGGTTTGTATTTTTACCCCTAGGCCAGTTTTGGTCAAGGGGTATTGTCATAGTAGGCAGTGTCCTCCGCCCATCCACCCGTCTATCTGTCTCTCCATATTCTTCGCAAACGGTCTGTCTCTAGAATGGTTTAACTGATGTTCACCAAACTTATACCACACTCACACATTGGCATGGGGAAGAATCATATTGATTTTCAGCAACCTTAATCATTTTATTCAAGGTCATTTGGGTCGTTTAAGTTGAATTTTATACAAGGCTTGTAAACGCTCTATCTCTAGAGTGGTGTAGCGAAAGTTCACCAAACTTACACCACGCTTACAGAATGGCATGAGGAAGAACTTTATTGATTTCCAGTGACCTTGACCTTTGTAGTTCAGTGTACTTCTAACGCTCTATTTTTAGTCCAATTTCACCAAACCTACACCACAGTTACACACTGGTGTAAGGACGAACCCTATTGAGTTTCATCGGCTGTGACATTTTTTTCAAGGTCTTTGGGGTCATTTTAGTTAAATTTTAGAAAAGGCTTGTACACAGTCTATCTCTAAAACAGTTTTGCCCGAGTTCACCAAACTTTCACCACACTTACACAGTGGCATGAGGAAGAACTCTTGATTTTCAGCAACCTTGAAAAGGTCAAGGTCATTGAGGACGTTTAAGTTAAATTTATGAAAGGCTTGTAAATATCATATCACTAGAACAGTTTTGTACCAGTTCACCAAACTTACACCATACTTTCACTTTGGCATTAGGAAGAAGCCTATTGACTTTCAGTGACCTTTAAAGTCACTGGGGTCACTCAAGTTTAATTGTATAAAATGCTTGTAAATGCTCTATCTCTTGAACAATTTGTCCAAAGGGCACCAAATTTATACAACACAACACAATTTTATGAATGGCTGTTATTATAAATAATATCTCTAGAATTGCTGTCTGTTGGTTGGTTACATTATACATGTGCTTAAAGCCAAGGGTTTTTAAGTGCATTGCACAGTATCTTTTATACTTCAACCACTTCAGACTGACATGTTTAGATTGAGAGCTTAGATTTATGTCAGGGATAGTCATGCCAAGTAACTATGCGATTATATGTACACCATTCAAGGGTAAAACAAGATATTAACTGACAGCGATATACGGTCTTAATGTGTCAGTCCTTTCAACATCAGTGTTTGGAAGGACCGCAAATGAACTGCTAAAGGTACCAAACTCTGGTCATAAGCGCCGTTTCTCAGGTATTCTTGTGACTAAAATCTCAGGTTGCAGAGGCGGTGAAGTGGAAAACCCTACAATCAGTACCTATCGGATACTCTGTCGTTCTGGGTGTAGGGATAAATTGCCATCTGACTCTTCTCACTTTTGACTGGGAAAGTGGCGCCAATGAGTTCAGGAATGTCTCTTGTGTCGGGACTGTCTCCTGCGTGATGGTTTATGATTCTTCCTACCCTGCAAAAATGAAGTTATTGTGGGTAAAAACTGAGACCATTAAAAACTGGGGAAAAAAGGCCTCTAAAAATACCTTCATTAATTTTTAAAGATTTTTTTTTTTTTTTCAGCAAATTAAATGTAGTCCAATATTATGATTGTATGGTGGGCTTTATGGACCATATTGATAATTAATAATTTTTGATGTCACAAAACTTTTTGTACACCTCGATTTTCAACTCTGAATAAAGTTACCTTGAACTGTACACCTGTAATATATGCCTGTTTGTGGAGTTCTGCTTTATTGCCAGAGAAAAGTCAGCGTGGACTCACTGATGAACCAACATTATCAGTATGGTTGTTAAAACCTGCCATACAATAAAAACATTTGACTACATTTCATTTTGTGAAAAAATAATCAAAAATGATCAGTGAAGGGATTTTCAGATATGGTTTTGAATGGTCTTCTTATTCAACGTAACTTCATAAATTCTCTTTAAGAACTGTTTGTAAAGCAAGAAATGGTGAATCAAGTAAGTTCTCAACCTTTTCACTTGTTTGTAAGTTTAATTGAAATTGGCCAACCAACTTAATATAGTTTGGTGTCCAGTATCAAATCAAAAAAGCTGCATAAATTGCAATCAACTTAGCTCTTTCTTATGTGAATAGGTTCAGAAATTAGGGTAACCATTAAAGTTCCATATTTAGTACAGGAGCTAAATGTAAACAGCAGAATATCCAGTACTGGTACTGGAACTCAGTACTGGATATTAACTCAGATTAACTACTGGAGGCTAAAATCTCAGTGCACAGACTGGATGTAATGCGTACCAATAAACAAGGCAAAGAAAACAATGACAGGATGTATTTTTGACAGATGAATTGAAGATCATTTGACATTAGCTGTCATGGAAAATACAGTTTTGATCTGTTTTTTTTTTTTAGACATTTCTCAACCAAATAAAATGCATTGGAAGCATTTGATTCTGTTGTGGCCCTCTTCTTTTTTTTTTGCACATTATTTATTCTAGTTTATAATAAATGTGACATCAGGTTTTACGAATTTCTGCATTAAAAATAAGTATTACGTTAGACACCTATCAAATAATCAAATAAAAAAGTAACTAAATATTTATCAGTGGCAATGGATTGGTCACCATGACAACACTACATGGTTGACCTTGACAATAATGCCGTTTTGACCTTTGAACAGTGTCTGTGAATGGATTGAATGAGATTATCTTGTGCTGTAGCTTTTAACATATACCCTTTAACCTCTGTTTGTCTTCTAGTTGTGAACTGCAATAAATCTTCAGACGTTTTAATTATATTCTTTTTTTTTCTTTAATTCACATTAAGATTTAAATTGACTGATGAAAGAGAAAAGAATTTGTTTTTTGCCATTTTGGGCAGAAGAAAAAAGTGGCTGTGTGTTTGGGTGCAATTGGATTTGCATAATCTTTTGTCCCCTGGGTGTGAAGATTTCTTAAGGTCATTAATTTTCTTGTATATGTGTATGAAAGCGAAATGGGAAAACGTAAGAATAATTCCAACTGATGTCTGAGGTGTGGCTAATTAGAGATGGTGCAACCTTGAAGAGTTGATAAAATAAACAAATGTAGCAGTTCCTGAAACAGTTTACCTTGTTCAGTTTAGTACAGGTAACAAAGGAGGCGTTAATCTGGTTGGGATCTGGAAGATGGTGGGCGTACGTGTGTATGTAGATACAAGTTTAACCAGATTTACTATCTTAGTGATTATGTAAACTGTGATGTATCTCAGGTTGAATGATGGTTATCACCCGTAGGTTACACACTTTGGATATATGCTTTCAAAACCATCCGCAGTGAAAATGTATAGTCAGAAGCCTTTAAGACAGGATTAAGGAGGAGTGCCCACATGGGGGGGGGGGGAGGGGCAGAGGAAAATGTAATTAAGTTCACATTCATCAGTAATTTCTCAAATCATGTTAGCTACTCTGGGGTTAATGCGAAAGAATGTATAACCGCTTGAAATGATAGTTTGGCATGAATTTTATCTCTTCAATTGATCAGTATATGGCAGGGCTCCGAGCAGCCCTGTTTTTTTCAATTTTTCCGTATTTTTTGTATGCTTCCCTATTTTTCCCAATATTTTCCTAAATTTGCCAGATTTTGCCCTATAATCCCTATGTATTTTACAAAAATGGGTTGCATATTTTTAATATGTTGATAATCATGTATCGTGACCCAAACTTTACATGCAGCCTCCAGCAATACTCCGTCCTACTTCAGGAAGTCATTGATACTCATCAAGGGATAGTTAAGGAGCTACTTTGGTGTCAAAACCTGTCTTAATAGCAAGTTGTTTTGTAGAGGGCTGGGAGAGTCTGAATTGCTTCCCTAAATTAGCAAAAAAATGACAGTTTATTAAAACTGATATTGTACATTTCTTCGTACAATTAAGAAACAAAATTTAACGTGTCCTGAATTTCCACTTTGCCTGGTGTGACATCAAGCACGAATACATGTCTTCACCAATCGCTGATGTGTATCCACAAATGGCACTGCCCTTTCAAACACCCTTGACTTCATCCAAGCATAAGTGCCTTACTTGGCATCAAATCTGCCTGATTCGACATCATATGAGGAATATTATCACATCATACCAGGAAAATTTTCAATTGAGGAATCTTCAATTATAGAGTTTGAATAGTGTTATTCATCATATATTCTTCATATCATTTTAATATTTGTACCCAATTTCTATTGTGACCATAGTGGTACTAAATTTTTCATTGCGTATAAAACGAGAACATTGCCATGAATTTACACATTCACCAGGTGAAAATTTCATCACATTGTCCTGCTTTTATCATTGGCGAGTTGAAGAAGATTTGGTGGGGAGGCAGCAGAAGAGCTTGCACAACAACTTGTATTCAGTAGGTTATTACAGTAGTGCTGAAAGGCACATTTCACACAAGCTACAAATACGCACACTGCAAATACTATTGTTGTGCGAACAAACACACACTAAGCGCAAGTTATCAAGTTTGCCGATGAGAGAAAGAAAAAAATGCAGTTTATTCACGTTTCAGTTTTAATCACCTGAAATTGCCTAAAACTCGTTTCAGGCGGCCCTAGTATTTCAAGCTTTT
The DNA here is from genome assembly GCA_016165875.1 of Acanthopleura granulata. Lineage (NCBI taxonomy): Eukaryota > Metazoa > Mollusca > Polyplacophora > Chitonida > Chitonidae > Acanthopleura > Acanthopleura granulata. The sequence goes on along the minus strand of JABBOT010000011.1, from coordinate 12,610,066 downwards.
CAATCGTCTCTGCGACCAATGTTTTGAAACATTCTGACAGAACAATGGGTTGTGGAGAAATGATTTGTGCAGTTTTATGAAGCTTGCATCTTAAATCACACAAACAAATCATTTTTAGCATCATTTCCATAATCATTGTACGCATAAATTCCACTGAAAAAAGTGCTTTTGATTTTGAAACGCTTGAAGATTTACAGTCTGAAAAAGCATGAGATTCCAGGGCCTATACTTCCCCTGGACCTTCGCCCAAAGGCCTGGGATACTTGTTCTGTTGCTTCAGACCCCCATCCCTCTAGACCCCCATCCCTCTTGACCCCTCGATGCGAAATGCTCTCTCCTTCCCCTGTTCCTTGTAAAGTTAAGGCTGTAGGTCCAGACAAACAGTTACTAATAATATAATAGTTTCATCCCCCCATAATGCTGGGCGCCATCATATAAGTGAAATATTCATGATTACAGCATGAAACACCAATCAAATAAATAATAAAATAATAATGATAATAATGTCTTCATTTTCTCAGGGTAATACAACTCAGTCAATTGATCTTGCCTGAGGCCCTCCACAAACACACATTTATAAACACTGACACAATATACTAGTTGAACTAAAATGAAAACTGAATGAAATACAAAAGATACAACACTTAAACAGATCTATGGTAAAGTGGGCTGTGGAACTCTTCAGCCTTTTTAATCATTAACGCCGTTACTAAGGGCTAGTGTATACATGCAGGTATTGTGAAAATGAAGCTTGAAATGTTTTGTTTGTGTCACCACAGGTGTGAGCTTCATTAAACTATGAGAATTATTTCTCTATACCCTACAGTTCTCCAAGACAATTTCGGAGGTTTATTTTCAGTGGTGGTAGAAAAGGTTGAAGAATTAAGATATATTATAATGTAGCTGTCTTTCAGATACCTGTATATGGGCTAACCGCTTGTCATAATGCGCAGGTACATGTAAATGATTCATCCAATTCATCCATCGTTCATCCAGTTGTGTCATCAGGCCAACTGCAGTTTGTGTTGCACAAAACTGCCTTAGTTCTGATAAGATTGTTGCAAAGCCATGATGTCGTTGAATAGGCACTTTCATTGATTTAACCTCTGTTTACTCCCTGTATTTATCCTGTATTTACTCTATTTTGGGAGCAATTTCTTCCCTATTTTTAGCCGTATATTTTGCTATGCGGTCGCTGGGAGGCCTGATATTGTTTCAAGCACATGGTCGTTTATACCGTTCATTTGTCTGTCTTTTTATACCACTAAAACTTTATAACTGTCTATTGAATCATCAGAGAAGACCAGGCGTCTTGATGTGTCTAATTGGATAGAATCTATTTGATTCTCTCTGTCGAGTTCTCTTTTCTTCAGTTCCCAGAAAGCGGGCTCTGGTCGAGTGGTTACGGGGTTTGCCATTTCAGTCATGAAGACAAAGTTCAGGTTCAGTTTCGCCTTTGGTCAGGGAATTTGTCGTTTTGAGCTCTTGCTTTCATTGTTTGAATAATCAGTCAGCAACACTTGTGAGGCAGATGCAGTCTTTCGCGCATTGAACACCAATTGTTTCCCACCAGTGTGCATGGTGTGTGAATCTGACCGTCATGATACGTGTGAAATTTTGTGAAAAGCGTATGGAATTGAACTTTGGTAGTGAACATGTTCTTCCTTTGAATTCCAGTGTGTTCGGCCATGTCATCACACAAACATCACAACGAGCCTGGCTAACTGTCATCGCTTCTGCCAGGTAAGTTAACATGTTCTATGAGGACATACCTTATACTGAAATCAAAAAAAGCTCAATAAAATATTTGGTACATGGTTCCAAGATATTCATGTGTTTGATATGCCAGAACAAACGTCACTTTGAAAATCTTCTGTATAATACTGTAGTCTTTCTGAGAACAGGAACATCTGGATGAAAGTATAGTTTAAGCCTTTCAGGGGTAAGCTGGGAAGCTTTTAATTTCTATTCACATGTGTTTACTGTTAATTACCTAAAATTTGGTTCATTTTACAAGTTGTTCATTTTTCCTGATTTGGAGAAATCTGTTGACCTTACAAAGGTGTTTTGAATTTAGTTTGGAGCTTACTATCCTATAATATCCAACTCAAAATATGTTTCAGTGCCAGAAGTTAAATATTCAAAATTTATTTGCATCTGAACATTCACTTTTTAGGGCAAAATTGTAGGTCATTTACCGTATACATCAGTCTGTCAGTGTTTGTAAAAAGTCTGCTACTTGGAAAAATATTCCATCCAGTAGAAGGCTGACTTCATTACTGACCCCCTAATTTTGTAATTTGTTTCAGAAGTTTTGACATTGTCTTTTACTAATTTATAACACATTGATGATGCATACATTACAAATCCCTTGTCAGCTTCTAGGCCACATGTCTCCACTTGTTCATAGTAGGAAAGAAAAGATACCCTTTTTATGGCTGTTTGTCTAAAGGTTTGTAATTCGGGAAAACCAGTTAAATTAATTGCAATATTCTTTGGGGAAAAAAAAATAAGAGCAGTGTACAGATCCTTGCCATTATGACCTATAATATTGTGACATGACCTCTGACCTTAGTCCATGACCTTGTTTGACCTTCAGACATTTACAGTGACCTGTCACAAATCCCTTTGCTGAATGTCTAATAAAATTACTGTGGCATTAACTTAATTGATAATTTTTTTTTTTTCATTAAATTTTTTTCACGAATAAATTAGTCCTGGTACAGGTAGGTCATTTGTAATTGTTAGAAAAATACAGTATGAAAGGTTAAAAAAAAAAACAACTATTATGACAAGCAACAGTTAAAAGTAGTTGGTAGAATTGGATTCTTTAATTATTTGTCCATTTCTGTAATGAAGAAACCGACCACACCATCCTTGAGTAATTTCAGCACAATGCGATCGTGACATGATAAAATTAAAACTAACACATTCAGGGACAGCCCCAGAATATGTCAAGCCTTTGTGTTTAAGTGAATGTCAAACATTAAACATTGACCTCAAAGTTGCTCTCCAAAATTGCCCTCACTTTCTATATTTCAAGCTGGACAATCCCCAATTTCGCACAGTATATGTATCACTGTTTTTCGATGTTGTAAGTTAATTCCTTGAGTGATTAAATAGAGTAAAGTTTCCCATGGAACTAAGGCCAAGAATTGATATGTTTCTTTACCTCCAGTTTTGAGAGATCTTGCAATAATTCTTCTTATACCTATCATTTTTAATGGCTTAAGCATGCAAAACTCAAGGGAAGATGGGAGGCCTCCGTGGCTCAGTCGGTTAGCGCGCTATCACAGCACAATGACCCGAAGCCTCCCACCAATGCGGTCGCTGTGAGTTCAAGACCAGCTCATGCTGGCTTCCTCTCTGGCCGTATGTGGGAAGGTCTGCCAGCAACCTGCAGATGGTCGTTGGTTCCACCACCCACCCACCCCCCCCGCCCCCCAGGTTATGCCTGGTTTCCTCCCACCATAATGCTGGCCGCCGTGGTATAAGTGAAATATTCTTGAGTACGGAGTAAAACACCAATCAAATAAATAAATAAATAAAGGGAAGATATATGATAGGTTACTGGAACAATCATGATGTCATTTCATCCTGTGTTAGAGTGTTACATTACTTTTGAATGCATACGTATAAACCTCCGTATGGTGCGGGCAGGGATGGGGACGGAGTTCTGTTAACATACATTTGTTTGCTCTTAAGAAAGGGAAGTGTCACCGAGCTGGTTGTTGGTGTTTGTTGACCACCAGTTTTCTAAGCTTTGGGGAGGCTAGCTTGGTAGGACCGACAGAAAAGGAACACAACACAACAGAAGTCGAGACATCTTTTTGTATTCTTCGCATCCTGTACTGGCTGGAGACATAATACCATAACTCTGTAACTGTAACTCCTCTCTGCCTTCAAGACTGATTACAAGACTTACTGCAAGGCTGACGGCAAGACTGGCCACAAGAGTGACCCCCAACACACATTAGGGCATTTTTATAACCCCAGCGAGGACCTCACAGACTAAAATTAATTGCCTAGCTGTGAGAGTTCCAATCAGCACAAGGCTAACTAGGATTTGTGTTTTTATAACATCAAAAACATAGCATTTACAGAGACTATAATGCATACATCTAGCAACTTTTAACAACTACTAAATTGTTCAGGTATACTCTACAATCATGTGAAAAATGAAAAATCTGCCATGTCTACTTTTCTGACTACACACCATTTAATCCCTAAGAAACAATTCAGTCATATTTAATTCTGTTTTAAATCTATCGTAACTTCCAGGCTTTTTATCCAGCTATGATATAACAGTGACCATGTTAAAGTACATGATAGTAGGAACACACTCGTATGCAACATCCCTGCCTAATGTTATAAACTAGTTATGAATGTTATCCTTACAGTTGTGAGACGTAACACACCAATCTAGCAAAAGGGCGGGGAACAACAACGTACAACTACAGCCTTACTACAGAAGTATTAGAAGCAGTGGTACAAAATTGTCACCAGTATTTCAGAAAGTGTGACTGATTTTCAAGGGTATCAAAATGTTAAAATGCAAACACATGACGTCTCCGCTGACAACAATGTATTTTGCCACATACCTGCCCAAAAAACAAACAGCTGTTGAGATAATTAATAGCCAGTAGTGCATACATGTACATATCCCCTGCACCCCCACTCCCACCCACCCACTCCCTGCCGCCTCGCAGATTTAATCATAGTTTTCTGCAAATTATATATTTTTCAATGTAAAAGGGAGAGTTTTCCCAGGAATATAGTTAAATTGTTATTTACTGGTGGAAATAATCACAAGGAAGCTGCATTTCTCCTAATCAGAAAAAAAAAATGAAAATTCCTTCTATTAGGAAAGTTTAGGATTTTATCAACTTTTTTCATACTATCGTTTTTCATAGTATCATTGTTTCGGTTATGTGATCTATAATAATGTCAATCGTGTTAAGTCCTGCAAAACGCTCCGAGGAAATATGTTGGAAAAAAATTATAAACGTACTGTTAAACTATTTAACATGCTGTAAATAACCCAAATTCTTACCACCTCAAAAAGCCCATTTTTAGAGACAAATTAATGTCACAAAATGTTTTTTGTTGCTAAAATATACACTTTCCCACTAGAATGTCATCCTGTCCACCGAACAAACCTCAGAACAATTGTCTAAAATCAACAGAACTCTTGGAATCAGAAAACTAAGCAATTTAATTTTCATTCATTTTACGTCATTTATCAAAATCTAAAAGTGTTTCAACTGAAGTCCACTTTACCTCATAATGAACTCATAATGGTGTAGTAAGAGATTAATTAAATTGAGCTAGCTGTAGCTGTTAAGACATCTACTGTAAATGACGTAACATTTCAGGCAAAAAAGTGCAGTTTTGGAGGTATGTAAATGTCATGAAAAATTATATTTGCTTTTAAAATTTACATTTTTCTGATAGGATATCATCCAACCTTAAAAACAAACCTCCCTGCAATTAGTAGAGCTCTCAGAATCAGTAAAAATTAGCAGTTTTAGTCGTGGACAAAATTTAGGTCATTTAGGGTAGTTAGAAATTTTTCTCTCCTGTGTACAAGTACTGTGCATGTACCGCAATGAGTAGTGTACCCAACCGGAATCTCATCTGACGTTTGACCCAGTCGAATTCACCTGTCTTCTCGCTGTTGCTTTTACCTGGTCGAAAGCTCGCTCCCTTAATTACCTGTCCACTTTAGCCTATTTAATCTATGACTCACCACAGGTCGATCTACTCTGACAGGCCGGGAGGTGAAGCTAGATGAGATGCTTTTATACAATGCTACCCTTATAAATAGTCCCTTTGTAAATGTCTGCGTGGCTTTAGAGAATCTGCACAGATAGATACAAAAAAAAAACAACAAAAAAAGACAAAAAAAAAGACACAAACATACTGATAGTTTTTAACTTGTCAGTGCCTCCAGAAAGATGCTGTTAAAGTTCTCTAGGGCATTATTATGTTGTCAGATCCCGAAAAGTGTGTTGTAATTATCACTTATCCCTCCATCGTGTAACCCCCTCTCCTCCCCACTATGGCAGAATGGACTCCTCTTCAAGTAGCCATGTGTATAATTACCCTTCACCTGATACAAGGCTTGAGTTTTTGCACAGAAATGACATCCTCATAAAAGCAGGTGGAAAGAACGTAGAATTAACCTGATGTTATCAATTTCGACCAAGGTTTATAAATCTTGAGAACTGTCAGAACACTTTTTTAGACCAGCTTTCCACTCTGTCCATTGAAATGTCATCCGTTCATTCAACAGGTGCAAACGAAGGATGTTCTCTTCATTAGCACCTTGAAAGGTGAAAATGATGTACGTCTTAGAGGGTGGTGAAACATACCTACCTGGTCACTCCTGACAGAATGTTACAAAAAATTTACCTCCCTTAGCCTTTGTCTATTGTGAATTCTTTACAATGAATATTTTACTTCATGAGAATGGAGAGGGCTGTAAAAGTTAAGGTGGGTACGTGCCAACTGTAGGTGTGTAACTACGTCAGACATGAACTTGAGACCCGGCACAGTTCCTTGGCAAAGGGATGCGACTTTCTCTCGAGGCTTCAGGCATGTCAGAGATTAGATGACTTGTACGATGACAGTTGTAACGATTTATTTCACTACATGGCAGTTTGTACTTTTATTGGGTGTTTATGTAAATAAAGTAGCACTGGAGTGTTTAAAATAGATCGGGTGGGGGGGCATGTTATTGCGGTTTAATGACCCAGGAGCCTCTCACCAATGCGGTCGCTGTGAGTTGAAGTTTCTATTGCCATCTGTGGGAAGGTCATCCAGCAGCATGCGGACGGTTGTGGGTGTCACTCCATCCAAATGCTGGCTGCCATCCTGTAAGTGAAATATTCTTAAGTATGGTGTAAAACACCAATCAAATAAATAAATAAATAAATAAATTCTCTGCTCACTCTGCCTGCTTTTTTCCCATTTCTAGGCCGGTGAAGATGCTTGTGTGGAGACCTGTGGCTTCCTGAAGCGAGCTCACACCACAAAACCTGGCTCCTGTTATGCGCCCGAAGCAGCTACGGGCTTCCAAGCGGCTTGCATCCAAAGTTGTACCAAAGACGGAGATTGTGGAGATCACCTGAAGTGTTGTAGTAACGGACCTGACTGTGGCTTCACCTGCCAGAAGCCAGACAAACTCAGCCAAGGTCAGTAGGTCGCACTCCAGGGTCACAAGTGTGGAATAATAATAATAATAACTTTATTTCCGGGGAATGGGGGGAGGGCATATTCTTGTAGGCCTTCAAACACATACCATTTAAGCATTTCTTACTTGGAGCCGGAAAAATCAACATACCAGTAGGCCTAGTAGCAAAAGATACATTTAATAAGGTCAATAAAAATAATATAATAAAAAAGAATGAAAAAAAGCAAAATTGAAAAAAAACAAAACATGTAAAAGTATTTGCAAGGACTGAAAACTAGTGTACACCCACAAATCACTGTGGCAACGATAAGGATGGACAGTAGAGTTACTGCAGGAAAGTTTCCAACATTCTGTAGCCACTGGATGTCGCACAACTTGCTGTGGAATAATTTGATTTTCTTGCAGTTGTATTTTGTATTAAAAGATGGACTTAACTGTCGCATATATAACACAGATTCAGTTGTTGTTTTTGACATAAGTTTCCCGTACTTGTTACTGGTACTTCAGATATACCAAAGATGCCTCATTTTGTAAAAGTAACGGAGAGTCGTAAGGGGAGAGCAGCCATTGTCAGTTGGCACGGTGCTAAGGTGTCCAACGACAGCACTGTTCCGCCCACAGTGATTTACGTCTTGCAGTATCGCCATATGCTGTCGCCCAAACCAGACTGGGGTTTAAACACCCCCTGGTTAGTTGTCACCCAGGTAAGTAGTGCTTTTTTTATCTAAAGTCAGTCCATCTGTCTGTCTGTCTGTCCGTCTTTGTATCTGACTCTCTTTTCAAAAATTGAGCCTGTCCGTATTTTATATCAGTTTAGAGGTCAAAGGATGGAATACTTGTTTGTTTGCTGTTGACATGTCATTGTTGACTTCATTGTTGGGCAACATTAGCACTATCCCATTGTTTAAATTTCCCTTTTAAATTTAACAAGTATTTTATATTGACATTGTCAAGAATATTTCAGTCACCTGGCTTTTGTTATCAGACAATACTTCATGCATGAAAAAAAATACCTTACACCTGACTTAAACAAAACACTGTATTTGTGCGAAAACCTGTCCTTGCATGATAACAGATGTTTTGTTTGGAAAGTTGGAGACGGGGTTGGGATTATTTTTTTCTGATGTAAAGTATGGTTCGTTAACCAGATGCTAGCCACTGGCATTCATTCTCATTTCACGGTTAAGTCGAGTCACAGTTAAGAGTACAAATGTAGAACAAATCATTTGTCTCTTGAAAATTATACAGTCACATAGTAACTGCATGTATACTCTGTTTTAAGCCTATAATACACCATGTTGATTGTTTTCTTCCACCAGCTGCAATGGCAAGTGTCTGCCCCTTAAACGGTAGATCATGGGTTCAGTCCTCAGTCAAGACAGACTTTAGCATCAACAATCTTGGTAGTACATGCACTGGTACCTTGCTTCGTGCCCAGCATAACTGAAATGGGCCAAGTACTGGTCGGCCTGGTGTGAGTATAATGCAACGGATTGTCTGGTGTCCTTGGCATGGCTATTCAGTGAGGCAGCACTCTAAATATGTCAGCATTATATCCGGCCTGCAACAAGGAGACACCATCACGGTGTGACCAAAGGTAACGTTGAAAGCAACATTTAACCTTTGATCAAACAAACAAACATATAGGTCTTTTTATTACTTCTAGACAACCAGAAGAAATTATTTGGTGAGGAACATCCAGCCTGGTCACTGGTATCAGTTCCGAGTGGCTGCAGTCGTTGCCAATGGGACAAATGGATTTACAGATCCCACGGCAGCCTTTAAATCCTCACAAGGTGAATTACGCCATTTTGTGTGTATATGTCTTGTTTGTCTTGATTGTGAATTGAGAAGTACAGTATTAAAGAAACGAATAAATAAATAAATGTTATGCTGGTATTAAAACGCAACCAAATGTTGTGGTTGTATGTGCTTGCTTGTATGCTCTCCTTTCTTTAAGACAACTCTTCATGTACAACATGTACAGACACTCAGTGTGAAAATGCTGTACTGTGGTAAAAACACACACACACACAGACACAGACACAAACACTCCCCCACACACTCCCACACTCCCCCACACACTCACACACTCCCACACACACTCCCACACTCCCACACACACTCCCACACACACTCCCCCACTCCCACACACACTCCCCCACACTCTCACACACTCCCACGCACACTCCCACACTCCCCCACACTGCCCCACACTCTCCCCCACACTCTCCCCCACACTCTCCCAAACTCCCCCACGCACTCCCCCACACTCCTTCACACTCTCCCCCACACTGCCCCACACTCTCCCCCACACTCCCACACTCTCCCACACTCCTTCACACTCTCCCCCACACTCTCCCCCACACTCCCACACTCTCCCACACTCCTTCACACTCTCCCCCACACTCTCCCCCACACTCCCACACTCTCCCACAAACTCCCCGACACACTCCCCCACGCTCTCCCCCATAAAGTACCATTTTTTAGAGAAAATGTTTGAGTAAAGTATGTCCTTTGGAGCTGAAACTGACATTTTTGCAGTAAGATATCAGAGTACCTGCCAAGCAAACCTTGAAACATCTTTATAAGATAAGTAAAACTCTCGGTTTCATGTAAGTTGATAGTCATGGACAAAATTTAAGGTCATTGAGGATTAACAAATTAATCAAAGTGTGCAAGGTTAGTTGAAGATCGAAAAGTCGCCGATTTGTTGAGCAGGCCATGATGCTGCAGTGTTAATTCCACTCCTATGTTACATAGCCTCAGACAGGAAATTGTACTGTCCCCTGGCTGTGCTCATCTTTGTAGGGCCTTGGTGATAACAAATGGTCCATGATGTTCATTTTGTGGTTTGCGCATTTTAATGTTGGTTGAATTTTATTTATTTATTGGATTGGTGTTTTACGCCGCACTCAAGAATATTTCACTGATACGACGGAGGCAAGCATTATGATGAGTGGAAACCAGACAGAGCCTGGGGGAAACCCATGACCATCCGCACGTTGCTGGCAGACCTTCCCACGTACGGTCGGAGAGGATGCCAGCATGAGCTGGTCTTGAACTCACAGTGACCGCATTGGTGAGAGGCTTCGGGTCAGTGTGCTGCGATAGCGCGCTAACCGACTGAGCCACGGAGGCCCCTGTTGGTTGAAGACCAGTCGTCTTCCAAAACTATGATGTGTATATCTATATGTTGCATGTGGAAAGGCTCATCAGTATTTTGCCCGAGGTTGGTGGTTTATGCCGAGCACTCCAGTTTCCTTTACCCTATGCCATTTTAGAAAACTCTTGGGCATGACCTTATGACAACGATCGATCAATCAATCAGTCAGTTAATATATGTAATCACAAATTCTCTCCGTCTCAGTCTAAGATATACACTTCCTAATTGTGCTACACTGTGATTGGTTACAGAGATCCAGGCTCCGACCCAGCCCCGTAACCTGACCGAGGCGGGGTTTACCATTCACCAGGGGAAGATTGACCTCAATGTATCATGGCTGGAACCCAGCAAAAGTGATCTGCCCGTCATGAAGTACAAGGTATGTAGCCTGCCAGTGATAGGTGTACAGCAAGCAGACCTTGGTTATTGTGATGTGATATTGTCTTCTAGTAGGAAACATAGTTATTATTGTCCTGATCCAGCTGAAATGAATATCCGTGGATATCGTGGCCGTACACCATTAGATAATGTTTCCGTCTACAGTGTGTGTCATCATTGCAATTATGTTTGACATAACTGTTTTTAAAATGGGCTCATTTATAGCAGAAAATTGTCAAGTATTTGGATTCTGTGAGAAGACAACCTGGTTGACAAATGAGGTTCACCTTGACAAATGAAATTCACCTTGACAGATCAGGATGTCCTTGACGAGCCGGGTTGATCTTGACAAGTTATGTTTACATGATTGACCATGACAAATCAAGTTGACTTTGACAGATCAAACTGACCATGACAAATTAAACTGACCTTGACAAATGACGCCACTGGCTCATATTGATGACTCAGCACATTACTAATAACATTATTGCCCAACAACTGCAGTAGAATTATGTGTGAACATGATGGGCAAAATGCTCTGAGACACCCATTCTGCTGCAGCTTTCATTGTCCAAAGGTTTGTCCGTAGCTGCAGGAAAGAGGAAGTGTGTCTGGTTTACCACTTTCTTCTGTATGGAGATGGGATCACATCCATCACAGAATTAAAATGTCCCAGAGTATGGTAAAGCAAACACAAGTCAAATAAATCAACTGGTTTTACCCCCAAATCCAATGCAAAGTTCATGTAGTGCAGTAACAAAATATGTGTTGTGAAGACATTAGTTATTTGGGATACCAGTGTAGTTCAAGTATGGGTGTGGGCAGGGGCTGTGCTCGCAGGGGTGAGAATTTTCAGACAATCTGCTTATTTCGGCTGATTTTATGAAAAGATTTTCTAGTCTTGAGAAGTATCTAGTCTTGACCAAAGTAGCCAAAACTGATTGTTTTGCTAACTTGAGGTAGTTTAGTGGAGGAAATTTCAGTTGATTTGGATGCAAAAGATTCTCTTCCTTGATGTCTTTTCATGGAATACTTGTGGCTTGTAATTGTATTTGTCAGCAAAAGTTACATCCCCTTGACCATACAAATGGTGTCATGTAACACCTGATTCTGATTCTTTTTTTTTTTTTCTTTCAGCTGTACTGGAGTCAAAGGCTACGTGCAATAACTGCCAAGATGGTGTCTCTCTACGTCCACAAACAGAACGTTCCAAGTGTAAGTGCACAGAACTTGTCTGAGACCTTCGTTTCTTTTCAAAATACGTTGGAAGCAAAATTTATCAATACTTAAAGTCGTCCTCATACTTAATCAGATCGAAATTCAAAACTGATCATGTGTGCAGGTCTCCCGAAAATTATGATTTGGATGCCAGAGTTTTCTGTCTCTTTTTTTTGGATATCATTAAAATAAGGCATTCCAAAATGATAACCTTTATGGACAATGTAATCATGACTTCCGTAAATCTCAGAGTTTTCTTTTTTTTTTTTTTTTTTTTTCTCAAAATGACGATGTTGTTAAACCACAGTTTTGTGTTAGAACCTGCCTACATGTACTATGCATTTTAGAATTCTTCCTGCAATTCATTTACTTTAATACAGGGGTAATGCAACGCTTGTTTCAAAAAGATATTCTCTTCCTGAAATCCCGTAATTCACCAGGATTTATGGCTGTATTATGCATGGTATTCATTTTATTCACAGAATAGAACATGGACAGTGATAAAGGGCTTAAACTCGGACACAACACATTTTATTCAGGTGAGACCATTGTTGGATAATTATAATACAGACATTTATGTTACTCGAGACAGATATTGGTCACAGAGACGTCCCCAGTAAACATACTGGCCTATTGAGAAGCCTGATAAGGCCATGTCGGCCATGTATGTTGTATTTTACAAGTTTGGATTAACATGCACCTTTAGATGCACATACACCTTGAAAATCAATCCAAAACAGAAGTTCTTTCTGATAAGAAATCAATCAGTCTTGATCGAAAAAAAAAAAAGAAAAAAAAAACCATTTGAGTGATTCTTTAAGTTGGATGAATCAATCGGAATCAAGGGAGATGTGTTATTTGAAAAAAACTAAATTTTTGTGCAATGCACTACCTCATAGGGGATGTTGTCAGACTTATTCAGACTTACACCTGCTGTACATGCTTCTAACAAAAAGGAGATAAGGCATTGAATGAAATGAACTTAGACTTGAAGCAGTGACAGATGGTTCTGTTGAAAAAAACAAAAAAAAAGAAAGGCAGATGATTTTAACCTGTCTATGTGGTTGATCATTTAGTTGATGTCTTGTTTCTTTCAGGTGGAAGCCATTGCTCGCCAAGGAGATTATCGAATGAAAAGTCAGAGGACCTCAGCTTTGATTACAACTTACAAAATACCCACTGCGGAAGACACAAGTATGTGCTGCTCACAGAGAATCAGGCTTAATAAGACCTGTTTATGAATTGCAGCCTCCCATTTCAGTACATGGCTTTGATTGAATTTTTGTATAATTGAGCTAATACAGGTTTATTCCATATTTTGCTCATTTTTTATCACAATAACCCAGATGAAATCACGAAGTCTTGCAGCCCTCCTCATCCTTCCCCATTCTCCTGCCACTCACCGCCTATGCCTCCTCCCTCCAACCCTCCGGGCTTTGTCCTCGGTCTGTGATCAAATTCTGAAGTGATTTGTAGTTGTTGCACCTGTGCATTTTTTTCCCTCAGAACCCCCAACCACGCTGGACTTCAGCAAAGTGGATGAACAGAATTTAATAACTGTCAGTAACATCTCAACTGAGCCTCCATTTTATGAAAACTTGGAGATAAAATGTCTGGTGACGTGGGAAGTTGAAGAAGGTAAGTTGTCTTTCTGTCTTGCCAAAGGGTGCATAAGTGCTCTTTAGTCTGTCTGTTTTAATGTTTGTTTTTATGTTCGTCTTTTATCTGTCTCTCTGCGTGCGTGCCTTCCTGCCTGCCTAGTTTGTCTTCCTACCCTCCGTTCATTTGTTTGCCAGCCTGCTCTTCTTCCATTTGTTTGTCTGCCTGCCTTTTATCCATTTGTTTGTCTGCCTGCCTTTTGTCCATTTGTTTGCTGGCCTTCCCTTTCTGTATTTGTTTGCCTCCCCACCTTTTGTCCATTTACTAGTCTACATGTCTTTCATTCATTTGTTTGTCTGCCTGCTTTTTGTCCATTTCTTTGCCTGCCTGTCCCTTGGCCCATTTGTTTGTCTACCTGCTGTTCCTCCGTTTCTTTGCCTGCATGTCCCTTGGCCCATTTGTTTGTCTACCTGCTGTTCCTCCATTTCTTTGCCTGCCTGTCCCTTGGTCCATTTATTTGTCTACCCGCTGTTCCTCCGTTTCTTTGCCTGCCTGTCCCTTGGCCCATTTGTTTGTCTACCTGCTGTTCCTCCATTTCTTTGCCTGCCTGTCACTTGGCCCATTAGTTTGTCTACCTGCTGTTCCTCCGTTTCTTTGCCTGCCTGTCCCTTGGCCCATTTGTTTGTCTACCTGCTGTTCCTCCATTTCTTTGCCTGTCTGTCCCTTGGCCCATTTGTTTGTCTACCTGCTGTTCCTCTGTTTCTTTGCCTGCCTGTCCCTTGGCCCATTTGTTTGTCTACCTGCTGTTCCTCCGTCTCTTTGCCTGCCTGTCCCTTGGCCCATTTGTTTGTCTACCCGCTGTTCCTCCATTTCTTTGCCTGCCTGTCCCTTGGCCCATTTGTTTGTCTACCCGCTGTTCCTCCATTTCTTTGCCTGCCTGTCCCTTGGCCCATTTGTTTGTCTACCCGCTGTTCCTCCATTTCTTTGCCTGCCTGTCCCTTGGCCCATTTGTTTGTCTACCTGCTGTCCCTCTATTTCTTTGCTTGCCTGTCCCTTGGCCCATTTGTTTGTCTACCTGCTGTTCCTCTATTTCTTTGCTTGCCTGTCCCTTGGCCCATTTGTTTGTCTACCTGCTGTTCCTCCGTTTCTTTGCCTGCCTGTCCCTTGGCCCATTTATTTGTATACCTGCTGTTCCTCCATTTCTTTGCCTACCTGTCTCTTCATGCATTTGTTTGTCTACCTGCTGTTCCTCCGTTTCTTTGCCTGCCTGTCCCTTGGCCCATTTGTTTGTCTACCCGCTGTTCCTCCGTTTCTTTGCCTGCCTGTCTCTTGGCCCATTTGTTTGTCTACCCGCTGTTCCTCCGTTTCTTTGCCTGCCTGTCCCTTGGCCCATTTGTTTGTCTACCCGCTGTTCCTCCGTTTCTTTGCCTGCCTTTGCCTTTTCTTTGTCCATTTTTTTGCCTGTCTGTTCCTTCGTCCATTTTTTTGCCTGCCTGTCTTTCCATTCGTCTGGCCATCTGCTTTTCCCTTCGTCGGTTCTGTATGTCTGCAATCAGTTTTTCCCTTTGTCTGCCTGTCTTGCCATATATCATACATCATTGATCCTGTGCAGAAGATATTGTTTAATGACTCAGCTAAAAACCAATTGTTTGATTCATAGACAATGTGTTTTGGTGAAATTTTAAGTTCATAAGCACATTTTCAGTTTAACGTGCTGCACTTGAAAATTAGTGTAGTAATTTGCTCTTTGCCACATTAAACTGTTTGATTTATATAATTGTATCAGAAACTGTTATCTCACAAATCCAACGTACATGTTCACAGACAAAAAAAGTGATATTACAAAGTACATGATCACCTGGAAGCCAGTGACATGTGGTTTCCGTGGCGATGAGAAGACCCTGGCTGACATCGATCCAACGGGTGCCACGTCACATGTGAGTATTGGTTTGGTTCGGTTCATATGATGGCTGTCAAATCTGGAAACTGTAACTCAACCAATTATTGTTGCATAAGTGGCCAACGACCAGTGAGAGCGGGGATTCAACAAATTCGTTACAAAAGCCGAGATTGAGCTTTACTGATATGCCTGTATGATTTTTCAAATGCTAGACATCATGATTTAATTAGAATTCTCGCTGTGAACATGTGCCTGGTGTACTACCTTTGTTATAAATATATATATATATCTTGAAATTGTTTTTTTGTTTTAGACACGAGCATTTTTTGCATACGGGTTACAGTTCGGCTGTCATTATGTTGTCAAGATCCGGGTGGTGAATTTGCACGGCATTCCGGGACCCGTGACCGAGGGCACGTTTTTTGTCCCCCAATGCCCGGACATTCTAGTGAAGGCTTCTGCGCGGCCAGAATGCCCAACTTTAGGTAATGCCAAATTTGACTCGCTCCAGGGAACTGATTCTCATCTCCCCTCACCAACTCCTTTGTTATGTTTAAACGCTCTCTATATTTGTCCACCATGGTATTAACCTATGGCCTGGTACAAAACTCATTAATTTATTATAACCTATTATCATCTGCACCAGTCTGCTTCGAAATCATTAGTTTTACTCCCCGAAAGGTAAATGTATAATATATTATACATATTGTATAATATTGTACGCAGTGAAAGTGAAAGGGGTTCTTTGTGGCTGCGGCGCTTAGCGCCTCGGCGTGGCGTTATGACGCTGTACCTCTCGCCGACCAAGGCCATCGTTGTGAGTTCAAGTCCAGCCCATGCTGGCTTCCTCTCTGGCCATATGTGGGAAGTTCCACTAGGGCTCTGCAGGGTTTCCCCCCCACCGTAATGCTGGTTGCTGTCATATAGGTAAAATATTCTTGAGTAGGGCATAAAACACAATCAAATAATTAAATAAATTATACACAGTGAAAGTTACATTGTGCAAGTTAATGTTACATTGTACACAATGAAAGTTACAATGTGCACAGTGAAAGTTACATTGTGCACAGTGAAAGTTATGTTGTACACAATGAAAGTTACAATGTGCACAGTGAAAGTTACATTGTACAGGTTTAGGTTCCATTGTACAAGTTAAGGTTACATCATACACAGTGAAAGTTACATAGTACACGCTTGAAATTAAATTGTAGGCATTAGCTAACAGAATGGCTACAAAGTATTTTGTTTCACATTTTGCATCTCCTTTTGGGGTTAATATTGCAAATCTTGGAAGATGTTTTGTGTATTTCAATCCTCTGTTCCTGACTGGTTACAGCTGAACCTTTGCCCCCGGTGAAGCCAAGGCAGTTACAGAACAGTATTTACGTGGCGGGCAACAACATCTCCGTGGTGATCAAATGGAAGATACCACATTCGGACGCTCCCATTAACCACTTCAGGATCATCTGGGGGGTCATAGGTCACAGATCAGGGGTCAGTGACAGATCTCACAGCAGGAAGAAAGATTTGTCAGAGATGGACAAGAAAACAGTGAAAACGATGAACCTGCCTGGGGTAAAGTAACAGATTTTTATTGTTCAGGTTTTAATAGTGTTTAACGATTTCCTGTAATTCTGATTGGTCGTTAAGTTTCCTGTAGTAAATGAGTTCCGCATGGCAATTAAGTCTGCCTCTACTTTTAATGACCAAACTTGCATTTTCCGTGTTTGATATCACCCTGCCTTCCATACGAACCTCAAAGCACCCTTCTACAATCAAGCAGAATTCTCATTAACAGGAAACATGAGCAACTTACTGCTAGGCGAAATTTTAGGTCATTTAGAGTATTGTCTAAGAATAAGTGCAGAGCATTTAAGCATTTTGTAATAAAAATTTGCAGAAGAAAAATAGTGTATTTCAGCATAAATTCAGCATTTTTTCAAGTCACACATTCTGCCTTAAGGCCTTTATGTGCTTCTGTTCATGCATGCCTACAGGTCAATCTTCAGGTAAAATAGCTCCGCCCAGTTTCCTCCCACCATAATGGTGGCTGCTGTCGTATGAGAAAAAGATTCGTGCGTATGGTGTAAATCAGCAGTCAGATAAATCAAATAGTGAAAAATGTGGTATTGTGTTAAAACTTCAGTGACACATTGTGGCACTCAAACAGATTGTGTTGCAATGGAGAACTGGCGAAATTCTTTCCCGCCTTAAACAAAACATTCCAAAGCTGTGTACTCTTTTCGTTCTTTCTTGGTAGATTCACACCTTGAATTGTATGTATGCTCACAAAACACTTAGGTAGTGCATGAACACTACAACGTCTCCGCAGAAGACCCGGCGTTTTCACAGCGATTTGGACCCATCTGTGTGGCCCGTCACTGTGCTAGCTGAGTCTCCTGTTTTGTGCAAAGGAAGCACATGTATGTACTTTCTCTGACATGCAAAGTTTTCAGGGTTGCATCTTAGTTAAACTCAGCAACAAAAATAAAGTGTGCATTTTTTGCGATTGTTGACGTGTGTGCAGGACGCCCACCGTGCTGTGCTGGAGACTCTGTCCCCGTACTCCGAGTACGCCGTGGAAGTGGCGGCTGTGTCCAAGGCAGGTCAGGGGTCATCAGCCAGGCTGGAGTTCAGCACCCCTGCCCTACCCGCACTCACCACCAGGGGCTACGGTAAGTCGTGACATGAGAATCGGCGAGTGAAGATGAACGTCAAGCTGCTGTTAAAGTAGAAGACCGTACAAAAATGAAGTTGTGGTAAATCGAAACGGCCAACCTGATTATTGTAGTTCTGTTTCCAAAGTCAAATTAAATATGCATAAATCACACTATAGCTGCTCTTTCGTACGCGAAAATATTGAGGAAATAAGGCACTGCTCTTGATGATGTGTTTTGTCTGTTCAAGGCACTAAGTGCATAATCCAGATAGGAAAAGGCCTTTTGTCTGCAATAATTCTTGAATCCCCAGGGATTTTTAATCTTCACATGCTTTTGACCTTTTAAGGAGTTTCGACCTGATTCTCAAAGTTACGAGAATAAACACATGGTTGTGATTGTGTGACACATTTTTCAATTATTTTCTGTGGGCATTTGCAATTCGTAACATGTGTTTGATCACATGTATAAATTCTCCGAATTTTGTTTTCGTCCACAGACGAACGTCACGG
Organism: Acanthopleura granulata; assembly: GCA_016165875.1. Taxonomy (NCBI): domain Eukaryota; kingdom Metazoa; phylum Mollusca; class Polyplacophora; order Chitonida; family Chitonidae; genus Acanthopleura; species Acanthopleura granulata. The sequence continues at coordinate 12,591,441 of JABBOT010000011.1, read as the reverse complement.
GAAGCCAGCCGACCAGCCTCGTGACAGCGACGTGCCCAAGACAGTCATAGAATCTCATCCCTCGGACAATCAAGCCCTCGAGAAGTCGTCCTCTGCAACAACGGCAGCATTCTCATCTTCCTCCTCATCGTCATCTACCTCATTTCTCTTCCCCCCTCATTCTTTGACTGACTCGATCAGAGTTCTGATCTGCGTGACCGTTGCCATGGTAACAGCTGCAAGCCTGCTGTGGGTGGTGTGAGGATGCACGGCTGCCTCGAGTTGTTCGATCTTGGTGCTATTTTGCGGTCATGCAGCCATGTTTGTTCTGCAGGGCGAATTTTTTGTGGCATCAAAGTGAAGACTTCAAATTAATATTTAAACTGGCGTCTCTGCTCTTTGGTGCTACAACTCACGGATGCTGAAGTGAGGCAGATGTCTTGGAACTTTTTTTTCTTTTTTTTTTGTTTCGTGACATTTACCTATTTTGTGGTTCACAGTGCCCAAGTGACTGCAGGTTTCGGGGACAAAACGTCCCAAGTTCTAATTTACAGATTGTGCGTGTGTTTTGTTCTCAGTGTCGTGCACATATAAGTATTTGTACACAGCTTCATACCCTTTCCCATCCCCATCCCCTCCCAATGGAAATGAACTTTCCTGTTACCATGGTTATGTGCATATATGGAAATATCTTTGGCACATGTACAATGGAAGCATACAGCTGTCAGATGCCAGAGATTCTTTTATGACTTGTTTTCCCTTGTAGAATCAATGCTTGACAAAGACAGTGGAGATTATACCTGGCTTGTTGTTGCAAAGCTTCACGACAAGATTTTAGCAGAAATCTTTGGGGTGATACCATAAGATCTGTCCAGGTAATACCATAAGATGGTCTAATATACAACAGATTTAGATTTTGAAAGAGAGTTATTCATGAAACTTTGCAAAAATGGGCTAAGGATGCCGGCCTTAATTCATATGTGCCACATGCCATGCAGAGTACATGCAGGTTGAACAATAAATATGTTCCTTTAAAAGTGAAGAAGTCAGAGATTAGTGTACAGTTGACTTAAACAGTTTTTTTTGTGAAAGTAACACATTTGTGACAGTCACAGGTGTGATTGTGCCGTGGACTCATTTGTGATTGTGACACATTTGTTGGTCACTCATTTGTGATTGTGACACATTTGTAATGTAAGAATATATTAAGGAATAGTTAAAAACTGGCCATTGTCCAGAAAGTGATGTGCTGTTTAAGATAAACGCTTTTGTGACATATGTTAACTAATTTATCAGTGAAATAAATCATGACATTATTCAAAAAATAACGCACAGATCAGAGGAAGAAATGAAATGGGCCAGTGTTATTGCACTCAATCACCAATAAATGTAAACGACGGCCCCTTTCCAAAAAGCATCAAACGTTCTTGAGATCACCCTGACCACCCCATCCCTTGACCTTTGTGCGTGATGGTCTTGGCTTTGCTTTGAGGATAGGAGCTTAAAGTAGTCTTCACGTTTCACCAGAACTGCAGTAATGCAGAAAACTATTACCTTAAGGCCAGTTTTGTTCTTCACTCTTCTGCCTAACCTGATAAAATAACTTGATAAACTATTTTGTTTTTACTTTGTTGCAAAATGCATGCTAATTAACAGTATGTATGAATGTAGAGATCAAAATTGGACAAATACAAGAATAACCTCTGGGGAAAGAACATAATTCCTCCTCTGTTGTCAAATTTTTCGTAAATGTTTTGTTTATGTCTATATATTTGCTATTGTGCATGGTTAATTACATTTGTAATTAAAGAGTTGTATGTACTTAATTGGTATTTAAACTTGCCCAGTTGTGTTTAATTAATTTAATTAATTGGTTAAATAACTAAACAATTAATTGATTAAGCAATTAATTGATTAGCTAATTGGTTGATTGACCAATAAATTGATGAATAAGTTTAAAAAGTTAATTAACTCAGCAGTTGGTTGAATAAGCAAATTAGTTAAGCAATAGATTAATTTTATTAAATTCAATAGCTTAAGCAATTTCCTAATTAAATTAATTAACTATTAATCAGTTAATCATTAGTTACAGCTGTATAGGACAGAAATATCCAACTCAGTCTATCCCTCAGTATTGATCGTCATCATGAATACGTCCATATCATTGTCATCATCATCATCATCATCATCATCCACAACAGTATCAACTCAGCGTTGATGTGTTGTTATTTATCATTTCTATAAATGTCCCCTTGCTTCCCTCATATCATCAGTTGTATCGTTGTTCATTTGTTTTTGTTATACTGATTAAAAGAATATAACAGTGTTCTTTTTGTGCTACAAATTTGTGTAATTTTGTGTAGCGTTTGTTATTAAACATTTTGACGTTTTTATTTGTTGTCCAGGTGTGCATTATCACCTGTTCTTCACTTGCACACCAGATGTCATGAAATGCTTCGAGAAGAGACGATTTCGTTCCTTTTTTTTTTCCCTAACTGGTTGAAATGTTTGGTGGTGTGGAAGATTTTAGTTGGAGTGCTTCTGTGCAGTGCTGGTATTGTCATTAGCTATTATAACACAAATTATAATTCTGGAATCAATTCCAGGAATCCATTTTCAACAGGATTCAGAATGTGTAATTTTGTTTTTTACTTTTATGTAAGGGCTGAAATTAAGAACACTAAATGTGTTAAAAGTTAAGGTTAATTTTTCGTTTTGACTCCAGGGGATTAAAAATGTTCAAGATTAATTCATTTTGAGAGAAAAAAGAAAATTGGTTAGAGTTAAAAGTGGCTTTGTGGAATCAGATACTGTTATCGTTCAGGGAGATTTGTACACGTGCATGTATGTTACAAAATGTGTAAAAAAAAAAAAAAAAAAAGAAAGTTATATTACATGCTCTGCTTTCTTTTAAATGTACAACAAAAATTCACCCTCTTTTCTCTCAGTAACTTGGCAATTAAACATAATTTTTGTACATTTTTCTGTACATAATGTTCCTTGAGTGGAATCTGACACAGGAAACTCATGTGTGAAGATAGTTTAATAAGCAAAGAAAAAATACCATATTTTGATATTTGACATAATGTTGCAAGGTCACAGTTTGTGCCAGTCATACACAAGTTTGTATTCATATACACAAAATCATTGTTTGTGCACACAGTATTTTGATTGGAGGTTTTCAAAATTTCTGGCATTGGTACAGTCTTTGTTATTGGTCGTTTCTTTTTGTGTGATGTGCAACTGTTGATTATTATTCTTCAGGAATATTCATAGACACATCACATTGAGAAAATATTTGTTACAGGCCTTCTGATTGGATGGTGCTAACTGTGTATCCCAACAACTGATTCGCTAGCACAACATGCATGTTTAGGCCTACCTTTGGATAGTTTATGTTTTTGTGTAATATATTTTAGCTTATTTTTAATCTGATTGTGAGACTTTGAAGAAGTTACAATTGTAAGACAAAGATTAGGCCCTACATGTAAGTGAGAAGTATTTAAATACAGTACTCTGTGAATTATACAAGTAGGCCTATAAAACTACCTGTTTGAGTTAATGTGCCTTCAGCATTATCAGGAAAAGTGGAGTACAAATACATATGCACACACATACGCAAAAAATATATGCAAATACACCTTGTATACACACACGCATGCACACATTCAAAATACACATTAATACACTCCAATACAACGTTCATATGGAAACATATGGGAGAAGTACAAGCTTTCATGGCAACGGATGTTGACATAAACATTGTATGGGAGGAAAAATTGGCTTTTTGTTTTATATATTTTTTTTTGGTTTTCATTTTAACAAAGTGTTGACATCTGTTAGTGGATTTTCCATATAAACAGTGCATAGCTGTAGGTAAGTTGTGATTGGTCCTAATTTCTAACAGGCCACATAAGAAATGAGAAGAGATGTGTGTGATTGTGAAGTTTGGACATATAGTTCTGCAGCCAGATGCCATTAGATATGGCGTGTAGCGTAGATCCCTTCCCAGCTTTGACCCTAGACCACGGTGCCGTTGCTAAGCGGCTATCTTGGAATGGGAGACAACTCTTGACTGATTTATCTTCATTATTTATTGGCTGGTACAGTTGTATTATGCATGCATGTAAAATTGCAGTATGAGAATACATTGCAAGTGTATTCTCCTTACATCATTGTGACAGTCACCTTGTTAAGTATATATTCTTGTTTCTTTTTTTTGTATGTGTCGATATTTTGTTTAATAAAGCCATTGTTTAAGTCATAGATGTGACCTTGGTTTTTGTGGCGGGTTTGTTGCTCCACGGATGACTTACATGCCCCGAAAATGTGATGATCCAGTATTAAACAGATGGAAACTGTGCCTGGAAACTGCACCTTGTAGACAAACTTTAACTCCTTTAGTCAACGAGATGAGAGTGTCACATACACAATCCCTTCAGGTTTAACAGCTTCGTCCTATGTTAAACTCAGGATTGTTGTAAATTGCCTAAGTTTCTGTCAGTTAATTGCTTTCAAAACCAGAAATTTTATCGATTCAGCTTTTTCAATTTGGATGTGTATGACAGCCCCATATCATTTAGTTCCATCATTCCTGTGGTGTTTTTGCTGTGTACTCCAGAATATTTCACTTACACGGCTGCTGCAAGCGTTGGGGTGGGAGGAAACCGGGCAGAGCACAGTGGAAACGCACAACCATCTGCAGCTTGCTGGCAGATCTTCAAATGTACAAATGGAGAGGATGCCAGCCAGAACTGGACTTGAACTCCCTGTCAGCGTATTGGTGACAGAGTCCTAAGACTGTGCTGCCCTAGCCCTATGGTGGGCCTCAACATTTACAAATTCATTGAGCAGTGCCTGGTGTAGTCAATGGACCAGAGCCAAACACTTGCAAAACACATTGGTCAGCAGCTGGTACATTCAACTGGCCAGCACCAAACGTTGGTAAACCTCATTGGTTAATGACTGGTACAGTCAACTGGTCAAAGCCCAACACTAACAAAGTACCTTTGGTCACCATCTGGTCCATTCAACTGGCCAGAAGCAAACGTTGGTAAAACCCATTGGTCAATGACTGGTACAGTCAACTGGCCAGAGCCAAACACTTGCAAAACCCATTGGTCAGTGGCTGGTGCAGTCAACTGTCCAGAGCCAAACACTGGCAAAACTCATTGGTCAGTAGCTGGAACATTCAACTGGCCAGAAGCAAACGTTGGTAAAACCCATTGGTCAATGACTGGTACAGTCAACTGGCCAGAGCCCAACACTGACAAAACACAATGGTGAGGGGCTGGTACAGTCAACTGGCCAGAACCAAACATTGGTAAAACTCATTGGTCAATGGCTGGAACATTCAACTGGCCAGAAGCAAACATTGGTAAAACTCATTAGTCAGTGGCTGGTGGAGTCAACTGCCCAGAGCCAAACACTGGCAAACTCATTGGTCAGTAGCTGGTACATTCACCTGGCCAGAACCAAATGTTGGTAAAACTTATTGGTCAATGACTGGTACAGTCAACTGGCCAGAGCCCAACACTGACAAAACACAATGGTGAGGGGCTGGTACAGTCAACTGGCCAGAACCAAACATTGGTAAAACTCATTGGTCAATGACTTGTACAGTCAACTGGCCAGAGCACAACACTGACAAAACACAATGGTGAGGGGCTGGCACAGCCAACTCGCCAGGGCCAAACACTGTTAAAACTCAGTGGTAATTGGCTGGTATGGTCAAATGGCCAGAGCCAAACACTGACAAAGCTTATTGGTCAGTGACTGGCACAGTCAACTCATCAGGACCAAACACTGACAAAACTCATTGGTCAGCTGTCAACGCAGTCAACTAACCAGAGCCAAACACTGACAAAACTCACTGGTCCGTGGTACAGTCAACTGGCCAGAAAAACTCATTGGTAAAACTCATTGGTCAACGGCTGTTGCAGTCAACTGACCAGAGACAAACACTGGCAAAACTTATTTGTCAGGGGAGCCTCCATGGCGGGCCAGCCCCGCATTATGACCCAGATGGCTCCCACCAATGCGGTCGCTCTGAGTTCATGTCCAGTTGATGCTTCAACTTCCTCTCTGGTCGTCCGTGGGAAAGTCCGCCAGCATTCTGCAGATGGTCGTGGGTTTTCCCTGGGGTCTGCCAGGTTTTCTCCCACCATAATGCTGGCTGCTGTCGCATAACTGAAATATTCTTGCGTACAGCGTAAAACACCAATCAAATTTTAAAAATAAATAAATCATTGGTCAGCGGCTGGCGCAGTCAACCGACCAGAGCCCCACATAGATAATACTCATTGATCACATCACAGCCCTGTTACAAAATATACATGAACTTTATTGTTCTTACTTAGGGTTCTTACTTACTTATTAACAAATACATGTCTTCACGTTCACTTACTATAGATGGATGTGTTACATAAGAAGGCTACTTAAGACAACAAGGTGAAGAAGGCAAAAAGTAATAAATACATTAGTATCACTACGCACAAATTGTTTGGGTTGGTAATGGTTGCATGGAGAGAAAGGGCAGAGCAAATAATACTGCAAAGAAACAGAACCTGCTTTTTTTTATGCCGTACTCAAGAATATTTCACCTATGCGACAGCAGCCAGCATTATGGTGGGAGGAAACCAGGCAGAGTCCGGAGAAAACCCACGACCATCTGCAGCTTGCTGGCAGACCTTCCCACATAACGACACTCATGTAAGGTGTTAGCCCTATTTATTATCTTCACTTCAATTGGACCAATTTAGCCAATTGATGATTCTCTACTCTAAAGTACATGTACCCGTACCCCCTTCTCATAAGGCGCATGCCCCAACGGAACCCTCGTTGACAGCCACTATACAGAAACAATAACCTAAGGTCTCTCTTTTCACTTAGAGAAATTTTCAATCATAAAATGTTTGCATTATAACTGCAACCCTCTAATTTTGTATATGGCTTAGATAATGCAGTCTAAACAACTTAGCAATTAAGAATTATTAAATACTGCGATGGCAGTAAAAATGAGTACGGTAAATCACGGTTTCACATTGCACATAGTAAACAATTGAACAACACAAAATTCTTGAATACTGCCATCATTCAAAGTATTCGCTGACAATGATTCTGTACTGCAAGAGCAATAACAATGAACACCAAAGCTACAGTTTAGCATTGCGCATACAATTATTTGATACAGCCATTATTCCTATCAGATTTGTTCCCTGATGAGTATTGCAGGTGAGTATGGCAGCTATAAATGAGTAATTGGTAATTGCTGATGATTGCATCTGAATACTGTAAATATAAATGCGGAATTCTGCTCAACACTTGTCCCTGCACATATCAAACTCCCTATGACAATGAATTCATGTCATTCCTACTATTCAATATTGCAGCACTTGCTATGATTATGCTGCTAAACTCTTCAATTGCACCATTTTTTTTTGTCGCATCACAGACATAGCAGGCATGGTGACCCATTTCTTGCATCAACTGACTGGCTATAATTCGCATGTGGTACAGTAGAGCATATTCATTTGACTCTTGTTTCGGCCATGGATCCATCCGTTCTGTTCTCTTATGTGTGCACACAAGTAACATTTTGTTGAAAATGACTGATTTTCAATTACTACAAGCAAGACAAATTGTACATCAAAAAGGTGACTACTAGAACTGCTCTATTTTTAACAAGTGCTGTAAATCTTCTTGTTTCCATGTTGATTATAGTGCTGCATGTATGTCATTGCATACACATGGATTTGTTCAATATCCATTGAGAGGGGGGCCTCCGTGGCTCACTTGGTTAGTGTACTAGCGCAGCGTAATGACCCAGAAGCCTCCCACCAATGTGGTCGCTGTGAGTTCAAGTCCAGTTCATGCTGGGAAGGTCTGCCAGTAACCTGTGGATGGTCGTGGGTTTCCTCTGGGCTCTGCCCCAGTTTCCTCCCACCATAATGCTGGAGGCCTTCATATAAGTGAAATATTCTTGAGTAGGGCTTAAGACACCAATCAAATAAATAAATATATAAATAAATACCCATTACACAGAGTATTTACTTGTTTTATGCAAATTCAAACCCTCAGAAAAAACAGTTTTATACACATGTATGTACAAATGTATATATGGCCCACTGAGTGGGTTTAAGTTTGAAACTGTGTTTTGAAACTGTTTAAGTTTTTCACTGTGGCACTTCGTGGGTCAAAACATGTTACATGCCACTGAACTCAAGCGGAATTTCACATCAAAGATGCCGAGGGAAGAGGTGACCTCTGGTACATAGCAAGAATAATGCCAATAGCTGACCATGCCTGCTGGTCAAGCTGCGCTATGATCATCGCCCTCACCACTCCCATGTACATTGCTGACAATCAAGCAATCAACATCATTATCCAGCAAAATCACCTTTCAGGTCAGCGATATCAAAACCTTCTGGCCAATGGGATTCTCCGACCCTCTGACAGGGGAAACAAATCTTGTAATGTAACTCACAGCTGTGCCCCATGACTCAATTAAATTAAACCTAGAGGTCTGTTTTCAAGAATTTCTGATATATAAAAGCTTCAAAGTTTGATCCCGGAATAAAAAAAATTCGGTTTGTTTGTTCCACTACGCACTTGGTGGAACCACGCTGGCCTTCAAATCAGCCTTAAAACAACAGCATGTGTCAGTTTTTCATTTGGACTGAAAAGAATTGGGTCTACTTAATTTACATGAAACTGAACTACAGGGTCCTCTAGATGTACCTGCTTGAACAGCAATACTAGCCGTATGTCAAAAACAATACAAGTCATGGTGAATAATATTGGCCAGAAGTATCATCCAAGTATACAGAGGGTGATGCTGTTTTATGAGTTACAAGAGTTGCTTCCCTTTGAACAGGGTTGGAGAACCCTATTCTTTCTTCACAGCCAGAAGTCAGTGCTCTGGGCACCCGCTGCGTTCTTCTTTGGAACTCAACACCTAAACTTGAACACAACATGGCACATGTACCATGGGACATAAATGCAAACTTATATACTTTCGCAGCTATGCTTTGATTTGATTACGTAGATACAGCAGCCAGGATTTTTGGTGGCGAAAACTAGAGCGCCTTGAGAAATGGACTGGCCTTCGCCAGGCACCTGACCATAACGCTGCCAAAACAAGGAGAGGCGAATTAGAGTTGGCCACTTAATCAGCTCATATGCAGGTTTACAATGGGTGTGGTGAAAACAGCGTTTTAGTCAACTGAACTAGCATGTGGCGCCTTGCTCTAACCCCTCCCCCTCGCCCCCAATGCATCTGAAGTTGAACCATTTTTAAGTGCAAGGTATTTTTATCACGCTGTTGGTCGTCTCCTGCAACATATCAAGACATGCAAAAAAAAAAAAAAACTGTAAGAACTTGAAGCGAAAGACAGCTCGTGTCCAAAGTTGAGCTTGCCAAAAAGGTTGGACATTATTACGTTTATATCGATAAAGTATTTTTTCTAACAGCTACCACAACAGTGGAAATAAGCCAAATCAGCAATGAAGCCATCTCGTGAACTAATTTAAAATAACTCTGAAAAAACGTGAATTCCAGTAGCCCCTATAGAATACCCATCTGACAGACACAATTTCGCGGCAGAAAAATAACCCATAAAACTGACTGAAAGGGGGTAGTGGAATTCTCAACTACTGGAAATCATGTCTTTTCAGCATTATTTTGCGTTAGTTTGCAAGAGTACCCACCCATGTCTCGCCCAAACAGCCTTAATCTTGTGAGACAGCTCCAATGCCAATTCAGCTTATTGACATTTGACCTGTGCTCTGTTGGCTAGCATGAAATGCAGTCATTCTATGTGGGTCATGACGTAATTATTCCAAGCTCGGAACACTCGTCTCCTGGGGCAGTGGTAAATGATAGGGTTGTGGTTGGAACTTAGGTATATATGTAAATTTATAACGTGAAATGATCAAAAAACTTGCTCCTGCCACAGCAGTATGGTCTGGAAATGCTTTGCCGTGTCATTCATTCATGTACCCGTTATAGTTAAAACACATAACATCCTGTCCCTATGTTATTTCAAGTTACATTGACAGGCAACTCATAACATTTAAGTCACAGCTTATAAACAAATGATATTTCCGAGCTCTCTGATTGGTCAATCCCTCTTAAGCCTGGGTGCCTTCAGATCCCCTCTCGGCAGCAAAATACTCCACACTTCAAACGAAGATAATTCGGCTTTGTGTGACAACAGGGACCCATCAAACGCATGCTTTGTGTGACAACAGAGACCTGTCAAACGCATGCTTTGTGTGACAACAGGGACCTGTTAGCGCAGGCTTTGTGTGACAACAGGGACCCGTCAAATGCATGCTTTGTGTGACAACAGGGACTCGTCAATCGCATGCTTTGTGTGACAACAGGGACCCGTCAAACGCATGCTTTGTGTGACAACAGGGACCCGTCAGAGCATGCTTTGTGTGACAACAGGGACTCGTCAATCACATGCTTTGTGTGACAACAGGAACCCATCAGCACATGCTTTGTGTGACAACAGGGACCCATCAAATGCATGCTTTGTGTGACAACAGGGACCCGTCAAACACATGCTTTGTGTGACAACAGGGACTCGTCAATCACATGCTTTGTGTGACAACAGGGACCCATCAGCACACGCTTTGTGTGACAACAGGGACCCGTCAAATGCATGCTTTGTGTGACAACAGGGACCCGTCAAACGCATGCTTTGTGACAACAGGGACTCGTCAATCACATGCTTTGTGACAACAGGAACCCATCAGCACATGCTTTGTGTGACAACAGGGACCCATCAAATGCATGCTTTGTGTGACAACAGGGACCCGTCAAACGCATGCTTTGTGTGACAACAGGGACTCGTCAATTGCATGCTTTGTGTGACAACAGGGACCCGTCAGAGCATGCTTTGTGTGACAACAGGGACCCGTCAGAGCATGCTTTGTGTGACAACAGGGACCCGTCAAACGCATGCTTTGTGTGACAAGAGGGACCTGTCAAATGCATGCTTTGTGTGACAACAGGGACCCGTCAACGCATGCTTTGTGTGACAACAGGGGCCCGTCAAATGCCCCAACAGCAGGACTCTGACAACATTTAATTGACGTCAAATATGCCTTTCCCAACTCATCATAATGGCGTCACAGTAAAGACTTGTACGGCATTACAGAAGACACTGATACATTGTAACATGGTCCACATTGCATAACAATCCATTTTTCATTTTAAGTCCTGTATCTCACAGGATTAAAATAAAAATACCATCCAATGCACTTAACTTAACACTTAACAACTCCTCAATATTAAGCCCATGTACAATGTAACAAATAGCTACAAATTCCAAGAGATGTTATATACAATACCAGCCATTCAAGCAATTTAACTTAAATGACTAATGACCTTGAAAAGGGCAAGGTCACCAAAAATCAATAGAGTTCTCAATCATGCCGGAGTGTAGCCGTTGTGAATTTGGGAAAAAATGATCAAGACCTTCTATAAACTATACCTTAATGACCTAGCAGAAAAAGGTCAAGGTTGATGGTTCTTTCTCGTGCCTAAGTGTAACTGTGGTGAAAGTTTCATGGACTAGGGGTAAACCATTCTAGAGTAGAGCGTTTACAAGGATACAGACAGACGGAGTGACGGGACAGAAGTCGCCCTCCAAGACCTGTTGGCCTATATTGGCCGAGGGGTAAAAAAATGCCGCCTTCCCATTATACTTCTTGCGGGAATAATGTCACATCACCAATATGCATACCTCCTGGTTTGGTCGGACGATCAAACTTTTCAATTAACACATCAAAAAATAATGATAATATTAAATCACCATCAAACCTATGTTATACACAACTTCTCAGAACTTGTCCAGTTTCAACTTTATAGGTCCAACAACATGTACTGGACAATACTGACAAGGAGGACTTGATAATATTTATAATGCAACATAGAGAGTACCTTATAATACATGTATGTATAAACAAGATATTAACAAAAACAACATATACACTGTAATAATAATAAATACCTTTGCCTATCACAAACAGAAGACAAAACAATGATAAAACACCTATGAGCAACAACAACCCAGAATTTTTACCTCTGTATTCATAAAAATAAAACATTTTTCTCTTTTTTTGTGGACATTCATTCCAAATGAACAACACAGAACCAGCCATACAAACAAATACATGTACTGAAGTACATAGGGCTCCGAGCACCTATAAATATTCCCGTATTTACAAAACAAAGCTTTTAACAACTTAAAAAGGAATCACCACCATTAACAATTCAATATATCAGCCTGGAAACTACAAACTACATAACATACACTTATATTGTTTAATTTCAATTCTAACATTTTATGAATCACAATAACACAAAAATAGGTAAATAGAAATACTATTTGTAAACCAAAGAGGTAGTTCATAAGCTCTCCTGCATAACAGTAGAGAATGATGCGTTCTCTACACAGCTTGGACCTCTCTTGTTTGCGTGCGAGTATTTCCAATCACTGTCCAGCTGATTTGGGAATTTTGTAAGCAACTAAGGCTCCTTTGCAAAAAGGCAATCATGAGGTTGAAAACTCTTGAAATGTTTTAACAAAGTTGTGGTTATCATCAACATTACCCAGGATCATTTTGTGGAAGGTTTCCATACAATTGCACAAAATCGGTGTGACTCAATTACTGCCAGGACAGATTACCAGGCATTAACACCTGGCAGCATTGTAATCTCTTCACCTTTACTTGACCCATTTCATTGCATATATTGTCAAATATCTAAATGAATCCTCATTCACTGTAAAAAATATTTGGTTACATGGGTTTGGAAGATATATACATAAACACATAAAACAATAGACAACTGTTTATCTTTCACATGTTAAGTAATTTGCGAAATGATTCGACAATTTTTGAAATTGATTTTGATATCCAGCTCGTATCAATTTTTTGAATCCAAAAATTACTTTGTACAAAGTGCATATATAAAATACCGTATATAAATATCGGTTTTTGACGAATGTATATAAAGTGAAATATTTTAGAAAAAATAGTTCGCTGGCCCTATCACACTGGTCTGGAAGAGAAGCAATATGATGAAACAAGTGATAACAATGACGGAGATTAAATACGACGGCAGAATTGGAATGTGGAACAACTTGGCCTGAAAAAAAAAAGACAGAAAAACAAGATTGTCTTCAGCAGGATTTAAAGAAATATATTCACTTCACGAAAGATCCAAACACACGAAAAAGAAAAGAGCTAGATATTATGCAGACTTACAATTCGTTACTGTAAGGTGTCCTAAGATTTAAGAAAATGACTGCTTCAAGTACTTGTTTGCTTTGGTGGCTAATACTAACAATTTAAACATTTTTATTTATTTAATTTTTATTTTTATATTCAGACATAGATGTATTTGTAATGTGCAATGCCTCACTGGTATGTCATGCCAATATGGCCCAAGACACCAGGCACCAGATGTATGGTGACAGTTCTTGGTCTATCCCAGAGTGCAGACAGAAAATAATGATAATATTAAATCACCATCAAACCTATGTTTACACACAACTTCTCAGAACTTGTCCAGTTTCAACTTTATAGGTCCAACAACATGTACTGGACAATACTGACAAGGAGGACTTGATAATATTTATAATGCAACATAGAGAGTACCTTATAATACATGTATGTATAAACAAGACATTAACAAAAACAACATATACACTGTAATAATAATAAATACCTTTGCCTATCACAAACAGAAGACAAAACAATGATAAAACACCTATGAGCAACAACAACCCAGAATTTTTACCTCTGTATTCATAAAAATATTACAAAATCTTACATAGGATTAGACTAAAACTTGAACTCTGGGCCTCCTGCTTATCAGGTGCATGTATTTTATCACTCAGCTATCACATGATTAGCTCTTTCAAAGGACTTTTGGCCAACCTTTGAGTGGAAGATTAAGTCCAGAATGTTTTGATGTATTAATAAGAGACAGTCTCTTCTATCTATCAGACCAGACAGACTAATCTCCTCACTGAGTGTTAAAAAAAAAAATCTATTTTGTTTTCGACTTACCCGTAGGCTATTGTTGGAAACAAAGAGCACAAAGGAATCCAGATCCAGCTGTGAGCTGCTCTTGTAACCGAACACCCTTGCCTCCAGTGCTAATTTTTTAAAGCGACGACATATAGAATTTGTTCTGGCTGCCTGTTGAGAACAGAAAATCAAATTTATTGAAATTTATATTTAAAGATGGCAATTATTCAATAGGTAAAGTTGTTTCACCATGGAAACAATAAAGTTCATGTATTTGAATTTTCCCCCGTCTTGACATTTCAGCAATTATTTCAGCAATGGCAATTTACCTCAGAAATGTCAACTGTTTCAGCAATGGCAATAGCAAATTATCTCAGGAAAGTCAATTATTTGAACAATGGCAATCTGCTTCAGCAATGTCAATTATTTCAGCGATCATAATGTGTTTCAATGATGTCAATTATTTATGCAATGGCAATTTATAAGTACCTTAGCAATGGTAAGTATTTCTACATTCTCATTCATTTAAGCAATGCTACATGTCATTTCTCTCAGAAACAGCATCTTTTTTCTTTTTTTTGACTTATTTTATTTAATTGGCGTTTTTAGCTGTAATCCAAAAGTTTCCATTTATACGACAGCCACCCTTGGGGAGAGAGAAAACAGCTAACTGTATGATTATAAAGACACCTTACCTGTTTGAGTGGAAAGACACCTTACATGCATGAGTGGAAACACAGCTTACCTGTATGAGTGGAAAGACTGCTTACCTGTATGAGTGGAAGGACAGTTTACCTGTATGAGTGGAAAGACAGCTTACCTGTATGAGTGGAAGGACAGTTTACCTGTATGAGTGGGAAGATAGCTTATCTGTATGAGTTGAAAGACAGTTTACCTGATTGAAAGGGAAGACAGTTTACCTGTATGAGTGGAAAAAAACAGCTTACATGTATGAGTGGAAAGACAGTTTACCTGTATGAGTGGAAAGACAGCTTACCTGTATGAGTGGAAAGACAGTTTACCTGTATGAGTGGAAAAAAACAGCTTACATGTATGAGTGGAAAGACAGTTTACCTGTATGAGTGGAAAGACAGCTTACCTGTATGAGTGGAAAGACAGTTTACCTGTATGAGTGGAAAGACAGCTTACCTGTATGAGTGGAAAGACAGCTTACCTGTATGAGTGGAAAGACAGTTTACCTGTATGAGTGGAAAGACAGTTTACCTGTATGAGTGGAAAGACAGCTTACCTGTTTGAGTGGAAAGACAGCTTACCTGTATGAGTGGAAAGAAGAGGATGAGCATCCAGACCACAGGAAATACACCCCGAAACACCCAAACCTTGTACGAGTTGTTCTCATTTAAAATTAGGATACTGATACCTGGCCAAAGTTGTGAGGAAAAAAAACCAAAAATACAGTGATTACTACATACAGTGAGATTGCAAGCAATAGCAAGCCTGCAAATAGGAGCCTTACATTTTTGAAAGTGGTATGCCCATGTTGTATAAGTTAAATATGACAGCACAAAGGGATCACCAAATGTCAGGCACCTATTTGCAGGCCAGCAGTATAGCTAAGCTGTGGATATATGTTACCACATTTGAACATGATACATGTATTCTGTTCACCCCTGAGGGTGATCAACTAGTCTAACTGAACAACACAATCCTGGTAAAAAAAATTCTTGAGTGTAAAACAAATACAACGTTGTTTACTATCATATCTACCTGTGCCCATACAATCTGTATACTATGGCCAAGATCAGCTTAGCTCAGGTATAACGAACCTCTTTAACAGTGTTTCTCTTCTTGCCCATTATTACATGTATGTCTGTAGGCTTGGGTTTTACATCCTACTCAACACTTTTTCAGTTATATGATGATGATGAAGCATTAGTATGGATGTATATTCTTTGCCTTCTTGTGGTAGGGCGAGTCAATGCCGCTGAAGTGCTGGTGCCACTTGAACATCATGCCGAAGACACCAGACAGGACACCCCAACCACTCATATTATACTGACACCAGGCCGATCAGTCTTACTTCTTTGCTCTAGCCACTCAGTTTCATGCACAAGCAAGGCAGCAACAATTACCATTTGGTATGACCAGACCTAGGATTGATCTCAGATCTCCGGACCGCAAGGCCAATTATTAGAAATGAATTGCTTATTATATCACTTCACTATTACTATATAAGGATTGTTGTTTGGTGCAATAACCATACTAAAACGAAATGTTAAAATGAGTTTCCATAGACCCTAATTACAAGTTCAAAAACTTATTTGTTTGATTGGTGTTTTATGCTGTACTTAAGAATATTTCACTTAAAAAACAGCAGCCAGCATTATGGTGGGAAGACGCTGGACCTCTGGGGGGAACCCACGACCATCCACAAGTTGTTCTCACCCCTTCAATTCATTAAGCTGCAATACACTGATATCAAACTCATGGCATCAGACAAACATCGCAGATACACAAGCATTATCAAGACTAGCCAAGCCAGTGTTGTGTAAATCTGACGCTCTCACCTATAACTGTTAACTCTGCGAATATGATGGTCACTAATGAGGTCATCCTGGCAATAGGGCCGTTCAGCTGACCTAGGTTCTGTCGCAGTCGGAAAATCTCCTACAAATATAACACAACCCTTACAGGTACAGGTAAAAAAAGCTCTAAGTCAGGTAAAGGTATGTGTCAAGGTACATGAAAATCATGTAAGGATACATGTAAATCATGTAAAGGTATATGTAAATCATGTCAAGGTACATGTAAATGATGTCAAGGCGCACGTAAATCATGTCAAGGTACATGTAAATGATGTCAAGGCGCACGTAAATCATGTCAAGGTAAACGTAAATCATGTCAAAGTACATGTAAATCATGTCAAGGTACATGTAAATCATGTCAAGGTATGTATATATCTTGTAAACATACGTGTATATCTTCCAAAGGTACATGAAAACCTTGTAAAGGTACATGTAAATCCTGTAAAGTCCTGCAAATCATGTTCAAGTATGTGTAAATCATACAAAAACATACATGAAAACCACATAAACGTACATTCAAGTCACAAGGTTGGCCTTTATCCTTTATATTGCATCCATGCTTACTATGGCTTAATGCCAGGTCAACAATTTTTCAGCCATATTGTGGTGATGCTTTATAATAGTGTCTGCCTTTCATGTGGTCATGCCCTTCACTAAGAAGACAATCAGACTTACCTTCATGGCCTTACACACGTCTATTGACTTCTCCTGGAGCCGTGTGGTCATGCCCTTTACTAAGAAGACAATCAGACTTACCTTCATGGCCTTACGCACGTCTATTGACTTCTCCTGGAGCCGTGTGGTCATGCCCTTCACTAAGAAGACAATCAGACTTACCTTCATGGTGTTATACACGTCTATTGACTTCTCCTGGAGCCGTGTGGTCATGCCCTTCACTAAGAAGACAATCAGACTTACCTTCATGGCCTTACACACGTCTATTGACTTCTCCTGGAGCCGTGTGGTCACACCCTTCACTAAGAAGACAATCAGTCTTACCTTCATGGCCTTACACACGTCTATTGACTTCTCCTGGAGCCGTGTGGTCACGCCCTTCACTAAGAAGACAATCAGACTTACCTTCATGGCCTTACACACGTCTATTGACTTCTCCTGAAGCCGTGTGGTCACGCCCTTCACTAAGAAGACAATCAGACTTACCTTCATGGCCTTACACACGTGTATTGACTTCTCCTGAAGCCGTGTGGTCATCCCCTTCACTAAGAAGACAATCAGACTTACCTTCATAGCCTTACACATGTCTATTGACTTCTCCTGGAGCCGTGTGGTCACGCCCTTCACTAAGAAGACAATCAGACTTACCTTCATGGCCTTACACACGTCTATTGACTTCTCCTGAAGCCGTGTGGTCACGCCCTTCACTAAGAAGACAATCAGACTTACCTTCATGGCCTTACACACGTCTATTGACTTCTCCTGGAGCCGTGTGGTCATGCCCTTCACTAAGAAGACAATCAGACTTACCTTCATGGCATTACACACGTCTATTGACTTCTCCTGGAGCCGTGTGGTCACGCCCTTCACTAAGAAGACAATCAGACTTACCTTCATGGCCTTACACACGTCTATTGACTTCTCCTGGAGCCGTGTGGTCACGCCCTTCACATAGAAGACAATCAGACTTACCTTCATGGCCTTACACACGTCTATTGACTTCTCCTGGAGCCGTGTGGTCACGCCCTTCACATAGAAGACAATCAGACTTACCTTCATGGCCTTACACACGTCTATTGACTTCTCCTGGAGCCGTGTGGTCATGCCCTTCACTAAGAAGACAATCACGTCTATTGACTTCTCCTGGAGCCGTGTGGTCATGCCCTTCACTAAGAAGACAATCAGACTTACCTTCATGGCATTACGCAGGTCTATTGACTTCTCCTGGAGCCGTGTGGTCACGCCCTTCACATAGAAGACAATCAGACTTACCTTCATGGCCTTACACACGTCTATTGACTTCTCCTGGAGCCGTGTGGTCATGCCCTTCACTAAGAAGACAATCACGTCTATTGACTTCTCCTGGAGCCGTGTGGTCATGCCCTTCACTAAGAAGACAATCAGACTTACCTTCATGGCATTACGCAGGTCTATTGACTTCTCCTGGAGCCGTGTGGTCATGCCCTTCACGTAGAAGATGATCATTTCACACTGAGTCACATAGTTTATCACCACAGCCAGGTTCACAGAGTTTAGAACCAGGATTCCGAGCATCTCAATCCCGAATAAAACCCAGCGGTACTTCTCACTGAAGCCAGACAAACTGTTAGCTTTTATTGTACTGGTTTGACTCATAATATACCGTAATATCCGACACATAATGTATCAGCCTGACTTATAATGTACTTCGGTATTTCAACAAATAATGCTACTTTTGAGGTCCTTATTGTACCTGTTTGACACATGATGTGCCATGATATCTGACTCATAATGTACCAGTTTGACTCATAATGTGCTATGATATTTCAATAAATTTGTCTACTTTTGAGGTCTTTATTGTACCATCTGACACATGATGTGCCATGATATCTGACTCATAATGTACCAGTTTGACTCATAATGTGCTATGATATTTCAATAAATTTGTCTACTTTTGAGGTCTTTATTGTACCATCTGACACATGATGTGCCATGATATCTGACTCATAATGTACCAGTTTGACTCATAATGTGCTATGATATTTCAATAAATTTGTCTACTTTTGAGGTCTTTATTGTACCATCTGACACATGATGTGCCATGATATCTGACTCATAATGTACCAGTTTGACTCATAATGTGCTATGATATTTCAATAAATTTGTCTACTTTTGAGGTCTTTATTGTACCATCTGACACATGATGTGCCATGATATCTGACTCATAATGTACCAGTTTGACTCATAATGTGCTATGATATTTCAATAAATTTGTCTACTTTTGAGGTCTTTATTGTACCTCTCTGACACATGATGTGCCATGATATCTGACTCATAATGTACCAGTTTGACCCATGATGTACTATGATATTTCAATGAATAAGGCTGTATTTGAGTCCTTTATTGTACCCGTTTGACACACGATGTGCCATGATATCTGACTCATAATGTACCAGTTTGACTCATAATATACTCTGATATTTCAATGAATAAGACTGTATTTGAAGCCTTTACTGATTTAACCATTTACCCTAAAACAACCATAAAGGCCTAACCTGTGGCCTTACTAGTTTAAAGATTTATCCAGAAATTAACAAATTTATTTATCCGGTTGGAGTTTTCCTCCGCACTCAAGAATATGTCACTTATACGACGGTGGCCAGCACTATGGTGGGAGGAAACCAGGCAGAGCCCGAGGGAAACTTACAACCCTCCACAGGTTGCTGACGGACCTTCTCGCGCATGGCCAGGGGGGAAGCCACTGTGAGCTGGACTTGAACTCACAGCGACCGCATTGGTGAGAAGCACGGGATTTAGCATAAAGGATCAAGTAAAACTTCCACATTAATACCTCTTTGTGTGCCTGTCCATGTTGTTGCGGGGCAGACAAATCATGCCTGGTGTATGTCACGCTGCAAACTTAATTTCCGCCGGTACTGACCGAGTGTCGTTTTTGTGAAGCATTCTATCCATGTTAGCTATCGCTCTGAAGACACTGTGCGCTTGACTGTTGTATTCTGTGATTGACATGTGATTTAACTTGCACACAATGCAGGTAAAGTAATAAATATAGCAGACTGCAAAACTCGAGAATCAGTCAGTACCAAACGACTCTCTTCAATGTTTGTCGCAGTAAGCTGTTTCTCTTACTGACCATCACTCTAGTACTATAATGATATGTCATTAAATAACTAAAGAATGTTAGCACATAATCTCCAAGGGCTGGACCTGGTCATAATCCCTGTCGGGCTGGACTAAAGACGTCAGCAGGAGACCTTGAGAAGGATGATGGATGCCACCACGTAGATGAAGCCATTATTCTCTTTAATCCTTTGTTTTTCTCCGCTATTGTTGAATTCTTTTCACAGAATTGAAAACTGATTTAGTTTTGACATGTTAAACTCAACACCTCAGAATTAAAATCTTTACATAACCAAATCAGTCTTGAGAGCAAACTGACAGCAATTACTAGGGGACTGTATCTGGTTTTTTTTGCGGTTTTTTTTCTTGTATCAGCATTTTTCAACCGTATCAAGGTTCATGTATAAAAACTGTTTATTGTGCAAACATAGATCCCAGGAAATAAACACAGTATAATAAAAATGATTTGACAACCGTAATAGAGTAAAAAAATTCCTCTTGCGAAGGGTGTATACAGAAAAGACTGAATTTGAGAATCAAATGTAAATTTGTATTTATTTATTTGATTGGTGTTTCACACCGTACTCAAGAATATTTGACCTATACCACTGCAGCCGGCATTACTGTGGGAGGAATCTGCAGGCCCGCATTATGGGGGGAAATATATGACCTATGAAACTACAATAGTGTTCTTTCATTGAACTCAAAGTTTAACAACTTAATCATTGCCAGTCCTTTGGGAGACGTTGATTCTGAAAGCATATATGAAGCAGGTATCAACAGTAGACCTTTGGATATAAAATCTTTACTTTCAGAGACTGATGACACTGCACGGTTCTAAGTGTTGACCTGCAGATGAACTGCAAACTGAAAGACACGTCTGAGTAAAATTCAAATGAGCAGTTATTTAGCACCTGTGAGCTACTGTCACTTATGTATACCTTACTCCCTACTGCGTTACCTTTATCATACCCATTTTGTTTGATAATCAGTGTATTTAATTGACCTTGGGACAATCTCCTATCCATGAAGTAAGTCAGTGGTGAGAAAACCAGCTACCTGGTGTGACATATAAGCCATCAAAGCTGCTACACTTTGTTGCATGTGCTCTTTTGACGTACCGATACTCAACTCACCAATCTCAGAAATCGTGTTCACAAAGTATTCTACTTCAATCTTTTCACTGAAACCATTGTATATGTATATAATTCCTTGTAAGTGTATAATTCTCTGCTCTGAATCATATCAATATGATATGATAATATTATGCAGCATTCATGAGTTTGCCTCCTTTATTATGAATGATGGGAGCCTCCGTGGCTCAGTCGTTTAGAGCGCTATTGGAGCACAATAACCTGAAGCCTCCCACCAATGTGGTCGCTGTGAGTTCAAGTTCGGCTCATTGCTGGCTTCCTCTCTGGCCTATGTGGAAAGGTCTGCCAGCAACCTGCAGATGGTCGTGGGTTTTCCCCGGGATCTTCCCAGTTGCCAACCACCATAATGCTGGCCACCGTCATATAAGTGAAATATTCTCGAGTATGGCATAAAACACCAATCAAAATAATACACAAATAAATTCATTAGGAATGCCTCAGCTGGATTTTGACGTGACTTTGATGATTAATATTTTTGGCATCTTATATTTTTAAAAATTTACTTTACTGACATCTTTCTTCACACTTAGAAAAATTCATTAAATTCATCAATTCACTACCATGTCAGAAATAAAACACAGGACAACCAACTTCATGAAAAGTTTAGAAAACATACAGTGAGTAAATACGAAAGAAAGGCATTTATTTTATCCTTGGCACATCTTCTTGCTACGAGGCATGAGAGAATTTATTTTCTTTTTGTTTTTTTTTTCTGGATTTGCATTTCCTGAATACCATGTTTCATTACGCTCAATGAAGCATAAATTTTATTTATTTATTTGATAGGTTTTTTGCGCCATACTCAAGAATATTTCACTTATACGACCTTGGCCAGCATTATTGTGAGAGGAAACCGGGCAGAGCCCTGGGGAAACCCACCACCTTCCGCAGGTTGAGAAGAATAAAAAAAGTTACTGGAAAATTTCAGACAGGTAAAGCATAAATCATCCTTAATCTTGTTAATTCAAACCTTTTCACATAAAGTAAAGGTATGGCAATTTAAGAAAATGAAGTGCGACATCCAGCCATTAATAGTTATGTCTAAAACAATGACAGCAATCAAACATTTAAGGCAATTTTTAAGACCAAACTTTACAAAGGTGTTTCCGAGTCAGTGCATGCATGAGCTCAAAACTGATTGTGTCTGCATGCATATGACATCTGCAGGCCTAATTTTTTGACACCACAAGATTAATACACAGTGCTACCAAAATTAAATATTTTGGATCTTCTCAGCCAAAATTATTTGTTATATTTACGAGTAGGCTGTTGTAGGCTTCTGGTCAACAGAGGTTCAGTTTGGACTGTGATTTGATCGGGGATAAGGCCTTTGTCGCAAAGGGCTTGCAAGGATTACAAAACAATGGGTCTACAGATTATATACTTTTGAATACAACACTAGGTAATGCATAGCACAGATATTTTGCCTCAGTTGAGCCACACTGTAAAACAGACCTCACTTACTGAATCTACTTATCACAACAAAACCAAGGCACATGCTGTTCTTGCTGACATGCCAGAACTATTTTCGGTTTGAGCTGACTGCGTGGAGTCAAGCTGTTTTCATAACTGGCGAACACAATGGACTGCCCAGTGCAACCGGCCGGCGATTTACAGCCGTTACTTTGCCATCGTGGGCTACTTCTCGCCGCCATGTTTAGCCCACAAACAATGGTTGGATATGGTCCCTTATGTGTGGTACTGGTAATGATTTATGCTGACTTACCCTAGCTATGAAAATACAGTGGTACTGGTAATGACATTTAATGACTTACCCTAGCTATGAAAATACAGTAGTACTGGTAATGACATTTAATGATTTACCCTAGCTATGACAATACATTGGTACTGGTAATGACATTTAATGATGACTCACCCTAGCTATGACAATACAGTGGTACTGATAATGACATTTAATGATGACGTACTTTAGCTATGACAATGCACTGGTACTGGTAATGACATTTAATGATGACTTACCCTAGCTATGACAATGCACTGGTACTGGAAATGACATTTAATGATGACTTACCCTAGCTATGACAATACAGTGGTACTGGTAATGACATTTAATGATGACGTACTTTAGCTATGACAATGCAGTGGTACTCGTACTGACATTTAATGATGACTTACCCTAGATAAGGCAATGCTGTGGTACTGATAATGACATTTAATGATGACTTACCCTAGATATGACAATGCTGTGGTACTGATAATGACATTTAATGATGACTTACCCTAGCTATGACAATGCAGTGGTACTGGTAATGACATTTAATGATGATTTACCCCAGCTATGACAATGCAGTGGTACTGGTAATAATATTTAATGATGACTTACCCAATCTTCTTGAAAAAGGTGAGCTGAGGAAAGTTAAAGGCCCAGATGTAAAGCCCCTGCAGACCCAGGGTGAGGATAATCCAGAACAAGCCACAGATGAGGAAAAGCCTGGGCGGGGTAGAAATTTATTTATTCACTTTTTTTTTTTTTTTTTTTTTTTTTGATTGGTGCTTTCCACATAATCAAGAATATTTCACTTATACAAAGGCGGTCAGCATTATGGTGGTAGGAAACCGGGACAGCCAGGGAGAAACCCACTACCATCCGTAGGTTGCTGGCAAACAGAAATCAAGAAATGCACCCAGTTTCAGATTTGTCTGTACATGATTTTTTTTTCTTCAGTTTGGAAAAACAAAAGCAAAACTGCAATAATCTAAAAAAAAAAAAAAACAATATAAAATGGAATATATCTTAGCAATATAAAAATACATGAACATATATATTAGAAAATCTGCTGTCACTACATAATCTGCTTATGAATACAGCTAATTGGCAACGTACATGTACACAAATCACAAATACTATAGAACATCCAAAACTACCAAACATTGCACCACGGCAAACAACATTTATTAAATCAATTCAGCTATCAGACAAAAATGTCAGTCTACTACAGGTGCTCGGACTATGATTCGTTATACCCTTACCTGAGCTTTCTGATCACCTTTTTCTGAGAGGCCACTCGTCCTTGTAGAGGTGTAGCTTGTAGAAATACCTGAGAACAAACATGGAAATACATTGTGGCCACTACCATGAAACACATACTGAGCCTACCAGTAAATGTTTATCCTCTTCCCTCCTCCCCAACACCTCGATTCTCTATTTACATTTAGAGTATAGTACTTTGGAACATGTGAATTATACATCTTTGAGTTTATTTATATACTAATTTATTTGACTGTTGTTTAACACCATACACCATTTTTCATTTAGACGGTGACAGCTCATGCTGGCTTCCTCTCTGGCCATAGATGGGAAGGTCTGCCAGCAACCTGCGGATGGTCGTGGGTTTCCCCCGGTCTCTGCCTGGTTTCCTCCCGCCATGAGGCTGGCCACCATCATATAAGTGAAACATTCTTGAGTACGGCACACAACAACACTCAAATCAGTCAAGTCCACTCTTGAGGCCTATTACATGGTTGTCATGTGGGACAGGTGAATATTGCAAAGTCATCATAATCAGTCAAGTCCACTCTTCAGGCCTATTACGTGGTTGTCATGTGGGAGAAGTGAATATTGCAAAGTCATCATAATCAGTCAAGTCCACTCTTCAGGCCTATTACATGGTTGTCATGTGGGAGAGGTGAATATTGCAAAGTCATCATAATCAGTCAAGTCCACTCTTCAGGGCTATTGTGTGGTTGTCATGTGGGAGAGGTGAATATTACAATGTCACCATAATCAGTCAAGTCCACTCTTCAGGCCTATTGCGTGGTTGTCATGTGGGAGAGGTGAATACTGCAATGTCACCATAAACAGTCAAGTCCACTCTTAAGGCCTATTACGTGGTTGTCATGTGGGAGAGGTGAATACTGCAATGTCACCATAATCAGTCAAGTCCACTCTTCAGGGCTATTGCGTGGTTGTCATGTGGGAGAGGTGAATATTGCAATGTCACCATAATCAGTCAAGTCCTCTCTTCAGGGCTATTGCGTGGTTGTCATGTGGGAGAGGTGAATATTACAATGTCACCATAATCAGTCAAGTCCACTCTTAAGGCCTATTACGTGGTTGTCATGTGGGACAGGTGAATACTGCAATGTCACCATAATCAGTCAAGTCCACTCTTCAGGGCTATTGCGTGGTTGTCATGTGGGAGAGGTGAATATTGCAATGTCACCATAATCAGTCAAGTCCACTCTTCAGGGCTATTGCGTGGTTGTCATGTGGGACAGGTGAATACTGCAATGTCACCATAATCAGTCAAGTCCACTCTTAAGGCCTATTACGTGGTTGTCATGTGGGAGAAGTGAATATTGCAATGTCACCATAATCAGTCAAGTCCACTCTTCAGGGCTATTGCGTGGTTGTCATGTGGGAGAGGTGAATACTGCAATGTCACCATAATCAGTCAAGTCCACTCTTCAGGGCTATTGCGTGGTTGTCATGTGGGAGAGGTGAATACTGCAATGTCACCATAATCAGTCAAGTCCACTCTTCAGGGCTATTGCGTGGTTGTCATGTGGGAGAGGTGAATATTGCAATGTCACCATAATCAGTCAAGTCCACTCTTCAGGGCTATTGCGTGGTTGTCATGTGGGACAGGTGAATACTGCAATGTCACCATAATCAGTCAAGTCCACTCTTAAGGCCTATTACATGGTTGTCATGTGAGAGAAGTGAATATTGCAATGTCACCATAATCAGTCAAGTCCACTCTTAAGGCCTATTACGTGGTTGTCATGTGGGAGAAGTGAATATTGCAATGTCACCATAATCAGTCAAGTCCACTCTTAAGGCCTATTACGTGGTTGTCATGTGGGAGAGGTGAATATTGCAAAGTCATCATAATCAGTCAAGTCCACTCTTCAGGCCTATTACGTGGTTGTCATGTGGGAGAAGTGAATATTGCAAAGTCACCATAATCAGTCAAGTCCACTCTTCAGGCCTATTACGTGGTTGTCATGTGGGAGAAGTGAATATTGCAAAGTCATCATAATCAGTCAAGTCCACTCTTAAGGCCTATTACGTGGTTGTCATGTGGGAGAAGTGAATATTGCAAAGTCACCATAATCAGTCAAGTCCACTCTTCAGGCCTATTACGTGGTTGTCATGTGGGAGAAGTGAATATTGCAAAGTCATCATAATCAGTCAAGTCCACTCTTAAGGCCTATTACGTGGTTGTCATGTGGGAGAAGTGAATATTGCAAAGTCATCATAATCAGTCAAGTCCACTCTTCAGGCCTATTACGTGGTTGTCATGTGGGAGAAGTGAATATTGCAAAGTCACCATAATCAGTCAAGTCCACTCTTCAGGCCTATTGCGTGGTTGTCATGTGGGACAGGTGTATACTGCAATGTCACCATAAACAGTCAAGTCCACTCTTCAGGCCTATTGCGTGGTTGTCATGTGGGAGAGGTGAATATTGCAACGTCATCATAATCAGTCAAGTCCACTCTTCAGGCCTATCGTGTAGTTTTAATGTGAGAGACATGAAAATATTGCAATAACCGAGGACAGTAGGTTTTGAAGGATTGTCCTTTGACAGAAGCTAATATTCAGATATTTGTAACATGCATCTGTACCAATCAGAATTCACAGACGACCAGAAATGGGACTTGGGGTTGTCTCCTTCATAAAGTACTCAGAAGCAACAATAAATGTTAACAAAACAGACTTATCTACTTATCTATCAACAACGAGCCAGAAAGTATGATAAAATTTCATTTATGGTTGAAAAATCTGCCTACTAACATGGCAAATCTGATTTTCCATTGCCAGTGGATGTGACTATTGTGCCAGTCTATTATCTAGGATAGCAGTATGTTTTATGGGTGGCCAAAGTTTGGCAAATCACAGACCTTAGGCAAATAAGTCAAGAACTTTCTCATATGAGACGCAGAGATATGTATGTATTATTGGTAGAACGCAAACGGAAAGAAAAGGGCTGCATGAACGTTGTCGGGCACATATCACCAAGACTTCACAGTGAGAGTAGGGAAATTTACTTTTGACCAGAAGGTGCATAAAATTGAACAGAAGATTCATTAAACGAATACAGGATACATAAAAATGAAGAGGATTGGCAAAAAATGAACAGAAAATGCATCAAATGGCACAGAAGATGTACAAAAATGAACACAGGATGCAGAAAAA
Organism: Acanthopleura granulata; assembly: GCA_016165875.1. Classification (NCBI taxonomy): domain Eukaryota; kingdom Metazoa; phylum Mollusca; class Polyplacophora; order Chitonida; family Chitonidae; genus Acanthopleura; species Acanthopleura granulata. The sequence goes on along the minus strand of JABBOT010000011.1, from coordinate 12,563,757 downwards.
TAACTTGAAGAACACTTACCTTTTCCATGATAGCATACAGCTGTTCATTCTCTTGTATCCTGAAATAGTAGAAGCCCAGGATGAACGCGAGAAGATGGAGAGCGTTGGGGATGCCGTATGTCGTGATGATGTGTTCACACGCTTCATTCCCATCAGCGGATGGCGTGACGTTTTGAGGCATTAAGAATGCTGGGAAAAATGTGAACGGTGCGATCTGAGTTGTCATATTGGATGTTGAGTTCGGAGCCAGGGTGGTTGAAGGTGTGGTTATAATCTCTGCAGGAATAACCTGTCAAGAAATCAGCAGTAAGATTGTTTATTTATTTTGATACCTGTTTTACGCCTTACTCAAGAATATTTCACTTATATGACAGCGGCCAGCATCATGGTGGGCATTTTGTTATTAGATTATGTGAAACAAGGAATGATTTAAACGACAGAACATTTTGACATTCAATTAATAGACACCAGGTGTAATTTAAATGTAAGAACATTGCGATATTTATTTATTTATTCACTTATTTGATTGGTATTTTATGCCGTACTCAAGAATATTTCACTTATACGCCCGTGGCCAGCATTATGGTGGGAGGAAACAGGGCAGAGCCTGGGGAAGAACCTACGACCAACTGCAGGTTGCTGGCGAACCCTCCCACGTACGTCTAGAGAGGAAGCCAGCATAAGCCGGACTTGAACAGCAGTTTGATATTAGATTATTAGAAACAAAGTGTAATTTAAATAGAAGAACATTTTTGTATTATTATTTTGCTTATTAGATACAAGATCTAATTTAAATGTAAAAACATTTTGATACTAGATTATTAGATACAAGATGTGATTCAAATATAAGAACAAATTTGATATTAGGTTATTAGATACAAGGTGTAATTTTTATACTGAACGACCTAGACAGTAACATTGGTTAGATACCAGCTCTGATTCATAAAGTATAACACCTTCATTTTTAAACTGGTTTGATTCAAGGTGTCATTTATAGGTTATGATACCTTTATAGTAAAACAGATTAGACAGATACAGCATGTGATGTGAGGCTTTGATGTAAGATTGGTTTCATAAAAGGCATGGCATGTAGTAACACTGTATGGCAACATTAGCTAGGCATTAGCTAAACAACTTTAACTAGATGACTTACAACTTCAACACGGTGTAAAATTAGCCTGATAGGTAAGTGCTTGTATACGAATATCAACACTTTGCTACAACACCAACAACAACATGTCCAGTTTCCACTGACAGGCCACTATCTCGTAGATGTAATCAGCACCAGTACAATACACACTGGGTACACACAACACCTGTCAGCCACTCACCTGGGTGTCCCTCTTGACATGCAGTTTCCACTAACAGGCCACTATCTCGCAGATGTAAGTGTACATCAGCACCAGTACAATACACACTGGGTACACACAACACCTGTCAGCCACTCACCTGGGTGTCCCTCTTGATATGCAGTTTCAACTAACAGGCCACAATCTCATAGATGTAAGTGTGCATCAGCACCAGTACAATACACACTGGGTACACACAACACCTGTCAGCCACTCACCTGGGTGTCCCTCTTGACATGCAGTTTCTACTAACAGGCCACTATCTCATAGATGTAAGTGCGCATCAGCACCAGTACAATACACACTGGGTACACACAACACCTGTCAGCCACTCACCTGGGTGTCCCTCTTGACGTCCAGTTTCCACTAACAGGCCGCTATCTCGTAGATGAAAGTGTACATCAGCACCAGTACAATACACACTGGGTACACACAACACCTGTCAGCCACTCACCTGGGTGTCCCTCTTGACATGCAGTTTCTACTAACAGGCCACTATCTCGTAGATGTAAGTGTACATCAGCACCAGTACAATACACACTGGGTACACACAACACCTGTCAGCCACTCACCTGGGTGTCCCTCTTGACATCCAGTTTCCACTGACAGGCCACTATCTCGTAGATGTATGTGTACATCAGCACCAGTACAATACACACTGGGTACACAGCGTTTAACACCTGTCGACCACAGCTACCTGCATTAATTGACTCCTTCATAAAACCTCGCCAACCAATCTGAAATCAACACAAAAAACATGCATACTGAACCCATTACAATTATCACTTCTTTCATGCAATACATGTGTTCATTATTTAATCCACCCTACATGTAAATACCGTTTCTGCTGGATACGTCTTTGAAATTTGCGATGTTTGGGTTCATGATGTGTTCATCATTAGGCAGGATGGTTGGCTAGCTAACGAAGAAATACTTTCCTCGACTGAACGAAGGGAAATAACGTATTCAACAGATGCAAATGCCATCTACGCAGAATAAGGAATATATATGTTGCCGTCCAATGAAAACCTAGGTATTTTGTCTGGTGTGGGATATACATGCATTTAATTCACTATTAGTTACATGGTTTATACATGTACTCTGAGAAGGGGTAGGGAAATGCTTGTACATGTATCTATGGGATAGGGAAATGCGTGTACATGTATCTATGGGGTAGGGAAATACGTGTACATGTATCTACGGGGTAGGGAAATACGTGTACATGTATCTATGGGGTAGGGAAGTATGTGTACATGTATCTACGGGGAAGGGAAATACGTGTACATGTATCTAAGTGGTAGGGAAATACGTGTACATGTATCTACGGGGTTTTGAAATGCGTGTACATGTATCTATGGGGTAGTGAAATACGTGTACATGTATCTATGGGGTAGGGAAATACGTGTACATGTATCTATGGGGTAGGGAAATACGTGTACATGTATCTACGGGGAAGGGAAATGCCTGTACATGTATCTATGGGGTAGGGAAATACATGTACATGTATCTATGGGGTAGGGAAATACGTGTACATGTATCTATGGGGTAGGGAAATACGTGTACATGTGTCTACGGGGTAGGGAAATACGTGTACATGTATCTAAGGGGTAGGGAAATACGTGTACATGTATCTGTGGTGTAGGGAAATACGTGTACATGTATCTACAGGGTTTTGAAATGCGTGTACATGTATCTATGGGGTAGGGAAATACGTGTACATGTATCTATGGGGTAGGGAAATACGTGTACATGTATCTATGGGGTAGGGAAATGCGTGTACATGTATCTATGGGGCAGTTCTTTTTCACGGCAAACATGGCAAAACAAGCTGGACAAACAGAGATAACCAGAGTCAACAGACACATATCGGCAGACGGGTGCAGAAATATGCATATGTGCATTCATCTGCTCTTGCTGCCGGTGCTTGTGGGGCCTTGATGGCAACAAGCGACTGCCGAAGCTAGTGCGGCCATTTCCGCAGACTACAAAAGCATGTCAAGATCACTTAATTGTCTTCCACCAAAGTTAGTGAGTAAACTGCCAAAGGTCAGTGGTTAACACTGGGAGTTCTGGTTTCCTCCACCACAAAAACTAACCGCCAGATGCCATATAAGTGAAAACGTTTTGTTTTAAGTGAGGCCTTTAAACAACAATCAAATAAATAAAGAAATAAATAAAATCTCCCCCACACACTTTCCATGACTGTTAATAATAGTGCAGCAGATTTCAATATCTGAAAATATCTACATGTTATTGTACAAAAAAGGAAAAAATCACTCTTTGTAAATACAAACATAGCAATCTCTGTAACTTAGTTACAATTAAACTCACGATTTGCTGAGGACATTTTGGAAGAGCAGTCTTGTGAATTACAGAGAAATTACTGCATGTAAACTCTGGAACTAAAAAAAAAAACAAACAAAAAAAAAAAAAAAAACAGAACTAATGCTCTAAAGACATCTGAAGTGATGTTTGTTGAAGATGAACTCCCACTGCAAAAAATCTCTGCCTCAATCCCAGGAATGAACGGAAATGCTATCATGTCAGGACATACCCTCCTCTGTTACTAAAAGTATGGAAACATCAACAGCTGTAGTTTTTCTTTTTTATTTATTGTATATATTTTTTCTTTATGTCCTTGTCTGTAATTTTGTTAACTAATATTCTTAAGAAAATAAAATCTTGTTACAAGCATTAGGAGGCATAATTTAACATTAAAAACCTGACTGTACATCACAACTGTAATTCCTGGTATAATACAGCTGATTAATCCTTTTTTTCTCATCTTAGGAAAAAAATGACATTCCAGAGATGATAGAGCCCGCAGAGAAGTGACGACTCCGCAAAGATCAGACCTTATCACAACCACCAAATTTATTGACAGCTATAGGCCTCTTCTCTTGAAAGAACCCGTGGATCCAATCAGGGAATCACCTGTATCCATGACAACCGTTGATCCTGGAGCCAAAACAGCTCAATATGTAAGGTGACAGAAACTAGTTCAAAAACGTGACAGCTCGCTCACATGTCTGCAGACAGCTAAGATACTGAGAACACCCAGAGAATATCTCCTCAGCTGCGTAGCCCCATGTGAGTTGGAGAAAACATGTTTTTAACAGCAGAACTGATATATTGTGCCAAAAAAAAAATGATAACAACAAAAAAATGTGTCCTTTGACATTTAAAAATTTATACCCAATCTCAGAATCTCCTTATCGAAAAATTTATACACAAAGACAGCAGAACTGAACGTGTGGAAATGTGTTGGATATTCTATCAAAAAAAAAAGCTGTCCAGAGAGTTTGCTAACTATATCAAACAGAAGTGGGGATTAAATTCCCATTGTTGAGTTCACAACAATCCTAATTAACTGAAATTGAAAGAAAAGAAAAAAAAAATAGAATGACAATGAATAAAAAACATGAAATGAAATAGAGGGAAAATTTGTGTGAGAGAAAAAAAAGAAAAAAACAACACCTAAAATGTGTTAAGTGGAGTAATTTGTTTTTGTGAGTCGACGTAAACATGTTTTCACCAGTTTGGACAGACTGACACACTGGAGAGTTTTGCTCCAAAGGCTTGTTTCCTACACCAAATCAAACAACAGACAAAGTGTTCTGGAGTGTTTGTAACACAGTTCATGCACATTTGATAAGGTTTCACTCTTAACAAATCCAGGAATATACCCAGATTTGATTCATGACGGATTTCGTGGGAGGGTTACTGCACTGACCATTTGTCGTAGGACAAACTTTACATTCGTGAAATATTCGGTTAATTGTAAATTGTGTGTGTTGTCACAAATCAAAAGCTACCGACATTGCGCTCGACAGTCTTGCGATCATGGTATTCTTAAGTCTTCCCAAGATGCACTGCTAGTGTGAGACAAGTGACTTCGATCTTCGTTATTCTGCTCTGTGTAAGTACTTTCACACCTGAAGCCTGAAGCCACATTGATAATTATGACTAATATATTTACCAGTATGTCAAAATACTTGTAGACGTGATTTTCCATTCTAGAGGTACTTTTTAACCCAGAGATCAACTGTTCAAATCCAAAACTAGTCGCACCTCAGTCATGCTCTTACAGGATTTATGTTTACTTATTTATCCATTTATCTGATTGATGTTTTACGTCATACTCAAGAATATTTAAGCATCATGGCGAGATGAAAGCAGGCAGATCCCAGGCGAAACCCACGACCATCTGGAGGTTGTTGTCAGACCTTCCTGTATGGCCAGAGAGGAAACTACCACGAGGTGGACTTGAACTCCTGGCAAGTGAAACTGCTGAAAACACAGCTGGGTCACAGTGCTGCCTTCTGTACTTCAATATTATTACAAAACACAAGCACGTACAGATTTTCTGTGCCATGTCATCAAAGTTAACATACATGTAAGTTTTCCTTGCTATACCCTGTTACGAAAGTTGATTTGATCTGGCTCTTTTCAGCAAGCACTACATGTACCTTACAGCTGCAAACACGCATTTCAACAGTCTCATGTTCCAAAGAGTGATCAATCTGACTCCATGGAATCTGTGTACAGGGGTATAATAACAGTGATAAAATGACTCCAATCCATTAGTTGCCATTTTAATTATTCCATCAAAAACACATCTGAAGAAATGTTCGTTCGTCAACATATGACTCAAGTAAATGATTCAATCTCATCAAAAACTGTTCCTATTCTGAGGCTAACTAGATGAATATTATTATATAAATGGCCAATGAGTCACAGCATTCTAGCAGACTAACAATTCATCATCAAAATGTTAATACATGTACTCTGCCACCGGTATATAATTTTTGGCCAGAACAAAATCGATGCACAGGCAAAAAAAAACTTCCACCACAAGGCCATACTGCATGTACAAAAACTGGTTTGTGTAATTTCCACACCACAAAATGGAAGAAAAAAACGACAACTGAACACACATTTTTCAAAACCTGAGCAACTGACATTGCTTCATTCCCATGTGATAAACCAAAAAAATACCCTGGACATATTGGGTATTGACCTGTGAGCATTCTTAGCTGGTGATCAAATGAGACAATGTCTATTTGTATCTCATAACAAGTCCAATGTACTAATAATTATTCAAACTCGTAAACTTTTCATGTCTGTCACTTGACACCTTTTTTTTTTAGCTCGGAGCAATTATCCTTGAAACAATTCATTATAACTAAAGCACATACACAGGTGTTTCAACTAAAGAGATTTTCGGATTAAATGTACAAATATAAATTAACACTGATTTGCCCCACTCATTGGATAAGTTTCACATATCACATTGATAGATGTAATTTAGAATGTGAATTTAAATAACAGTATTATCGTTATTAGAGATTGCACTTTCAGGATATAGCACTGGTTCTAGTGCTGAAAATTGGCTGAGACCTCTCCAGGTTTCAAACAAACAACCTCAGGGTCAGACACCAAATCGCCAGCAATACATGTCAAACATCTAGACCACTCGACCAACCAGCCTTCTACAAAAATAGAATGTAGCCGTAGCTGACTAATGGACATTACAGCAAACATGCATTACCCCTTCAGCACTAGAACCTATATTCAGCTATATTCAGAGCAGTGTCAGCCAATTTTAAGCACTAGAACCTATATTCAGCTATATTCAGAGCAGTGTCAGCCAATTTTCAGCACTAGAACCTATATTCAGCTATATTCAGAGCAGTGTCAGCCAATTTTCAGCACTAGAACCTATATTCAGCTATATTCAGAGTAGTGCCAGCCAATTTTCAGCACTAGAACCTGTGTTATATCCAGAAAGTGTAATCTCTAATAATGACAATACTGTTATGTTTCACATAACCCAAAGAGGGTAACTCTTTGAACGAATATTTCAGAATTTTATTTGGCCATCAGAAGTAGTGCATGTACTTGACAACTGCAACACAGAACAAGGCTCCAGCTATCACTCGCCACTGTGGCCCTCTTCAAAATATTTCATATGATCGGCATTACTTTCCACAATTGTGTCGAAAAGTCAGGGAATATACGATATTCAGAACAGAAATTTGCTTGTGCTTGCCATACCAGTCAACTTAAAAGAAAAATCATCGGCAGGTCTGGTCCAGAGGATTGAAAATTTATGGTCTTCCTTTCAATCATAAGATATGTCACCTGTCACCTTTTTCTCTGAACCTTTGTCTGCATTTAACCGCAATAAATTTCAACAAGATTTCATATGCAAAAAACTCATAAATATATTCAACTTTAGGGCAGTCCATATTCTGAATTGTCACTCAAGAGCATGCATAAAATGTCAAGGTTTTTCCAAACTGTCAACCTGATGACGCCATCATTGGTTACACATGTTCAATCTCGCTGTGATGTCATGAAGTCACAAATGTTTTTCCCGAGAACTGAACGAAATGTAAGCGTCTATTTTGCACGAAGTTTGCTCAGCGGCATTCTACATCCATATATGGTAATGCTCATTACTTTTTGTGGTTATATTAAATTTTTTTCATAGTTTGGGTCAAAAAGCAACAATTTTGAAAATTAATTATTGCTTAAAAAGAGAAAATCACGAGATACTGAGGGGGATACTTTCTGAAAGGGCTTAAATCGGTTATTGGAGGAAAAATACATAAGGTTCACTTTACATCAACTAAACTGAAAATTGGTGAGAACTCTCTGATATAGTCTGTTTAACCTAAAAAAAAATTACATTTTTCCAGGCAAATAAAGGTCAAATATTACAGTTGGTGCTGAAACCTAATTTTTCCCAGGAAGATATCATCTTACCGTGTAAGCAAATCTAAAAACCTCACTCTAAGAGCGATGGAGTTCTATGAATAACAACAACAACAAAATGAACAACTTAGTCGTGGATGAAATTTCAGGTCAAATAGAGTGTACAAATTAAAAATGAATAAATCTGATGCCAAACTCCACATAAATATTTACGCAATATACTCCCAGAACTAAAATGAAAGCTGCATGTGTACTTACAAATGTGAGAAGTTTCCAGTAAGGTCGGAGAATCTGTCTCTTACAGCGCCTCAAGGCGTTTGTGGTCAGATTGATGCTGTCCTCTCCCCCTATGTCCGCTATCTACAACACACACATAGAATATATGCAATGTTTCACATGTATATGGGTAGCCTGTGATCAAATGCTTCTGAACTGAGAAGACCGCAGGAAACGGTTCCCGGTAACATCGTGGTAACTAGATATATGTGTGCATATTTGTTTGTGTCTTACGTCATACATGTACTTAACATTTAATTTTTCATGAGATGAGGAGTTGTCCTTAGAATGTATGTACATTCTGTGTTTCCTTGTGGCACGGCCTCAGTCCTTGTCATCAATGTGCTGCCGCCACTCGAACATCATGTCAGAGACACCAGACTTGACATGCCCACCCCTACCCCCACAGTCACATTATACCGACACCGGGCTGACCAGTTCTGTTTCCTTGCTCTCATCTCAGTGCTGAGCACCATGCGTGGCAGCAACAACCCTTATTCAAGTCTTTGGTGTGACCCGACCCTGGATTTGTTCTGGATCTCCCGACCCCTCATGGACTACATGACCAGTACCAAGCTGTAATGGAGCAGTACCCAGCTGTAACTGAGTAATGTGCTGCTGAATGGCTGGGAGAATAAATTCCACACCTGATATGTCAATTTTCTCCAGCTGAATAATACTTGAGAATATGATTGTTGTTAGAAAATTTGCTGCCCTCCAGGGGGTCACTAGGGTCTAAAACAGAGTAGCAAGTCCATCGCTGCTATATACAAATGTCCTTACATGAAAAAAAAAAAAAAATGACTTACATGCAAACACTACAAGGTACATGTACATATCAAAGCAGCATTATCCTTCAATGAGATCTGCAAAAATTATAAAGCTAAAGGAAATAAGCATAAAATAATAAATAGATTTTCTAATTGAGGGGTCTGCCAGCAACCTGTGGATGGTCGTGGGTTTCCTCCGGGCTCTGCCTAGTTTGCTCCCACCATAATGCTGGCCACTGTCGTATAGGTGAAATATTCCTGAGTATGGCATGAAACACCAATCGAGTAAATAAATAAATCAAATTCAGGCCCTGCCATGACGTCAGAATGTGATGATAATGGTGGTCATGATAAGTTTTGCTCTGTTTGACTGATTCCACTGTGAGCTTCATGAACAATATGAAGTGCATGTGCACTTAGTTTAGTGGCTGTGACTTGCAAGTTTTTGTTTTGACTATCATATGACCAATTACAAGGTCAAGGATTGAAAACAAATTTTATCTCTTGTCAAACACACTGTGACACTTCTAGGTCAAGGTCAAAGAGGTTACTCAGATACAAGCACATCAGGTATAAATAACAGCACTGAGTAAGACAAATGACCCGAAATTACACCGCCCAAATAGTGCATTTTCAGAGGCAAACACATGTTCTTCATTATTCAATTCTTCAAGTTTAAAGAGACTACACTTGAGAATTTCTATATTGTGACTTTTTTATGCCCTGAATTGATAAAGCAGCTTTGCATGCTACAGGTTTAAATATAAGAAAATGAAGACAAATTGGGTTGGAAAATCATGCTTTTGTAAATTTTTTTGCGAGATGCTTGAACTCATGAATATTCAACTTTCCAAACTGCCACTCAAGATCATGCGTGTAACATCAAAATATTGTTTCCAAATCTCAATCAAATGACACAAACATCGATTACTTACTGGTATGTTCGCTCTCACTGTGACGTCATGACGTCACAAATGCTTTCACCAAGAATGGAATGAAATGTAAGTGTCCATTTTGCCGAGTGGCCTTCTGCATCCATATATGGTAATACTTATTACTTTTCATCCATAATTTAACTTTCGTAGCATGGGTCAAAATGGAATTATTTGGAAAATGACTTATTGCTTAAAAATACAAAATCACAAGAAACCGAGGGTGACATTTTGTGAAAGTGCATAAGTCAGCAACTGGAAGAAAAATACAAAAGGTTCAGTTTAAATTGATTAAATCGAAAATTTGCGATAATTCTCTGGTATGGTCTCTAAGTTAAAGAACAGTTTTGTTATGACCTGCTTTCTAATGCAATATGAAATAAACAGAGGTTACTGCACCATGACCACTGAACACTATAAATATACTGTTCGAGTGAAAGTCGAGAAATGCAAAACACACATTAAGGACTATATCTGCAGATAAATTTTCAAGCTCTTTCCTTTGATTTTAGCATAGTATTTATGTTCTCTTCTCCTCTAAAGTCTTAGAGTGTTACTCGACGCAGTCTACCAGCCGTTTACGAAGCAGGTGAGTTCATGTAATCAATACTATATGTTGTCAATTCAAAATTCATGCAGTGAGTCAACCATTAGGGTTAATGCAGTCAAGTAAGGGTTCATGTAGTCCAGTAAGGGTTCACGAAGTCCAGTCAGAGCTCATGCAGTCAAGTATAGGTTCATGCAGTTAAGAAAGGGTCCGTGTAGTCAAGAAAGGGTTCAAGTAGTCCAGTAAGGGTTCAGGAAGTCTGGTAAGAGTACATAGTCCAGTAAGGGTTCATGTAGTCAAGTATTAGAGTTCATGCAGTCAAGTAAAGTTTCATGTAGTGAAGTAACTGTTCGTGTAGTCAAGTAAGGGTTCATGTAGTCAAGAAAGGATTTGTGTAGTCAAGTGAATGTCTGTTGTTCTAAGAGTTCATGTTGTTAGGTAAGAGTTGTGTTAGCACATATTCACTCCTTCATTGCATGTTCTCATCTTTCTTATGCTTCGCTTCATCTGTTTTACCACATACATTTGCTTGGTGGGGTTATGATCCCATATGAATAAATATTCACTGACCTGAAGAGAGATTGTCGTTTGAGTTTTCACGTTGAAACTGAAATTTCGCAGGTTTCATACTCAAGAAAGAGATCTAATTCAGAAAAACAATGAATTAACAGGTTCAAGATAAAACATCAACGACAAATCATTAGTTTACACGGCAGTTACCTCAACACGGACTGTGCTGCTCACTGAGTGTGAGCAGCTCATGTCGCTGGCGTGCTGGAGTTCGTGCTCCAGGGCGTTGTTGTCGTGGCCATACATGGTCAATATCGGGCTGCTGTTATGCGCTCCCGCTTGCGGCACAAAGTCTTCATTGACTGAAATCAAGTCGCCATGGAGAGGGCTACTTTTGACAAGGTTGACAGAGCCGTCGTAAGAGTCCGTCATATTTCCAGGACTAGTGTCAGATGAAGTCTCCTCGCCCGGTGACCTTGAGACCTGTAACATATAAGTCTGTGAAAGTCAGCTCAAGGTTGAATCCGCCTCTGACTTTTCTACACGTGAAAACTGTAATAATGTAATGGTTTACATCAATTACATGAACACTGGTGTAAAGTATGTGCGAACTCAAGGTAAGATCCACTTAAAGACGAACTGCACAGGTGTTTGGTTTGAAACTGAAAGTTATCGAAGTTTTCGGAGTTATCACAATTATCAGAATTATCAATATCAGAATTATCACATGTATATACAATGTACATGTCTATAATTTGTTTGAAATTTTTGTTAAAAATCTGTTATGAATTATTTTTGGAAAGAAAACTTCCACAATGTTATACAATAACAATAATAGGAGCAGCCCGTTGATAGCCTGTTAATTTTTTGCAAGATTTAAAAGCACTTCTGTTCATCTTAAAGAAGACAAAGGGCAATTTAGTGCTCACTAGATAGATAATGAAGACCAGCTGGCTGTTCTACTTCAAACCTTCTACAAAACTGACAAGATATGACACAAACTTGCATAAGAGAAAGGCTGTCTTTCTAAACCCTTCTCTTAAGACAACTTCCTGAAAATTTCAACTTAGAAGGTTATGCTTCCTGTAACAATTGTGTGTTAATTTGGAAAACTAAACCTGCATCTCATTAACTCAAAGGAAGGCACTATGTTTAAATAGACAACACATTCTCTGAACGGCCATTTTATGCAGATTACAAATATGGGCCTCACGATATTTAACCTTCTGTTTTACAGTGAATAAAATGCAAAATGGTTGAGGTTCTATGCTGGACTTTTTTGGCCATAATGAACAACCTGAAGCACGGATTCCTTTTTGTTGTTAAACTGTTATATTTCCACATCAAATATAGATATGGGTCCTCCAATGTAGTTAGGATCAAATATGATCTCTACTGATCCTTTCTAGATTGTGTGCAGACTTGCTTTGGGTCCTCCACTAGGGCTAGGATCAACTATGGTCTTCGCAGGATTTCTTCTAAACCTTAATAAACTGTCTGCAGACTCCCAGACATCTTCCAGTGGTGTAAGGATCAAACATGATCTCTACAGGATCTCTACTCATCCTTTAAAGCTTGTTGGCACACTTTCTGGATATACTCCACGGGAACTAGGAACAAAAATGATCTCTATTGATCTGCAGACCCCCAGATATCCTTCAATGGGGTGAGGATCCAGTATAATGTCTACAGGATCTCTGCTGATCCTTTGCAGATTCTCTGCAGACTTTCTGGGCATGCTTCACTGGAGTCAGGATCAAACACAGGATCTCTACAGGATCTCTACTGACCCTTCACAGAAAGAGATCATCTGGCGAATTACTGATTCTCCAGTGGGGTAAGGATCAAATACGGTTCACATCCTCACCACAATGGTATATCCACAGAATGGTATATCCAAATCCAAGTTCTGAAATATTTCACACCTGTCACACAGATTTCCTCCAAATATTTCCAAGGCCATAAACTAAATTGAAACACATTTTTCCTGGTACATGTACATGTAGGTCATTACCGCAGGTGCAAGTCCCATCTAAACAAACTTTCTGAGACCAAGAGGACTTTCAGAGTCCTGTACAAGGAGTATTTTACTCACAAATGAAATTTTATGTCAAATAACTAACATGCATGGTCATAGACAAACTTCAGGTCACATAAAGCACATGTACTTCAAAAGGTTTGCCAGACACCTGCTGAGGCATGACGGGTTTTTTAAGCATATTATTTTCCCTAAACCAATAATGGGTGGAATTATTTCTTTATTTGTGTGATCGGGGTTTTACGCAGGACTCACGGATATTCACTTATACGATGACGGCCAGCATTATGATGGGAGGAAACCGGGCTGAGCCCGGGGGAAACCCACAACCGTCCACAGTACTGGTGGACCTTCCCATGTACAACCAGAGAGGTAGTGACAACTCACAGCAAGGGTGCAATTAGAAAAACCATTATTATTTGCAATACATTCATCCACTGCATTTTGTTCACATTTGAAGTTACCAGGCTAACTTCACACAGGTTAAAAACCGGGGACCAATTGGTTTCATGCAAGATTTTTCATTTTTTATATTTCAACACATAAAAACATGTGCAAATTTATGACTTTCTCTTAATGTTTTCTTCAAAATTTAATCACGATTAATATTACTACTGAAGGACCTCAACAAAAACGTTAATTCAGGTGTACCTATTGAGACTGACATCTGACTTCTATATAATAATGTTTAACAAGTCTAAACAGCCATAAATATTTTATCAGGTATTAAATCATCCCCCAAAATTATCAGTTTACCATTTTCATTTTAATAATTATTTCATGTCAAAAAGGTACTGTCTTCTCCATATCAGCACCAATCACACTTGTACGCTAGAAACTTTTCCAAGTAAATGTGCATGCATAAGCACTAAAAAACAAAATCACCTTTAGATTAACTCCCATTTAGCTGCCACCTTCCTCAGACAAACATCTGGTCACATGTAAATCATATCTGTCAAATTAAAATTGCAGGAAAACCCGGCCCACTGGGAAAGGTAGCTCCTCACACGTTTGCGCGTGAGTGTGACACTGAGGCTTTGTTGCACCCGAGGGTGGAGGGGACAGAATTAAGACTGAAATAATGACCAGCCACAGAAATCGTGAACCCTATTGTCACATGAACTTTAACTCTGATTGATAAGAGAAAGGAAAAAGCTGCATTACTTTTAAAGGCAGGTTTATGAGTGATTCCAGGTCAAAGCTCGTGAAATGTAGCTCACGCTGGCTGCTTGAGCATCACGCACTCAGTTTGTGCGCCTCTTGTATGGATATCTAGAGAAGAGGCTGAAGTTTATCTTAGTTAGGCTATGCTTAAGCAATTCTTTGTTTGATGTAAAAAGACCACAGTCTGAAAAAAATGGTAAGTCCTTTTTTGTAAAATTAAAGAAGAGATAGGGATTTTAAAGAATTTAACCTTCAGAACATTTTTTTTAATAGCAAAATTGGCATAAAAACCATAGATAATGGCTCTTGGAGTGTCGGTTGGGTAATGTCAAACAAAAACATTTTAAGTGATGTCCCTACACGCACTTTGTACTGGTTGGTGTATTATATATCATATATAATGTAAAAGTTTTAATAATTTGACCATAAAGACCTCTGTCATATTAACCTGCACATCATATCTGGAACTGGTCAACTACAAAATACCAGTCACACTTTAGAAAGAGACGCAAGACATGCTGTAATAAGTGCTTGAAACTAAACACCAAACCCAAGTAAGCTATTAATCCACAGGTTTGATTATAATTTGTGACTATAACTGATTAATAGGGACAGTACGTTCTAAGCCAACATAGAGATGGAGTTGAATGATATCAGTGAACCATCAGCCAGAGAGATTAAGGTTACCTTTAACCCTTGCTGTGTCTCAGTTCAAATCACAGCTTTATCACCAGCTTAGTAACATACGTCCTTATAAGCTCATAAATATCATGTCTATCCTGGAAGGCAAATGTAGACTGTATCGGTGCTTGTAGGTCTGAGTTCATAACACAGGATAACTTGTATTCCAGATGTACTTATTTATTAATTTCATTTATCTGTTTACTTGATAGGTGTTCTGTGCTGCACTCGAGAATATTTCACTCATGCAATGGCAACCAATGTTATAGAGGGAGGAAACCAGGCTAAGTCCTATGAAAACCTGCGACCAGCTGCACACTGCTCGCAGACCTTCCCACGTATGACTGAGGCTGGACTTTGAACTCACAGCAACCGCATTGGTGAGAGGCTCCTTGGTCCTTATGCTGCACTGGTGCGCTGAGCACCTCAGCCACGGAGGCCCCTCTTAATTTATTTGATTGACATTTGACAAAATATTTTTCACTTATAACAGATTTCTAGGTGAAGAACCTCAGAGTAAAACCACCTTTGGCATGTTTGCCGTTGAACTTTCCCACCTGTGACTTATGTGTACATTTTTGCTGAAAGGCCATCAGATAGACAGCTGTTTTGAGGGTGCAGTGACCAGAATTTCTTCACTGAGGACAAACAAACCCACGTGGCTGTAATAAGGCATTATACCCCTCTAGCTGCAGTCACACAGAATCCAGTCAATTTTTGGCATTTCACATGGGCATTGGATGTGACTCCGGAGACTACATGGGCTGTAGGACATTTTCAAGTCAAAAACTGAGCAAAATACACATAAAAAATTAGAACACGGTGGAATCCTAGGCTGTTACCCAAGTCGGTAACGTTATAGCTTGGGCACAGACAACCATGTGCTTCTGTTTGAATATCCCATGTATGACCAGTTCTGCACATGTGTAACGATGTACCACTTGAAACAGCTTTCTGGCTTATTAAGGTATCCAGTGAAATTCATGTAAGGCCACACAAGGCGTGAGTGAGTGTTTGGGGGTTAACGTCGTACTTAATTTTTCAGTCATATGACAACGACTAGTCCTTCTGGTGTGTGCATATAGTGTGTCTTCTTGTGGCAGGGCGAGTCCATGTTGCCAAAGTGCTGCCGCCAACAGTTGCATTTTTGTGATTCAGAAGGTTTGACAAGTATCTGTCCTTGTTGGTCATTACATAATTATCCTCTATACTCTAGATTTCCCCATTCATAAGTCTGACAGTTCTTGCATTACTTGGGTACAGCATTAAACCCAAATCAAATAAATCATATTATGGTTTAACATGATCATTTCAACATACTATGGAATCAAATTTCAATGTGACAGAGATGTCACACACACACACACACACACACACATACATGTTTTTGAAATCAACTGGAATTAGTGCAAAGAATTACTCTTATTGAAATGGATTTCACTTTTAAATGAAATGAAATTCAGTTTTAATGAAATCAAATTCAGTTTTAATGAAATGAATTTCAGTTTCAATTTTAATGACGTTTTGAAGACATAAATCTAGTTTTTATTGAAATATATTTTGTTTTCGAATTTTTAAACTTCAGATTTATGGACATAAACTTCAAATTAAGTGAAATAAATTTTGGTTTTATTGAAATGAACGCTAGTTCCCATCAAATGAATGCACACATATGTACATGCACATCTCCAGTGCATAAAAAATTCCTCTTCACAAAATTTTACTTTTCATTTGCTGTTCATGATTCAAGCTCCAGCCAATCAAAGACCATCCACACACACAACTCCTTAGAAATCCACATATTCTCAGCTTATTTAATAAAGCTTCACCAAACCCTAAGAATATTTCACTAACATGAATTTTACATGTGACAGCTAAATGTGTGCGAGTGCATGGACCCAGGAAGAGACCAGAGATAACAAATTTACACACCTTGTTAGATATCTGACAAAAATAATGATATAAAACTAAAGATGCAAACAAACTGCCTAGCGCTGGATTTGAACACATGACCTCACTGGGGTAACAGAATATTGCCAGATTTATGACATATAGTACATGCACATTGACCTTAAGGTTAAGAGCAAAGATCTCTTAGTACCTACACCCTTACTGGCCACTTCAGCTGGTACTGATGACCTCTGCATAGGGCAACTTAAACCGATGACAAGCAGGCCAGCTGGCCAATGTAATATGATGTACAGTATGTAGATGTCAGTACTATGTAAATTTACATGTATAACAGTGCAAGATTTACACAAATCATATCAGGACATTCAAACAAAAGATTTGGTGTTAGTTATACTGTTGACTACATGAATAACTTGGTGATTTTAATGATCCAGTTTTCTCAAGGGTCACTACTTCAAAAAATCATTGCTTGGAAGTACAAGTGCCCTAACTACATACCTCTTACAATCTATATGTAGATAAATTGTACCCATAAAGTAACAACACATACAAACATTATACAACTTCCTCGTCACAGTTTCCACTTTAACAGAGACATTAATAAATAGATCTAGTTCCAACATATATCAAATTATTTAGTTACATATGCATGTCCCAGATACGCAAAAAACTTGAGATTAATAAGAATTTATACTGATTAGCCTTCCTTGGACATAGACGTTTCTGTATAATGAATATCTTGAGCTCTTTCAAGTGTGATTGGGCAAACCAGCTGAAGATTTGAACCAGTGATCTTTCGATTTCGAGTCCACGCTTCCACCACCAGACTAAAGGGAAATTCCCTCCAGCCCAGGAATAGATAGGACTTATATTTCACCCTGTTACACAAACATATGAATAATCAAGATTATATGAAAGTCGACGTGAATTCAAAAAAATCTGCACTGTCTTGATGCTTAAAGACACTATAAGACCTCAGGGTTGAAAGTTGCCCATAATTTTTTTTATTTCAGATTTTGATTCTCCATGCATTTACTAAATTTCCTCTCACTTAAAGATGAAAACCAAATTCACATTGCAATATATCTTAAATTTGTCCAAAAGCATAACTTGTTGTGAACCAATGCAGTTGCGTTTTCCTTGTTCCCCCTGATTAGGAGGGTTAACTCTCTATGAGGGAATTACCTGCTGAATCCTGCCTCTAAAAAATATGCATTGTCACCTGCTAACTGCTACTATTGCTGATAAGTGAAGAGGTGTACACAAGCAGGTGCTGCGCGTCTTACACAAAAGCATGATGGGTTATAAATACAATAGATTTAATCACCCCTACAGAGAACTAGGGTACCTGGAGGGAAGGGCTTTTTTTTTTTTTTAAATTCCAGCATTCTTTGCTCAGAGTGTGAAGTAAAACACAAATTTACGCTCTCACAGCACACTATCATTTTAAACACTTTAACTAAGTCAGTTGATATATAGCCACATTTAGACTAGAGGCAGTACAATAAACTTAATTTTCAAACAAAGTAATGACGAATTTCACGAAATGATGCTTCTAAACACATTTTGGTCATTTCCACCTTTCCTCATTTTGAGACAGCTGTCTACTGGATATATATTAATTAGTTAATACATTAAATATCATAAACACAAAATTTGGCCTAAGAAAGGTTCTAAGCTATAAAAGGAATAAACTGCTCTTAGTGCTCTTGTTCAAATAAGACAGGTTGACACCTGATCCATGTATTTCCCAATAGCATATCAAGCATGGTCATTAGTATACATGACTACCGGAACATCATCTATTGGCAGGTGCAAAAGTCAGTAGTGACGCACAGACTAGCTGCGTCATGATGTAGACCCATGAACAGGTCATGCAGTTGATGACAGATCCATCTCACTGTCAACTCCGAACTTGTATCCAGGGTTATCTAAATCCTCAACACACTGATGGGCTGACAATTCATGTGTGCTTAGTTTCTATCTAATCCATCAGAGCATACCTGTATTTGGGTCACAGCGAACCTCTAGAGGTAACACGATACAGGCAAAAGTACAAATCCACTTACACCAGATTTTCACCACCAACATGTATATGCATGTAGTTTTATAACAAACTAAAAGTTCGTGGCTCCAGCCGAGAGGAGGCAGAAGGTAACATAAAGCCCTTGTCTTTCAATGAGCAAGGACACACTGTAAGGTGTGAGTTCAACTCCATCCTCAGACTGGAAACTCCTATTGGGCTGACTGGTTAAGATGTTTTGTCATTTAGTTATCAGGACATACCAGCTGCTGGTTCAAACCCAGCCTAGGTCAGGAAGTAATCTCCAGATTATACCACACTTAAGGGCCTTAATGCAAGCTCTATACATGTAAGCGTTCAACCAAAATTTGGGGGTTTTAAATATCTAATCTACAGAATATCATTTTCTGGCCAAACAGTTTATCTATTTCTCAAGGCCTTTCTATGCCTAATAGGTGGCAGTGGAAGGTTTCATATACCAGTAATTCAATTGACAGGCCAGGGCATGCCTTGACATAACTAATTAATCTGTTAATCAGCACATAAATGCAACACACTCTGATCCTCTCTGTAGGAAATTTATTTATTTATTTATTCAAATATTTATGTCTTTCATTTGGTGAATTATGCTGTCCTCAGGAACAATTCAATACGATGGCGGCCAACATTATCCTGATGGTGAAAGTAAGCCAGTAAGGCCACCTAGCAGACAAACCTTCCCACCTTTGACTGCAAGGAGAGAAGGCCACCTGGCTTGCGCTAGACTTGAACTCACAGTCACACTGGTGAGATCAGGCTCCAGAGTTTACTTGTCCTGCACTAGCACAGACAATACATCTTGATTTAAATCTAAGCCACGTTAAACCAAGTGGGCCTAACAGTAGTTCAGCATGTTCTATGGTTCAGATGTGAATCAGTGAGGGCCTCCTGCATTTCAGCACATTCAAATCTGTCAGCTGTTCGAGATCATGTTACGTTTGACAAAGTCAGAGCGATCTCATACTAATGGCACTGTTAGGAGGCCTGCAGCATTCAAGAAACAGATTGTCTCCTGTGAAAATACATTCTATCGCTGCACTTTTTCTCTTCCTTAATGAAACCGAGTAAGGATGGAATTTAGTCCCTGGATAAATGTGGCTACCCTGGTTAATTTGAACATAATGGGTACCATTCACAGTAGGGCCTTTTATGAAAATCATGACCTACAGGCACGTACAAGTATTTATTTATTTATTTTTTTTTTTTTTCCTTCATTTTCCTTTGGTTGAAAGTGTTTTTCAGATTAAACCTGTCTGCTATAGAGTGGCTTTTATTTGCATATTTACTAAAATGTAACATTAATATAGGCTTTTATAATTTCACTTTTTCCCCCCACTGCCTCACTGTGTGTGATATAGCAGATCTTCATTTGAAGCCAGGCCAAATCACTCATGCAGATAGAAATAAGATAGTCTGAAGTGACTGGCTCCAGCTGTCTTACCAAGGCTTCATATTCAACTGGACTCGTGTATTGGTCCATTGTTTTCGGTGATTCTCTGTTTTCCATGTCGAGCAAGTTGCCTAGCCATTGGGGAGTTACTTGTTTTGACAACCACTTTGGTACAGCATGAATATCTTCCTCGAAAACAACACGTTTCTGAAGGCGAACTTTTATTACCTCCCCCTGGTTTAGAATGTTGCCGCTTGGGATCGATAGTAACGCTCTTCTGATTGGTCGGTCGAAGCAATGTTGGCCAATCAGAGAGGACGTCGTTCTTCGTGGCACCGAATTTGAACCCGTGAGCGATGAAAACAAACTGGGCTGGAAACAAAAACCTTCAAGATTTCCAGTCAATTACGGTTTCTAGTCAATCAAGACTGACGTAACCCTTGTTGATACCTCCACTTGGCTGTCATCTCATCTCTTGATGTGTGGAAGCTTTCCAAAGAGGATAGTTTGAGTCATAAGTCCGACTGATTCGTGCCATTTTAAAACATTGTGAATTTCCGGTTAATTATTTATTACGGTGAACTTCAATTCAAAATCTGGTGGAGAAAATATTTTTAACAAAAAATGCAGAATACAAGAAGATCAAGGGTAGGCGGCTCAACTTTCAACCGCAAAGGAAATGGCCAAGAACAAGTGAGTATATGATGGCCACACGTCATGAGTTTAGTTATAATTTGCAGTAGGAAAGAAGGCTGTAAACAAATATAACCTTTTTGCAACAACAACATACCCTCAGGAAACTCCGCCAAGCACCGGTGTACGATAAAGAGCGGGCTAACAGAATCCCTTAATTAGACAGCTACTTACACAATTCTCACCAGTCATTCCACTCTATTAGCCAAAAACGTTTTTTTCCCTGTATATGATGATAATTTGCTTGTCAGCTAGATCAAATGTAGCCTATTTGAAGAAAAATAGCTTTCAAACAGGGGAACATTTTACGAAGAGGGTGTTTCATCTAACATAACTACCATGGCAGAATATCTCTACAGTATATGTTGTCAAAACAGTTATGTTTTACATGGCCAAGGATCTCGGCTGTGATCTTTAATATGGGGTTAGGCGTAGATCACAGCCGAGGAGCTATGCAGGTTAAAGTAGTGATATTTAAAAATAGCTTAGCGCAGAGAAACTGTGGTACGATATCCCTGCAAAATGAACCAAGACATGCATGAACCAGGTGAAACTGAGATGAACTATGTTCACCAAGACATGCCCTGTTCCTCTGCCAAATTTTTTCACATTCTGTAGCCTATACGGCCACTAAGTCCAAGATAGTTCATAGTTGTGACTTATGCTCACATGCATTGTCAACAACTTAACCTAAATAAACCGTTTTTGTTGCTCTACGGGCATGAGCATCTGTGGTTGACCTTTATGCAAACTGATTGAATTCATAGATTTGTTTAATGTGGATGTAAATTTTAAGATATGTGACAGAAAGGTCAACCCACGCTGAGCATGCGTGCCTCGTTGACACATATAAAAAACATGGCAGCATGTGTTAGTTGACTGTATTTTCGACTTCGGCTAAAATTTAAATGAAAATGCTGCGGTCACTCAAAGTAGCAGTTGTGGCTGAATGTACGCAAATATTTCAGCTTTTAGAATTTAGGTGCTGTATGTGTATTCAGGGAAAATCTGATGGACATTCAGCCGAATTGAACATTGGGTAGCTCCTTACAAGCAGTACACCGATATCAGGTCAACATAGCCCTCAGGCTAAGGGTGGCCAGCGGCCCCCGCATATCAGTATATATGAGCCACCCATATATATATGAGTCTCAGGCTACGTTTTACATAACTTACAACCTGTTTGTAAAACAGGCCCCCTGAGCTGACTTCCTCTCCGGCCATATGTGGAAAGGTCTGCTGGCAACCTGTGAATGATCATGGGTTTCCCCCGGGCTCTGCTCGGTTTCCTCCTTCCATAATGCTGGCTGTTGGTGTATAAGTGAAATATTCTTGAGTATGGTATTCATCACCAATCAGATGCATAAATAAATACAACGAACCCCAGATGTCTAACTGACATTTATCAGGTCACGGTATCACGTCAAATCACCCACTACCAATACCACCTCTATGTATATGCACGTTATAGTTACTATCCTAATAGTTAATTTAACTCTTATGAAATTTGAGTTTCTGAAAACAAATTGGCCAGAAAAGCCACTTTTTAGTATACCTGACATTTCTTATACTGTATATAAATTTTGTAGTAAATGAACAAACCATAAGCTGAAGTAACCGAAGCTACATCACAGTTGTAATTAACAACATTAGAGGCTGTTTTCCAGGAAGGCCTCACAGCAACAAATGCAAGCTATGCGTACATCATCATTTAGTTATGCAGCCTCCATTGGCTAAATAACAACTAAACCTAATTAGCATTTTTAGTTTAAATGACATTGTTATTTGATGTTTATTTATTAATACTACACAAAGTCATGATATTGGATTCATTTTTGGTGTGGTATACAATGGTAAACTGCCTTGAATATTGTGTAATATGTTTGATGGTTTTTCTTTTTTTTGGTTTTTTTTTTCCAGGTTCACAAAGACAAATCCGGCAATCAGAATGCCCTGGCTACAAAACGAGCAGGAGACAAGAAAGATGGCAAACAGAAACGACCTGCTTTTGGCGACCTGACAAATGTGAGGGTTTGTGCTTCGGTGTAACATTAATAAGTGTCATTAGTGGTGTAATGCAGGTTTCAGAAGTCATAAATACAGGCCTTCGTTTTTGTTTTGAGCAGGTGCGTAGTACATAACAGTCCTTGCAGAAAGCCAGGGGTGTGATTTGGCACACCCTAGATTCACACTCCCCAGACTCCAGACTATGTCAGCGCACATAGTGTTAGCACCCGTATACACTGTTTCAGGAGTGTGCTGTAAGTGGGATGCCTCAAATTGAAAGGTTTGCAAATACACATGTGCTTAGCACAGCTGTCTTAAGCACTCAGCGTTAACTACCTGCTACAGGTGTGGGTCATGGTCTATTACTTATACTTATGGTCTTTCGCCTTGCACTCACAGTAACTAGTGATAAAGTGAGATTGGTGTTGGTATCTTCTAATGCCGTTTTTTCTTTATTCTTTAAGGCTACTTTCAACATCATAAATGAAACACAGAAGAAAACAGCAAAGAAAGCTGTTGAGCCACAGAAAGGTCTCATTGCTCCCAAGACTTATGTCTCCAGTACCAAACCAAGCCTGAAGAGAAGCAAAATAGCAACACAGAAGAAAGTGGTGAACATAGAAAATGACGAGGAAATGCCAGAAGTATTGTCATCACAGGAATCCTTGTCTTCAGTGTCATCACAAGGTTCAAACAAACTGGAAGATGTCCTAGTCACAGGGTAAGTCATCACAGGGTGATATGTCATCACAAGGTTCCAACAAATCTGGCGTTGGTCCAGTCACAGGATGAGTCACCACAGGGATCCTAGTCATCTCTGTCATCACAGGGTTTCTTGACTTATCGTCTTTGTGATCACAAGGTTCCAACAAATCTGAAGATGTTCCAGGCACAGGATAAGTCATCACAGAGATGGTTGTTATTACTCTCATGACAAGGTTGCAACAAATATGGAGTGGTCTAAGAGTTTGTGAATTAAGCTGGCATATTCCTGCTCCATTAAATGTTTTTGGTTATAAATGTTTAAGTGCTTGCAATGACAATAGCATTATGCCCTTGTATTAAGTACTTCTGAAACCCGAACCCTGGCCTCAGTGGTGGAAGTGAAATGCCTTAAGTAAGCTCTTTACTGCTATCAAACAAGTGAAAATCCAGATCTTAGTTGGTGTGTTTTCTATTCCCAGTGGTGAAGAGGAATCAATGGAAACTGATTTAGACGAACGCACATCAGTACCAGTAAGTTTCGAAGTCTTTAGATCAAGAGGCCATATGTGTGAGATACACAAATAACATGAGATATGTGCACTTGCAGTGTGCTGAGTTTCCAATATAAATATTTACCACAACATCACATTTTCTTTGCTCACAAACTTGGAAAGAACACACATCTAATAGTGTACCGCATGGCGAGAACGGTGCTTTGCTCCTCCTTCCTAACGCCTCATCACCTCCCCTGTTGTCGTGGACAGCGTCGTATGGGCCTACGTGAGCTTACGGTGTCTTGAGCACGGCATGAGCCCACATTAACACTAACTGCAATAGAATTATTTTCATTTAACCGAGTTTTGGTTAGTTTAATTTCCCAGCACAATCCTGCTGTAGGGTAAATGACACATGCTGTATGTCAACAGGATGGGGTAGACGACGTTGACTCTGAGAACTTGTCCGACCCTGTTCAGGTGTCCATGTATGCCTTTGACATATTCCAGTACTACAAGGAGAGAGAGGTATGTACAGATATATGCAGTGCCATACCCAGACACACATTTACCTTCTGGGGCCGTTAGTACATGTAATCCTTCTTCCCATCATATATATTTGTTTCGAGTAACCCAACCAACCGCCCCTCCAAAAAAGCCCTGCTCTAAAGTTCTTGCCGCAACGTCGCTGAAATATTGTCGACATGGCAATTCTTTTGTTCATTCTAAAGTTTTCTTTTTTTCCCTCTCACAGTGTATAAATTTCCTGAAAATGCATATCTTTTTCATAAGTCAGAATGTAAGAAATAATAATTCCTTACTGACCCACATAAATTTTCAAAAGAATGGTCAGGTTACGACCATTTAACGATACCTTCATTGGCCTCATACTATCAGGCTTGGAGCTTGGCATATAGTTTAGTTTTATTCTTTGTGGCAGCTAGTTTATATTACCTTAAGCGTTGTAATCCACTGAGGTAGCACATAGTTATGTCTGCTTTGAGAAATTAGTTCTAATTAATGAAACACTGTCTCACGTTCACAGAAGAAGTTTGCAATCCGGCCATACTTAAACCGGCAGCCACAGCTGTCGTCCAACATGCGAGCCATCCTTGTGGACTGGTTAGTTGAAGTGCAGGAGAATTTCGAGCTGAACCATGAGACTCTCTACCTAGCGGTCAAGCTCGTGGACATGTACCTGGCCAAGGTGGTCATCGCCAAGGAACAGCTGCAGCTTGTGGGTGCCACAGCCCTTTTCATTGCCAGCAAGTTCGATGTGAGTGCTCATTCTGCGACAGTACCCTCCGTGGCTAATGGGATAATGTGCTAGTACAGCATAATGACACAGGGCCAGGCTTCCTCTTGTACTGTGAGATGGTCTGCATACTGACTGCAGATGGTCATGAGTTTCCAGAGACCGGTTTCCTCAAACCATAAAAACCAAAATGTGGTTAAATCCATTACAAACATGCCTATAATTTAACCATTGAATTTGTATATTCGCCCATTTTCATTTTTCTTGGGGCATTGGTAACAATAAGCAGTGGACGACATTATTGTGGCTGTTTGTCCAAGCTTCAGTTCATTAATTTATGTACCACTTGTTTTTCAAACACGTGACAAAGTTTGACATTAATTTGCCGAAGGTCAGTGGTTTATATGAGGCACTCTGGTTTCCTGTGCCGATAAATATAAGTGCCTAAAGAAGTCATTAGTATGGTAGTGCTTCAGGCAAAACCATTCATTGGCATTTTAGAACTGTATTTAAAATTGTTCCAGTCAGTGCCTGGGGCCCTAGAGAAGTTTGTCTGGGTTGCCTCTCTGTTTGACCGAGTAGCTACAAAGCCGGCAAATAAGCAGCCTGACATAGACATTGTCAGGCATTAAATGAACTTTGTTCACATGTAAATAACATAGGGAATATTCAAAATGCTCCTTGGATTAAATAGCTTTCAAAATTGGTCAGCCATGTCTCAAAAAGTTATTTACAGACGTGATACCTATATAACTTAGTTAGATCTAATGGCTTTTATATGTCAGGAGGATTCCCAGGTACCAGTCAATTAGCTGTGATTTACTCTGCGCTCTGCCAAGCTTTCTCCAGTCATAAACTGTCGTCACACGAATGACAACTTTTCGTATAGTATGATGTTAAATAATGATGAAGCAGATAAATAGATAAATGATTTGTTGATAATTACTTAAACCTTTCTTGTCTTAACATGCCTAAGGAAATAAGTGGCACAGATATCAAACTGAACTACTCAATGTAAATGACCTGAAATTTCTCTCCCAAAAATGCACTTTTGGCATAAAAATATATTAATGATACGTTTGGAGCTGAAAGTTTTATTTTCAAGTAGGACATCATTTCAAAGCAAACTTCAAAACACCTTTCTACAGCAAATAAAACTCTCAGAATCGGGAAATAGGAGCAACTTTGTCATGGATGAATTTTAGAATATTTGTAATGTGATAGCTGTGGTATTACATGTATTGCCTGCAACTGAGATTTGGATTGATACACATAGCTAATTTTGAACAACTTTTAAATATTATTTTACAATTTGTTGCTATAAGATTGTTTCATAACTGTTGATTTTTTTTTTTTTTTTTATCTTTTGCAATTCAGAAGTTTTGACTCAGCTTGTTTATAAATTAGCATGATAAACAAACATTTCTGCATGACTCAGAATTAGAAATGTGCTGTAGAACCTTCCCTACTTCAGTGTCCCTGGCACATGGCCCATTTGTCCAGCTCGACATTTTAAATGTGACTAGACTGTGGCCTTGGTTTTTTTCATGAGCCGGAGCAAAGATTGTTTAACAAAGCACCGTTTAATGGTCGTCTGATTGGCCGTGCGTCACTGTTCCTGTAGGGAGATGGTACAGAGGGGTCATCAGTTTATATCGTGACTCAACATCTGTGTTTTTGGAAAAACTTGACAGTTTATATCTGGAATCTGCATCAGGGTTTTTTAAAACTTTCTGCAAGGCAACTTAGCCATATTGCTTGAGTGTTGAGGACGGCTTATGTACCTGTGCTTTATACATTGGCATCAACCCATAAGCGGAACTGTACATTATTTCACCTAAAGTTGAGTTTTTTCAAGTGACACACTTTGCTTGATCCTGGTTGACCACTTAAGAGAATTTCGTGATGTTTGAAGAAACACATTTGCTTTAAAAGTATCAGTTTAAACTCTGTATGTACTGCCGAAAGTGTATCTTTACAGTCCAGACATTAAGAGGAGTGGGCCTCTTGTGGATGGTTGTGGGTTTCGCCTGGACTCTGCCGGGTTTTTCCACCATAATGCTGGCTGCCTTCGTATAAGTGAAATATTCTTGCGTACGGCGTAAAACTCCAATCAAATAAATAAATTGGAGTACAGTGATTTTTATGATGTTAAACGGTCTTTATAATCAAAAGGTACATTTACATCATGTATAACATGTACGTCATGAACGTCATGATGGTTGGTATTAAAATGGCAAAGTGCAGTGGTTCTTTCGGCTACCTGCACATGTGCCTTTTGAAAAGTAAAAAGAAAAAATTAAATTAAATCAGATTTGACAAGATATGGGTGAGGACAAAAGTTTTTCGGTCTGCATACACATGTATGTACATGTGTTTGCTGCTGTGGGTAAATCACGCCTGGTTCAAGCTTGGTTTAATAGCTTGCAGGACCTTAATGCAGACTCAAAAAATGGGTCATGTCAAGTTGTTACATTGCTGTGGGTTTTCTTTTCTTTTTTTAAGCTATCCATTTGAAAATATTGCATTAAAAATAAAATGTAGGGATTTCTCCAACAATCTTGGTGACGTATTTGAAATCCAGTTATGAAATCTTAACCTGTGCCTTGGAGTATGATATGCAGGCAAAAGTATGAGCCACCTGCACAACCCACGTCAACTTCTGTGAGAATTAAAAGATCAGATTGTAGAGTTAACACAACCCTGTTAACGCAACAATTGTTTCGTTTCAATGCTGATAATTTGGAGGTGATTCAAATCATTACCAGTTTTAAGGGCCTGATTCAGATGAATGTTGATTTTTTTGGATTTGACGAAGATGAATAGGAAAACTGTTTTCTCTGGTTTATTGATTGGTAGCAAATATAAACTGAAAGCTTTTCACAGCCCTAAGAGTTTCAGTGCATGACAGAATGCATGTAACCCAATGAGACTGTGCAAAAGTTACTTTGAAAAAAAAAAAGCAGGAAGCCTGTCTTTAGAGGGGAAGAGGTACATGTTTGCCAAAAGTTTTTGTTTTGCTTTTTGAGAGGGTGGGGAAAGGGCTGTCATCTCATGGTTAAGGAAGGGTTAAGGAAGGGCTGTCATCTCATGGTTAAGGAAGGGCTGTCATCTCATGGTAAAGGAAGGGCTGTCACCTCATGGTTAAGGAAGGGCTGTCACCGGCTGTCATCTCATGGTAAAGGAAGGGCTGTCACCTCATGGTTAAGGAAGGGCTGTCACCTCATGGTTAAGGAAGGGCTGTCATCTCATGGTTAAAGAAGGGCTGTCATCTCATGGTTAAGGAAGGGCTGTCACCTCATGGTTAAGGAAGGGCTGTCACCTCATGGTTAAGGAAGGGCTGTCATCTCATGGGGCTGTCATCTCATGGTTAAGGATGGGCTGTCACCTCATGGTTAAGGAAGGGCTGTCATCTCATGGTTAAGGAAGGGCTGTCACCTCATGTCACCTCATGGTTAAGGAAGGGCTGTCATCTCATGGTTAAGGAAGGGCTGTCATCTCATGGTTAAGGAAGGGCTGTCATCTCATGGTTAAAGAAGGCGTATGCCTTTCAGTTGAGGTTAGCCTTGGATACAGAATTTGTGTATAATTACTATTTGTTGTTACACCATTTGTCTTCGACAAATGAGTATGGTGCGCATGTCTGTTCACCACCCGTGGAAAGTTTATAGGTAACTTGCAAAGGTCGATGGCTTTCCCCAGGCACTTCTGCTTCCTCCACCCATGAAACTACACACGAATAAATACACTGTGAGAATGTCTAGATGCTATTGCAGAGGGGTTTCTGGCCAAATTCTCTTTGTGGTAACCTCTATGAGAAATATCGGGAAAATTGAGCTTAAGACAAATTTTGTATTGAGTTTTCATAAAATAAATTGACTTTTTGATACATTGGTGACGAGAAAATATTGTTTTCTGATTTGTTCAAATTGAGTTTCTAAAGTGAAATTGGCTAGAGAAACCCCTGTATTGCTGCTCTGTCTGTGACCACCCTAGCTGTGCCTGTGCAACACAGTGTGGTGTATGACATCAACATGAAGGCCAGGAAATACTTTGCAGGACGATGTTTGATTTACTTGGGCTATTCTCTGCCTACAGGAGCGCTGTCCCCCGCTGATAGAGGACTTCCTGTATATCTGCGATGATGCCTACAATAGGAAGCAGTTCATCGAGATGGAACAGCTGCTCCTCAGGGCTGTCGACTTTGATTTGGGGATTCCTCTGTCCTACCGCTTCCTCAGGCGATACGCCAAGGTAAATGCCACAATACGTGGCCTTCCAGTGTGATAATGAAGGAGACTGTACTTCTCACACAAAGGAATGTCTCACCTCTAATATTGAAAAGTGTAGGGTGCAGATGACACAATATCTGGTTTCTCTCAAATGGCATATCTCATGGCCTCTCATGACCCCTCTTCTGAAATAACTTTGCCTATACTTTTTGTTATCTTTTCTTTTAAATTTTATTTCTTGAATGTTTTTTTTTTTTTTTTTTTTTAAGGAAGTGTGGGCATGTGGTAATCCATGATGATAAAAGAAAAAAAAAAAGAGAGAGAGAGAGAGCTTTCGGGTGAATTATTTAACTGAACACCTGCAGGTACATGTTGAATGTGTTGGTTTTGTTTTTGTGGCAGTGTGCCAGAGCAACAATGGAAACACTGACGCTGGCCAGGTACATTCTGGAGCTGTCCCTGATGGAGTACAACATGGTCCCGGAACCGGACTCCAAAGTGGCATGCGCTGCTCTCTTACTGGCGTTCAAAATGAAACAAACTGGCAACTGGGTAAGGCTTGTCATAGAATAAAGGGGGACAAATTTTCTTTCAGCAGCTTTATGTGCATAAAGCTGTGCTTTTCCAACATTCAGGTT
The DNA here is from genome assembly GCA_016165875.1 of Acanthopleura granulata. NCBI lineage: Eukaryota > Metazoa > Mollusca > Polyplacophora > Chitonida > Chitonidae > Acanthopleura > Acanthopleura granulata. The sequence goes on along the minus strand of JABBOT010000011.1, from coordinate 12,533,383 downwards.
GGAAGGAAAGGTGTGTGGATTAAAATAAGAAAGACACTGACTCAGATGGTAAATATATGACTGTATCTGTGGCTTTCTTGTGACGTTTTCACAGGTAGCTGCCGAAGCAGGTTGGTTTGCTGTGTTTTTCTCAAGCAAGTAATCTGACCACCTTCGTATAAGTGTAAAATTTTTAAGAATGGTCACAACAACCAATTGATTAAATTAATAAATATTTCCCATCTGGTGGACTTATATGTTGTGTTTCATTCGGGTTTTTTTTTTGTTTTTGTTTTTTTTGTCTGTAGACAAAGACGTTGGAATACTACACAGGCTACACACAGGAAGAGTTCAGTCCCTTGGTGGAAGTCCTGAACACAGTGGTGGCCAATGCCCCGGGTAAACAGCTCGGCACTGTCCGATCCAAATATTCCCATGAGTAAGTGTTGTAATTGTAAATAAAAGACCTATGACGATGACCAGCCGATAATTCCGGTCAGTTTGGACCCAGCTAATACTCGACCGATCATTTTTTGACATGAGAATGAGTCCAGGTTTGCTTCACACTAGATGAAGCACCATCCCATGGGATTAAAAATACACTGCCTCCCCTTTCAAGAGATATGTTTGGTACCTGAGGTCAATTCCATGAAGTGATTTCTGACTTAAGTCAAAATTTCAAACAGGATTTTGGGGCTCTGGAAATTAAACTTTTAACCATATCATCAACATAATCATCAGACACGAGTCCAAATTTCAGCTTCCAACATCAAAAGATAAGCACCAGGACCGTGTTTTAAATTTTGAGTCAGAAAGGGCTTTGTGGAATCGGTCCCCTGGGGAAGAGGGTTGTTTATTGTAGCTTTCCACATGTAAATCTCGCCACAATATATCTGAGATATTGCCGATGTGGTGTTAAGCCATAATGATTCATTCATTCCAAATATAAATCTTTTCACCATTGTTCAAGTGGAAATTTTTCCTCAGTACCGTGATTAAACACTAAAGACATACGGGTTACTTGAAGGTACAGTTATGGGCACGTCAAAGATTTTGTTGAGTGAACATGATTTGTATTGAGTGAGAGGTCCAATGTGACCATGGATATGCATATTAAAGATCAAATCCATTCACAGCACCAATTTACTTGCCGTGTAAAGCTTGAAAATATTGTGTTCAAGCTGGTATCTATCAAATGGTTAGTTGCCATTGTCTGCACAGACCATCCTTTAAAAATAAGAGAAGAGGGGTACATTTGTCGGAAATTCTTGCTGGCTACTGAAAGTAATAGTTATTTTAAACCAATACACTGAAAAAGGAAATACCCCTAATTGAAGACAAGCTTTTATCAAAATTCCACAGAATTGTTTTTAAACAATGGCCTCAGATGTTAAAGCTGTGTGAGCAACACTAGAGTCAAGAGGTATTTGTCAAGAAGCCTTGCATCCATATTTAAAAATCTATTTATCTCTGGTCATTTGTGAGGTTTCTTTCAGCAACCGGTCTTTCAACTGAAATGTTCATGAGCACACCTAAAACACCAAGAAATAAATACATAAATCTTTAGAAGTAGAAGTAACGTCATAATTTTTACGTGAAGATGTAAGGTACAGAGAATTGCAGAAAAAATAGGAAAAGTGGCCAGGCAAATGTATAACACAGACTAACCATTGCACATTGTTTTGCTTTTGGGCGGCTCCACAGCCTGCAGTGGTTAGCACCCTAGCGCAGCAAAGTGGCATGTGAGCATCTCACCAATGTGGTCACTGTGAGTTCAACTCTGGCTCACGCTGGCTTCCTCTCCACACTTATGTGGGAAGGTCCGCAAGCAACATGAGTTTCCCCCCAGTTTCTGGCCAGGTTTTCTCCCATCATGATGTTGGCTGTCGTATGAGTGAAATAATCTTGAGTATGGTCATCAGATAAATAAATAAATGAATAAATTCATGTACATTGTTTTGCTCTTTTTTTTTTCTTTCAGAGTGTTTTATGAAGTTGCCAAAATCACTGCCCTCGCACCAGAGGTCCTCTCATCTACATGTAGTTAGTAACTTTATTTAGTTTTATTTCTTTTTTTTTCAATTTTTTAACCACATTTTTACTGCCATTTTATTATACCTTTTTATAAGCTTGTTCTTTCTGTTCTGGCTATGATGATAGAAGTATTGATTACATATATTGATAATATACGTAATGATATCCCTAAGTGTTCTGTCGAGAGATTGACATTGAAATGCTCAGATTCCCTCCTTCTAGAGTTCAAGCCATTTACTTACAATGCTTCAGCAAATTCATTGCATACTGTTATGTTCAGGGAGTAAATCATGCAAGGTTACATGCACATACGTGTGTTCTACGTTGACCACTTTGACCAATCATGTCGTAAAGAAAGAGTTAATACTTCAAATGAATTCTGACCTCAAAATTGTGGTGTTTAAGACAGCACAGTGGCTCACATGTTGTTGGATGTTGGATGATATATATATATATATACACGCACACACTTTTACATACACACATACATATATATGATCAAACCAGAGGTCAGCAATAACATTGCTGTTTAATGTGTACATATATTTTTTTAATTAGACATTAAAATTGTTCTGGGCTAATTTTAATTTTCACACGAGCATAGATAATGGCACCAACAGTGAAATTTGTTGTGTTAATAGTGAGGTAAGGAAACCTAACAGTGTAGATCAGGTGAAGTTTTTTTGTAAAAATGCTAAATTAATTTTCATATCTCTAAAGCAGAGCTACACCCTCATCATGTTCTGGTTATATAAATGTAGCAAGTATAGATGGCCTGTAAGTCTGGCTCGAAAGGTTTATTTTTCACACCTCGTGGATGGACATTTATGTTAATGGGTGATGTATTATTATAAACTTCATAAAATTATGGGAATCATAGTTCACAAAAGACTATAATCAACAGATTTTCAAATGAAAAACCTGAAATTCAAATACTTTTAATGCCAAACTGTCCTGCTAAACCTTGGGTGTAATTAGAGGACAGAATGATCAGTGTGTAGTTAACTTGTCGAGTTTTTCATATGAAATTTGTGTAAAGCATCTTATACATATTTTTATATCACAATATATAGGTTGTAATATATTATAGTGTATCATAATAACCCCTGATTTTAATAAGTCTCAAGTATGATTTTTGAAATTTCAAACTTTTGAATCATTAAGAAAAACATGATGTCGCATCATCAACAGTTTGCTTGTTATTTAAGCTAACAACTTGTCTAAGACATGAGTGACAGTTTCGCAATGTTTCCCGTCCAGTGGTTCAAAAGAAGACCGATATTGAAATTCCTTATTAATGCTGTAGTTTGGATTTTTGAGCTTGATACATGAATCTTCATCTTTATATCATGTATGTCTTTGACCCTAGTTTCTCACTAGCTGCATATCTTACATATCAATGTGTCAATTTACCTGTATTAACCTTGTATAAGTGAGTAGAAACGAGTGAACCCCAGATTGAGTCAGGTGAATGCCAGTGCTGTACGGGTTAGAGTGAAGGGCTGGGCTGTACAAACTGTAACTGAGTGAATCCCAGGTTAACTGAGACAGGTAAATGCGAATCGTGTGTTGTACAGGTTAGAGTGAAGGGCTGGGCTGTACAAACTGCAACGGAGTGAATCCCAGGTTAACTGAGACAGGTAAATGCGAATCGTGTGTTGTACAGGTTAGAGTGAAGGGCTGGGCTGTACAAACTGTAACTGAGTGAATCCCAGGTTAACTGAGACAGGTAAATGCGAATCGTGTGTTGTACAGGTTAGAGTGAAGGGCTGGGTTGTACAAACTGTAACGGAGTGAATCCCAGATTAATTGAGACAGATGAATGCGACTCGTGTGCTGTACAGGTTAGAGCGAAGGGCTGGGTTGTACAAAAGCTCAGAAGTGAAGTGCCATTTGCCCTGTGTGAATCTGAGACTGGGATTAAGATTAAATCATGGCCCTACTTTTAATTTAGTTTTGAACAGTTGGCCCAGCTGTGCATCATCTTTATTCTCTCTACACGTTTCTCCTCTTGTGGAAGACATTTTTTGTCTTCTTTTGTCAAGGCTGTCCATTTTTAATAGATAGACTACCCTCGCAAAAAGTCTTTTCCAAGACAACTTTTTTGGTGAAAGTTTAGCCTGTGTTTTGTTGAGTTCTTATTTTATTTTATTTTTTTGGCTATCATGTCTGTATAGAAGCCCTGATTATAATCACAAAAGTCTTTGAGACAGAATATTGTGTTTTGTGATATGTTCTGCCTGTCAGTTTTTAAAGAATCCATGGTTATTTGCACAAAAGGCTTGATAAAAAGAAAGCATTTAGTGTATAAATAGTCCACATAGAGTTGTAGCTGGCAAATTAAGGCTACCTCTTCTATTTTTGTGAAGGAATCCATGATATTTTTTCTACCATTCCTTTTCAAACGCAGAAAACCATTTTGTTCCTGGTCAGGATTAAAGTTAAGGCTACAACTGGTGTCATTTTTGATTCTCACTATCTGGGTCACTTTCCAGATGTTGGGAAAAGTGTATTTTTAGCAGTGCTCAATATCATAATAATAAACCAGTGATAATCTGGTCCAGGATTAAGCCACGATCAGTGGTTTCTGTCAGAAATTGTCCCCACAAGTGGATTGTTGCCATGGCAACCCGTCAGTAAAGGCTCCATCTCGGTGACAAAGGAATGGAAATTTTTTTTTTTTGAGCAGTCAGCATTACCGACAAACCAAGGTTGACACTTTTAAGAATTTTAGTGTATTAACGAAGCTTAGTCATTTAATTGAATGCCAGGAGGACATATGGGAACCAACTGGTGTCAGATTTTTTTGTCTTTCTTCTACGTGGGTTAGGGCAGTTATGGTCATTTGAAACCCTGGGCATACATGTAATTGAACTCAGCATATTTTATGACTCAGGCACTGTTGAACAAAGGAAAAGACCTGAGAAGGATTGCCATCGGGAGATGTTTTAACATTTTGAAGAGCAGTATACATATGACTATCATAAGTGTTCCTCAATCCAAGTCATAGTATATGTCAAAAAAAATTAACAACAAAAATTTCTATACATCACAAAAACCATTCAGTTGCATTCAATGTCATAACCACCAACTGTTATTTATACACCTGAACTTAAACCCAAGCTGCCAACAAAGAATTGCTCATGCACGTTTGTATACAGTCACCTTAAAACAGTTCTTAAATTTCCTTGATCATGTCTTACACTTGATCCAGCTGTGTGCTTTGGTTCTTGGTCTGTATGAAGTAACAAGTTACCCAGGGATCTCACCTTCTTTTCTCTCTCTGTCTCACACACGTTTGTTTATGTTTTGCATTTTCTTTATCACAACCATTTTAGCTATTCTGTCCGTCGGATCATGTTAGCTGTTGGTACTATGATTTAGTATGTTATTTGAGACAGATTGCTTTGTTTTGTTTGGAGTGAGACTCTGGTGCCCAGCATGTACAGGTATATTCCATTGCAACACTGTATATTCCCTGTTTATCAAAGGTTTGGACCACAAAATGGCATTGTTTTGGTGTCTGCTGACATGGAGTTTATATATGATGGGTTTTAAGATATATGATCTGACTGAATAAACGACACACATGACACTGAAGAATATGTGGTTCTGTTTTATTTTGTGTTAAATGGCCAAACTTTCTTAAAATCATGGAAATAAACCACGGTTGAATTGTGGTCGTGAGCGGTTAAGGTCCAGTCTCTGTGTTCCCGCTCCCTTGGTGAGTAAGTTATCAATGGTAGGTGGTTTACCTCGGCTACTCCGGTTTCCCCCAACCATGAAACCTGACCGCCATGGTATAAGTGAAACATTTTTTTTGTTTGGTGTGTAGCCGTAAGTTAACAATCGAACAAATTCAAAACCCTCAACTGGGGATTATTTCTTATTATTATTGCCGTGCGCAGAAATCGAGAAGTGGAGATCGAGGTATAAGAATTTGCAGCTAAGACGAACTATTTAAATATCCTTGACTGACTGTTCTCTCAACTTCTCCCAGTTTTTTTCATTCCTGACCATATAGATGTCCAGTCTTGTACTCAGGATTGACTGGCATCTTTAGAGGTTGCCAAGTATATACATGGCGTTTACGTTTACACTACAACGCCATGGATGCCTCTAATTCAAACATTGTATCGGTTCTACGCTTACCTCACCGGTCCATGCCCGCTTCTGCCTCTGTTCTTTTGCTGTCTTCTATCACTACTTTGACTTTAAAACATCAACACTGCTAACATTCTACAGCCATGGCATCCATGCAGACGGTGCGTCTGTCCGCCATTCGTTACCGGTTACCATGTTCAGGCGCTCGAAACCAGCCCATAAACTCTATTTTGCCATGTACCAGCCACCGCGAGAACTGAAAGATCACAGATGCCTTATATGGTATGTGACATACTTTTTAAACCGGGCAGGACGTGGGCGCATGTAGCGAGGGATATTTAATTTAATTTTTGAGACTGACAGCAAAACGATGGAACACAAACTTACTCAATCCACCGCCTGATATGTTTTAATCATCATGTCTACAACTGACGTTATAACGCAGTGCATTTTAGGATAAATAGAGCCGAGAAAGATGGCGCTTGGACACAGGCGATGTCTTATTAGCCCCATGCCCCCTCCACTACGCCACAACACCATGGGAAGGCCCCACTGAACATTAATGGCGCAAATTCGGTCACCTATCGTTCGGCTTTCACCCGACCAGTTCGGCTCTGCTCCTGTGTTGCATTTTTCTCCTGAGGTTGGACGGTGAACGGTGGGCGTTAGGGGTCGGAAATTGTAGCGGATGCAAAGCGCCCAACCTACTGAAAAATGCAACAAAGAAGCAGAGCCAAACTGATCGGGTGAAAGCCGGACGGTAGGAGGCCGAATTTGCGCTATTAGTTTTCAGTGGGGTATTCGCATGCCGTTGTAGCGTAGTGGAGTGGCCATATGATTACTTAGCTAATGTCTTATTGGCTCAGATGGCACATATGAGAGCCACTAGGACAAAATACAGCTAGTTTGGAAATACTAACGGTGGATTCGAGAAGATAATAGCCCCTGGTGGAGAAACAAGTGGAAAAGCTGGCGGCTGTCGGCTTTATTTCTTTAATTTCAGAGACGGTGGGTGATGCCGGCCGAAAGTCGTGTCATACATTTGCTTGTAAGAGGCTGTATATGGCATATATAGGGTTTGCGGACTGGTTTCGAGCGTCTGTGAGTCCATGGCACCGTGCTTGCCCACTATTGCACGTGACTTCATTTACTCGTCACAACATTTGGCCGTGAGGTCATGTCAGAACTTCTTCGATTCCACCAAAAAGCGTTACAATGTTATAGACGCAGGAGGCAGAGTAGTTAAAATTAAAACGTGTATGATTCGCATATTTATTGGGCTGGCCTTTTTGATCGCTTTTGTGATTTGAGCTTTATCATTTTACACAGTACAATGCCCCTATAGAATACGCTTGAATGCGCATCTTGCAAACATGCAAAAAGGTTGAAGAATAATGTAACGTGCGTTCCGTATATAATATAAAATACCGGACGACTGCTCAGTGAGATGGTGCTTGTGGGCGTATGTAGCTGCTACGACCTCAAACCATCGAGACCATGGGAAGGTGCAGAATGTGCAGGATGATATCTGCACCATTAATTTGTTTGTTTATTGTAACTATGTACAAAGTGCTAAAATCGGAAGAGTTGGCCAAAGACAAGCAGAGTACTGTTAAGAAGAGAACAACGACAACGCTGGCGTGTATGCCCAGATGTGCTAAAGCCGGGGCTATTTCCAGACCGAAACACGTGGCACGGAGTCGGTGTGTGGCCGAAAGACGAAAAAATAACCCAAGACAGGGTCTACCTGTTTTCAGCCTACATAGACTGGTCTTTGAAAAGTTCACATCATGCGGATGTTGTGCGCATTGTTGCAATTATTAAATCAGAGATCGAAACGCCATTTTGTCAGCTCTTTCAACAATGACCCAGAACTGCTGATCGTACCAGCTTCTGTACAAACAATTCCAGAGCATCACGGAATGCCGTAGGTCATCTTTCCGTATACACATGTTATGCAGACCTGTATATACAGGTACTTACGATGGAAAGTCGTGGGTTTCCAACGGGCCCTGCCCGGTTTCCTCCCACCATAATGCTGGCCACCGAATTCTAAGTGAAGTATTTTTGAGTAGGGCGTAAAACACGAATCAAATAAAAATATATGTGTGAGTGTTAGCGTATCGCATGAAAAGGTTACTCAGGAGGAGAGGGAGGGGCGGGAATCCGCATCAGCGGATATGGGCCATGTGCGGTATTTAACATATGATCAATTCCATCTACATTTTTTTTTTACTAAAGTTGTATCTTTGTAGGATATGTAATGATCGTATTAATAACTTCATGCCCAATATCTAATTTTAATTTCATGTTGAAGTTCATAAAAGTATCAAAATATTTCAACAGTAATGTTGCTAGTAACAAAACGAAGCCATTACACAGTTACGAACATGTAGATATGTTATCGAGTTATTGTATATAATCATCGTTCAGGTGAGAGTCAGTTTCTCTGACTTCTCTGGGAAGTTTTTAAGTATTATTACATAGTATGAAACAGGAAAGTGAACATAATAATAGGCCTTATAACAAGAAACACATACGGTTCTCGCGGCCCCATATGAAACAAAATGTATATATGTGGCCCTCGTGGCCACATGAAACAACATACGTGGCCACATGGCCGTCTAACTGCCTCGATGCATGTTCCGGTGTGTGGATCAGCGATGTGGACACTCTTTGGGTAAAAGGCATTTTCACACCGCACGTGGGAAAATATTGCGGAAAAGATTTATTTCTCCCATTTAAATTAAATAAATTGCACGGTACTTAAAATCCAAGCCCATTCAGAGTTACTTTACACGTTAATAAGAACCCTACATAACGTAGCTTGCCGCCATTGCTGCAAAAGTATCTCTTGACTAGCGGAAACTCAGCCAGCACCATATATCCCTCTTTCAAAAAGTAATCTCATTGTGGTTCATTTTATTTTACTATCTACTATGAATTTTGTTTTGATTCCTTATTTATTGTCCTAGAGTAAGCCTCAATGAATTACTACAAGTAAGGCTTTCCCTATACCTGTCAAAATGCGTTTAGGCACGGATGATGTAGTGTGAACCATTACCAAATATAAAACCCGATCACAAGGTTATGTGCATGAAAATAAATCTAACCTAATCTAATAAATTTACTTGATGTGGGATTCACGTCACTTTATACAACATGATATGTTTTCTGTTCCTGGCTTGTTTCTTGACTAGACTTAACCCATTTGTATAAAAGTCCATTTCGGATAGGCTGTGTAATTATATATAAACACGAGCAGTATGTCTTTGCGTTCGTATACATGTGTTCGATTGCATGTAACTGTAGGTTATTTGAAAGAAAAACGTCTGTAATTCAAGTTGAAGTTTGTTGTCGGGTTAGTTTCTAGTCCTGCATTGTGACTTTGTTGCATGATATATCCCCCCCCCCCCCGCCTCTCTTCACCCTTCTCTCCACTTACCTGGCCCAGTGTTGATATATAGCCATTGAATTTGCAAGTATTATTTTCTCATGATATCTGTTTTTTATGTCATGACGGTAAAACTTTTCAAAAATCGTTTAAATTTTCTCCGATATTCAACATGTCGTCTTTACATAAAACAGCATGAAACCAATCACTATACAGTTTTCCCGGGGGGAACGGGAATAATCCTTGCAACAGTGTATTCCTGTCTTTTGTTATCCGGTATGAGCAAAAGATCAAAACTGCATTGTCTTCAAGCTGGTGTTTCGTATTAGGCCCATTATATACGATACCAGGCAGCCTCGAGTTCTAGCGTATCCTGCTTCAATGTTATGTAACTTTGTTGTTGTCTTTTTTATTTTTTATTTAACGACGTCAACATCGAACTACTAGACATTGAAAAAGGGAAAAGCGTGGACCCCGATAAATTTTTATTATTATTATTATTATTATTATAGATACAAGTCCTGTTATTTCGTCTGGGCTCTCCCATCATGGGGCCGACAGCCGTATCCGTGGTCAAAAACAGGTGTGACCAGTCTCGAAACATACTTCTGGCCCAACAAGAGCAGGTCCTACCGAGCAAGTACAAATAGTGTGTGTAAAGCCAGTTAACAGACCTTTATCAACTGGTGGAAATGATCGAAGTTAACAGACTGTTTGGCGCAGAGGTTTTCGTGTTTTACAATTATAGCATAGAACCGGAAGAGAATGATCTCCTGAAGCATTATCAGTCGGAATCTCTACTGGAAATGGTTCGGTGGCAACTTCCGGTCAATGGGGACAACTTCGCGTCGGACATCTTGATGTCCGGGCAGTTAGCCGTGCAGAACGATTGTATGTTCCGGCACAGATCGAGTCAGTACATTGTTTTCACCGACCTGGACGAGGTCATTGTCCCTAGAGGACACGAGACGTGGGACGAAATGCTGTCAGCGCTCGAACTCGGAGGCGCGTTTATATTGCTTTGTGCAATCTTCCGGACAGAGTGGCCGGACTATGACAAAAGTTTTTAACAACAAGACTGTTGCTCAAAAATACAGACTGATGACCCTTTTGAAAGTTGATCGAGAGCCAACAATTCTACGTCGTTACGTACGCTCAAAGCTGATGGTGAGGCCCGGAAATATCACTGCTGTTGGCATACACAATGTTTGGTCACGTCTCCCAGGCTCTCGTCAAGTGGTAGTTGACCCATCTGTGTTGACCCATCTTCATCACTACCGAAGCTGGGGAAGGCCTAATAATACCCACAGGCTCTCTGATCCTTATCTCCACAAGCTCAATAGTAATATCACGGACGCAGTTTCTCACAGATGGCAGAAAATATCATTGCAAAGGACCAAATACCCAAGGTGTAGTCACAACGCTCTTCACGTCTTTACGTTGCTCATAATAATAATAATTCTCATAATAATGAAATGTAATAATAAATGATTAGCGTTCAGATTTTAGTTCTGGTTCATGTTATACAGATCATAACCTATTTACAAAGTATATTACCGCTTCTGAGAAACGTAATGATGATTTTAAATCCGCCAAAAACAGTAGATTTACTCCCCCCAGCCGATTTCCAGCCTTCCGTCCGATCACCAATGGAGAACCCATGGTTGACTGGTCCATATAACTTAGGCAATTGTATCAAAATGAAATCATTTTCGAGATGGACTTACACACACACACAGAATCAGATTTGCTGTCGTATCAGTTTGAACCCATAGTGGACGACTTTGGAGTTCCGATGTAAGACACTGACATGTCTGGCATCGACTCACATCAACTTCGGATTCTGAGTTTTCAGACGACGAATTTGATCTTGGTCAGGCAGTTGTAATCGTACTGATAATAAGGACTGGTTAACTATAGGTTTATCCTGTGTTACACTGTGTATTTCGTGTGTTTGTCTTAAAATTTAATATGTATTTATTTTGAGTCGACCGCGGCTGTCATACTACCCAAATCTTCCAAGTTCAGCACTATTCTTCTCATAGCTTTCATTTGGGAAATGGCGAGAGCAGATACTCCAGTTTCCTTCGACGACCTCTTACAACTTTATGCAGAACAGCTAACAATTTTGTGGAGACATTCGATATGCTTGTTGTTAGTCTTGTAGCTGATTTAACGCTGGCCAAAGTCGCGAAGTTCTGACAGCGCCTAAAAGTTATGACGTAATTCGGCGGAGTCTACCGAGTGTAGGTGGAAAAAATGCATAAAACCAGCCTCATTTTCTTGTGATTTTATGTGCCATATTACTGAGATCAATGTGCACTTTTAAAATGTTTTTAAATTTCGATATATCAATACATACAGGGGTAGCTAATTATGAAAAAATACTAAATCTGGACACTAATCCATTAAGCTGCATATAAGCTTGTTAAGTTTTCGACATCAAAGCGTCATAATTATAAAAGAAGAGGCATGTCGAATAATAGCCAGTAGATGTAGTAAAAATCTGGTATATTTGGAAGTAAAGTTGATCTCATAAGCAATCAATGTCTCCTTCAATAAATATTGGACTACGCCCTTTAAATAGCATGCCACTCATTTCCGAATGGCCAAATATGGTCACAAGATGCAATCATGAGCGATCTCCTCTCGAAAGAAAAGTTATAGATTTTAACATCAGGAATTTGAAAAAAGCACGTTAACTGCATTATATTGGAAAACCCAAGATGTCGATAGGTAGAGTGTGGGGTGATAAACATGTCACTAGAAAGAAAGCCATTTTTGATATTACAGATAGCTGGGAGGCAAGTTATTCCATTGTGACAGTCCCATATTGATCTTACACTGGACATCAATAAGGCAATCTCCTAATAATATGTCAAACAGAGCTGACGCTGACTTTCCCTCTGGTTGTAGGGAAGATCCGCTAGCAACCTGTGGATGATCGTGGGTTTCTCCTGGGCTCTTCCCGCTTTCCTCCCATCCGGACGTTGGCTGTATAAGTGCAATATTCTTGAGTACGGCGTTAAACACCAATCAAATAAATATATAAAATAAACTGAATATCATTATATTGTTTCCGTTTTCCCTTGATTATTATTATTTTTATTATTTTTTTTTTTCGTCCGAAAGAGAGGTCGTGACCCCGTGTACCTGCGATCCTCCTGACCACGGGTTCTATAACGTAAGCTCCCCAAGGCCATGTGCCACTGATGGCAGTTGACGGCCACTCACGGTCACTGACGGCCACTCACGGTCACTGACGGCCACTCACTGCCGGTGTAGCTGCTACTTTCACACCAGCCTATGTAGAGGACACAGATGTAGCTCTCTTACTGTCGCTTATCGCTTCTTCCTCTTAAAAGAGACCGCATATTGGTATTGCAGGCCTCGAGTAACCACAGTCTTTCGGCTTCGACGCTGACATTTTTTAAATATGTTGTATAGGCCTTCTGTGACTTTTAATTATAGATATCACATTCGTTTTATGTTGGTATTTTAACGTTGTGCACCATCTGTTCATTCTAGAAGTTTGGGCATCGACTGAAAAGTAAACAAATGAACAGTCAGTAGTTATATCGCTTACCACATTTATTAAGTTAATATACTTTCAGTAAGAAACCTATGCCTACAGTTTCTGCTGTTTAAAAATATACAACATGAGATTGAATGTACTTGTTTGGTGGGAAAAACTTCCCTTTGTACAATACATGTTGTTGTTGTTGTTGTTGCACACCTCACAAGGTTGTCCACATTTTACACATATTAGCACATTTTGTGCTAATACAATGCCCAGAAATATTATAGAACTGTTTAAATGCTTAGCAATTATATGATACAAGCTGCACATACCATTTTATACACCTTGGATAACTAATTACTGTTTGATTTGGGATCTGCCATTTTGTTTTAAACAATCTGAAAAGTTATATTCCCTTCTGTGGGGGTGTACAGCTATAATCTGTTTCAGCTAAAAACATTTATAATACAGGCATAGCCTTACAAGATGCCAGAAACAAGAAACATGCAAAGAAAATAGGGAGACTGGAGTTGAATAGTTTTATTGTTTGACCATTACAGTAAAGCTTTCCTGAGCATTGTGTTTGTTTAAAGTCCACCTGGAGTGTGGTAACAATTTACGTCTCCTTGTTTAACCCAAACTTAATCCACAAGGCTGTGTTCATGTATAGAATTTTCCTATATTTTCTATGTTCATTTATTCAGGCTTATGTGATGGGAACATGCAGATCTATTTTATATGTACATGTAGGCATGTAGGTCAATGTAACATAGACATGTGTGTAAGTCAATGTAGTATGGACATTATGCATGTAGGTCTATGTAATATGGACATGTATATGGATATGTATGTAGGTTTATGTAATATGGACATGTATGTATGTCTAGGTAATATGGACATGTATGTAGGTCTATGTCATATGGACATTTATGTAGGTCTATGTCATATGGACATGTATGTAGGTCTATGTCATATGGACATGTATGTAGGTCTGTGTAATGTGAACATGAACATGTGTGTAGATCTATGTAATATGAACATGTAGGCATGTAGGAATGGAATATGGAATGTTTGTAGGTCTCTGTAATATGGACATGTATGTAGGTCTATGTATGTAGGTCTCTGTAATATGGACATGTATGTAGGTCTATGTATGTAGGTCTCTGTAATATGGACATGTATGTAGGTCTATGTATGTAGGTCTCTGTAATATGGACATGTATGTAGGTCTATGTATGTAGGTCTCTGTAATATGGACATGTATGTAGGTCTATGTATGTAGGTCTCTGTAATATGGACATGTATGTAGGTCTATGTATGTAGGTCTGAGTAATGTGGATGTGTTTGTATGCTTGGATTTTACGTCGTAATCGACAATTTTTCAATCATATGACGACGGGGACTCCGTAGAATGTAGATATGTAGTGTCTCCTTGTGGCAGAGTGAGTCCATGCCGTCGAAGTGCTGCTGCCACTGGACACGCGACATGACACACCACTCAGTCACATTATGACACTGGGCGACCAGTCCTGTTTCCTTGCTCTAACTTCTCAATGCTGAGCGCCCAGCAAGGCAGCAACAATTACCATTTCTAAAGTCTTTGGTATGACCCGACCATTGGTCCCGGATCTCCCGATCTGAAGACGGACGCAATAATCACAAGGCCACAGAGGCGGTCTGTGCATGTATGTACATGTAGGTCTATATAATATGTGTATAATATGTAGTATGTAAACCTCTGTAATATGGATCTGTATGTAGGTCTGTGTATTATGTACAGGTATGTAAGCTTATGTCATATGGACCTGTATGTAAGTCTGTGTAATATTGACATAATGGTAGGCGATTTTTGAAAAATTCAAACACTGTTCGTTGAGTATTTTGATTACAATCATCCTATGTGATTTTAATGCGGGTACAGTGAAGTTGCGCTTTATGTGATTAACTGTCACGCTCTTCACGCCATTTAACTTATGTGTTTTATGGACAAGACGAATATTCAGACAATAAACACTTAGAGTGTTTCTAAAGTGGGCTCTAAAGGGTGACTTGAAAGTTTTTTTATTTAAATCACTTCAGGCTACAGTGCATGTGGATAGATTTGGAAACGGTCATTCTACTTGCCAAGTGGGTGGTTCAGTCAGTTAGCGCGCTAGTGCGGCGCAATGACCTAGAAGTCTACCACTAACGCGGTGGCTGTGAGTTCAAGTCCAGCTCATGCTGGTTTCCTCTCCGGCCGTATGTGGGAAGATCTGCCAGCAACCTGCGGATGGTCGTGGGTTTCCGCCGGGCTCTGCTCGGTTTCTTCCCACCGTATTGCTGGTCGCCGTCGTATAAGTAAAATATTCTTGAGTACGTCGTAAAACATCAATCAATCAATCAATCTACTTGCCAATTGTTTTCTTTACAATGAACTGATCGCGGTGAGGGAAAAAGTTATCATTAAGAGCAAAGAATTTAAAGTATATGCAAAATTAAATTAACTCGATTACAGAAATATTTTCGACAAAATTGATAAATTCAGCTATAAACTTTGAAAAACAGCGAAAAACGTTTTCTCCACGGTGGGGGGGGGGGGATGTTCTCTGCGGTGCAAAGGTTTTCTCCGAGGTGCATGCAATCAATTAATTCTACACCACTGAGTAAATCTAGACTGACGGATCATTTATTTGTCAATTGTTGCAGTGTGAATCCTTTGCTTTACCGTGTCTGGTACCTAATTGTAGCGTGTCAAACTCCTTCACCTGACTGCATGATTCACTCTCTGACTCAGTGCTTGTTATGAATATATACATGTTTATGTTTCTGCCACATTTATATACTGACTAAATAAAACAAAGTTGCACCGCACACATTGACAAGTGTTGAGGAATACCACCTGAAGTATGGCGATCATGGCATATATAGGGCCGAAAGCTGTACACAGTATATTGGCCATATCTTCCATAGAATTTGTGGAGTCTCCGAAAGGCCTCAGTGCTTGGAGGAGCATGATCACAACTAGCAGTGGACGACCTTCGCGTGACCTTTTGCACAATCTAACCTTCGCTGATGACCACTTGAATCCCAGCAATATAGTGGACTCTAGCATCCGACCATTTGCATCAGATGAATTATATATGAGTCCAAAGTAAAACGCATTTCACCAATCAAAACACATAACCATAAGTCACGCCACGCAAATGCTTACTTTGACTGCTACCAGTGTCTGGATCGAAGCAACCATGGTCACGTTTGATTCAACTAATTGGAAGTAATGTTATACATGTACGCGAAAACAAGTTTATGCGAGGGCTGAAATTAACAAATGATGTTGTTAAGAAATTTGGCCTAACGACAACTTTGTGTGAAATGTCAGGAAGGCCATTTGTGCAGTGGGGAAACGGATGACACCATCGGAAGAGTAAAGCTTCATAGCGTGGTTGCTGTTGTCTTCTCCAGACATTTCTCCAGGTCAGGTTTGTTTACGTATTAAACGTAATACTTGTATTTCTCGTGAAACAATGGGGAACATACATGACACTCGTATGGACAAGTTTGTTTGCGTATAAAATGTAATGCTTTTGTTCATAAAACAATGGAGAGCATATATACCCCTCCCCACCCTACCCCCCCAAATAACGATCTTTTTCTATAGTAGCTTACGTCACCGTTTCTGTCTCTAAATAGTTAATTGTGCTCGTAAAGCAATGGTAGACTTCACCAGTACTACGACGTAAATGCAGAGAGGAGTTAACTATTTTATACAGCTAGTATATGGGGGGGGGGGGGTGGCTTCATTGGGCAGGAAATGATCCCCATCAATCAATTCAGTTATACATTTATTTTATTAGTAGTAGTAGTAGTATTGGTGTTTAAATCCGACCACAACTAAGAATATTTCACCATGAAATTGTTTTGAATTGTTGAACTGAATTGTTGACCTCACTGACCGGGGGAAAGTTAATTGGGCTTAAGGAAATGCAAAACTGCTTTCCCCGCCCAGGTGTTGAGGAATCTCAATTCGTTTTACGCCAAACCGCTTTTCACATATAATTAGAGACGAATGGTGAATCGAGATTTTTTAGATACCAGCTATATAGACAGAAAATGCTTATAAGCTCATATAGTTTCGTAAATCCAGCATGAACACCAATGGCGGTGCCCCGTGATTCCTTCCATGTAAAGAAGAAAAAAAACAGGAAAACACCGACTAGAGAAACAATTTGAAAAAAAAAGCTCAAATCAAAAAAAAAAAACAACCAAGGTCAATTTAGCGAAATATGGCCAACGCGTACTGTGCCTGTTCCTTGCTTGTGATTCGTTACCGTGGCTATCGCTTGTTCGTGTGAAATGATAGGGGTTAGACAGGCTGCTTCACACTCATTCTCTCTCTGCCGCCAAGCGCCTTTCAGCGTGTGTTACCGCGGTAGTCCTAGATTAGAGCTCAGGATTTGGCCGTCATATCTTTATCTGTAACAGGGTAAAGTGTAACAGAGATATGCCAGTGGCTGTATGTTCTACAGCAACCCTGCGCATAATTTGATTCAGTTCTCAGTTCTGCGGATTCGGTAAGAGACGATGAAGTGATGGTAGTAATCCCTCTGTCTGCATTAGGTCCCATGGCGACGGTTTAACCATCACTCACAAAGGTTTCCAGCTGTTCTTCACAATTTACTCCTGTGCATGGTAGCGGACCTTTAGCATTCCGAAGATGGCAAGAGAAATAGGGCTATATGGCAAGGTCGAAATGGGGGAATCACAAAAATGTAAGTATATAGAACTATGTGTCTGTTCTTGTACCAGCTCACTGATGCTACATTCCAACATCGCGCGAAAGCATACCATCTGTGTACGCATATCAGTATATGCTGATTTTAAGAGAAATGTCAGTTTGTTTATACATGACAGAAAATTTTTGATCTCTAATAACTATCGATCAGATAAGGTCTTAGAGGTGTGTTGTTTGTTTTTTTTTTTTTTTGTTTTTTTGTTTGTTTGTTTTTTCCAGTTACAGTTCCGTGTTTGGCATTTATAGTCTGAGGTGTAGCCTACATTTCTGGCGAAGCATGGGGGTGCCTTACTTTTATCTATTCATTGCCGTGTTTCGAAACTGAAACGTTAAACAGCAAGAAAATAAATTTAACACTTTTCACTTGTATGGCGGTGGTTAGGTTTATGTTTGTTGGAAACCGATGTGAATGGCCAAAGTAAACCCCCGACCTTCGTCAAGTACTTGACGAGTACAGCAAGTACAGACCGTTTCGTTCCGGATATCAATCGTTTTTAATTATATAGTTAAGGTTTCGTTGCAGGCTATGTTTAGCTTTCAATGTTACGTTACAGCTGAACTTAAAATAAACGTAATTGGCTTAGAATACCAAAAAATATTGCCGGGCTCTGAATTAATAAGGTCTTGTAATAAATTTCATATGGAAGGATGTCTGGGCTGATGATACGGTCATTGCAATGAGATCGTGCCATTGATTATAATTTCAGATAGAACAAGTTTTGGGGTTTTACTCTTGACTTTCTTGGTGAAATGTAAAATTAAAATATGATAAATACACTTGTGAATAAATGAAATGAAATTTCATTTCAGCACCTGCATCTTCGTTACTGAATCCGTAACCGTATTTCTTGACAATGCGTTATACCAACACATGTATTCTTATCTTACCTTTTCTTACCAGCACATTTTGGCAATGAAATAGCTGTATTTTATGCCAGCCCGTGTTCTTATCTTACCTGCACATGTGCGGGAAGCACGGACGCATTTTATTTCATCGAAATAATAAAACACTTCAATGAGCTACACAGTTATTGGTACATCTACCACTTATCTAGACGCCTATAGCATTTGAATTGCACCCTGACATTGATAATTTCATTTCAGCAACTGCCATCGTGACAGCGTTTCTTGTTAACGAAATACCTGTATCGTATTGGAACCACCGAGGCATTTCGTTCCATTGAAACAGTGGTATCTTACCAGTATTGGGACTATGGCCCATTTCTTTCCAGTGAAATACGGTAATAGCATCTCAGCTGTGCAATTATCGGTGTAACCGTTTTGTCTCATAATTGCGTCCTTACAGGACTGTGACCTTAACAGCACCTCTTTGTAGTGAATTATTTATATCTTTTCAGTACAGTTAGTGGTATCCCCGTGGAAGCAGTTATTGAAACCCCGACAGTGTTGAGTTTCAGCTGGGGACGCTAGTCTTGAACTCACAGCGACCGCATTGGTGGGAGGCTTCGGGTCATTGTGCTGCGATAGCGATAAAAAATGACAAAGTAATGACACAACATAATGATATGGTATAATGAGAACCTTTGATTTTCCTAAAGTAGATAGGCCTATATATACGCATACACACCTATAAACAAGCTGGCTGCTTTCTAAAGCTCGCCTTTATATGTACTTGTGAATACAAATTGAAACAATCAAACTTTCTTTGATCAAAACTATAAGCTTGTATTCAGCCATCCCCAGCAGACGTTTCTGATATACTGTAGGTATCGAGTTAACACAAACAGATCTGATCGGACCCGGTTTAACTGTGGTGCACCACACACTTAAGAGGCAATTTAACACATAAAACCAGATAGTTGAGACAGAAAATCTTTCAGAGGCCTCATTCCGATGGTCAACCTGAACTCCTTCGCCGCCGTCGTATACGTGAAATAATCTTGAGTGAAACACCAATCAAATAACTAAATAAATCAATCAATAAAATCAGTTAAAAGAAAAGAACACATTTATAGAACCTACACCTTAAATGAAAGAGCTAAACAAACTGTGTGGAATACTATATTTTTTAGATTTTTTAAAAGCTTCGTAAAAGAGAAAAACTGTTTCAAACAACCTCATTTTGTTTTACAAAATCCACCTATTCGGGGCACATAGAAAGTCCCGCCATGTTTTAGGCTTTTGTCCAATGAACACTCTCCTTTCCTCCTCTTGAATATTCATTGTGACGTCACTGTGCTTAAGATTTCACTCCTACCATTTAATTAACGTGCATTCCAGTTTCAGCTAAATATGTTCGTACATCGTGATAATCGTGGATTTTAAGCTCTGTTAAAGCCAACTCTAATAAGGAAGAGTTTGAGATGTACTATAGGGCCACATCATGCCTACATGCGTGGCTGTAGGCTGCCAAAATGTGTTTGAATTGCGATATCCTGAAGGCAGAGAGCGCAACCTGTCCTTTCACAGATTCCTCCTGCCAAAGCCAGAAATCCATGTTCCCACTCACTTGAGCTTGATGCGTGTTCGGTCGAACTACTGCTCTCAGCCTCACTCCTCAGCGATTCAAAAAGGTAGCCTTATAAGCCGAAGTTACATTCACTATCATCAGAACTAGAGCTGGGGTCTCCGCTGAAGCCCTCCATTTCGTTATCTACATGATTTTTGCATTTATCTTCAAAGACAGAAGAGCTACTTTGCAAAGCTAAGCACGATGACATAAGCAATCTGTTGAAATGGCGGCCTAAAAAGACTTCTCGGTGTCAGATGTTTCACTATTAAATACTCAAATAACAAGCATTTCCTCCAGAACATTGAACTTTTTATTTAACCATAAGTAAAGCTCTTTCTTTTAAGGTATAGGTTGTGTAAATGTGTTTAGGTCAACCCTATCTCCTGTATAGGTCTACAGCTATATACGGAGCCCGGGAAGTCTCTAAAATTATTAAACGATAATGAAACCCATGCTGTTTGATAACGTAGAAATCTAGCAGCGTAATCCGGCATTAGGTATGAAGCAGATCGAAATTAGGAGAGAAAAGAGAACGGAAGTCATAGATGGGCCGGCGCATGTCTGCAGCCAACAACAGTAACACCCAACTGATCGCAAAAGCTTTCCGAGTCTGAATCCACCTGTACAAGCTCATTACAATCATTGCTCGGTTACAGGGTTTCTTGACGTATTTACTTCCTCTGGGGCATATGTAATGGGTTTAATGTAATTTTCTTGGACACACCGGATGTAACATATGTAGGCCCCTAGGCGTGTCTGTTAATGGTGGAGATTTCTTTTTCTAATCCCCGGACATCAGTTTCGTTCAGATTTCACTAACATGGTTGAGAGATTGTGACGTATATCTGTATATGGAATTTCGGAAACTGCATTGTAATGATTCTTAAAGTAAATGGAAGGTCTTTTTTCAGTCGACAAACCGTACAGTGATGTTGAAATTTGGCGTCGCCTATATATGGTAACACGAATGGAATATCGAGTCTGCACTCCTCCTCAACTCCCCCAGCTCTGCCTGTGTAATCCCCGTTGTAACCTCTGTGTGCCCAGGCACGTGCAGTGTAGGACGTCATTAAAGGACCCCGTTTTACCTCAGTTCGCCTTCTTCTCCGCTACTGGACATACTGACTGGTCACTACTGGTGGAGTTTTACAGAAGTCCATGTTTTTACCACTTTAACTCCACTCCAGTCGCTTTAGTGGTAAACACCCGTAAATAGGAAAAACACGTGATCTGTGTGGAGTTCACATATTATATTACGGCCATTATGGTGGTTACTTTACATTGAAAAGTTTAGGTGAAAAAACACTGGTTTTACCGGTGATCCCCCCACTTCCTCAAAATTATAATATTGCAACTGACAAATCAGTTGATTTAAAGCCGCTGCCGGTGTAGCGAGACCTGGATTTGAACACGCGACCACACTGGCCGCAAATTTCACAGTCCCGGCAAGTCTGAAGGTGTGCCTTAAAACCGGGAACTCTCAGGGTTAAGGATCAAATCTGGTCGTAGATTAGTTTGCATGGCACAAATGGGTCTTAAACAC
This sequence comes from Acanthopleura granulata, assembly GCA_016165875.1. NCBI lineage: Eukaryota > Metazoa > Mollusca > Polyplacophora > Chitonida > Chitonidae > Acanthopleura > Acanthopleura granulata. Next base: position 12,511,565 of record JABBOT010000011.1, on the reverse strand, counting down.
AATGTACATGTAACTTGTGTACGAAGCTTAAAAGAAAATACAACACTTGATTTGATTTATTGTTTGGTGTTTTACGCCGTATTCAAAAATATTTCACTTATACGACTGCGGCAGAGCCCCGGGGGACCCAACCACCATCAGCAGGTTGCTGGCAGACCTTCCCACTCACTGCCGGAGAGGAAGCCAGCATGAGACATAGCTGCATCATAGTAATATATAGTTATTGGGGCCATAGACGCTTATAGCATTTGAATCGCACCCTGACATCAATTATTTCATTTCACTGAATTCGTGACAGTGTTTCTTTTTAATGAAATAACTGTATCGCATCAGTACATGTATTGAAACCACGGAGGCAATTCGTTCCAGTGAAACAGTGGCGGGGGGAGGGGGGTATACAACACTTGATTAAATCACGCAAGTAAATCTATTTTACCTCCATGACTAAATGTATATGTACATCGTTAAAATATCCCAGATAAAGTTTTGAAAGCATAGTGTTCCATTTTTATGATGTGACATAACCAAGAAAATGCAAAGCGCTGAGTGACAAGACATCGTGTTTTCGGTTTCTCTGTAACAAGGCGTATAACCATAATGTCGGACGAACTCCAGATGAAAAGTTGACAGAGTTACCACCCATGCCAGCGGGAAATGGCTCTAGTAGTTTAGGTCTGTTTCCACGTACCCTCCCCCGAAATAACTAACTAATAATAATACTTCATTAACAATTACAATAATAATTCATAATAATTAACGTAGGTCGATCATATCATTTGTTGTCTTGTCTTTCAATCTGCGACCGTCTGGATTATTCCTTCAGACGGGAATGTTTTCCGTTAAAATAACGGATTGTTATATACCTACCCTTTTCCCAGAAACTGATCTTAACACAAAATATTTTCATATTAGTGGAATCACTAGATGGTCCGTTTAACAGAATTCGCTCTACGTATGCCTTTTTGTCACACCGTGGAGGTATACAAAAACTCCACAATATTTAAACACCTCAATGATTTAATCTAATCTTGTGAGAAAAGACAATGTTTTGCAGGAAATCTCACGAGCACGAGCCACCTGAGATATTATTCACATCAGGGGTTTACCATTAAGCCCCTAAAGCCCATTAAGCCCCTAAAACCCATTCAAGGCTCTTTTGTATATTGCCCCCCCCCTTCTCATTCACACGTAACAAATCATATAACTCCGTCTCATTAGTGAATGCCTTTAGATGAGTTTTATCTTGTCAGTATGTAGGTATAAAACCACTAAAAATAGCCTTACTGTTTATGTAGTAATTTCACAAAGAACAACCACCTAAAACTGAATACTCTGTCAAATAACTAGACGCCTGGCCTACAACATATCCAAATATCATCAGGGGTTGACCACCATTTTCTCAAAATAAATCAGCTCACCTAAATGCACGAGCTGTCGCCACAGAAACAGGGTGCAGGAGGCACTGATTGGATGATGGATTTTTTGGATAATATTTTTCTCTGTTTAATTGTACCCACCAGTAATGGACTTTTTTCAACCATTATTTGTCATGGTTTATACCTACAAAACTACCTGGCAGTACTTCAACACACCTCAGAGGTACAGCCAATCCCTACACGTCCCCACAGCTTTCTGTGCTCCAGAATCTGGCATACAAAATCGAATTAGTGTCTTTATGCCAGAAGGCTGCGCACGCTGGCATCCTACATCCCATGGAAAGTCCCATCTATCACACCAGACTCCCTCCCCACCCCCAGCGATGAACTGGTTTCACCCGCATAACGCGCAGATTACTCACGTTGACCATTCATTTATAGTACTGCTTTGCTAGCCATTTATTATAGCACATAAAAGTAGTATAAGAATGTGAATGGTTAACTGCATGTTGCTTTCTTAAGGGCAAGGAAACTTGTATACTTCGGACTTGTGCGTGATTTTATGTTAGTGCTGTACCGTTTTGACGCACTAAATTTGAAGTCATACAAAACGACGGTGACATGAAATAACTGTGTCTATTTCACAATAATGTAGTACGTGGAATGATACGATCTGCAATTCAATGCTATAATTCGCTCTCCACCCATCAAACACCCGCAACCATAACCCTGACCGCCGTCCAGTAGTCTCTAAGCGCAATTTGTGGTTAGATAAGTGCAAGTCTCCTGGGCAGAGTATTTCACGCAAACGCTCTCAATAAATAACACAATACAAGATATAATGTAATGCTGTATGTAGGCCATCGAACACGTGACTCTGATAACGTGGCCAAAGTGGCCGGCTGCATAAAATACTGCCAACGGAAACTACCAAAATGAATTACTGCTAGGGACCTAAAATTTCGCCCTGAAGCGGAACTTTTCGATGCAAATAAATGCTATAAAATATTACTTTTGGTGTTAAAACTTCCATTTTCCCAGCAGAATATCGTCCCACTATGTCGTTTATATCCAAGGCACATGGATTCATATAAGTCCTTTACACGAATGCAGAGATCTCTATACTAGATACAAAATCTAAGTGTCAAATCAGACACTCGTGCGCATACCACTTGTAAACCACTAAATGTTATTCCACCATCGACAATATCCCAACGGCTCACAACCGAATGATATCGCAAAAGGGCCAATGAAACGTAGGTACTTTTCAAAAACCATCTCTCGGTGTAAAAAAAAAACAAACAAAAAATACTAGAATTTCTATAATAGGTCTCTATCGATTGACCTGATGCTATTACATTTATTTAGGCTATATAATAGCTGCTGGCCCAAGGTGAATCCATATCGATTCTTAAGAGGACTGCGTTTAGCACAGACCCAATGTTGTCAGTTATAATTACTTGTTCTGACACAGAGTGACTTGTTTCCTCAGAGCGCCGGCTATTTGCTGCCTCTCAAGGTTTTGGGTGCGCTCATCGCTAGTATTCCTATGTAGAGGTAAAAACTTGTAAGTTTGCTCTACGTAGGCCTTTTGTCAAGGTAAAGCGAAGGCCACAACAGCCCGATATGACCCAATTTGACAGGCACAGCCTTCGGTATAAAATATAAAGGAATCGCAAGGTTCGCGAGTTAGTTTTTTCAAAGTGGATCAGATAGCAGTAACCTTGGGTGGAATTCTCAGTTTTACATTTAAGAATAGCGAATTATGAGTCAGTTCAATGTCAGATTTTTATAAATCTTCACAATGAGAGACCTAATACTTTTCTTTGCATTTGGAGAACAGACAGTTCATTGGTAATAATCAGAAATGAGGAAGCATACATTTTGAAATAGACATATATATTTTTGATTAGATAAGGCTATTGTAATAGTTTATTTATTTATTGATTCAGGATTTAATTACGTAGTATATGCAAGAATATTTTACTTACACGATTGCGATGAGGCTTATACTGTGTATCTTGCAATCTTGAAGTTTCACCTTTTCTACACATTACTTCAACATATCGTTAGACGTAATTTGCAATCTCGAAGTTTCACATCTTCGACACATTACTTCAACATGCCATCAGACGAAACTTGCAATCTCGAAGTTTCACCTTTTCTACACCTTACTTTAACACACTGTCGTGTATCTTGCAATTTATAAGCTCTACCTTTTCTACACATTACTTGAATATTCTGTATGGTTTGTTTTGCTTTATTCTTTCACGCATAGTGTGCATATGATAGAGTGGTAACTTTCAATCTGACAGTTTTTTTGAGGACATTATTGCTGTATCTTCCAGTTTGGAAATTCTACTTTTCCACTACATGAGTACAGCCTCTTTTGAATCGTATCTGACGGAAAAATGGAGATTTCTATACGTGGCATTTTTGTGATAAATCAAACCGAATTACGGCATAATATGAATTGCAACTGCTGAATTGCATGTTGCAGAAAGGAGCTATAGAGTCTACACTGAAATGTTTTATCAAACACATTTAAGGGAAAGACCTGGTAAAATGAATTTATGGTGAGTGAAAAGACCATTAAAAACTGCATCTGAAAATACCTTCACTGATTTTTTAAAGATTTTTTTCACCAAAATAAATGCACTGAAATGTTTTGGTTATATGATGGGTTTTATAGACCATAGTGATGATGTGGTTCACCAGTGACGTCACGCCGACTTTTCTATGGCCCTAAAACAGAAATGTAATATCATATTAGCGTTTTCTTACACAGGCAAACACTCTTCCAAAGAACTTTATTCAGACCTTAACATAAAGGTGTACACAAAGTTGTGTGACGTCACTGGTGAACCACATTATCAATATGGTCCATAAAACCCACCCTACATTCAAAACATTTGACTGCGTTGATTTTGGTGAGAAATAATCTAAAATATTCAGTGAAGTTATTTTCAGATAGAGTTTTTAATGGTCTTTCACTCGCCATGAGTTCATTTTTACGAGGTCTTTCCCTTTAAGGAACTGCAATCCCTTATAATGCCTTAATTCGATCTCGAACTGCTTTCTTTACAAGGAAGACTGGTCCTCTGAGGTCAGTCTGTGTAACTATCCATGAGCTAGTGAGCGAAGTCTCAATGACACTCTGGTCGATGTCGCTCGCCATGCCTTATATGGAAAACAAAGTCACCGCTGATCGTCACCATGAATTTATACATGAGTGTCTATGCATCATTACAACAAGGAAGTACAAGGAAAACATTTTTTCAGCCTGCCAGTGACGCCACTCAGAACATGACGTAGTTTCCCACTGAGATATGATAGTGTGAAAATTAATTCTTAGAAATATTTGAAAAATGGGACTTGTTTTTTTTTTTTTTTCTAAAAATCGCATCAGTTTCGAAATAGCTTTGGAAGGATTACCTGTTTTTAAACATCCTTCTGAAACGACGACATCAGTTATTTTTTTTTCAGTTTGGTGTATTAATAGACAGGAAGCACGAGTCCTTGGTTCACGTTCTGTGCCGAATGAATGAATTCAGCGTGGCTTAATATCTGCAATATTGCGACCATGTCGTGACGAGAACACTTTGAGACCAGGATGCAGTGAATGGCTTTCGATACCATAATGAGGACATTAAAAGACAAATAAAATGGACAGACATGTTTAGAAGCAATAAAAGAAAAACCCGCATCAGTTAAAACTCGAAAACCACCTGTCTACACTTTGAAATGTAAGTTTTTTCTAAATCACTTGTAAATCAAACACAACTGAAACCTCTCCAACGTTGACTAAGGTTTTCATTACCAGAAACTAGTTCATTGGGACACTTTGACGAGAATATTTCAAGAACAAATGATGGTGGAGGAATTTGTACATTCTCTGCCCGTAACCAGAATCGAACCCTCGCCTGGTACTCGTAGTTGGGATTCGGACACCACTTTCCGCTTCTTACTGGCGAAAACAGACCAGCCACCGATAATCATCCACCAAGCAACCAATTCATTACCGATGTTCATGACATAGTTTTAATACAGTCTGTGACTCATTTCGGACACTTGCCTTTACTTCTCGGTAAAAAGTATTTACTACACAGACAGTAATCCTAGACAACTTATGTATCGGGAATATTTATATTGCATGAATAGCATAGGGAATTCATTGTGAGTAGTTATTTTGCAGATGGTAAGCAACTCTGAGTAATTTCTTCAAGCATAAGCAAATCATTGAGAGTAGTTGTATTGCAGAGGATACAGGCAGCTCATTTCTCGCATGTACATTGCTCAGAACGGTGAGTGATACACAATCATTGTGGATGTACTACACTAATAACACACATTATGTACTGCTCGTACACAAAACTTATGTGGAGGTGCATTTTCGCTACAGTAATGTGTACCTGTCGTACACAGTAATTTTTACGGAGTATATCATCGAGGGTAAGCAATTCATTGCATATTTCAAGCACATAGCAGAATATATACACAGGTATCTCATTGTGAGTAATTTGGACAAAAAGTAACCTTCCCATGCCGACTAAATGGTGCATGCTGAGTATTAGCCATTTATTCGGAATACAGCCATCTTGTAAAGAGTAGAGCAATCACATTGCAAAGAAGAGGCAATTTGTAGCGAATACACGGCACATGCCATTACATTAGTGCCGAATATATACGCAACTCATTTGGGAGTAATCATTTTGCAGAGTGTATCTGCGTGCGGTGTAGCTAGGCCTGTGATGTGTAAGAGTGAATATACGGTTCAAAACTTACCACGAAAACCCAACTTTGTATAGGGCCCCATGATAAAACGATTGATTATGTTGCCTCTGAGTTAGAGTTCACAGGGTGGGGCCGCGTCATTTCTCATATAATCAGTTATTGGCAATAAACAGTTTTTTTTACTAAATTACCTACCGGAATAGATCATTATCTGCCGCTAAAGGAAAACAAAATAAGATTTTTTGTCGGAGCGGCAGCATGGACAACAATTCTGGTTCATCCGCCTACAGGTTTAGACTGTCCAAAAAAAAGCATCCGAACTGCTTATTAAAACGCTAGGCCGTTATACAGGTAAACAATTAACTGATGTATTTGACGGCTGAGCGCTTCGGACTCGAGTCCCAACTATATGTCAACAACAACATGCTATTAAATAAGCAAGTAAACACTCCATAGCTATAAACAATCAAGGTCTGTTTCTTCGACGGTCATTCCCGGTAAAATCACCGCCCAAACATCTGATCAAGGACTCACGCGCACTACTTTTCGGGGACTCTCGATCTTATTCAATTTTGATCTTACTTCCCTTGGGCTGAATTCACGCAACAAATCCCTCACTGTCCGGAATGGGATCCAGTAATACTATGCAGTGTCCGGATCAACTCTCCGATCAACAACTCGTTACTGCAACACTTCCCGGCGATAAGTACGAACTGCCAACGCGCCAACGAGCGCTTTTTCATCCCAAGCGCAGGCGTTTATCGTGTAACAGGATACTATGTGAAGTCACATGTCACGTGACCAGTAAAGATTTGGGGTGGACAGGAGGGCGAGAGGTGCTGCTGGCTACTTATTAGACTCTATTATCTAATATGGCATACAGTGACAATCTAAGTCTGACTTACTAGACGATGACTGATTTACAAGTCGCGTCATACAATATACATGGTCAACACGTTCGTGAGCAAGATACTGGTGCATGATTAGATCGGAGTCATTTGTCAACACCAGTACATACTGTAAATCTTCAAGCTTTTCAATCATTACAGTAGTCTTTAAAGCGTACTGTGTGCATACAGTTATTGTAGAAGTAAAGCCAAAAATTATGTCCTTGTGTCACCACAGGTACTAATTTCATTGAACTATATCAGAATTATTGCTCAGTATACCCTACACTTCTCCACTAAAATACTGATATATTGCTTTCAGCGGTGGTTGAAAAGGTTGAAGAATTAGAGTATATAATTATATATAAAGCAGGAATTTTTACATTTGCACGATGGCCTGTTTTACGGAAATACATCCTAAGACTTTATACATACATGTACATGCAAGGGACTTCGTATAAAGAACGAAACATTACCTAACATACTGTATCAAAGGAAAACACTCAGGGAAATAAAAAGTCTAGTCCTAATCTAGCATTGCTGACTATGCCCTAAACATCGTTACATGATTAAGCAATACCAGGCAAACAGAATATAAAAGTGTCAAGTTTAAAGGATTAGTGTCCAGATTTTGCTACTGTCCTAATTATAAAGATTATAACCTGTTTACACTGTGTATTACAGTGAGGGCTTCTGAGAAACGCGGTAATGACTTTAAATCCGCCAAAAACAAAAGATTTACTGCCCTAGCCGATCTCCAGCCGGCCGGTACGACTCAGCGGGCGACATGATAGATGGCAAATCCCGGCCGGCTGGGCTACATAACGTGGGAATTCGTAGCAAAACGATATCATTTTCGAGATGGATTCTAGTTACACCGAAGCAAATACACCGTCGTATCAATTGGAACCCATAATGGACGGCGTTGAAGCCCCGATTTATGACATCTCTGACCATAATTTGGATTCTTAGTTCTCAGACGAATTTGATATTTGTCCCAGGCATTTGCAACCGACCGGTATTACGGACTGGCAAGTTCACTGTATACCTGTATACAGGGCAGTTAACATTTTTTTAAGAATGGACTTGTGGCGAGTAGGATGATTTTGAACAGAATGTTGTGTTTAACTTTGGCACAGAAATTGGTGATTTTTCGGTCAAGAAACAATGTTTGGGTTTAAGACAACTCGCCAGGTGAAAGGAAACCTACGTTGAGATAAACAGTTAACACCTGAAGTCGTCAAAATATTTTAAGTAGAACGTAAGCTACCAAAGTCTCGCCGTAACGGTTACCTCAGTTAGCTGGTCGCCTACCTACGTTATCGTATCGCCCAACACCGGCCCCATAGAAGTCCACGGTGAAAATTTCACTACAAATAACAGCTCGAACCGTACCATACATACCATACATTTGGTATGAGCCGATTCCTTGAGTCAGCCGGAACGTAAAAACGCCGAAGTGGGCGCCGATAAACCATCTTTCAACATTACTCCAGCTGGTCTAACTTTTGAACCGGGCTTTTCGAGCCAACGTCCGCAATGTCTTGAATTCCAACCTCCGGCATACGTTGGGCCGCGAAAATTTTATCCTATTTATATACTCATCCGCTGTTCAGACTAAGTGTAGGCTTCATCTGAACATCGAGAACGAAAAGACATGGTGGGCGTTGGCTCGAATAGTTCGATTTAAAAGTTTAAAGGGCTGGATTACAGTTGAAAGATGGTTTATGGCCCCCCCTTTGAAAAATTCACGTTCCGCTTGACTCAAGGAATTGGCCCATACCAAATGGAAGACAGGGCTCGAGCGGTTATTTGTAGTGACATTTTCACCGTGGACTTCTATGGGACCGGTGCTGGGCGCTACAGTTATGTACGTTGGCGATCAGCTAGCTGTGCTACGTAACGGTTAACATGTTGTTGTTGTGGTACACGCCACGATAAAGCATCATGGTATATAGATACTGTTCAGTTAATTTAACCCCAAAATAACTAGGATTAATTACACACCTGAATTTCTGCAACATCAATGTACACAAATATTATGTTCATTATCTTATAATGTTTTGTACAGCTTGAACCAGAATAACAAGGCACTATATTTAGAAGGCATAAAATTCCCATCGCCATTCCAGTTTATGACGATAACAGAAGAATCCTGGAGGAAGGAAGTCCCTCTCCAAGCGTGTGTGATTTTACGAGGGACCAGTAAAATCTATTCATGTAAAATTGTCTATTTTCGAGGGACCAATAAAATTTGTTTAGGTAAATATGTCTATTTCCGAGGGACCAATAAAATTTATTCATGTGAAAACGACTGTTACCGGAAAGATATAGCAGGGAAAACAGGTGTGCGCTTGTTGCACGTTGGGCATATATACTACCTATCGCCTAAACATAACCCCAAAACATTAAAGCCGCAGTCACGCGAGAGCCTGATGGTTTTGACTTCAAAGAAATTATATGATAAAGATTACTGTTTAGCGCACAGGGCATATATCACGTTGTCACAAGCGGTGGCAGCTAAATTATTTAGGCTAGGCAAATATCTTAACCAAGGTACCTGTTTATCAGCTGAGCAGAAAAGTCATTTGCACAGCAGGTTCTGTACAGATCTGCTTGTCAGTTGTTTGTCTCTGCACAAGAAGTGTGGTGGCGGGACATTCATGTCATCACACCCCTTGAGCTTGGCAGCAAATTATCAACATCACTCTCTGCTACAACTCCCATAATGAATTTACGATATCCCCGTCTTCGATTTTAATTCTCTTTATTTTTATTTCATACATTATTTCCCCGCTTGTTATTTGTCCGTTGTACAAAACTCTGTTAATAATAGGTCGAGCAGATCCGAGTATAAGGAAAGCCATTAAAAATGCGTCTTTTTTTTTTCTCCCATGCAACTTCAAATTCTGTTGTCAGACGCAGAAATGAGGTATATATCTACTCGTCGCCGAAAGGTTCCTAATTTTTGGAGTGTAGGCCTACATGTAGCGCAGCTACCAATTCACAAATCGCACGTGAATAAACTACACACAGAAGCGTTTGAAACATTGAGGAAAGTGCCGACGACAGGGGAACAAAGGACGCGGCGACATCATTTCTCTAAATTGCCAGGTTTGCCATTGATTCCAATCATTTTGGTGTTGCCTGGTTTTGCAGACTAAAGAACGACAGGTCTCTGCACTTTCTTGAGCTGCGCGGTTATGCTGCACATTGTGACACTCATAAATTGTCAGCCTCGTTGCCTAGCAACCGACAAGAAATGAATCAATTTGAGAGCTATAAAATTGTTTTTGAAATATTACGTCTCATTTTTTTCATAGACTCAGTGTTCTGAAACACTATCTGTATTTCAAAGAAAAAAAGTCACTTGAAGCCTTGGACAGCAATTCAAATATTATTAACATTTTCGATGTTAGAACCTCTGGAGTCAGACAAACTTCAGTGTATTTTTTCCCCTTCCTATAATATTACACAGCCAAATGAAGCCATGAGCGAAATTAAATAGCTTTTTAAGTGGCTGTGAGGGGAGGGTTCGCTGACTAAACTTTGCCAAACACGTGTCTTGGGTAAAATTAAATCGGCTGAGGCCTGTTTAATGAGGACTCTGAAACCTGGCCTGATAGGCCAATTAGGCTAGCAAATAAATACAGCAGCAGTGTACCTCACTGCCCACAGTAGGAGTCCGTCCAGCAAGCATGATCATGGTTGACAGGAGCTTCCATAACACAGGGCAAACATGCTGCACATCCAAGATGGCTTTATTGGGTAAGTACAAATTATTTTTAACATCGTCAACAAAATCACCGATACCACCATTGTTACCATCTGCACACATATTACACAACTGTATTTTCATCTCTCAGAATTCCTGGCAATTTGGGGTTAAAACCTTTTGTCTGCACCCATGGCTTTCTTCCAAAAAAAAGTGCCAATTTTTGCAAGTGCTCACTCAGATGTAAAACTGAAAACACACAGGGATATATATATATGCCATTTCTTCTTCAATCCTTTGCCAACAGTCCTCCTATGACTTAAGAATGGCAAACCACCAGTATGAAATTACTGTGGAAACCTAGACACTGTCCAAGGAACACGACCATCATCTACCTGGCAGCCATGGAAGGATGAGTGGGATCCACTCGCTCCAATTTTTCAAAATGTTTCCGAGCATTTTTGATGTTTATCAGGGTGGCTGCTGAAGCTAAAATGAAAGAGAAGAGAGAAAGAGATGATAAACAAACTTATTTTGCAGTGAGTGAAACAAAACATGCGGAAAATGAAAATATGAACATTGCTGAAGACAAAAATAACAGATGATTATGGTTCTTGACACTGAACCAAATGAATAATTGTTAAAATATTTAGAAAAAAAAAGAAAAATTTTTTTGATTAGTGCATGTGTTCAGAAAAAGTTGAATCCACAGATCCAAGTGGCACATCTGCTGAGGCCAATCAAAATAATCTGACCAATTACAGGTGTTAATCAATCGATTCTGACCAATTATAACTATAGGCGAGGGGAATGCCACCAATTTACCAGTCAAGATGTCTGCCAGCAACCTGTGGATAGTCGTGGAAATATTCCTAGTGTGGCATAAAACACCAATCAATTAAATACTGCTCAAGATGGCACATCAACCTTTTTAGTCTGAACAGAGAGTAGCTTTATAATCAGTCAACTGATCATATTGAGCGGTTTGTTCCCCAATGCTCCGGTGCCATATCAACTGTGCATATTGCCAGGCCACAATGTTCCCCCACTACTTTGGTGACGAGTCAACTGGTCATATTGAGCGGTTTGTTCCCCAATGCTCCGGTGCCATATCAACTGTGCATATTGCCAGGCCACAATGTTCCCCCACTACTCTGGTGACGAGTCAACTGGTCATATTTAGCGGTTTGTTCCCCACTGCTCCGGTGCCATATCAACTGTGCATATTGCCAGGCCACAATGTTCCCCCACTACTCTGGTGACGAGTCAACTGAGCATATTGAGCGGTTTGTTCCCCAATGCTCCGGTGCCATATCAACTGTGCATATTGCCAGAACACAATGCCCCCCCACTACTCTGGTGACAAGCCAACTGCGCATATTGCAAGACTACAATGTTCCCCACTACTCTGGTGATGAGTCAACTTAGCAAATTGCCAGATGACAATGTTCCCCGATTCTGTGATAATAAGTCAACTGAGCCTACTGCCAGACTGCAATGTTCCCCACTATTCTGGTGATAAGTCAACTGAGCATATTGCCAGACTGCAATTTCTCCCGATACTCTGATAATAAGTCAACTGAGCACATTGCTGAACTACAATGTTCCCCACTACTCTGGTGACAAGTAAAATGAGCATATTGCCAGACTACAATGTTCCCCACTACGTGGTGTTAAATCAACACAGCATATTGCCGGACTACAATGTTCCCCACTACTTTGGTGATAAGTCAATATAACATATTGCCGGATTACAATGTTCCAAATTACTCTGGTGATAAGTCAATAGAGCATACAGCGGAATTACAATGTCAGTCGGAAATATTGCGGGACTCTAGGTTGACAATCTTTCCCACTGCTCTTGGATTATTTGTCGCCAATATTTCCCACTGCTCTGGGACTATTTGTTGACAATGATTAGTCTACTGAACATATAAATGTTCAGGGCAACTTGCAATAATGTTGTCACTCCAAAGTGACTGATCTGTCTTTTGTTAGTTTTAGGATTGCAGTGAAATGCATTCAAATGGTTTATGTACTTATCGCCCGACAGTGAGCATCATTAAACTTCCAGTATTATTTGTGCAATGAAAACCATACGCTGACGCCTAATATCTGATATTTTCAACTATAAAGGATAGCTTTCTCTGAGGCTGGTAATACTCAGGAGTTATTTTTTTTTTGGCCTATGAAAGCTCACTTTGAAGGCAATTTTTACACCATAATACATGTACTGGGATTATGAGGAGAATTTTACAACGGATTCTAAATCATTTATTAGTGAAATAAATAACAATTAAATCAATCAAGAGTTATGCCACTGAAGCATGCCTGAATAAATTACACTGCTCTTTCCAGTGTGCATGACCAATATCTCTTTGTTCTGGGACCAAAAAAGCATTGTTAGTAACCCTTGGCAACTGCACTCAAGTGAGCAAATTTTGTGCACATTGTGGCAGTCCTTGGAATATCTGAGACTTTGCACTGATATTAGGTATAGTTTCAAGTTTCAAAAAAAATAAACACATACAAAATTTAGTGTCAGGTTGAATCCTGGCCTGTTGCTGAAGTCAGTTGTTTTATTTATTTATTTATTTGATTGGTCTTTTACCCCATTCTCAAGAATATTTCACTTATAAGACAGTGGCCAGTTTTATGGTGGGAGGAAATTGGGCAGAGCCCAGGGGAAAACCCACGACCATCTGCAGGTCCCTGGCAGACCTTTCCATGTACCAAGTATGTTGTAGCATAGGCATAAATGACCATGTACCTCTGTTTATTCCATGTTCGACTGTTCTGCTCATGTGCCCTGATGCATTACTAGAACACCGACCTGGCTTATAAATATTTCTTTTGCAGACAGAAATGTTTAAGAAGTAATTACTGTATTGTGCCTAAAGTTTAACATTTTTTAAGTGACACATTTCACTTGATTCTGATTGAGTCATCCACATCATAGGACACTTTGAGAAGAACGATCCACTTATTATTGGTATCAGAAAAAGTTTAAATGATTCTTTAGATGTCAAAAATGAACATTCAGAAGAAAATCATGTGCATTTTTTTGACGTTAAACTTCAGGTGAAGTACAGTGTCATACGCGAAAGAAGAGGGCCTCGGTTAGTGCTCTAGCGCAGCGTCATGCCCCAGAAGCCAACCAATGCGGTTACTGTGAGTTCAAGTCCAGCTCATGCAGGCTTTGGCTTTTTTCCCCAGGACTCTGGCTGGTTTCCTCCCACCATAATGCTGGCTGTGGCATTATAAGTGAAATATTACGGTACAGCATAAAACACAAATCAAATAAATAATTAAAACAAAAGGACTGCCAACTTACGAATGCTAGGATCTGACATGATGACCATAACGTATGTGTTAGACGTGAAGATGTCGATGAAGGAAGCGAACGACGTGTTGCGGACCTCCATGCTTTGAAAGGAAGCGGCAAGCTTGCTGCAGCTCAGTTTGAACTGTTTGATGATGTTGCTGATCTTCTCGAATCTGTGGACATCTCGGTGCGGCTTCCGCTGACAATGTGAGATCACCTAAAGTGCGGAAACATCCGTGACTGTCAATGGTGAACATTCAGTATTTAGGCTAATGATATGGAGACAAAAATATTTTAAAATTTTATATTTAAGTTCTTTTGGTTTTCATTTTTTTTTTTCTGGTGGCATACTTTGTACTTATGGTGTCTGTTTAGGCATATTTTCTGCCAACATTTCGTATTTTAAAAAGTGAATGCAGAGGCAAGATTTTAATCTGATATGGACTTTTCCCTTCTTCAACCATCATGCATGGACATGTGTACAGAACAGCATCTTACCAGAAATGTTGCTCGTTCAAACAATAGGACCTCATCGGCGTCAATGACCTCAGAGAAATTTGCCAAGTTGCTCTCCAGTTGTTGAACGTTTGGGATTAACTGATACACAATGGAAGACCAGGCCTGACAAAGCAAGAGGAAACATTAGGGATTAACTGATACACAGTGGAAGACCTGGCCTGAGAAAGCAGGACGAAACATTAGGGATTAACTGATACACAATGGAAGACCAGGCCTCACAAAGCAAAAGGAAACATTAGGGATTAACAGATACAGTGGAAGTCCTGGCCTGACAAAGTAAGGGGAAACATTAGGGATTAACAGATACAGTGGAAGTCCTGGCCTGACAAAGTAAGGGGAAACATTAGGGATTAACTGATACAGTGGAAGTCCTGGCCTGACAAAGTAAGGGGAAACATTAGGGATTAACAGATACAGTGGGAGTCCTGGCCTGACAAAGTAAGAGGAAATATTAGGGATTAACTGATACACAATGGAAGACCTGGCCTGACAAAGTAAGGGGAAACATTAGGGATTAACAGATACAGTGGAAGTCCTGGCCTGACAAAGTAAGGGGAAACATTAGGGATTAACTGATACAGTGGAAGTCCTGGCCTGACAAAGTAAGAGGAAACATTAGGGATTAACTGACATTATACTTGGACAGGACAATAGACTGTTGAGTGGATTGGTACCTTTCCAAGATGCCTGGCTCTCTTATTTGTAACAAGCCACAGGCTGGTACGCTAACACCCATTTTTCCTCCCTTGTATACATTTATTTATTTGCTTGCTCGTTTTTTAAAGCCGTACTCAAGAAGTTTTCACTTATACAATGGCAGTCAGTGGAGTGTATGGGTAGAAGAACACCATGGTGCCCATTGAAAGCCACTGATATTTGGCAAGTTAGTGACGAACTTTCCTTCAAATGAAGCACAATTTGGCAAACAATACAGTACTAAGTGAAGAGAAGTGGTCCTCAGAAAATGTCCAAATGGCTGTAGGAGCACTGCCAACTGCACTGCCAACTGCCTATTATCACCAGGGCTCCATGAATACTGAAAATGGGGGAAGGCACAAATTCCATGTCAAAGGCTAGGTTTGAACCAGTCCTGGGTGTGTTCTAGTGACTTAAAGACGAAACGCCTTGGACCACTCATCCATAACCTTCATCACCATTATTTTCCACTCACATTATGGTTTTTCTCCCATCGTCGCATACATGTTCCCGAGAAATTCTGAAGCTTTTGATGTAAAACACAATCCAGATGAATTTTTAATATCTGACACTTCGGCCTCACCTTGTATAGGGTCTCGTCCCAAATGGAAGTGGCGAAACATGTGCAGTCTAAAGGTTTGGACAGCCTCTTCAAGTCTTCTTCTCGTTGACGGAATATCTGAAACACCACATCCTCCTCCTAACGTAACTGGCTAAAGGATCGGATGATGGATTAATTCACAGCAGATTCTAGGCTTGTTAATTTTTTTCATTATTTTTGTATTTCCACGCTGCTTATTCGAGCATATTCTGAGGGGATTACTCTGTGTAGACGGTTAAAATCATACTTTTGGTGAAGCCCTGAACGTAATCAACTCAAATCAATGTAGTTTTGTCTCCAAACTAAAAATGTGCATAAATTACACTGAAAGTTTGCTTTTTTTATATAAGCAAGGAACCCTTCACTGATGTCAAAAGGCATACTTTCAGATATTTTGGGGATATTTATGCTTAAAGAGGTCAAATTTGCATCAAAATGAGGAAGAACAGCATCTGCATTATTAGACTATGTATTCCCCAGGTTGGACCCTGCCTTGCTTCACTTATCCTTGATGATCTGGTTAAATGAAAAAATGGCTTCCAACCATTGGCACAGTTAGTTCATAAGTTACGTTATCATCAAATGCACTGATTAATCTTTAAATTGAGCAAAATATGGGAATGACATGAATTCATTCTTTCAGTTTGGTGGTTTGATCTGCAAACATTACTAAATGCAGTCATTAAATTTTTTGGGCATGCTGATTGGTAATAATCCATTCACAATTCAACTATGAGACTTTTCTTTTGAGCTTGTTTGCCCATACTCTAAACTTCACACCAAATGAGTCTAGATTTATTTATTTATTTATTTGATTGGCGTTTTACGCCGTACTCAAGAATATTTCACTTAAACGACGCTGGCTAGCATTATAGTGAGAGGAAACCAGGCAGAGCCTGGGGGAAGCCCACGCCCATCAGCAGGTGGCTGGCAGACCTTCCCACGCACGGCCGGAGAGGAAGCCAGCATGAGCTGGACTTGAACTCACAGCGACCGCATACAGGAGTCTAGAATATATCTTAACAAATGCATAATACCTCTCCCCCAAACTTCACTATGCCAGAATGAGACACTCTAATTCTTCAGCGTTTTAGAATGTTTACAAGATGTTTAATTCAGCATATTCTTTGGGCGTTATACTTCTTGTAAAACCCTAAAATTGCCCAACCAAATCAATGCAGTTTGGTATTCAAAATCAAATTAAAAATGTGCAATGGAAGATGAGTGTTTCATATGTGAACCGCTTGAGGAATTGGAGTAACGACAAAATTAAGGAGCAGATCAGCCACAGCCAAGGCAATGTACCAGCTGTCTCTGATCATCTTGAACCAAATCCATCTTGTGCACCAAACAGAAAATCTTGGCATCCGGTGAGTTCTGTAAGATGGCCTCCAAACACGACTGGTAGTAGTGCATGTCCTTTTCCAGTTCCCTACTCTCGACATCAAACACATAAATGAGCACTTCAACATTGCGGAAAATGTTGTCTCTCTGACTGGCAAAGTAGTTCTCCATAAAAGCCTCCTGTCTGAAAAAAAAAAGAAGAAAGAAATACAGAAAAAAATGAACGAAGAGATCGCAATATGTTTCCAATTCTGTGAATTATCTCTGCAGTCAAATTACCCATCCTCTGGCTACTGTTGTGAGCTAGGAAATGGATCGAGTGCCAAAGAGTGTGTATATAAGCACTATTCCAGTTTCACAGAAATGACACGACAACCAAAAGATTCTGCGAGACGGGATACACCAACAGCTTGCAGGAACAGTTGCGTCCTATTCATTCTCACCCTGAAATGTATCTTCCAAGGCATTTCAACATGAAAATGAATCAGGCCTCAGGCCCATGAAACTGTCTTACAGGCTAAAGCCAGACTTCTGTAGTCTCAACATTAAAACATTTTTGTGTGCTGAACTTTTGTAGAAATTTTTTTTCCAGCATTTGATGATGCAGACTTTTGTAAAGAAAATTGAAAATTAGCTCGGGAGTTTACACCTAAGTTCAGGGATAATACCACAATCTAAGACAAAGCGTGACTTACTGTAGGTTTAAGACAGCTTCATGGCTCAGTCGGTTAGCGCGCTATAGCAGCACAATGACCCGAAGCCTACCACCAATGCAGTCGCTGTGAGTTCAATCCAGCTCATGCTGGCTTCCCCTCTGGCCGAATGTGGGAAGGTCGGCCAGCAACCTGTGGATGGTTGTGGGTTTCCCCCGGGCTCTGCCCGGTTTCCTCCCACCATAATGCTGGCCGCCATCATATAAGTGAAATATTCTTGAATATGGCGTAAAACACCAATCAAATAAATAAATAAAGACAGCTTCATGATTCTGAAGTCAGATGCTTTGTATACATATATGTGATTTATCTTCCTATGTTATTTCTTAACACATTTTTCAGCAAAATTTCAGGTCAATTACCATAATCGGAAAGTGTGCTCTATGAATAGATAACAGTTGAATCCAAGCAACAAGATTCACCAGCAGACTGAATTATCAACTGAATAATTTGGATCATTCCACGAAATAATCAAACAGGTTAACAAGAACCAATTTCATTAGCAAATGACTACAATGCAAGCTGGCGACAGCTTGATTTGATCTTGCAACATCTCTAAAAAATTGGTTAAACATTTTTACATGTATGCTTCAACAAACGCTCCAAAAACTACAATTTTGTTCAAGATTGAACCGTCAACCTTACAGACATCTTCTGAAGTTTGATACATACCCACCACAATCCCATAAATTCAACACTAAGTTGCCAAGGAAACGGACATGAGAGTGCTCTACATCAACTGAAAAACACAACAACACACAAAATGATCTCATCTGTATACTGGACAAACAGTAGAAAAGATATTAAAGAATTTGATATTGCATATATATTAGTCATACATAGCCAACTGTGGGACTGCATATTAAAAACGTAAAGGAGCATGGCAGCTTAATGGCGTCACTTGGCTCCAGACCAATGTATTAAAAATTCTTTCCCTACCTTTTCACATACATGTATATATGACAGAGCAATGTTCAGTGTAATTTAAACACTCTTATAATTTCATTAAAAAAAAAAGATTGGATGAGTTGGCCAATTTCATCCATACACAAAAAGCATAATTTTACCAGTCCACAGAAAACGCATAATTTTATCAGTCCACACAAAGAGCATAAGTTTATCAGTCCACACAAAAGGCTTACAGTAGTGTCGGTTTAAGGCTTACAGTAGTGTCTATTCATCTTTGTACTAAAGTTAAAGTTCAGCCTTTTTCTTCTATATTTACGACACTTGTCTATCCATGAAAACAGATGCTGTGTTCTGAACCTCATGTGTGGTCTGATCATAATCCACTTACTGGTGGCTCCTAATCTTCGAGTGTCCCTGGCGATGTAATTCGCAAATATAATCGAACGCATACTGGTTTTGCCAGAGCCGCTTTTGCCCATGAGAAGAACCTGTGTAAAAATGGAAATGAATATTAGGTATAACAAAGTTAAAGATACAGCCCTTCAAAAGAAGCTCAAGTTTAACAGCCCTTTCATATATCAAACGTAAATTAATGTATATATTAAATTACACAAAAACATGATGGCCTTTGGCTGTAGGGCAGAAAGTAATGGCCTCAACCACAGCCTGCTTGGTGCTTGGAAGCCAATCTATTTGGCCTATGTGTACAGTAACTTAATATTGGAGTTCTTGTAAGAAAATCAATGAAACTTGTCTTGTGTACATGACATCACGCTGGCTTTATACTAGACTGGGTGGAGGCTTCGCATCCAACAACAACAACATTGTTAATCACCGTGAAATCACGGTGCATCGCGAGAACCCCCTCCCTGTCTTGTTCAAAACCAGGGTGATCCTCAGAGACGTCTGCAATAATAATTTGATTTACTGAAGTATACTTAACTTGTCACTACGACATTCACAGTGGGAATTATTTATCATGAAATACCTAAAGTTTCGCCAGCTAAATTGCGTTTTTGGAGGCGAAATTAATGTCATAAAGTGCCGGTACCCGTATTATTATCGGTGCTGAAACCAAAACATTTTTGCAACAGAAAATCAACATAACTACCAAACCTACCTCACGACACCTTTCCAAAAGGCAGAAATTTAAGTGTAGCGCTCCGTGGGAAATTTTCCACATCAGGTGGAAATTTACCACATGGAAGAGGCTCTCTGCGTCTTCATTCATTCAATTCCCGGCTCTTTTCGTTTGACCAGGGTGAGCCAGTTGCCGGACCGTTAGACAGTTTATTGCCTACCCTTCTAACTTCCAATTTGTTTTTATCGACATCTGAACAAAGAGAACTACAATTTACGAATAGTATATGTTACCCCCTCCAAGTGTTGCGCTCTCAGAAATTGTGCGCGTTGAAAAGCCACACATCGCAAAATCGATTTTTACATTACAAACTTCGACTTCCTCATCTGACAACATTTGATTGCTGACATTTCCCAACACAAACCTTTTTCTTCATGTTGCTGGATTGCTTGAGCATTCTTGTTGTGGACAATCCTTGTACAATTCTTGCTACCCTTCACAAACCACTGGAAGCGAAGGAATATTAACAGCACCTTCTTCTTCAATCGAGCATCCTGAAATGTGGAACTGTCAGTCCGCCATTTTGAAGTCACATGGTTGGCATAAGTGGCGATAAAAGTTGTCGCCCCTTGACTAGCACCTGAAGGAGGTGCCGAACCTGAAACTATGGGTTAAAGCAGAGATTGTTTGAACAGAGACGATTGTAACGCAACTGAATTATGATTTTTGAGCAGATATTCATGTGAAATATCGGATAAGTATTTTAATGCCCTTTCAGTTTCCTTGGAGATTCGCTTCCCACTTACATTTCTTTACGTACCGGTACGTACAGTCAAACTGCGCGGAATGTCCCCTCGTTTTAATATCTTGCGTGTAGTGTCTATAGGCTTACATCTGCCGTTGAGTTTGGAATATTGTTGAGTTGTTGTTGCTTTAATTTTTTTCCTTTCTTTTTTTTCTTCTTTATTTGTTTTTGTTTTTGTTTTGTTTTTGTTTTTTGTGTGTTTGATTCTTTTGTTTTTGCTTAGTTACCAACGTCTACATAGAGATGATAGGGAGCCGTTGTCAGCAATATATGCCGTATATGTTACAGGCATAAACTGCTGCACCTTGAACATCATCTGGAAGAACCCAGCACAATTCGTCCACGGAAATATAATTTCACAGTTAGATTCTTTCATATATGGAGCCATATTTATACACCCCAAGTGTACTGATTTATATGACCGACAGGTATAGGTTTGTAGGTGGCGAGCCTAATATTGAGTGAATGACTGCTTGGGGTTTCACGCCGTACTTTACAGTGTTTTAGTTATATGACGAAGAGGAACCCTGGTGTGTGCACAAAGCGTGCCGTGGCAGAGTGAGTCCATGCTGCCGCCACTGGAACATCATGCTGAAGACACCAGACATGACACCCCATCCCATCACATTATGTAGACAGCGTGCCGATCAGTCCTGTTTCCTTGCTCTAACCTCTCAATGCAGAGAGCCAAGCCAGACAGCAACAAGTAATATTTTTAAAATCTTTGGTATGACCCTACCCGGGCTCCCCCGACCTCGAGGCGGACTCTCTAACCACTAGACCACTGAGACCGTTCCGTATATTATTGTGTTTATGTATAATCTTTATACTGTGACAGTATATGTTGATGGAGTTTCATACTAACACGTGTTGTCAGTTATTTAGCCTTGTCAATTTACTGGAACATCACTTCGATTTCCTCCGTTCACACTTAAGATAAAGCCTCTACATGCAATTAACTCTAACCCGAATAAGAGCTATTGATTTCATGTACGCTATTGCTGATTACGTCACCGTATTATGTATGACTATACAGTATCCAGCTTAAAGCCAATCTGTCATGTCCTATCTACACATAGGCGGAGGAAACGGGTGGTGGGACAATGCTGACAATACACTTATAACATCAGCGTGCATACCTCAGCAGGCTTTTCGTTTCACTGGACTGCTGACGTATGCCCGCTGATGTTATGTGCTAATGCTAACATGTGCCCCTCTACTTTTTGATGATTGGGGGGGGGGGATGGAGGAGGGGGCAAAAGGATGTTTTATCTATATAATGAATTTTTGCCACCGACGGATCTACACAGTAACTCTTAAATCTACCCCTCCCTTATATATTTTTAGTGTTTATAGAAGTATATTTCTATGTTTCTATATATGTTTCTATCAAGACTTGTAGATGGAGATAGGATAAATGAATCAATTAAATGTCTCCCCTCAACCCCCATCCTCCAACCACCCCAACTCCTGTCTCCCTTTTTTCTACAGAAAATACATTTTTAATACGCTTGCCCATGAACCCCAGCCTACACTGTAAATTTTGATGTTTAACTTATCAACACTTGTATACATCAGATATTAAACACTTGAAGGTTATAGCATTATATTATAGGCCTATATACATGTTTTAGACACTTATGTTTAATACTTAAATATATGTGTATATTTATTAAACACGCTTGTTTGAAGTTTAATCACCCATTAAACGCGTAAATTGGGTTTTTTACATTGTATGCCCTCACCCCTACCTCTTACCTCCATTGTAATCTTTCCGCTACCACTGGAGGCTGTTGTTGGCTGTGGATTAAATGGATATAACAGTTAGTCGTATATTAATTGGCTAACATAAAAACTGCCACCCACCTACCCACGCACCCCCGACAAAACACAAAAACAAAAAACAGCAATCAGCAGCGCCGTCATCTGTTAAGAATGAGTATTCGCAGTTTATAAGTGGCCATGCAGTTAGTAGCCAGTCAGCACTGATTAGCGGATTATTATGCTGGCTTCATTGCGCGCAGGCCATATGGTATTAGGCCTACGTGTCTGACATCATTACTCCGACTGTACCATAAAGACCTATGCACATCTCTCTGACTTGTAATCACGCATTTATCAACAGAGGAATACTATCGGATATCTGCATGACTAACCGCTTCACCTCCTGTGGGCTCTGATATAGATAGATCACGCCACCAACACGTGAACATTTAAGGACACATGTAGGTTTATTCCATCTTCTGATATCAGGCCAAGCGCAGACACACCCGAAGGCGTCCGCTGCACGCACAACCCGTGACGCCACAACATTGGCTCACTCTAAAATATCTTACTTTCGTTTTAAATCCACATTAATTAATAGCTTCAGTTTTAGTCAGTCATTCTAAAACGCGTCATTATGTGCATCAAGGATATATAATTTGCATATATGCATCATCTTTACAATATAATGTATGATTTGCATGTAAGGTGAGCATGACGTCCTTGATATCTGGCGGTCTGTTTAATAAACATGTTATATAATGATATACTGTTTTAGACTCATGTATCTCACGTAAGTTCAATAATAACACTATTATATACTGAAAATAAGAAAGGAATTATCCTTGAAAATAAGAAAGGAATTATCCTTGAAAAAGATTCAGATTGAAGGATCGAAGGCTATTTTTGTAATCAGTTAAAATTGGGTGGAGGTAGAGAGCGGAGCAGAAAACACCGAATTAAGTGCACAATGCTTATTTTGAGTGGGAGCCCCTCAAACCCCAAATTAAAAAAAAAAAAATAATGTAGGTGGAGCTGTCCTTACTTGTGATATATAATACTGCGTATCATGTGTCTACTGGCGCATGCTTTTATACATATTTAAACAGTTGTGGTTTGCAGATTCTGCATCCATGACGCTCTGTTTTATAAACATGTGATTGTAAATAGTCTTCTTATCCCGTGGCTACACAGCTTGTATAAGCAGAGTTGTCTAACACTATTTGTGTGCATTGATGCTTATATTATATATTACGTGAACATAATTTGTAAGTACTGAATATATATATGGACAGGAGATTCAGTATATATATAGGACCTATGTATGATGTTTTGCTTCTTGGTTACCGGGTGTGATTCCTCTCAATGATATTGTATTTATTTATTTATTTGATTGGTGTTTTACGCCGTACTCAAGAATATTTCACTTATACGACGGCGGCCAGC
This sequence comes from Acanthopleura granulata, assembly GCA_016165875.1. Classification (NCBI taxonomy): domain Eukaryota; kingdom Metazoa; phylum Mollusca; class Polyplacophora; order Chitonida; family Chitonidae; genus Acanthopleura; species Acanthopleura granulata. The sequence continues at coordinate 12,487,650 of JABBOT010000011.1, read as the reverse complement.
TTTATTGTTGGGCGAAACCGGGGCAGAGCCTGAGGGAAACCCATGACCATCCACAGGTTGCTGGCGGACCTTCCCACGTACGGCCGGAGAGGAAGTCAGTATGAGCTGGACATGAACTCACAGCAACCGAACTGTTGAGAGGCACCTGCTTTATTACGCCCCGCTGCCGAGGTAACCCTCTCGGCCAGGGAGGCCCCTAATGATGTTTTTTTACAACTATGGGCCTCACGCATACTTTAATTAGAAACCATCGCTCTTCGTTTTCGTTCCCAGACGATGATTGCAATTTTGAACATGCATTTTGAACAATTTTTCAAGATCTCATGATACGTTGTATACCAGTATAAACACGTGAAGAATGCCTCTGTAGAAGTATTTATTAAACTGCATGCCTGTTTGGTTCCGGCTGCAAGAAGCCCCGGCTATAATAGTGCCACGTACATATACGTAAATGCGCGCAGGACTGCCACGGCAACGAACACCGTATATGGACATACCTGCCAGAACCATCCGTTATGGCTGCGAGCTGGGAGTATGACAGGCTCACAGCCTATGGAGCCTAACTACTGCACACCACACAGCATTGGACATTCTTCAGTTATATTTGAGACTAATATAACATTATATAGTATATATAATCATTATATATATTTATGTCGGGGTATATAGGCCACGCGTCCTTGGCAGTTATGCGCCTTCGATGATATACTTGAAGGGCCTAATCAGAGTATATACAGTTCCGCGGCGGATGTAACATGTAGCAACCATTCCTACATCATCTGATAATATCTTTTAGCCGGTAGTACTTCTCATGTCGTCTTTCTTCTTTTCAGGACGTCTTTTTCCTCAGAATTATAAATAAGACGTATGATACGGGACTTAACTTCCAATTAGCTCCAGGTAGAACCGAAGCTCTTGCACTCATTACGTTTAGGGCACAGAATCGTACGGAGTGCTACTGATTTGGAGCTACCTGCAGCTACCTGCAGCTAACTTGCAATATGGACAACTGGGTTCATATTAATAATATATGTCTCTCATGACGTCATGTAAGTTTTTCTTTAGCTTTCATATTTAGGTTATGTCCCAGTTCCAACAAACATAGACCTAAATATTGCGATGTATAGTCCGTAGCCAAATTCAATTAAAATGAAATGAAATCGGAGCCGAAAGTCTTGTGAACTGGGCCCATCATGTGAAGTGTGTCTGCACAGGGCAAAGTCAATCTGATATTAAGTACATATACAAGTACCTTGCCCTAGGATCACGAAGCTGTCTTAGAGTTAGGTCAGTACTCTTAACCTCTAAACAGTTTACTGCACTGAAATTGTGACTGTCGTTCAGAATTTTTTTTATTTTAATGCTAAGCCAGGATCACGAGGCTGTCTTAACTGACTTAAGTCAGACTTACTCTTCACCTCTAAACAGTTTACTGCCTTAAAATTGTGACTGCTGTTAGGAATTTTTATTTTAATAAACCACAAAGGGCGTTTCTGTGACCGTCCTTTTTGAGTTTCTATACTGAAATTCACAGCAGCTCAACCCTCTGAGAAGTACTAAAAACTCACATACAAGTATTAATTGTCAATGCATGCTCATAAAAAAACAGAAGTTGTTATCCATATAATCCCGTCATGTTAGAGTTACAAATAGGGAATGATCTGTACTTTCCTAAATTATAATTAATTGACATGTTGCGCCAAGGCTTCTTTTCAAGTTTAGGAAGATTGTAAGAAATGGTCGTCAATCGCCGACGTGCACTTGTAGCCATAGAGGAAAGACTTTGTTCTAACACTGGCCCGTTCTTAACTTTGGTGTACTGGCAACTGGATTTTGCTGTTCTGAAAGGTTGTGGAAGTTCTGTTAGTTGGTGCAAAACACTTCTTTAAGTATTTTTAATATAAATCTGTACTGTTGTCTAATCTAACGTTGTACGGAAAAAGTTCATCATACATATCTCTTTGCTTTCAAAATGTGGTTTAATGTAATTGGCGGTGCGCGTCAATTCGATCAGTCTGGTTTGCCAGTGTGTTCTGTGTGCTTGGAAAGTGTGACTAAAGCCTTTAGCGCCACCTGCCGTCAAAGCATGCAGAATTAATACTCCTGTTAAGTGACCGTTACACAAAGCTGTCGCAACGCTGTCCGCCGTGAGCATTTACTGTAAGGTACCGAATCTCTTGAGTGTATGTTGTCATGGAAATTACGTCAGGCACAAACTGTGACTACTTCGTAAAATGGTCCCAGGCGGAAGGCAGATATACATGTAGGCATACCCATACAGGTCATCCATGTAGCAGCTTTCGTGACGTCGATGACGTCCATCTTGAGGTCACAGCGTTCTAGAATCCAAGAGGAACAAGCAATGGCGTTACTACCAAATTACAGACTGGCCAAAACTGTCTCCTTAGGCCTGTATTGTTTGTGGCCAAACATAAGCTACAACTCGCATACACACGTGGACAAAATTAGAGGAAAATGTCACACAGTCATCGTGTATTTACTCCGATAACTTCAGACTGTTCAGAAAAAAGACCTTGGCACTTCACCTTTAAGGTCATTCTCGAAAAACGACATCAGATGTACTCGAATGACATCGTGTACCTGCGCTGTAAATATGCTCACTTCACAGGACAGACATGGTATATAGAGAGATTGCAAAAGATTTCGTTTTTCCAGGACATTCCGGTTCTCATCGTGATTATGTTGCATTATGTACCAACGACACAAGTTCTATCCATTAAAATATGTCGATTTTTTTCCTTACAAAAGTTAGATTATAGTTTTGTATGTCGAGAAAAATCAGGAAGACTTAGGGCCATAATTATCTACCGGCTTTAGATGCCCCGAACACCTGTGGATCACGTGTGAATGATTTTCTATAAATGCTATCTCCATGACATACACTGATTACTTTTTATACACCCATGCAATCGATTCTGCGCACATGAAGCAAAATAACGCACTGATCACAGGTTCACGATGCTGTCGTATGTACATTTATTTATTATTATTTGATTGGCGTTTTACGCCGTACTCAAGAATATGTATTTAGACTTTTATCAGACAGTTAGTTTACTGCGCTAAAATTGTGACTCGCGTTACTGATTTTTATTCTGATACCTCAAAAAATGAAAATTAAGTTTAACATTTGAAGTTCAAATCTAATCTCAGGAGTAATACCACCAGTGCAGACTATGTCTAACTTCGGATCGGTCTGTTGCTTGGCAACTTGCGCTTCGTGGATGGAAAATTGACCTGCTAATCCACACGTTGAATGATCCGGGCACCCGTGCAAATCATGTAAGCAACTGACAAGAAAAAAAACAAAAAAACAACAACAACAAAAACAAAAAATACTTAAAGGTAAATAGCAACCATATATATAATATAACCTTTTATCTTAGACCGCCTCGGTGGCATATGGTTGGTTTGAGTTGGGGAGATTCGGGATCAATCACAGGTCGGATACCATAGACTTTGTTGCTGTCTCGCTTGACGCTCAGCACTGAGAAGTTTGAGCGATGAGAGAGGACTGGTCCACCCGCAGTTGCAATAATCCACCTCTCACTTCTTTCAGTGGCGCGTGAGCGCCGCGAGAGTTACAATGTGTTTCGTGCTCCAAAATGTCGACCTTCTGATTAAGGATTTTTATCCGCAAATATCTTCAAAAGTAAGCCCCACAGCCATCCAGTAGTTGCCCAGAAAATCACTAGCGTGCATACGGATTTACCTACCTCAACAGATCCCACCAACGAACACGTTTTTTCCCGTTCTCGCCTTTCTTTTAACCATATTTCACACCACAACGTCGAAAACGGGTCTCTGGACGTGTGTTTGCGCGAGGGTGGAAGTTGACTTCGATCAAGGTCGTGACCTTCGATCAAGGTTGTAATAGCTATTTGCTTGATATTTGGGCCATAATTTTATGATCTATGATTAACTCTTCAATCCGCCCGGTCTGTTAGGGAGTAGTTCTTCACCATTGATAGAGTTTTTCAGCTCTCATTTGTTGGCCTATGTGAGATGTTGACCTCGCACGACAAGATGTTCTCCAAATGTGGAAAGTAAAAGAAAGCTCATGACTGAGGCACTGTTCATTAAAAAGATTATAAAATTCTCTCTTGAATGTAAAAACCTGTTTGAAATTGTAGGAATTCTTTGCTAAGTTATCTTCGTGTGGAATATAGTGCTGACCTATCTGAAGGCGCCCAAGCTTTTAGGCTTATGAAAGATTGACCAATCAGAGGAGATGTCAGCTTTTTATTAGCTGTGACGTACATGTTGTGAGTCGTCTGTCGGTGTAACATGTAATAACACAGGGACAGGAAACTGTTTAATTGCTATATGTTTTAATAATAACAAGTACATGTGTGAAGAACACTGCCAAGTTTTCCCAGACGATTGTGTTGAGGCGGGTGTAGCTTTCTTGATCATTACATGTCATATATTTGCATATATATTTCACTTTTAACCACAACACTGGCACCTTACTTCAGTCGCAAATGACAAGAGGGTTTCGCGCTTAGAACAAACACAACCCAGAGAGAATGGCGGTGTTTCAAGCTGGCCGACGGAACAGGGTCAAATGTAAATTTCCGCTGTCGAAGTAGTTGTTAGAAAAAAAAGACTTTACCAAAACAAACATAATAATATTTACCCTTTTCGGCAAACTCCACTTAGAACATGCGTTGTCTTGAGTTACTTTAACTCACGTGACCTATGTGAAATATAGTATAAAGGCGAAAACGGTAAAAAAACTAGCTCGTCAGTGGGGTCTTTCGGTATAGGTAAGTCCGTATACATGCTGGTGATTTTCAGGGCTACTTTTGGATATTTACCGATATAAGACATCAATCACAAGGACGACATTTTAGAACACGAAACAATTTGCAAATAGGTCCACCCGGTGTCAGTACAGCGTGATTGTGTGGCGTATCATGTCTGGTGTCTTTGGAATAATGTTCCAGTGAATGCATGAACCCTGCCACAAGATGACACAGAAAATATATACACTCTAAGGACTCCTCGTCGTCACATAACTGAAAATTTGTTGAGTACGAGATAAAACACAAGCATACTAACATACTTTTGATACTGCAACTGTGCTCTTTCCCAGTAGGGCATCGATTAGTCCGACCTCGTTCTGTGTCTGTATATGCTCATTTAATACTGGTAGATTGGTGAGTAGGGTGCAGTATCCCCAGGGACCAAGGAGCTTAATGCTGTTTAAATCTGCATTCTAACATCTGCACGTGTGCAATATACCTGTCAGTATATTAAATAAGCATATACAGACGTATATCATTTCGGAGGTATGAATTCGCCCTCCTCTTCCATACAAACCTTTAAAAAACGTTTCACACAACTCTCCGAACATAGCAAAATGATAAAAGCCGAACTTCCTGATGGACAAAATATTAGGTCTTTCACATTATAAATGCATTCCTATGTGTTCTTATAACAGATCAACCGACTGCGTGCTGAGGGATTAGTCCGGCTTTGCACAAGGGAACTTGTAAGCCAGCGAGTTTACGGCCTTTTAGAGGATATTGAGCTGAAGGCAGATATTATAAATGTGGGAGTGATCAGGACAAGGATATAAGTCCGCCACAACACCAGTGCCCATGTGTTTCACGGCACATGAAATCATAGGCATGACCTGCATGTACACACGAACATAACCCATATTACATCGGTTATGTAGGCAGTTGGGTCAGACACGTGGACGTCAGGTATAAGCCAACACTATCTCTCTCTCTCTCTGTCTATATACGTAGCATATGCCCGTAGGCCGATTTACTCCTATACATGTAAATGATGAACAATGAAAGAACTACAGTCTCAGTTGACAAGAGTCAACTCTTGTTTGGAACAATTAGGACACAGCGCGCACCTGCTGGCCGCGTTTCATGTCAGCCAACGCAGTATAATAAAATGTCAATTTCCGCTGTCGTTGTAGCTGATAGACAAAATACTTTACCGAATTTAACATAATACCGTCAGACCTTGTTGACAAACTTAACTTTGAACATGCACTCTTTCCCTTTAAGTAAAAGGAGGAAGTATGATAAGGTGAGAAATTTGCCACTTGCGGGTACGCTAAATTGATCATGAATTTTTTTTCCTACATTACTTTTTCTTTCAGTTTGAACGTATATAATACATGAGTGTGTATCAGTTTGCAAAACAGTATAAATTTTTGAATCAGCGAAAATGTTACACTCAACTGAAAATGCCACATTGTTCAATTTGGACAATTTCTTTCAGTTTTGGGTTGTTTCAAGCTTCGATTTAAGCGTGAAGAAAGTGGATCCCCAGGGCAAAACTTGCCGAGGACTTGTATTTCATTGAGTTTGATCTTTATACTAAATATAGTTTTGGGGTCCACTTCCTTCATGGTTAAAACAATAACTTTATCTTTTGACATGCACCACCTATCTTTCACCTTGATGTGTACCGAATGCATGTTCTAGTAATCATATGTTGAGCTTAGTGTGGAGATTAGCAAATGATGGTATGAGCTAGGGGATCCTGGGTTCGAGCTGTCATGCCATTTCAATGAAACTGTTCTTGTTTTAAATACGCAATTCTGTAATGATATTATATAATTAAACATTTTAAAAACTAAACAGTTGATGAAAATACCCATCGATCTCATGTGTATACTACATGTTTGATCCACAGGTAGCTCTTTGGCGGTATGAGCTCGACCTGCTACAAAGAATTATTTTCATCAGTGATCTATAACAATGATACACATGAGCTGTATTATATCCACATTCTGTGAAACTCGTCCATCGTGCAATTCTGTTTACAATTATATTTTAAAGAAACATAAAGTAGAAAGTTATTAGCTTGATTAGACCCTTAGAAAAGGCGGCGACAGACCGTGCATCAGATTGTACCGTGTTAAAAGAAAAGCAAAAAGGGCAATGAAAAATATTAAATGTTCGAAACCAAACAACAGTCTATGTGTAACGTCCGATAATTTGTTCGGATAACTCGAATGGCGATGACCCGGTTAGCGGTTAACTGATGATTGACATTCGTTACAGATAAACTAATTCATTCCTGTCTGCGACGGACAGTGCTAGCCATGGGCACTTTCAGTGCCTTATCATACCCCCTACTTTTAGTGGTTAAGAAGGAGCGGAGCGAGCGAGCCCCTTCTTAATGGGCTAAGTGGCTTAGAACATAACCTGTTTTTTCATTGGCTGTCGAAGGGCATATTTCCATTCACAAAGCATAGAGCACAGACCACGATTACTTTCAGTATGGGCAGCATTTCCATTATGTTCGACGTTTGCGAAAACACTGACAACGCATACGGCGATTACGATCTACGGTTAAATTATGCCGATTTTCGGCCCCACTGCTGGTACCAGTGTACCGCAAAATACTATTCATGATTCAGAGAATTTATCTATTTGTATTCCAAGTTGTGTGAACAAAGTTGCCCTTATTAAAATGGGGCCAAATATGTATTGATATGCGAACTGTTTTTCCCGGGAGTAGGTGTAAAAGGCAATAAACACAAAAATCCAAACCGTCCTCGTGTCGCGTGCCTCGACCGGCGGGGGCGCGGGACGGGGGGACACGGACAGTCACCGTCCGCGCGCGAATGGTACCACCCTCGTCCCCGCGTGTCGAAACCAGCGACAAGAGGACGGCACCAGTCGCGCGCGATTTGCACCTCGTGTCGAGGGTCTCGACCCGCTTAACAACTTGTGAAATGATGGTCAGTTAGGCTTCAAATTAACAGCCAATCAAAGCAACAGCCATTTGTCAGCAACAGGGCTTGTTTTATGTAGCTTATGTTGTGTTTCATAACGCATATTCGTGTTTTCAACCGGTAAAAAGGCCTTTGATCACATGGATATTCGCAAACAGAAGGCCTGTGAAACTCTATCTTCCGATGATCAGTCTGTGTTTAAACGAGTTATAAAATGAAAAAAATTGTGTAGAGTGTGAAAAGAGACTCGTGATTCTACATGGAGTGATATCTATCGTAACACACAGGATCTTCTTGTATAACCTCTACGCATCTCCACTTAATGAGGCCTACTTATGTTTCTTCAGTATGTAGAGTCCGCCTTATTAAAGCCTTAAAGAAACATGGTCGCCCAAAATTTGGATTTTTAAACAAATTCTGATTGCGATGTCTTAACGACGTTTTGAAGTTCGCTCATTAACTAAATGGGTCACGTTGAAATAAAAAATACTCATTGAGTAGCTTGCACGAGCCCAGACAAGTTCTGTCGTTATTTGACTGATTCAAAACAAAGAGGGCGGACCATGTGCGGCCGATCATGTTACTAGCGAGCCGTAAATCTTTCTCTTACGCGTGTCATCAGCCACATTTTTTACATGATGAAGTTTACCGAGTGCTGTGCGCATGATCCAGTTCCTCTGAATTGACAGTCCCTCATTTAAATATTCTGGCAGGGTTTTCAGTTTCAGTTTCTTTTTTTTTTTTTTTGGTTATTTTTTAACATTCACTTAACGTCCAATGCTGGGGGTGTTATTAACGAAGAGTTTGCAACTTTCACTTCTTAACTGAGAAAAATACCTAATACTCATGTCATTCTGCAATTATGCTAAAATACCTAATATTTGGGCGACCATGTAGGTTCAATTCAGAGAACTCATTTGGGTGAAGAGTTTTCATCTGGGATTAAGATAGACGTCCAACTTAATCTCAGGTTCCTGTGGGTTAACTTTAATCCCAACTTAACTCCCGATTGTTTTGTTTTGAGAACTATGTTTTGACTGACTCGTGTATATATTTAATTGGTTTTGCTCTTGTACTGTGTGTAAAATCCCTTGAAATCATGGTGTACCTATCAATCCTGCATGAAGACATAAACTGAGGTTATGGAAATATCAACTCACCATGCTAATGACTAAATGCCTACAGGGTAGCTTTCACTCCGTATTCCACCCTGTATTTGTAATTACTTGCATTTAGTGCATGGTCCAAAATTCAGTTTGATTGGTGCATGTTGCCATTATTACCACTGGGGCACATGCAGCTGTTCGTTGTTTTGTGAAAGTGGTGTCCCGCGTCATTGCTAATACAAATTATACGAGTGAGCAGCGACAATGGTGACATAAAGCCTACTTTAGTCACGTGCAAGTGGGCCTAGGTGTCCTGAAACCCCGGAATCAACCCCTGCTTTGAAATAGTGTCGCCCAAGGGAGCAGGTTATGATCCCATTTCAGTCCTAAAATATTTGACAGACTAAAAGTCAACAATAATTAACACATACAATGCCCTTATTTTCCACACTTAAAATGCACAAGAGTAAAGTGTAGACGAAAGATAGGGTATTTCTATGCCGTTTCAATAACAATCGGCTGGACTAGTCCATTTGTGATAGTAGGTAGAGCACGATGAAATCAGCATCCTACCTTTCGGCCATTTTGTTTATTTCGTGAAGAAATGTGAAACAGCAACTAGGACAACTACTTATGGCCAATTGTCTCTGCGTTTGATACGTGTCATGAATAATGTACGCTAGCGCAGTGTCACATAATATGATTGGCAGACTTAGATGCGTCATTTGACACGCATGCGCACTTGGAAATCAGGACGTTGTATGCCCTGACCTAGAAAACATGGCAGAAGCGTAGAATGTCACTTCAGATGTGATACAAGATCTACACGTAGCCTGGTGGAAATTTAAGGTTTACCCCTGTCTACACTGAATTTGAAGAAGTCAATCGTAAGTATTTATCTCATTTGTTGCGTTGTTTTTGCCTTTGTGCTTGCCCGGCGAGTTTTTGAAGACTTTTTCCCCGCTTCTTCTGTAGATTCTACAGCGCTGTTTTCGGATTACCTGCGACTTGCCTGTCAGTGTATATAGGTCTGCATGTATAATATGCTTACCGGTCACGTTTTTGCCCTACACGTGATCACCATAATGGAGCCAGTTGATATCTACCTATATACACACCACATGCCTCTCTCTCTCTGCTCTGTCTAACTTGTGTGTCGCTTATTTTCCTGGATATCTCAGATTTTTCTCCTCCACCTGCAGTAGAAAGAACAGCTAATTAATTGAAGGTTTCCCCCATAGAGGTAACGATTGAAGTAAACGGTTCAGTGTAAACTGACTTGTTGAACCTTTCCTTGTCCCTTAAAGGGAAAAAAAAAGAGAAAAAAGTAACAACGGCATTGAATGATTCAAGAGAAATTGGCACTTAAAATGTTATGCCTTATCCCTAAATCAAGTGCTGCCTGATTTAACATGGGGAGAGTCAGCAGGCATCCTGTTTTTTTTTTTCTCAAATTCAGTTTAGTTCTGGGAAGTACAACTGAAGCTCCTGAGAAATTTTGCTATGTGTAGAGCTCAATATGGAATGTATGCTGCAGCAATGCGATTGCGAAGGAGTTAAAAATGAACTGCGTGTTCTGGTTCTAGTTTTCACTCTACCTTTATAACTGAAAGATATACCTGTGGTAGAAAAAAAGAGAGGCAAACAGAAAATGCATCTGGTGAGTATTTTTACTTATAGAAAATAGAAATATAATTATCACCAAAAATTCTGAAAATAAAATCACACATCATCGCTTGTCTGCCCTTGAATGGCGTTAGTGTGCCAGATATGGGTGACGTAATTGTGACACTTCCGGTTTTGATGTGCAATGTTTACTTTCTATTCCAAATTCCATATCTCCTTCAAATTTGCCAGAGCATAATTTAAAGTGCTTATTTGGTTCAGAAGGGTCACGTCGCATGGCAATTATCCATTTTTGTTGCAAGGAGGGCTCCGATGGGAAGGCATTAAAACTGATCCCATCGTAATCGTAGTGTGAATGGCATAGTCGATTGCTGCACAAAGCAGCAGGATGATGTCATACACAAGGGGGACATCAAGGGTAGATAAGCATGTAGAGAAGCTTTACGAAACATAGCCTGTCAGCCTTGATAAAAATATATTTTTGAAACAATCTTGCGGTTTTTATTCTTTAAATCACTTCGGCCCCATCTTTCAGATACCTTTAGGATATACTGTATCAACGCCAAAAAAATTGATCAGCCAAGATTGTTCACCTTTAAGATCTGAAAATGGCTGGAAAGTTGGACAGAGGTTGCACAGCAAAAACAGTCAGGTTTATAAGTGATGCAACATGTTACAGGGTATGTAAAGTTCAGGGTGATGTCATGTGGTAGATCAAGTGACGTGAGTTCACCTTAAAATCTGCTCATGGCAATGAACATCTGAGAAGTGGGTGGGTGAGCAACAAAGACATCATCCTTGCCTTCACAACACCCCATATTAATAGCAGATCTATCCCTCGACCACAGACTTATGGTTTGGATAAATTTTATCAGGCCAAGGAAGGCCTCAAACCAGCATCATAGAACAAGCCATGTCAAACTCTGAGTCAGTTACCTGAGTTATCGGAGTTAAAACAGGTGACTTTCAACATTAATAAAGAACATTGAGACAACATCATGCCACGGTTTTGGAAATACCAAATGAAAGTGGTGTTTTTTCAGTAAATTCAGAGATGAAACGCTAAAGACCAAGCCTAAGTGCAAAATTATTGCATTTGGGGCGATATTTAAATGATACTTTTTGGCTGAAAGGCTTGAAAATATCTAAAAAGTGTGTAGATAATACAGCTGTAAAACACAGTTTTATAAAACTTTGTCCTATGTTGCAGAAGTGATTCCAGTGCAAAAACGTTTTTACTTCATTGTTGTAATGTCATATGTCAAAACATGCATATTGCTGAACCAGTCTTTCAGATGTTGAAATTAGTACAAGTGTACAAACTGTGTAATTTGGGAAGCAGATTGATGGCGCAAGTCTCTGGTGCTTAAGTGACCTGATTTTTTTCTCAGAGAATGTAGACTCTATTAGCAGAATAATATCACTTGGGCTCAAAAATACACTGGCAGTTTTTCTTCATCTGTGCACCATATTCACTGAAATATTAATTTTCACAGCATTGAAAATTTTTCCCACCTTTTAAATAGTTTTTTACTTGAAAATATAAGTTCCTAGGTAAAATTATAATTACCCATATGAAAGAGTATTATTCTATGTATATACTTTCCTCTGTTAAAAAATATTTTGTAATGAAGAAATTTACTCTTTTAATTGATATATTGTTTGAAAAGCAGTCATCATATCGTATGTGGAAAACTTAACCAGAAATTGAGATGTGTTACACAAATACACAGTGCTACATCCTTTACCTCTGTTTCTGTACCTCTTTTACACAATGTCTGCCAGCAACCTGTCGATGGTCGTGGGTTTTCCCCTGGCTCTGCCCACTTTCCTCCCACCATAATGCTGGCCTCTGTGGTATAATTGAAATATTCTTGAGGACGGCGTAAAACACCAATCAAATGAATAAAACAAATCTTTACCCAAACATACTTGATGGTATAAAGGACAATAATCAGACTGCTTCGAAAGCAAAGACCAGTGCTGTGTCTCATGCCTGTTTCAATCTTAGAAAATGTCTGACGAGGTCATCATGGCTGTTCCAGTAGCTTAACCTGTTTAATGCACATGTCATGGGTTGACATGCCGTGACAAAGTTTGTATAATGAAACTCTGTAAAAACTTGAATCCATTTCAGCAGCATTTCACAGTGTATTTCTTACGTAGACATGTTCAGCTGACATTCAGTATCTCAGACCCACCGCCGCATGGTCTATAGCTGAAGATACCTGTATTGTACAGCATGTTTTCTGACATAATCAGAAACATTCTGTCTGCAAACTGATATCTCCAGGGGTTTCTCTATAGCCAACTTCTTTTCAGAAACTCAATTTGAAGAAATAAGAAACCTCAGTATTTTTTGTCAAATGTATCGAAAACTCAATTTTTTTCATTACAGTACGATGCAAAATTTGTCTAAAACTCAGTTTTCCAATATTTCCCACAGTGGTTACCATGATGAGTAAGTGGTTAGAAAAAGCCCTGGTCTGTAACAGAAAGACACACCGCTATATGTACATGTAGCTATAAGTTATAGTATCAAACATCCATTCTCTCCTTTCTCTTAACATATTGCGGTGCAGATTATAGTCGCTCTTCCTAGGATATTTGCCCTACCATATATCAGTATTATTATTTCTGGTGACAGTTTCCATAATAACATAACATGGTAATGGAGTTTCACCCAAAGTGTCTATCACTGTCAGGAGTTTATCTAGACTCTTTCTCCTGGGGATACCCTGATGAGAAACGAGTGTAAATTGAGTTTTTGGCATATTTTGAAATTCAGTGTTTCAAAATAGATTTGGGGGATTATACACATTACGGGCCCGCAGAAAAAAATTGAGTTTTGGCATTTTTTCAAATTGAGCTTGATAAAAGATGTTTGTCTTTAAAAAACCCTGCACTGTAGGGTGCCACAACTGCCTGGCAGGATCCAATTCAGATTAGTTTAATCCTTAATCTTATTGATTTGCCTCTATTGTAATTCCAAGGATTGGTACAATGTACATGTAGCGGACATCAGGTGTGTTACTTTTTGATGTACACATTAGGGGTAATTAACATGAGCAGGCCTGTTACTTTATAAAAGGCCCATGATACTTTATCCGTTGTTCTCCTTCAGAATATTTTGGCAAACTGGTGCAAAAGGCAGGACAGTTTTGGTTTTGGTTTTTTGTTACGGTATCATTATGCAGCAACATGTAAATTTTGGCATAATCTCATCTTTTTCTACAATTTCTGGCCCAAAAAGAAAAAAAATGAAATAATGAATCCCATGTGGGTGATTAAATGAAGTAAGGTTGGTGATGGGGAGCTAGGAATCAAGTGTGAATGGCCTAACATGGATTTCTCAATTAGACATGAATGTTCTCACCTGTTCTGGAGGCATCTAATGTCGGAAGATACATGTAAATCACCTCTTTTTACTAAATTTGAGTATCGTTCAGTGTACCCAATCAGGTTTAATTTTGGTATTTAAAATCAGTATAAATAATTGAAAAATGCAAGTGTTGTCAATGCAAGTCCAGAGTAAAAAAGACAAGGTTTCTGCAAAAGTCAAGCAACTTCATTTCGTTCAGTTAAAGCATCAAATGTGAATAGTTCAAGGTACCTCAGGGTCATTTAAATACCTCTTTGGATTTATTTCTTTGGTACATTTTCGCTGTATTGACTGAAGGAGGGAGATTTTATTGTCTGTCAAAACATTCACGTAAAGATTTTCAATGTTTATTTCCCTAATCTTCGCCACAAAATGACAGTTTTGCGTCAGCTGTAGTTTTACATTCACTGGTATATGTAATTAGGCTAGGTCAGAAATGATGTGGTGCTACAATAATGGTGTCTCCTTGCTTAATGCCAAATAATGCTAAAAGGCTGATACGATCCTTGTTTATTCATTATGCATGTCTGTTGATGTATTTTGCGTTAGTAATGGTTCGTGGTAATTGCATAGGAGCGTCTCTACCTACTTTCTCATCATGGTAACCACAGCGAGAAATATCAGAAAATTGATTTTTGGACAAATTTGTCTTGAGTTTTCTTAAAATAAATTGAGTTTGTCGATACATTTTGACAAAAAATATTGAGTTTTCTGATTTGTTCAAATTGATCCAGTTCCTGAAAAGAATTTGACTAGAAAAACCCCTGAATTGCAAAGCAACTCTAGGTGTATGTGAAGTAAATGGTGTCAGAAATGTCATCAAACAGCTTTTTGTGTTCATCTCTTGTCTTTGTATTTTTTTTTTTTAGTTTACATTGTTTAAAATATATACCATACAGAGTAATACTATGTGACTGTAGGTCAACATGTTGGGTAACTTCATTATAACATTTGGTTAAGGTTGCATGTTGTGGGTCTGTGTGTTTAATGGTGTACCGCACTGTACATGTGTGTGTGTCTGTACAATTAGTACACATGCATATGACCTAGAAATTCAGCGACTTGTGACATTCTCAACCATGACTGTTTATTTGAGGAAATCCTTAATGTTGCCAACATAACCTGCCTTTACTAGTCTCCTGCTTGTGTAAAACAGCCTTCAGTTTTGCTAAAACTTGCATCATCTTGTTCATTAGTGCATTACACTTCCTGTTAGTAACAAATACATGTACATCCACATTTTCATGTAACCGCGTTTCATGCCAAGCCATGTCGCGTGTTGTATCTGGCTGCCACGGATAACGAGGAACAGTTTAGAAAGATCCACTGGTATGGAGTTCAGTTGATCGGTCTCATTACACATTTAACATCTTCAGTCTTCTCTTTACAATACCTGGTTGGAACCCCTGTGGATGATACACAACTGACAGGTGAAGGATTAGTCTACTTGGAGGATTTAATTTCATGCGTAACTTTGTACACAATTAACCTGTTAAAATCTTGAACAGTTCAGAAAGAGCCTCTGATATTGTGTGGATCAATATTGGTCATTACATGTATAATCTTAGGGCAAAGTAATGGTTATTTTTTGTCAGTAAACTTAAAAGTCTGTTGTAGAAATTTTAGAGTCAGAATGGGTTTTTTTTTTTTGCACCCAAAAAAGTGTGATGTTACATCCTACATGGAATCCGTGGCTGATAATGTCTGTTGTTATGTTATTTGCACGCAGTTCAAAGGTGTTCATCAGTTTTTAACACGTTGAGTGTAAGCATATAGCCTTTCATGACAAACTTCTCAGGTTAAATTAACAATCTGGACGTCCTGAAAATAACCTGTAAACCTGTTTACTCCCTCACTCCATTGCTTCACTGCAAGAAGTTATTTTCACAATCGGACAGATTCTTGCAAGTACATAACGTGAATACATGACATGTTCACATACGATACAGTCATGGTGAGTACATACTGACACTAGGATCTTCAATGTTTGTTCTGCAGGAATTAAAAACATACAAACAACGCCAAAGTCAGATGAAAGAGGGTGAAAGTTTATTTGCAGATATCGTATTTAAAACGTAGTTTGACTTTCTCTTTCAGGAGAAAAGAGCAATTGAAAATGTTTTTCAGTTATGATGGTTATTTGGGCCCACCTCATAGTATATACATAATCTTGGCGTAATAATGTTTGTGGAGCACTAATGAAGAAGTACATGTATGTTATATTCCTTTAGCAAAGCACTTTCGGTGAAATGAAAAGACAGCAGATAATTTAACCGTAGCTCTTTTGGACAAGTGGTTGATTGAAACACCACTAAACAGCCACAACCATATTTTCTGGTAGGCTTGGTAGCTCTGGTAATCAATTTTTTATCACAGGCCTAGGGATACATTATATCAGAGGAACTAGATACATGATGTTATGTCTTGGATACCCTCCACTTGTTCGTGTCACTTATACCCGTTGCTTAGCTTGATTAACTAAAATTGATAACTTGGTGGCACATTGATGCTTTTTCCTGTGTAGTTTGAACTGTGGGATTTCTGGGGTATATGTATACAGAACGGTTACGCATTTTAAAGGGTCAGTGTCCAGGTTTAGCAGTTATTCATAATTAGTTACCCCTGTATACATTGTTGTATTGAGATGTAAAAAAATATTCCAGAAGTGTACAGTATTCTGGGTAATAAAGCATATGAAATCGCAGGATAATGAGGTTGGTTTTATGCATTAATTTCCGCTAACAGTCAATAGCCCTCGCCGAAGGAGGTCATGTAAGCACAACATTTGTGAGCTTTAACATTTAGTTTAGTATTAAATGAAAACTACAAGAGTCACAACAGGCATCTTCTGAAAACTCGAAAACCAAAGTCTGGCCAGAGATATCAGTGTCATAAATCGAAACATCGTCGTCCGGTATGGCTTCAAAGTAATACGGCTGTATGTCTGCTTCTGGGTAGCTAGAATCCATCTCGAAAATGATGTTATTTTTTTACTAATTCCCAGGTTATATCCACATGTCACCCACTGAGCTGTACAGGGCACCCGGCTGGAGGTCAGCTTGTGCAGTAAATCTATTGTTTTTGGCAGATTCAAAGTCATTATTATGATTCTCGGAATCCCTCCTTTTGATGTACTGTGTAAACAGGTTATAATCTTTATAATTAGGTAACCAGTAACAAAATCTGGACACTAATCCTTTAAGCTTTGTGAGGAATATGCTTTCCATACAGTATAGTTTAGTTTACTTTTATATGAATTTGGTCTAGTGTTTCATTGTATTTTCTTTTAAACAGGTCTGCTGTCACCAGATTTAATCCTCAGGCTCTGCTTTGTCTGTTATTTTCAGGTTGTATACAGTGCAAAATGGAGTGGCTTATGATGAACGCATATGGGGCGAATGCCTTTGGTGAGAATCTGGGATATTACCTGGCTGACTCCTACATCGTGGCCGAGGAGTGTGAAGGTGGGTACCCTCGGCAGTCATCCCATCGTCAGAGATGAAAGTTTTCAGGAGTTGTCAGGGATTCTGGGGTTTTTTTGGGGTTTTTTTTTGGGTTTTTTTTCACTAACTGCCCAGAAGATCATACATGGTTTTTAATAATGTTTATCTGAAATGTAACGATTTTAGATAAAAAATTTTCAACCTGTGTCTTTAAAGATGCTTGATAAGTGACATGTCTTGCATTGCTGATAACACTTTGACTTACTACTTTTTAACATGATCAGTAACATGTGTTCACTGCAGTTTAAATTTGAGATTTGTTGATGACAAGAACAGAAGTTAGAAAGTCATTATATGTTTCCGTGTTGACAAGAACAGCATTTAGAAAGTCAGTATATGTTTCCGTGTTGACAAGAACAGCATTTAGAAAGTCAGTATATGTTTCCGTGTTGACAAGAGCAGAATTTAGAAAGTCAGTATATGTTTCTGTGTTGACAAGAACAGAATTTAGAAAGTCGGGTATATGTTTCCGAACAAGAGCAGAATTCACAGTATCAGAACAACTGTAAATGCTGTCACGTTGACCATAGCAGACTTTAAAGTGTCAGTATATGTTGGCATGTGGAAAAGAAAAGAATTTATATAGTCAGTAAATGTTGCCATGTAGAAAAGAACAGAATTTATATAGTCAGTTAATGTTGCCATGTGGAAAAGAACAGAATTTATATTGTCAGTAAATGTTGCCATGTGGAAAAGAACAGAATTTATATAGTCAGTAAATGTTGCCATGTGGAAAAGAACAGAATTTATATAGTCAGTAAATGTTGCCATGTGGAAAAGAACAGAATTTCCAAAGTCAGAAAATGATGCCGTATTGACGAGCAGATATTAAGATATCAGTAAAACTAAATGTTGCCACACATGTTTCACAAGAATGGAAATTACAGTAAGTTGGGGAATGTTTTCAATGTGACATGAATGTGTTGTGAATTTACAATGTTACTGGTAGTAAATGTTCAGATGACTGCTTCTCTGACACGTTACTTTGAGCTCTTTCAAACTACTGTATTTTACCTAGATTTTGGCCAGTAAAAATGATGTGTTAGTAGTGCATGACAGCCTTAAAATGATACTTTTAATGCCAACACTTCTGATAAGAAATTAATCAAACTTCACAAAAAACTATCCCGCTCCAGCTGTACGTGGGAAGGTCTGCCAGCAACCTGCAGATGGTCTTGGGGTTTCCCCCGATGTCTGTACGGTTTCCTCCCATCACAATGCTGGCCATCGTATAAGTGAAATATTCTTGAGTATGGTGTTAAAAAACCAATCAATCAAATCAAAATAAAGAAAACTGTCCTTATAATGTGAGTGGAACCGACAGAATGAAGCACAATATGTCACATGAAGAAAGTTAAAAAAAAAAACTCTAGGTGAAATACATGTACAATGTTCATTTAAAATGGTCTTGGTGATAAGATTTCCAGTAGTTTTCACTTGTGCTTGTAGACACATTGCAAGAGATGATAGATCAACTACAGATGGAGGACCCAGTCAAGAGGCAGTTCAGGCGACATCTCGCTCTCATGGAGGTCATTCAGAAGGTCAGTTCTGTTTTCCGTTTCACACTGGTCATTCAGAAGGTCAGTTCTGTTTTAGACTGGTCATTCAGAAGGTCAGTTCCCTTTTACACTGGTCATTCAGAAGATCAGTTCCGCTTTACACTCTTCATTCAGAAGGTCAGTTCTGTTTTACACTGGTCATTCAGAAGGTCAGTTCCCTTTTACACTGGTCATTCAGAAGATCAGTTCCATTTGACACTGGTCATTCAGAAGGTCAGTTCTGTTTGACACTGGTCATTCAAAAGGTCAGTTCCGTTTTCCGTTTGACACTGGTCATTCAGAAGGTCAGTTCTGTTTTACACTGGTCATTCAGAAGGTCAGTTCCGTTTTCCGTTTGACACTGGTCATTCAGAAGATCATTTCCGTTTGACACTGGTCATTCAGAAGATCAGTTCCGTTTGACACTGGTCATTCAGAAGGTCAGTTCCGTTTGACACTGGTCATTCAGAAGGTCAGTTCTGTTTGACACTGGTCATTCAGAAGGTCAGTTCCGTTTTCCGTTTGACACTGGTCATTCAGAAGATCATTTCCGTTTTACACTGGTCATTCAGAAGATCAGTTCCGTTTGACACTGGTCATTCAGAAGGTCAGTTCTGTTTTACACTCTTCATTCAGAAGGTCAGTTCCGTTTTACACTGGTCATTCAGAAGATCAGTTCCGTTTTACACTCTTCATTCAGAAGGTCAGTTCCGTTTTACACTGGTCAGCGTTAGAACTACATGTAGCCTTAACCAAATTCCCGTTGTCATTTAGGATCAAATGTTGGCAGTTTTTCATTCCTAGAATGGATCCACAGCGTGGCTAAGGCAGTAAAGGCTGTGCCCAAAATAAACAGACATAAGATAATATCCATAAGTTAACAACAGACGTATGAAACATGAAGATAGTTGATTAATTTGGTAAACAAAATTTGATATACAAAATTAAAGGGAAAAATGAAGTTATGGTGAATGAAAAGAACGTGAAAGACTGTCTCTTAAAATACCTTCACTGAATTTTTTTAGATATTTTCCCCCTCAAATTAAATACAGTCAGATGTTTTGATTGTATGGTGGGTTTCATGGACCACATTGATAATGTGGATTACCAGTCACGTCACACCTACTTTTCTTTGACCCTAAAGCAGAAATTTACTGTCATGTTAGCTTTGTCATACACAGGCAAACAGTACAGGAGTACTCCTCACAAGAACTTAATTCAGAGAGGAGCATAAATGTGTACAAAAAGTCAAGAGCTCACTGGTGAACCACATTATCAATGTGGTCGATAAACCCACCATACAACCAAAACAGTTGACTGAATTTAATTTGGTGAATAAAAATCTAAAAAATTCAGTGATGATATTTCTAGATACGGTTTTTAATTCTCTTTTCATTCACTCTAGCTTTATTTTTGTGTGATGTTTCCCTGTAACCACGTTCTCTGGGCACTCCAGTACCCCTGAAAATAGCCTTGCCATCATGTCTCATATTTAGCCCCAAATTAGAGATATTTCAGAGATTTCTTGATTTTAGCCCATGGCATTGGTCCCGGTTCAAGCATTGACTTGAACAAATGAGAGTAAACCAAAACTGAGGTAAATTGACTAGAGGCCAGATTTTCCTGATAACGTGTGACTATTAACCAACTATCATGCTTTAGTCCCTGCTAGTTAAAATAAAATTCCTACCTGATTTAAATTGACAAGAGGTCAGATTTCAGTGGTTACTTGTGACAATTTTCCCAGTGTCACACTATCTTCACTGTTCTGGTTTTACTCCCTGTCTGTTAGCATTTTGTTAAATAATAATTTGCTCTGTATGGTATTAAAATGACCTGAAATTTAGTCCATGCCTGAATAGTTCATTTTGCCTAATTCAAAGAATTCTTTTCATCTCGGAAAGGCGTTTCGAGATTGGTTTAGAAAGTGGGATGATTTCTTACTGGAAAAATACAAATCTCAGCTTAAAAAATTTTACATTACATTTAGTTGCCTCTAAAATTGAACTTTTGGGCAGAAGTTGAGACAATTTATCATACATGTATATATCATAGATATAATTTACCATGGATATTGTACATCATTACCGAAGCTTCGTTTCTTTGTTTCTTTCAGGATCTCATTCCCTTGCTGATGCACCTGGACTTTGAAGAGAACCCAGGTGCTTTCTACCTGTTAATGCAGTAAGTCAGCTGCTCCATTTATTTATTTATTTAGTGCTTTACACCGTAGTCTAGAATACATCAGCATTATGGCGGGAGGAAACCAGGCATACCCTGTGGAAACCCAGTATCATCTTGGTTGTGTATAGAGCCTCTCAGTACTTCGTTGAGTACAGATCCTACAGGGATCATCATTTGGTTCTGTACAGATGTTCCGCTAAAAACTGTTAACAACACTCATATTGCCATTCATGTGTTCTTATATGAAGTTCATTGTACATCACTTTCCGGTTGCTCCACTAGGGTGGGAAGAGTAATACAAAATCAGAGCTGTAACAACACGGCAAAGAAGGTATCAGACAGCAAAGCATCAGAAAGGAGAAGTTCTGCTCATTACGTTACTGCTTTTGATGTGTTGGGCGCTGTGCTACATCGTTGTGGCCTTGATTTTTGTTGCAGTGCCCTGGCAGACTTGTCCCAGCCAAGTGAATGTTTACAAGAAATGTTACCTCCAGATCAGTGGTGGAAGCCACAGCAAAGTGGACATAAAATCCAGGAGCTGTCCAAATTGCTGTACGACATCAAACAAGCTTTTCTTTCAGAGGACGTTATCAGAAGGCTTTTTGATGGCATTTTGATGATAGGACAACAAGTAGGTGTTATTTGATATCCAGTAATACAATATCATATTACTCTCTGGCAACTGGTTATTCTCTGAGTCATGATCAATAGGCTGAGTTACAATTACTGCTACTGATGAATGTAGAAAACAGCTGGAAGGGCATTTAAAACCCTTGACCTACTCTGTATGTGGTTTGAAAACATGAAAAAAAAATGCTTGGTCATGCAATAACATAGCACATTTACATGGAAAGTCACATGCTGTATTAAGGAATCAAAAGTTGATATCCATATAAACTGGTGATGTTTTGCTTTAAATCAGTAGTGATTTGTCATCCTGTAACTAGTCAGTGAATTGTAGCCTCTTTAAGTCAGTCAGTCAATTGTCCTCATTAATGAATCAAAGAATTGTTGTCTCCTTTAGTCAGTGAATTGTCATCTCTTTTAATCAATCAGTGAATTGGTGTCTCCTTCCCAGAATCAAAGAATTGTTCTTGCCTGTAACCTGTCACAGCCTTGTCATTTTTTTTTTCACTCGGTCACTGATTTGTGTCTCTTCTCCTTCCTCCCACTAGGGTCCTCTAGCACATGAACAGTGCCAGGCTGTGGTACATTTCTTCTACCTGATCAGAAACCTCCTTCACGCTCCAGAAGACAACCTGGAATCAGATTGCAAGGAGTCGCCTAGCAACCATTTTCTGCTCCTCAGGTATTATAAAGACAGCCAGGCTTACAGAAGACGTAGATTGTGTGATGTGTGAATAAAATTACAGTGATTAGAGTGCCAAGCAGTGAGCCATTTTGCTTTTATCACATGCCAGTCCTGGCCTTGGTCTTTGTCATGGTTGTCCTATAACCTTTTCTTTATTCCACAAAAGGCCATTCAGGGGAATTGGGTGCAACCAAACCTACATGAACCTTCTAAAAATTGCTCTCTTTGTAGTTAGCCTTTTCTGAACATTCCTGGCTGGCCATTATGAAACTAAGACTTCTTCTCTCATGAAATTGATTTCAACATTTTCTGACTCTGATAAGCTAACTCCCGTTTTTTGGGCTCTCCTGTGCTAAGTACATGCATAGCTTATGTCGTACCCTGAGCGGCGTTGACGTCCAATAACAGGGAAAGCAATGTTAAACAAAATGTTAGGGGTGGTATCTTCAAAAGTACTGCATGCATTGAAACTTAGGGTTAGCACTCATGTAGAGCACAATAACATGAGGGGGATATGCCATCGTTAAATACCGTAAATTATTGAATTCCTGACTTTGTGTACTATGTGGTGGTATCTTACAAAATACTGCATGCATTGAGCTCGGGGTTTGCACACATTTAGAGCTCAATAACAAAAGGGGGATGTTCCATCAGTCGTGCCCTAGGTTCATCTTGATTATAGCAAATTACAAATTTCACCCTCAGACGCCTAGCAACACAGAAAGCAATTTTCAACAAAATGTATCTTAAAAAAATCAGTCTATCTCTTCAACATTTATTCATTACTCTGTCATCCTTGTTCATTACCTCAGCTAAAATTGACTCTGGAGTACATGTGGCATCCGTCCATCCATTTCATGGTACAACGTTTGGGATAACCATTGCCATTTTTTACAGGATCATTGAAATTATATTTTGTGAAAGGCTTTGAGGCATAGCTGTTGAATTGGGTTATCCATTTTTAGCAGACTTGTACCTCCTTTTATGTAGAAGGGCGAATTTTTTTGTTTTTTGTTTTCTTTGTGACCTTGACCTATGTGTTCAAGGTCGTTGTGGGTTCAGGTGCATCTTTTAGCTTGTACACACACTTTCTCTGGCAACAGTATATTTTTTTGTCTCATCACTTTAGCTTCTTTATATTGCATATACCTGTTCTTTTAGAAACTCCAGCTGTTGCTGGCTCATATCTTATCTTACCTGGGGGCTGATGTGGTCAGCAAGCTAGGACATTGCAATGTCTCAGGAGTATGTCACCAATGGGATCGCTGTGAGTTTAAGCCCAACTCAACCTGGTTTCCTCTGCTGCTGTATGTGGGAAGGTGTGCCAGCAGGCTGCTGATGGTTATGGGTTCCCTCAGGGCTCTAACCTGTTTCCTCCGACTATAATGCTGGCTGCCTTTGTATCAGCAAAACATTCTTGAGTACAGCATAATACACCAATCAAATAAATAAGAGTGTATTTTACTTCATGTGAATTGTCATGAATATTACTGGGATCTTTGAATTCCTCTGAACATATTTTGTTTTCATCATTTCATTTTTTCCCATTTTAATCCAGATTAGGGTATATACACTGTAATTTTGCTGCCTTTTGACTAGTTTACAAGATGTTTATCCAGGCCTATTTCGAGGGCTTTATTCCATGTACATTGATAAAACCACACCATTTGTGAAGCTGTGAAATGGGTCTGGTCAAGTGATGTAGTTTTGTCTCCAGAATCAAAGTGAAAAGGTGTTTAAATATCACTAAAAGTTGCTGTTTATTTCTGAAAAGTTTGAGAAACTATGGTATTAGTTGAAGTATTTTGGAGATACATGTACATGTAGGAAGAAGGGTGAGGGTGAAGCATTAGGCTCTGACAACTACCTATATGCAAATATATATGTATGTCTACATTTCCTTGTAAAATATATTTAAACTCTACTCTCAGAAAGGCAGAGAAATTTTTTTCCAAGGTTTTTTGAATCAAATCAATTCAGTTTTGAATAAGATTTCCGTTTTGGTGCAGGCTATGTAATTTTATTTATTGTGTCATTGGATCACAGTACAATTCCTGAGTGGATCCCAGCCCTGGGCAGGGAACCTGTGGATTCAGTTGCTATCACCGATTGTAGATCTGAGTGACAATACAAGTCAACCACACTAGTGGTTTTATGCTAGGTAAACATTCATCCAAAACCACTTCTGCCAAAAAAAGCTGTGCACTATATGGTACATTTAAGTCACATGTTGGAATGTTAGCCAGTAATTTTCTAATGGTTAATGGTTTAGGCATACCAGTTTCTTCCACTCATAACTTTTTGAGTATAGTTTCTAAGCCTGTGCAAATAATCCAATAAAAGAAAATAAATTGCCAGGCCCCAGGGTCATGAAGCTGTCTTAGACTTAAGTCCAAACGTTTTGCTGCTCTTAAACTGTGAGTTACCATCTGAATTTTTACTTCAAAAGAAAAGACAAAAAATATAACCAAAGTTATTTCAGAAGCGGAGTCCGTACAGACCTAAACAGGCACAGACACATCCATACATGCCGTATGATGTGCTTGGTAACTCTCTAAATCGCCTTTTAATCTGGAATTACGAGGACCTGGGATACATCATTTTAGAGAAAGCGGAAACATGATGTCGCGTCATCCATATCCTAAGCTCTTCAGTATTGGAGTCGAGACAAGCTTTTGTGTGTGAAGTAGGGTCTCGTTTATTATTAGAATTGAAAGCCATGCATTGCAGATGCCTTCTCGGGTGGTAGAAATATCTTGCCCTTAATGCTTAAAATTGAGAGCATGGCAGTCTGTTCAGTTTTCACCACATGGGTGTTTTGCTTACTTTGAACTGCAATATCTGGGTTATCCTACATCACAAAAAACTAAAAGTCATGTTTTTTAACTTTGAATGGGATTCTTTATAGATACATATATACATTTGGTATATTGTTCTTTTTTTTTTGTAATACTCAGATTTACAATAGTAGACTTTCATACTGAAATTTCAAATGAGCATTGAAATTTAAGCTCAGGAATAATGCGGAAGTTAAGACTAAGTCTGGATTAATTCCAAGCTAGCTTTGTGATCCAGTTCCAGAGAGTTCAACCCTGAGCATAGTTAGAAAAAATGGGCAGTGTTAGTAGCTCTTAAAACCACTAAGCCGTCTAATTCAGCTTTATGGGTTAGTATGGATCCTTGTCATCTCAGTAATGCAGTCACAGGTGATTGTGCCCTATATATTAAACGTCCAGTGATCATAGGTTCAAGTCTGGCTGTAGCTTTTTTTTTTTTCTTCTCTCTCACTCTTGCCCAAAATATGTTGAGAATGTTTCACAAAGTTACTTGCTTGCCACTGGTTTTGTTCCTGTAGTCTTTGTCATGCTAGCAATAAATTTATTTTTTATTTATTTATGTATTAATTTATTTTTGTCTGACAATTGCAGAAACTTATTGTCTTGTGGACTTGGGGATATCCTCATCACCTTCCTGACTCTTCCTCAATGGGTACGTCTGACTTCAATATTCTTTATTCAGGTTGGAGGTGTGGCTTCAGTGATGTTCGAGTATAGAAGTGTGACTTCAGTTCGTGTTTCTGTGTGGAAGCATGGCTTTGGATTCCGTTTCAGTGTTGAAGTGTAACTTCAGCTTATGTTTCAGTGTGGAATGTGATTTTCATTTCATTGTGGAAGTGTGACATCAGTTTTTTATTTATGTGGGGGAAAATCACAGGTCAGGAATTGTAGCTCATGTGACATGATTTTATTCAATGAGGGCACTAGAAACATGAAATACAATAATAGAATATAAGTGAATAATCTAAGATTGGTGCCTCTCACCGCTGTGGTCGCTGTGAGTTCAAGCCCAGCTCATGCTGGCTTCCTCTGCGGCCGTACGTGGGAAGGTGCGGCAGCAACCCTTGGATGGTTATGGGTTTTCCTGGGCTTTGCCCATTTCCCTCCCACCATAATGCTGGCCTGCGTCGTATAAGTGAAATTTTCTTGAGTACGGCATCAAACACCAATCAGATAAATGAATGAATACCTGGTATTTCACCGTTTTGTTTGCAGGACCTGTTCAGCGGTGTTGTGGTACAAGTACTCTCAGTGCTTTTTAAGGAACTTGTACCGGTAAGCTGTCATTTTATACTAGTACATTAGGAAGAAGTTTGTCACTGATTGTTTCCAAAATTGTGGAGAGACAACTTGTCTTCCACTTATCTTGTGTGCAATTATGTATGTCACACTTAAGACAGTTTGTGATTAACTTGCCGAAAATTGGTGCTTTACCCCAGTGGGACTGTTTGTGATTGACTTGCCCAATATTGGCGCTTTACCCCAGTGGGACTGTTTGTGATTGACTGGCCCAAAATGGGTGCTTTACCCCAGTAGGGCTGTTCCCCCCACTCATAAAACTGACTAACATCGTACTAGTAGAAATTCTTGAGTAAGGCATTATACAGCAACCAATCAATCAAAAATTCTAGACAATAACAATACTGGCCTATAAGAGCATGTACAGTCATATGAATAATGTTTTAATTTGACTGCTCTTGAACACACCACCATGACATCTTGAACATCAAGTTTTCAACTTGAACTACGTGAAGCCTCTTTTTTTTTTTTCATAGATCTTGACCATGACCTATTTGTCAATTGCCTCTGTTCCTTCGTAAACTCACTATCTCTTTTTCAACTTTCTGTAGCGCTAAATGGTATTTAACACATTGTACAGTCTTTTTAAATGCTGCCATGTGAGTTCAAGTCCATCTCATGCTGACTTCCTCTCCAATATTGGGAGAAAGTCATTGAAAGTCAGCCAGAAGCGAGGAGTTGGTCGTGGGTTTCTCCCTGGCTCTGGCCAGTCTTTCTCTTCCATATAGATGACTGCCTACGTTTAAGTGAAAAATTCTTGGGTGTGTTGTAAAGCAGTATTAAAACCATGTTATGAAATCTGCCAATTGAATCCATGTTTTCAGGTACAGCCCTCAAAAAATGGCTTAACCTCAGAGGGCATTCCTTGTCAAGATTCAGCGTTTGGTGCAGAATCATCAGAGAGTGTTTCTGTTGACAATACTACAAGCTGTAGAGGTCAAGGTCAAACAGAATATGAAGAGGGCAAGGGCTTATCAGGGGAGAACCTGGAGAGGAATCAGTTAAGCTCACTACCTGAGTTAATCGGGGTCATTCGCTATATGCAGAACTCATTTACTGTGTCTGACAAACCCTTGGAGGCCGAACCATTGGAAGAATGTGCTTCCTCTAACCTCCCCTGTTTGAACATTCCAATGTTACGAAGCCACAGTGTTCCAGAAGAGACTACACGTTTGTTAACAGAAATACGGTAAGGAGCTTGGATTTAATACAACCTTTGTATCTGCCTTCTTTTGCAGTTATTTGCTTCACAAACAGCAGATGCAAAAGGTACACACTTCCGTTTGCCAGAATTACAAGTAGATGTCTCAGTCAGCGGTTGATGTTTGATTACAAGCAACAAAATCTTTGCAAATCATACTGTCTGATTATCAAACCTAACATACTGCACAGAACAAAATTGCCTGTGTGAGACATTCATCAACCAGTTAAAAATGGTCACAGGACTGAAATGAGTCACATGTTTCGTAACGAAAAACGTCCTGGAAATTGGTCATATTACCCAATATTTCCCAAACTGTTTGTAGAGTGCTTGTTTTAGGTTTCTGTTCTTTACATCTCATCAGAGCAAGGAAGATTTTAATTTGTTGTTATGCCATCAACGCATTAAAGCAGTGCAAATGGCTGAATGGTCAAAGATCGCCTAAAAAATAGACAGCCCTACTCAGTGCTAAGCGTCAGCAAACTGAAAACAAAAACCCTGGAGAAGTCATGGAATTCTATGTAAAAAGTCATGGAATTTTGTGTAAAAATTCATGGAATTTATTAAGTGTCACATTACTTGAGCCCTGTGACCTTTTGTCACAAAACTGTGTGGCTCAGCTTTCTTGCAACAAATTTTTGTGATCAGAAGACAAAAATTCCTTGCAACAAAATCACCATGGAGGCCATCAGTCTCTTTTATTGTTGCTGTAATCCTCCCTCATGTATTGTACATGATAAATGGCATGTACCTGGGTATTTTACTGTGAAACAGAGAAAAAAATTACCCCAGCTGGCATGTTCAGTATGGAGTCTTGGAACACAATGGAGAAGTGCTGTGGATTCTTACATGGAACGAAGCCTGCATCTTTAAATCTGTGTTCTTTTTGTTTATATAAAAACCACAGTTTTATTCAGATTTGCTGATATATCAGGGTTGGAATTGAAGGGTTTCCTTTCAATAGCCAGGCAGGGCTATGGTTGTTCTGATATTACAAGCCCTCATGAAATTTCCGTAGCCCCCGAGTGTTATTCTTGTAATAGTTATTAGTGTAGGGCTTCCTTGCTGGGCAAGGGATGCCTGCTTGTGAAAGGTGTATCGGTAGGCACTGTAACATTATCCAACACAAACTCACTTAACCAAACAGTGGACAAAATTCTTCTGAGAAAAAATACAAAGACGCAAAAACAGACAAGCAGAAATGTTCAAAACATTGACCAAAAACATACGTATATTTATATCCACTTTCTGCATCTACATGTAGAGTTTTTACTGGCCGAAGAGGGCTAGTTTCCTTAGAATTGTACTAGGTTGTCAGCTGTTTTTTTCTTGCCACAGGCTAGCTTACCTATACTAAATTAGAGACCTGTATATTATTCACCTATATTACTAGTCACTTAAGGAACAGTTTTTTGGGGTTTTTTTTGGCTTTTCCACGACATTCATAATTCTAACCTATAGTGATTAGTTGTGACAAAACTTGGATGCAATGCGTTATGGCATTTTTGACAGCAGCAATTGTACATCATCAATTGTACATCAACTCCTGTTCATGAATCAATGAATTATTAAATGCCCTTTTTCTTTTTTCCAGGTTGATGTTGTCAGATTTCGCAACGATATTTATTGATAAAGCTTTTACACAAATTGTGCTGTCTCTCTTGGTAAGTCACTTTATACATCTGTTTCATTGGATATTAAATATAAGTTATTTACATAGATCCAAGATATTCAAATATGTATTAAATCAGATTAGTTTTTCTGAGCAGTAGTGAAATGTCTTCAGACTCCTATACACGTGTGTTATGTTTTTCTCTTTACTGCCCCTGGAAAAGGGAAAATTGGAAAATGAAGACAAAGCTAGCACTGAAAATGTTCTCATTGGATGTAACCAGACCCATCTTCCAAAATTATACATTAGAGATTTTATGGAGGCTTCTTTGAAATTTTTATCTCAGCACTAATTTCTGTCAAGTCTCTGTCTTTTTCCGCACCAGCTGATGTTAAGCATAAAAAATGATTTTTTAATAATGATCTCCTTTGCACAAATGTGTATACCGATTGTGGTTTTTACCTGTTTTCAGAATCACAATGCCACCTCAAAAAACTCTGTCGATGAAATGTATTTTACGTGGATGGTGGCGTACTTTTTAACGTTTGCTCGGAAAAAGAAAATGGACTTCAACTGTGTTAGGTTAGTCATCTCTTTTATTTTTTATGTATGCATAACAGTGCAATATACAGTCCTGACAATTTCCCAGCTCTCAGACTGGAAGTTGTTTACCAAAATGTACACAACCAATAACAAATAGTTCTAAAAATGATGCACATATTCAACCTTTTTGGTGTTCGGTTTTGCTACATGTTCATTTTAGAAAGTGTTATAGTGAGGAGATGTGAAGTAACAATTCAATAAAATGAAATTTAAAACATTTAATTTGTAATTTTTTTGCATGCAGGAATATTTTGTTGTTTTTCTGAGGGTGACTCAGGCTCCAGCTCGAGATGACAGTTTATGAGAGGTTAATTATTCAGAGGACAAATCTTTTTTCAGTATATATGAATAAAAATAGTTCTTAAGTGTCTTAGCCTCATTGTGACTGTTTTTACAATGTTAGAGGTGTGATGGCTCTCGTTTTGTGTTTGTGGTTCGTCTGATGCTAGTGCCCCACATGCAGAACTTGATTATCGTCCACCATCTTGCATTCTTGGATCATCGGCCTTCAGTGCCAACATGTGTGTCATAACTCAGTACATATTGCTTTACTCTTGACATATTATATACCACTGATTAGAGAAAATCAACAACTGTCTCTCTGTAGTGGGTTTGGGTCAATATGTATTGCCATTTTACTGGAATACCCAAACCTGATCTCAGATCAGCAGACTGGATTAGGCTGGCCCTACCAGTGGTAGTGGTAGTGCCAGTGGTTATGTCAGGTGACTCCTAGATCAGCTTTCAAGGAATTTGATTACAGGTGTGATATTCTAGAATGGTACAGACCCACACCCATGTGTACCTGCCATAAACAATGCAAATCTATAAGTTAATTTGGATTTACAGTTTTAAATGTGTCACAAGTCAGTTCTAACGCAAATTGGACACTGCATAAGGCATCAAATGTTGTAGTTGAAGTTATAGTTCAACATGGTGTAGGGCATGGCAAGAGAAAATTTGTAAAGCTCAGATTGCCTTATTACATGATTTTAAGAGGCTTATTTGTGTCATCTGAGGTGTAATTGGGGTACTCTCAACAATTCAGATGAGGTTGACAGTGTCCGACCACTTGCAGCAGGAATCTATAACTGTTGTATGTATATCATACCTCACCCGAACCATAGCTTGCATAAAGAGTACAGAAACTATATGTTGGCTGGATATCAAAGAAATCCCCCTTTCATTTGCCCCAAATCTTACTGTAGACATTCATATGTGTATGCTGTTTAAAATATTAAAAGAGTTTGTTAGTAAATTATGGTATATCATTTAATTTTATACAGACTTTATCTTGCTGAAAAAACAGGTATTTTTATATCTTTTTTTCATGGAACCGATTTTGTGTTTCATGTTGATCTCTGGTTTTCTCTCTCTGTCGGAAATTTAGACCTGTTGACCAGTTGTACCCAAATGTTGAATCTTTAGGGATTTGTTATGTTTACTGAGTTTTTCCCTGCCATTGCCGGCTGTGGTTAAGGGTTTTAAAGTGTTCTTCTGATAGCAGCTGATAATCCTGCTACGCCTGAGGTCACAGGATCAAATCCAGCTGTGGCTAGTGGCTTCAGATTTTTGTCAGGAAAATTCTCATGACTTACACTGGCTACTTCACTTTCCACCACAATTGAAGCTGATCACTGTTAAATAAAACGCAAATTTTCTAATGGTGTTTAAACACAGATCAAGTTAATATTAATAGAAAAATAGTCTGTTCCATTCATAAACGTAATTTGCGAAGTATACTTGTAAGTGAAACAAGGTATTGAACCAAAACATCCTTAACCAAATTACTTTTTTGGGCCAGAATCTGAGAACTTTATTGATTTGAGAAAAGTATTTTTATTTGGAATGTAGGATCATGTACTGCAGGATATATGTTTTTATGCCCAAAGTTGTATGCTGGGGACCTTTATGTGCACTTTTGGGGGGAGATATTTTACAGGTCAAATACAGTAATCCAAATGAAAGATTCACTCGTGAACGATGTTCTTGATACTAAAGCTGGCGTTACAACTACAAATAACATTAGACGGGTGGAAATTTTCTTCTTTTTACTTTTATTTCTTATTCATGTATCTTTTGTTATTTATTTATTAATTATTATTATTATTGGTGTTTCTGACTTGAAGAGTGGTGTTTCTACATGAAGTGGTGGGGATGATTGTTTTCCAAGGACTCGAAACCTGGACCACCATCTTACAGCTCAGTGAAAGTTCCTATGTACAACGTAGAAGTGCCCTTAAAAGGTACGGCCACGATGAAAAGCTTTCGGTGTATTACTCATTTGCACTAATTACTCATTTAACGAAATGTAATGTAAAAGACCTCAGCATAGAGAATAAAACCAGATCAGTAACATCGGTATGGTGATAGTTGGCAAATAGTCACTGGGGAAATCGGATATCTTGTGAAATTACCACAGTTAAAGGGATAGACCTCTTAAAAAAAAAAAAAAAAAAAATCTAAAAAATTCACGGAAGGTATTTTTAGATACAGGTTTTAGTAATCTTTTCACTCACCCTCAGTTCATTTTCACTAGGTCTTTCCCTTTAAAATTGTATTCTGGCTGTTCATGTACACATTTTAATAGCAGTAACTTACCCACTCCGCCAGTTCCATTGTCTGTGAAGCAGAATTACCGTAAATGACCTAAACTTTTGTTCATAACAAGGTATTTTTTGAGTCAAAAACACCTCATAAACTTCTTTTTGGTGTTGAAATTTAAATGTATATTTTTCCAGTTATATATCAGCCCACTTTCCAAACACACCTCAGACCACCTTTTTTAAACTCGCTAGAACTATTAAGAAAAATAGCGACTTAAGCATGGACGGAATTTTATAGTAAGAAGATATGCAGCGATTCATAAAAAGTAACTTTTCTAGAATTATCCAGAATTACTAAAAATGCTGTGCTGTGAGGAAGTTTAATAAACAAATATGTGAAAATGATGCAAAGACAGCTGATTCACTTGATAACATGTGCTAGGCTGTCCATGGCTGTCACATAAATAAGCCATGTATGAAAATATTAGTTTCCGCTTATTTATTATGAATGGGTGACACCTGTTTTTTGTTTTGTCTTTTTTTTTGTCAGGTGTCATTTGTTTCACCTGTGTTCTGTCAGGTTTGATTCGTTTTACCTGGGTTTTGTCAGGTTTATTGGTTTCACCTGTGTTTTGTCAGGTTTTATTGTTTCATCTGTGTTTAGTCAGGATTGATTTGTTTCACCTGTGTTTTATCAAGGTTGATTTGTTTCACCTGTGCTTGTCAGGTTTGATTTGTTTTACCTGTGTTGTGTCAGGTTTTATTGTTTCATCTGTGTTTTGTCAGGTTTGATTTGTTTCACCTTTGTTTTGTCAGGTTTTATTGTTTCTCCTGTGCTTTTTCAGGTTTGGTTTGTTCACCTTTGTTTTGTCAGGTTTTATTGTTTGATCTGTCTTTTGTCAGGTTTTATTGTTTCACCTGTGTTTTGTAAGGTGTTTTTTGGTTTCACCTCTGTTTTGTCAGGTTTTATTGTTTCAACCATATTTTGTCCGCTTTCCTGTTACATTTATTTCATGTGTATTTTTTGCTAGGTTTCATTTGGTGGTGACAGCTCTGAAAGAGATCTGCAAATGTCTCAGAATGTACAGCAAGGATCCAAACATCCCTGAAGAAGGCAGAACAGCTCTACGTATGATAAAGTGTGAGTACAGGCTGTGGGAGGGTAAAGTGTGAATATAGGCTACATGTATGATGAAGTTTGAGTATAGGCTGTGTGTATGATGAAGTGTGAGTGTAGGCTGTATATATGATGAAGTGTCAATATAGGCTATATGTGTGATGAAGGGTCAGTATAGGCTGTGAGTATGATAAAGTGTCAGTATACGCTACATGTATGAGTATAGGCTATATCTGTGGTGAAGGGTTAGTGTAGGCTATATCTATGGTGAAGTGTGCGTATAGGCTGTGCGAATGATAAAGTGTGAGTACAGGCTATATATATGATGAAGTTTGAGTATAGGCTGTTTGTATGATGAAGTGTGAGTGTAGGCTATATATATATGATGAAGTGTCAGTATAGGCTGCATGTATGGTGAAGTGTCAGTATAGGCTGTGCATATGATAAAGTGTGAGTATACACTACATGTATGAGTATAGGCTATATGTATGGTGAAGTGTGAGTGTAAGCTATATCTGTGGTGAAGTGTGAGTGTAGGCTGTGCATATGATAAAGTGTGAGTACAGGCTATATGTATGATGAAGTATGAGTGTGGGCTATGGGCTATATGTATGATGAAGTGTGAGTACAGGCTGTATGTATGATGAAGTGTGCGTAAAGCGTGTACGTATGATAAAGTGTGAGTACAGACTATTTGTATGGTGAAGTATGAGTATGGGTTATATGTATGATAAAGTGTGAGTACAGGCTATATGTATGATGAAATGTGAGTATAGGCTATATCTGTGATTAAGTTTGAGTATAGGCTGTGTGTATGATGAAGTGTGAGCGTAGGCCACATCTGTGATGAAGTGTGAGTGTAGGCTATTGGTATGATAAAGTCTCAGTATAGCTATATATGTATAAGTATGATATATTGTGAGTGTAGAATGTGTGTGTGATAAGTTGTGAGTATAGACTCTATATATGATAAATTGTAAGTGTAGGCCCTGTGTTTGATAAGGCTGTGAGCATAGGCTGTAAGTATATAAAGTTGTGTATAATTTGTGTATAATCACCCTTAACCAGGGAGTTCACATATTCAGATCTCTCTCTTGCTGCATGGGCTAAGGTTAAAACAGGAAGTTTGTGATGTACATCTGGCAGAGGGGACTAGTTTCCTCTGGACACAGAATTTTCCTCGACCGATAAATCCGACTGATGTTATATTTAAACGAAAAAGTTCTGACACAGTATCAAAAACCCACCAATAATTAATTAAATTGTTCTGCATTTCAGATGACTTGTCTACTATGAAAGACCTGCGTCAATTTCTCGTATTGACACTGCGATCGTACAATTCGGAATCTGTGAATCTCTCATTCCTCCGGGATCTCATCAAGACAAACCACCTGTTACTACAAGTTTTGGATGAGGCTTTACATCGCAGCATCAACCCCTCATTTGACATACTGGCTCATGTACAGCAGTAAGTTGCGTTTGATTACAGCACAGATTCTCAAACAATTTTGTGGAATTCTTCACCAGTCGATGACTCTGTTGTGTTAATCTTGTTGATCCACCAATAAGCTTAGCATAATGCAGAAGCATGGATACTTCGAAAAAAAACTGAGGAGTCGCATGTTTGACATTTCGATATTTCGAGAAAATTTTATTTGTCGTCTTTGGGAATGCAGAATAAATCCTGAAGACGACCAATAAAATCTAGTCAAAATATTGAAACGTCAAATATGCGACTTCTCAGGTTTTTTTGGAGTATGAATGGTTTTGCATTATGCTAAGCTTATTGGTCTATGCAACTTCTCAGCTTTGTTTTTGTGTTATTAAGTTGGTGAGAAATTATTTGAAATTATATGTGAGTAACACATACCTGTACATGTATTATTGTGGAATGTTATTGTACATATAACTTTGCCTCTGTTTTCACGTGCGAATGCTGTTTGTAAAACAGTTTGCTATGAATTAACAAAAAAAAATTGCCTTAGTTGTAGGGGATTTACTTTATTCAACTTGTTTATTTTGTAACTCTTTCTGTATCATAAACTCTTAATCTAATTAATTTCTTTACACTATCCACAGCTATCGTGCTAGTGTTGTTTTTTTTTTTAAATGCGTATAGATTATAATTTTCAAGTTTTATATTTTATATGTACCAGTAACATTGTACATGTTTTATGTACTAGCAACATTGTATCGTTTGTACACCACCTATATTTTGTATTACTTTTTTTGCCTTTCATTTTTTTCCTTCTTTCCTTTCTTTTGGCAAATGCCACATAATACCTATTGTATTTAATTTGCATTGAATTGAAGTAGTGTTGTATTTATTTGTGCCATGTTTGAATCTTAAACTAGACCCATCTCATTTTCAGATTTGGATCAAAAGATATCATGCACAATTTCGGGAGGCTCTTGTCCAATTTTGAACATAACAGTCCAAGTTTAAACACTGTCATCCTCACCATGATGCATCACGTTTCCGGGGCTTGTGGGAAGGTTTCATCACTGATTCAACTAGACATCATAAACACATTTGTGCTCCTCTGTGACAGCAAATATCCCATGTCTGTGGTGAGTGCATGGCACATTGTGAATCCTTATGACAGCAAATATTCCACACTTGGGCAGCTGTAAAGACTAGCAGCATTTTAAAGACTTCCTAATGACCATGGGCAGCCATAACAGCTAAAACTGCTTGCCCTTAAAAGATTCAGCATGCTTGGACCATAAGGACAGGTGCTAATTTTGACCCCAGAAAGGTGTTCCAAATAGACGGAAATAATTTTGAAGATGACCTTAACATTGGCACCATCACCAAAATGATGGTGACAAATTATCAGTAACAGTTGCCATCGTCATTCATTATCAGTTTATATGATTGAAATATACTTACATTCTCATGTCTTTGTTCCTACTTTTGATTTAAACATATCCAAAGATCTCTGGAAAAGGAGGTAAATATTAATTGTTGAATCTTGCTTTCTCTTTTTCAGGAAATCAATGATCTAGTCGAGTATATATTTAAAACATTTATTGATAGAATGACCTCAGACCCGTACAAGCTGGCAGAAGATCTGTTTTGGTGAGTTTTTGAAAGAAAACATGCATTGTTCATTAAAAAATTTGCTTGTCAAAGTGTTGTGCACAGGATAACAGCTGTTGTGTCTGTATAAGAAATCTTAACACATATTCAATAAATTTGTTATAAATTCATAAAAAACCTTCAACACTTTCTCTCTTGATTTCCATCACCTACCCTCCTGTTATTTTATCTCCCACTCCAAAATTTTACCCCCTGCATCGAAATTCATTATTCCATATCTTGTTCAAATTTGTGAAAGAACATCATAAAATTATGGTAATGAAACTTAGAACCTTAACCTGTGCACCATCCGTTTGACAGAGTAACCACACAAGAACCGAGTGTAATTTATAGCCTAATAGAGTAGAGCCTACATGTTTTATCTGGGTCAGAGATTATGAAGCTTTCCCCTGTAACTTTTGTAATTTAGACTGATAAGTTTAAAAATTTCTAGCATGTTGTTAGTAGTTTAAAGCATCACTGTGGTCACAATAGATATTGCGTAGATATGTGAAATTATATGAAAGAAATCCTACGGAACAAACCTAACACCAGCGTTCAGAAGGACATAAGAAGAATAACACATTTAACCCATTTAACTCAAAATTGGTGCCTGACCCAGAAGCCTCCCATCAGTGTGGTTGCTGTGAGTTCAAGTCCAGTTCATGCTGGCTTCCTGTCCGGCTGTACGTGGGAAGGTCTGCCAGCAACCTGCGGATGGTCGTGGGTTTTCCCCTGGCCCTGCCCGGTTTCCTCCCACCATAATGCTGACCGCCGTTGTATATGTGAAATATTCTTGAGTACGGCGTAAAACACCAATCAAATAAATAAATCAAAATTGGTGATGCCATTTGTTGGTGACGCCTCACCAGCCATAGTGGAAGGGACAGAAAATTTTTTTTCTGTATTCTCTGATAAAACATTTAATATTGGTTTTAATACATTGCAATATTTTTACAATTTAGGAAAGTAGTTCAGATCTCAGTCTACATATATGTCACTTCACTGAGCCTTTCAGACAAAGATGTTTTGACACCAAAGTCACTCTTAAAAAGTTTGCAGCAGATACCAGCAGCATGTAAATACATGCAATCGTCAGCTCTTTAACATCAGGTTCACTGGCTTCTTTTATTGGGGCTGGTTGAGTTCAGAGTTTCTTCTCTATATGGTGAACAGGGATCCTACGTTTCCTGAAAATCCTAGAAATCTTGGAAAAATGAGCTAGGGCCTTGAAAGTCCTTGAAAACTTGTATTTGCGCTGGTGAAAAGCTACTGAAAATTGGCCATCTGTCTCCAGTTAGCTGGTTTTTCAATGACATCAATAAAACTGCTGTCTGCGTCATTACCAAATACAGAATACATTGTATATGAATAAAACTGTGTATAATTATACAACATGTGTTTATGGGGTTGAGCTTTAAGTCTTGATAAGTCCTTGAATTTTATGGCGAGGGAAGTGTATGAACCTTGAGTGAAATATGTCACAGCTGCTTTTTTCTGACCCTGAAGTTTGCAAGAATTTTGTTCAGAACTGAAAATGTAGGTGCAGAAATTTTTTTGTGATATCATTGCATTATTTATTTTGTCAATATGGTACAAAAAGCCCACCACACAATCAGAACATTGGACCACATGATACTCTGCTGGAAAAAAATTTGGAAAAGTCAAAAAGTAAATGTATGTGTAGACTCCGGGATGCTTAATATGTTATTTTTACATTTTCTTTCCCTTGAAAATACATTTATTTCTTTCATGGTCCTAAATCCATTTTGTTTTTTCTCTTGGGCATTACCCAGTGATCTGTCAGAAGACATTGAGTTCACAAAGGAAGAGAAAGACCTGACTATATCCCTGTATATGGAATCGTCTGAAGGGATTGACTTGGTCAAAACAATCCAGCGGAAACTCTCACAAAATGGTGTGGAGAAGACAGCAAACGAGGTAACAAAAGGAAGATGTAATGAACAAATCGTTTCATTTCTCCAAACGATGCTTGCCTTTGGTGCTTTATCATTTCATTTGTATAATAAAATAAAAATCTTGAATAATAAAAGTTAGTCTGGATTCAGTTTATAATGATGATTGTGTTTATACACAGTGCAATTTACAACCAGGTTGGTACTGGTTCACTTCCTTACAAAACTGACATTGTTGATTTAGTTACACATTGGACTGAAGGCTTGGTGAATGGTGGTGGTGGACTGATAGAAGTGTGCTACAAGTGTGCTAGTGGTGAGCTAGTGGCGGTGGTTACCATACTCAAAGACCACAGCTCCTGACCCAACAGTTTTCAGCAGGTGAAGGCTTGGTGAATGGTGGTGGGCTGATAGAAGTGTGCTACAAGTGTGCTAGTGGTGAGCTAGTGGTGAGCTAGTGGTGGTGGCTACCATACTCAAAGACCACAGCTCCTGACCCAACAGTTTTCAGCAGGTGAAGGCTTGGTGAATGGTGGTGGTGGGCTGATAGAAGTGTGCTACAAGTGTGCTAGTGGTGAGCTAGTGGTGATGGTTACCATACTCAAAGACCACAGCTCCTGACCCAACAGTTTTCAGCAGGTGAAGGCTTGGTGAATGGCGGTGGACTGATAGAAGTGTGCTACAAGTGTGCTAGTGGTGAGCTAGTGGCGGTGGTTACCATACTCAAAGACCACAGCTCCTGACCCAACAGTTTTCAGCAGGTGAAGGCTTGGTGAATGGTGGTGGTGGGCTGATAGAAGTGTGCTACAAGTGTGCTAGTGGTGAGCTAGTGGCGGTGGTTACCATACTCAAAGACCACAGCTCCTGACCCAACAGTTTTCAGCAGGTGAAGGCTTGGTGAATGGCGGTGGTGGACTGATAGAAGTGTGCTACAAGTGTGCTAGTGGTGAGTTAGTGGTGGTGGTTACCATACTCAAAGACCACAGCTCCTGACCCAACAGTTTTCAGCAGGTGAAGGCTTGGTGAATGGTGGTGGGCTGATAGAAGCCTGCTGCAGGAGTGCTAATGCTGACATACAACGCAGGCCGCGGTGAATCTGGTTTTACATTGTTTGTAACTGTCTAATTTCTCAAGGTTTAGTCGGAACTCTACATCTGAAGGAACACCAGCTCAGACTCTTGGTCCATCCGATGTTGGTGAAATCCAATTCTTTCTGGTGTTCTTGTTTAGGAAGTGAAGTCTGCTGTTTCAGACATTTTCATGTTGGAACAACAGGTGATTTTGCAAACTGGTTACTAGATTTGGATAAAATGAAAATCTACTTATTTTTTCTTTTTTTCTTTTTCTTTTTAGATATCAAAGTTTCTGACATCGTGTGGTTTTGACATCGAACAGTCGTACGAAGATAACTTTGGAAATGTAAGTAGTGATGTCTTCTTTCTGAGTCTGTTTAAAGTAAAAATCTCCAATAATGATACCTGCATGTTTCAGTGGCATTATTCTTCAACCTTTTCACATAGGAAAATTATTTAGTGTGAATCACTTAATTTGATTTTAGAAATAAAACAATATTGGATGGATTGGCCAGTCTTTCTGAAATGTATTATTTTTATCAGTCCACGCAGAACAAGGCTCAAAGAGTTTGGTTGAATGATTATCTGTCAGACATGCTAGATATGACTGCATGGATTGTCACTGATGGACAAAAACTCTTCATACTGTGGGTAAATCAAATGTGTGCACCTGCCTGGATAGAGTGTAAACAATCATCTTTAGCTCTGGAACTGATATCTTCCCACAGTCTCACTGCTTTGTGGTGTTGTGACTGACAATATTAGTTACATGGTTACTGCGTGTAAAGATACGAAACTATATGAGGGTCTGTAAGCCTCATATTGGGTGGGGCGTCAGCTGAGCCCAATATGAGGCTTGTTGACCCCGTATAGTTTCGTATCCTGTCACTCAGTAACCATGTAATGAATTTATGTTGTGGAAGGCTCTGAAAACTAGACTAAAATTTGTTTCTTAAAAACCAAAGAAGCTTCAAGCAATAATTTTCAG
Source organism: Acanthopleura granulata (assembly GCA_016165875.1). Lineage (NCBI taxonomy): Eukaryota > Metazoa > Mollusca > Polyplacophora > Chitonida > Chitonidae > Acanthopleura > Acanthopleura granulata. The sequence goes on along the minus strand of JABBOT010000011.1, from coordinate 12,446,990 downwards.
TCGTGTCGAGAAGCTTTGAATTACCAAGCAGTAATCTGGGAATTGTGATGTTATAATGTCATTGACAGTGTTCATTCAACATCCCTTTTGTGACCTATCATTGGTGTCGTTGTTGCGTCACATTGTTACTCTTACGTTATGGCGTTCTCCCTCCTGCTGAGCCGTCAGGCGCATATAGCATCTGTTGCAAGGTATAGAGTTGTACACGTCTACCATGTGACCAAAAGCAGAGGATTTGGTTTGATTCGGGATAATATTAGTTACATGGCCAGGGTCACGTGACCATTACTGTCCAATCAAAAGCAGAGGATTTTGTCTGCGGGATGATATATCCAACACCAATATACTGTAGTGACCGACCAGTATTATTATACCTCATTTGGTAATTCTTGATTTCCATTGGGCAGTGCAAAGCCACATGATATCCTGCAGATCATGAGGTACAATGGTCATGTGCTCAAGCAAAACAAACAACCGGCATTAACGAACAACCCACGTTAACGAACAACCCGCATTAACGAACAACCCGCATTAACGAGACAGTATCCAACGATCGTGCGCTAAAAGACAACAGTCTCATGCGTTTAGTCTAATGGGTTATATCCATTTGTGAGGTCTCTTTTTATACCCTTGTTTGTAAAGTAAGCAGTCGGATGATGACGTACAAATATAGCCATTTAAAACTTCAACAGAGCAGGTTATTTCTGGTCCCTTTTCATCCGCTGTTTTGGTGTAATAAGACATGTAGTGAATGCCGTTGGGTGGGATATTAGGAACTGTCAGCTCTCGGCAAGTGATGTTCAAATCATGCTCCGTAAGTGTCTCGATCTGACAACCTCTGATGTCCCACCCAAGGGCATGCACTGTCTCTGTAGTATACCTCTTTTTGACTGACACTGTTGTGTAAATGATAGATAACCTTAAAACTTACCTAATTGATGCTGTAGTAATTGTTTAACCGATGCTGTAGAGAAATTTCACTGATAATGTGGTAAAGTGCAGTATTTATTTGAAAAGCTCTTTTAATGTTATCAGTCGTTTTTGCTACAGAATGGATCAGTGTAACATTGTGGGTCAAATCATGTTACAGTATCGGTTACTTACTACAGTATTGATACTTACATCATCTAGGTCATTAATTGCAACATGGGTCCATTGTAACAATAACTGGTTAATGAAGCTGGTGTGGCAGCTGGCAGTGTCCGATGATCACAGATAACCAATTGTCTTTCACCAATATATCTGAATGTGAGAAAATTTGTTGATTGGTAAATTTGATCAGTGCATTTTTAAAGCACACAGGCACAAAACATGTGATATATTATGAGAAAGAGCAAAACATTTATTAAAGCCTGGGACTGCAGCGCCTAGGAGCAAGATCACTGTCCCAAAAGTTGCTAATATGTGTGCATGTTGTTGTTGTTGCTGCTGCATCAGGAAATTCCGATCACTGAAAATGATGGTAGTTTGGAAGCGTTCGATTTGACTCTGGTGAAGAACTATGTGGACAAAATCCGAGAGGCAGGAATGAAATCAGCTCTGGAATGGATACAAAACTCCGTACTAGAAGTCTGCTTTTCCAAGCTGGGTAAGGTTTTTTCTGAATTCTTTGTGTGAGATGAAAAAAAAGTTTAATGGGTAATAGTTTAGTAATCGGCCTTTGTTCTGCAGAATTCTTTCAAGCCAGTTTGACACGTAATACTGGTAAACCTGAACAAAATATATGCCTGTAGATTCAAAAGTTTTATCGTTACATAAAATGCTTAAAAAATTATCCTATGTGTAGCTTTGTAGCTCAGAATATTATGTTCTTGGTTGTTTGGATGTTTTTCAGTCATCTCTGGTTTGAAGCCGACAACACCAAAACAGACCTGGGAACCGATGTCCTTCTACTGTATAGGTGAGAATCAGTCACTCCCCCAGCCTTTGTCAGGGACTGTTTGACATAGTGCATGATAGAGTGAAGGTGAAGGAGGAACAGACATAAGGTTAGCTGACAGAGTGGTTTGACATAGGTTCAGTTGACTCATAGTGAACTGTCAGAGTGACCTGAAGTAATGTGAGTTGCCATTTGGTAAGTTGACACTGTGAGCTGACACGGGGTGAGTTCTGCTGGAAAGAGCTAATGCAGAGTGAGCCGACATTGGGTGAACTGACATAAGGAGAGCTGGTATAGAGTGAGCTGACAGAGTGGACAGAGCTCAGACAGAGTGAGCTGACATAGGGTGAGCTGGCATGAGTGAGTTCACAAGGATGAGTTGCCATGGAAAAAGCTAATACAGAGTGAGTAGACATAGGGTGAGCTGACATTTGGTGAGGTGACACAGGGTGAGTTGACATGGAGGGAATTAATACAGAGTGAGCTGTCAGAGTGGACTGACACAGAGTGAGCTGACATGAGGTGAGCTTACCCAGATTGAGGTAACATGGTAAGCTGGCACTAATATAAACAATCAGCCGTGGCTCTTGGACGCGGCCATTGCTGGAAATGTGTACTGTGTGCATTTGAAGCACTTGTTTCAATTATGTTCTGTTCAATATTTTAGTCAAGAAGGCAGATGTTCCTTTGCTGCCATTTAACGATGAACAGGAGGCGTTTTGTAAAGACACAAAGGTGATGTACCTGCTGGAAGCCATGCAGTTTGGAGTTCCTTCTCACTCGCACAACTACTTTCATATCCCGGTCGCTTGGGGGTTGAGGGATCTTTGGGACAAGGCCTGTATCCTGGGTCCTGTCAATCCAGGTAAGTCCAGGTGTAAAGAGCATTCTTTCCTGGACTAATTACTTGCCATCTGTGTCAGTATTTGTGAGGTGTAATGAACATTGATTAACCAAAAGTTCAGGTTTTGGGCAAATTTTCATTGACTAGAGATTCTTACAGTCTTTGTTCATAAACCTTTGTTCAGACACTTTCAGACACTTGTGAGTAAAGAAATAAAACACACAAAAATAAAAGATAATGAACATCTTTGTTTTGTAGAATCATCACAATCAGGGTTTTTTCACGCCAACTTCTTTTGAGAAATGTATCAAAAATTCAATTGATTTCACGAAAACTCAATACAAAATTTGTCCCAACCTCAATTTTCCAATATTTCTTGCAGTTACCAGCACGAGAAAGGCGCTGGACAAACCCAATGCATGATGTGGCTGAAATATTGCCACTGTGGCATTTAGTACATGTAAATCCCAATCAGTCATTTATGTTTATGAAGGAAAGTCAGTTTTCTAGATTCCTGTGTACATTGTATGCCAGCTGTAGTCAGGAAGCGTTTGACTTGTTTTCAAACTCGAATGTTTGTCTTTTGTTTGTAGAAGAATTGAAGTTTTCCATGGAAGACCTGGAGTCACATCTGTCTTTGAAGCAGGAGATGACTTATGTCGATGCTGTCAACTTTAATGAGGAAATTGATACCCCATGCATGTAAGTCCCAGCTTTCTCACAATGGTGGAAATAAAATGAAGGTTTATAATAGGAGCCAGACCCAGTTGTTCAGCAGTGACATTTGCAGTAAAGTCCCGAAAGGATGATTTATCATGGTGATTACAGCCCCTTTGAGAGACAGCTTTCCATGCTATAAACAGTAGGCTGAACAAAAGTCCCATATTAAAGTTTCAGGTTAGAATATTAAAGAAAAATATTTCTGCCACATTTACAGGTTTTACTGTCACTACCATTATATCTGCCAAACTACTGAGGCAAGGTCAGGGATACTTCAGTGGTCAGATTGCGTTTAGTCCAGTTAACCGCTGACCTACTTTTTTTCAGGGGATAAGGGAATATATTTGGATATTAAGTTCTTGCGAACACTGTCCCCAAAACTTCACTCTTATCCTCTGTTTGTGAGTAGGGTCACTCGAATGTTGCACCGGCCTTATCACCATGGCAGACCGTACTGACGGCATATGTCGCCTAAGGACCTCTGACCGGCGTAACTTTACAACCGCTTTGAAAAACAGACCCCAGTGTTATAAACAGTAAAAGTTCCATATTAAAGTTTCATGTTAGAATATTAAAGAAAAGTATTAACATTTCTGCCACATTTACTGATTTTACCTTTCACATACTTTGTCATTCAGGGGTAGCATGGGTGCAAACAACAAGATTTTCTGGCCCAGGGCTGTGAGTAAAATCAACCAGAACTTGAGTAACCTACCATCAGATTCTCCAACCTCCATGATGTTTTAAATCCCATCCTGTGTCGCAGATGAGATTCTTCAGTTCCAGGGTCTTACCAATGTGTGTAAAACCACCAGCATTCATATGATACCACTGGGCAACAATTTAGGTTTATTCTAGTTGTTTTTTTTTCATTTCTGCCCCTTGGCCAGTTTTGGCTTGAGGCGAAGTATTGCCACTGTCCTGGACGACCCATATGATCGTCCTTCTGTCCGTCCGTCTGTCTATTTGTTCGATATAGAAATATATTAAGGTATCCTTAATATATATCTTTTTCTTTTGTCGTCTGTAATTAGAAGCCCATCAGAACTGGGCATGGTCTGACAATATTTTACATGTTCTGACCCTTGACCTACTTTGTCAGGTCCGAGTACTTAATTTACTTCAATGCCAATCCAGATTTCTACACCTTAGTTGCTGAAGCTTCTTCACAGAATAATTCTCAAGCAGGCCCTTTGGAATAGAAGAGAGGGTTTGACAATCAACTTCAGACCTTTGACCTACTGTCTTAGGTCAGATTTCAAATTTGGATAATCAGCATTATATCTCCTAAACCACTGAGTGAATTTTCAGTGAAATTTTTTTCTTGTGTGCATGTACAGATGAGAATAATTTTTTATCAGAGCAACTGATCTGTGACCAGCGTTTTCTGCGTCAGAGCCCGAGTTCATATTTGGCCTGAATTCACTACTGCTACATCTGCCAAACTACTGAACGAAGTTGAGGGATACTTCACTGACCAGATGCTCTTTAGACCAGTTAACCTCTGACCTACATTTCTCAGGGGATAAGGAGATATATTTGGATATTAAGTTCTTGCGAACACCGTCCCCAAAACTGCACGCTTACCAGCAGTCTATCCAATATTTGTGAGTGGGGACAATCATATTCTCGCGATCTATAGACGAGACTAAAATGTGCTCTTACATGCACGTTTGTGCATTGATATATGTCACAAAAATGAGGCAGCCTTTTTTGAAAGCTGCCAGAAAAAATCCATAATTTCAAAGTGCACGTGGAACAAAAATGAACAATGATAAAAGCATCAATTGCCTTCTACATAAAAAAGTGTAGATTAGGTTGTCTTGGAACCAGCCTTCTTGGTAGTATCCCAACCGATATGCATATGTGCCTTTTAGTAAGAAATGCAGTGAAGGTATTCTTTTTTTAACCTTTGCATTGGACTCGGATAAATCTCGAATAAGCAGGCGTTCACTGAGTATCGGGAAGCCATCATATTTCTTGCTACCATCATTGTTAAGCTACATTGTCTCCAGGAAAATCTGGAATTGCTAGATTCTAAAACCTAGTGGCACCTCCAATTCTTACCCTTGTTTAATACCTGAATGAGCATATCAAGCTTAATCTTATACTGTTGAACTACTGTAATTCACCTTAAGTTTGCCATGTATATGTGCACTTTCAGAGGAACACCAAGGTCGTAAAATGACGATTTTGACGGCAAAAATGTTTCTGATGAGAACTTCAACAAGCTTCAGATGCACTTGACAAAAAATGCTAAAACTTCAGGTGAAATATCTAAAGTCTGCATCACACCTGTTACGCATCTCAAGGTTAATTGCCTGATATTTCTTGAAGAAAAGGAAGAAAGTGTTGTTTTTTGTTTTTTTTTACTTTAATGAAAAATTTATGCACATTGTTCAAAATATTGAGACGATCACAGTTTTCTGTGAGATTAACATTTTTAGGTGTACCCAGTGAACAAATTCCGATGTGATAAAAGACATCGATCAAAAACAACATGGATTATTCTGTTATTAGCTCATTATCACAATTATTCAGGTTCCCTGTCAGACTTGGGATTTGGGGGGGGGGGGGGTTTGGCATTTTTTGTCACACCAGATAGTATGCTTAACACACACCAGTTGACACAGTCAGTTGTCATACTAAGACAGTCTTTTAGCACACGTTGGAATTGATATAGGCATTTAGCACACTGTGACAACCCTGCAGCACACTGTGACATTGATACAGCAATTTATCTCACTACATCACTCTAGTAGCACACTTTGATGTTAATATAGTTGTCACATGTGATAACTTACAAATTCATCACCACATTTGGACAGTTGTATGTTACGTTACAGCATGCTGACAATCCTTTATCACACTTAGAAAACCATACATTATGACATACATAACACACTTACAGTCCTTCGCCACATTTGGTCATACATGTATATATGGTTAGTTCTCTCACCAGTGTGAGTTCAAGCCCAGCTCTTGCTGACTTCCTCTCCTGTAGCAGTATTCTGACAGTATACTTCTCACAGTTCTCTGGAGTAAAGCATAAAACACTGATCAAAAAATAAATATTCCTTTGTCACATATCTTTGTCACATTCCTTACCACATTTGGACAGACACCTGTCACTTTGTAAGACCCAAAAAATCCTTTATCACATTTGGGCAATGTTTGATAATCCAACAAGTTTCCCATGACTAACCCTGTGGAACAATAGGCCAACCCCAAACAGGGACACAGGATCACAAAGAAATTTTTTTAGTTTTCTCAAACTTTTCAAACTTCTCTTTTCTTATGTCTCATCCTTATAATTGTGCAGCACCACTTGCATCAAACCTCAACCTATCACATCACTTCCGCCAATCACATCACATAACCTTGTCCATCACATAACCACTTCCGTCACACAACAATACCCTTTACATCTGACTCACCATCACATCACATCTTCTTCATACCACATGCCATTACACTACATTCCAGCATCCCCCATGTAACAACCCGTCACATTACTTCCATCATACAACAAGTCACATCACAACAACCTACAACACCATTACTGCCCATTACACAACAACCAAACATAAAACAACATCATATCGCATCCATGATATTATCCCTGTGCGTGATATCACTGCCTTTCGAACCATCAAAGCAACCCATCACATCACTGTCCACCAAAACAATCACATCACCACTCACTGCAAAACTGGCGTCCACAACACAATCCACACATCACATCACTGGCCATTACAACACAACCCACATCTCTGACCATGAAAACCATCATTCATTACATCACCACCATGCCATTACATTACCACCATGCCACTACATCACCGCTGTTCAACGCATCACAACCTTACTGCTCCAACTGGTCTCGAGAATTACTGGAACTGTAAAAAATATATCGCTTTCCTTTGGGAGTAACGGAATATGGGTGATAACTTCGATGATTGACAAAGCTGTGGTGATTTAGATTATAAATGAAAAAAGTTAAAAAAAAAAAGTGGAGCAGCGAAAATGAGGTAGTCTGTAAACTTAGACTAGATTTCATGGTGTAAAGGAGCATATATGATTGGTGGTATTTCACTGTGGAACACCATTGGTTGACTGTTTCCTCTGTGGAACACATTTTGTTGGAGGTGTTTCACTATGGTACAAAAGATGTTAGAAGTGTTTCATTATGGAGCACATTATGTAAAAAGTGTTCCTCTGTGGAACATGTTTAGTTGGAGATGTTTTCCTATTGTACACACCTTGTTGAAAATGCTTTTTCACTTGAGAACAGGTTTTGTTAAAGGTGTTTCACATTGGTACATGTTCTGATGGCGCTGGTGTATCACAGTACATGCCATGTTAAAAATTTTCTTACTGTGGAGGATGTATTTTTGTAAGTCTTCCACAGTGTTTCATAATTTATCAAAAGCCTTTCAGTATCGAACATGTTTTGTTAGATCTGTTTCACAGTCCATGAAGTTCATGTGTGATATTGTGAATGTGATTAGGAAATACGTTGTAATTTTGGTACACATGTATTTCAGTAGTTATGTCTAATGGTACTGGTAACCATAAATAGTGGTTCAAAAACTTAACATGTCCATGTGTTCAGGAAAATTTGTCCATGGTCAGTGTAGTGATGCGGTTACATGTATCGTGTAAATACATGTTTAGGAATTGACTACTATGATATCTTGAAAATCATTTTGATTACGTCCTTAACTAGATTTTCCGAATGTTGATGAAATGATGTGCAATATGAGGCATAATTTTCGACAAGGTGTTATTGTATTTGCTGAAGATCTTATTTTGCATAATTCTGTGAACAGTGTTTGAGAGCTAATGGACCAATAATAAAGCACTAATGTCATCGACGTGATCTTCTTCGAGTAAGCTCATCCCTATGATATCCTCAGAACTAACAGGCCTATTTTCATCAAGTAACCTTGGAGCTATTCTAGTTCCCAGAACTAATGTGCGGATCTGCACGGAGTAAACTCATCCATGTGATATCCCTAGACCTAATTGGCCAATCTTCCTGGAGATTGGTTTGCAGCAAATTTACTTGAGCATTAAGAACTTTTGGAATATATGAAAAGATCTACAACCTTTCTGTCGTGTTATCTCTAGAACTGTTGGGCAAAGCAAATGTGGCTTGAAACAAAATTACAAGGAAAGAAGTATATTTCTTTACACAACCTTTATTTAGGTCTTGGCTTCTGCGCTACTCTGCATAGATTACTCTCTGTATTTATTTATATATTTATTTATTTCCTGAAGGTTGTGTATTGAATCTCTGGTTCGTTTGCATTTTTTGGAGTTTTTTTATTGTTTATGCAAAAGGTAAATTTTGTGGTTGATAGACAGTTTCTTTTTATTCCGAAACATGTTTTAACCATGACCCCACAGATTGAAAATTGTGAAATGAAAAGGGGCCATTCTCTTGTCATTTCATTGAAAAACGTTATCACAAGTGTAGAGTACAAAGAATAGCTCTTTCTCAACATCCCTTATATCTTAATTATGTGAAATTGTAACCAGCTTAAGAATAATATTTGCGTTAAAGATATTGCTGCGATTGTAACAGGGCTGACCAAGGCCTAATGGAGAAGGCTTTGTGTTTCATTCACTCAGAGACAATTGTGTGGGATCATTCCTAACCTTGGAACAGCAAACCTCAGAGAATCCCCAGCCTTCATTGTTTTGGAAACCTTGGTGGCAGGCAGTTTTAAAGTTTCCTCCAAAGTCGATAAGGCATTTAAGTCAGCTGTCATGAAGATCACTCAAGATCACTTGATTATGTGCCAGTATATTCACCAATATGTTACACAATTTAAGCTCTTTGTCCCGATGAAGAAGACTTTTCAGTTATTTGCCAAAAGCGAACGCAGGTTTACTGCTGGCACTTAAAACACCCACAAAACTAACTCTGTATTCCTAAGTACGTATCGTGTTTAAACCAAAAAAAAAAAGGAAACTTCAAATACAGATTGTATTTTAGTTATAGTTCTGAATATAATAGCGCTTAAAACTGAAAACATGTGACATTTTGTACATAGTGAAGTATGCACATGTATATATGTAGGCTCCGTCTTCGGAAAATGATCGTCACGGGATTTTACCTGTTTTAACTTGTATTTACAAATGTACAATTTTTTTCATGAGATTTCATTTCACTGTTTGACCAGTGTAGTGTTACCTCAGATTGAGGGGGTGGGAAAGCACTGATTTGTCAGAAACCTCGAGACGACTCGTTTTCTGACCAACTGAATAGTGCCTTGAGTAGTAGAGATAAGAAAAATGGTGTATATGAAGTTATGTATTAGCAGACGGAGGACTGAGTGCCTTTACGAATTGGTTTCCTTGTCATTGATGTGTGTATGTTACAAAAATGTGTCATTTAATGTTTGGATTTTCACTGTGAAACCCTGAAATTTTGAATTTTTTTTATCACTCACCATTCTTGTTACTCACCAAAGGCCTAGGGGCAGATGTGGACTGGTTCTTGTTACAATGGCTAAGAGACAGATGGGGACTCAAGGTTCTTGTTACAGTGGCTCAGAGGCAGATGTAGACACAAGGTTCTTATTACAATGGCTCGGAGGCAGATGTGGAATGTATTGATTGTTGTACACAAATTAATTATTGCGAACATACATCATGTTTGTGTAATGGCACCTGATAAGTTGACAACATGTCTGCAACTTTCATCAATGCAAACAAAGTTTTTCAGGACATAAAGCACTGGGGTTTGTCTGTGATAGGGTGCCCCTGCTCTGAAAAAAAAACACGAAAACATACCGTGCAGCTTGTCATTTGTTGTTAATCAAGTTGGACTACGACAATCAGTAGTGTTGACTTCCTGTTCGAATATACAGTGCTGGTTTGTAGCATTATGGAAACTACAACGGTAACTCTTCAACGTGTCGTCGTTGGGTTAAGAAATATTTGTGGTTTTAATCACACAAATAAACATAAATCGATCTGGTCATTTAGATTGTCCTGCACATAATGAATGCCATTTGTAAATTTTAGCCGTTACTTACTGCGAAATGCTTTGTCCAGGACCACCGTATGAACCGGGTAAGATGATATGAAGGATTAATGTCAGACATATTGCCAACCTCTCTTCTCCACCTATGTTCATCTGTGTACAATGGTTATAATGGTAGTTTTTTGTGCCTGGGACATTTTCCCCCCTTTTCTGTGACATTGGGCAAGTTGTGAACACATATCGATTGTCATTGCGTATTCTTTGTTGTTGCTCATCCATTTGTTGAATTAAACCGAACGGGTTAATGTCGTGATGTTAGTCTCCTGTTTTCAGTCTTGTTTTTTCTTATGAACATCGATGAGTTGACCGCTTCAGTTTTCTAGATGTTACCTACGTGAGTAGAGCCGGCTGCGGTGTTGCAGTGGCCACTGCCTACGCCTTGTAAACGGTACATCCTGGGTTCAATCCCGGAGCGATAATACTTATGGCTTTAATATTGGTAATTTTGCAATAGACCACGGACTGGTGGCCACTGTGTGGTATAATGTGACAGTGCTTGGGGTTGTGTCTTCGAGCCAGCACTATAATTATGTGCATGTTGCCATTTGTCCTGGCTCGCTACAAGGAAACATCCTTATGAACTGAAATGTTGAAAGTGGCGAAACCCTTATCAAATTCGCAAATGAACAGAAGTGCCATTTATTATTACTATTATTATTATTATTATATATGACTTTCACAAGCCTGTAGCCCGGGGGAAACCCACGACCATCCGCAGGTTACTGGCAGACCTTCCCACGTACGACCAGACAGGAAGCTTTCACATTTTACACAAAAACATAAAACAGCTGGTGTCATTTGTCGGCAAATGATTACACGTAACCGATAAAATATGGCCTCTTGTCAGTTTATCCGTTACGGTTTTATTGTAATTGTCCATGTAAATGCTTAAATGCTAGCAACCTAGATGACCCTGGCACCATGGTTTCAGCAGAATTACATGCATGTTAAAAAATGCAGTGCAACTAAATTATTAGATGTCACTGTCTAATTACCCGAAGATGTATTGTCATCACATTTAATGAACAGTTACATCAAAACACAAAAAGAAGAAATATTTGATCTGTTGAAAGATTTGGTTTAATGTTAGTCACATCATGTTTCATGAAACACAAAAATACAGAAACAGCAAAAAGTGCCGCGCGGAGGTGTATACGTGGTGATAACGTTAGTGACTCATATCCGTTCAAATTCTGAGAGCAATCATATCGGTTTGAATTCTGAGAGTAACGGTTTGCCTTCGATGAACGCCTTGATATTGTCAGCGCAGAGCCGAGCCATCTGGGCGCGCCTGGCCAGTAGTGCGCCGGCGATGTGAGGCGTGACTATCACCTGAGGAAGAGTCAGCAGCACGTGGTCGCGTGGCAACGGCTCGGGATCTGTGACGTCAATAGCTGCACCACCGATTTCTCCGGACTGGAGGGCTTTCGCCATGTCGTCTGTCTTAATCAGCTTGCCTGAAAAAGGAATGCCGATCAGAATTGTTGCAGTATAATAACAGATTACAGTATGGGGAGAAAAAACACAGCAGCCAAATCCGGGCTTTGTTGCAGTGCAGTAAATTGCAATTACAAGAAATGGGTAAAAAAAAAATGCAGCTCTGTTTTGTATATAAAATTGGTGATATACGGCCTCCAAGACAAAACCAAATGACCCTTAACAAACCACCACCGTGTGATCGTAAGTCTGCCTAAGGCCTGTATATGTATCGTCTTGAATGAAAAAGTCACGCTGGAAAATAGTTGTAGTTTAAGCCTAAGATTAAAATTTGTCACGAGCGCATGAGTGACAACTTTAAAAACTAGCAGGCTGCTTGGATACTGATTAAATTCCAAACGTACCTAGAACATTCCGAGAGCCCTGCTTTTCCAGTGCCCTCATGCATGACGTCAATATACGCGTGCTTAATACCTGCTTTTCAGCATGAATATCAGATAAAGATGTGGGAATCATACATGAAGCCACTGGAAAACCATGACTCCCAGAACATCGCGTTTTTCCGACATCATGGGAAACTACTGACAGCCATTCTAATTTCTGACTTTATACTTTAGGCCTACTTTATTAGGTATTTAACGGGTTCTACTGAATGTTGTTTTCAAAATTGGTCTTGCGATTATTGGCCTTGAATGTCCATTATGACAGACGATTGGTGTATGGTATGCGAATGTCTGTTATGACACTTAAATTCAGGCCGTACTTTTGATGGTAATAACAGTATGCATGTAAGGCCTCTTTCTACAAGGTTGAGCCCAAATCTACTTTTGCAAGAGGAAAAGTAAGAGGTAAAAAGAGAATAGAAACAGCGATGCCACCATCAGTGACAAATTTTCCTCTCTGGCCGTACGTGGGAAGGTCTGCCAGCAACCTGTGGATGGTCGTGGGTTTTCCCCGGGATCTGCCCGGTTTCCTCCCACCATAATGCTGGCCGCCGTCGTATAAGTGAAATATTCTTAAGTACGGTGTAAAACATCAAATAAATAAATAAATAAAACAATAGATTGATCCCTAGTTATCGGAATGTCGGTTCACCCTCGGTGTTTTCGGGAAAATGTTTCATCCTAATGTGTATATGACTTAAAAATTAATCAAAAATGCACGAAAACGGAATGACAATGAAAACTTTTCATAAGTGGACGTGTCAGTTCAAACGTATGCGGCGAAAGGCGACTTAATGGCTGCATGGGCAACGCAAAAGCTTAGTATATAGTGACGGGCTTCTCGCGTCTCATGTCACGTTTACATTTGACGACGCACGACAACCTCAACCATGCACCATATTCAATCAGTGAACTCTGGGATTTCAAAGGACATAACAGGACCTGTTTGATTTGCCACTGCTTCCAGTACTTTGGAAAAGGAAGACAGTGTCACATTCCTGTCCCACACTTTAGTCATGAAGGGGCGTTCAGTGTGGATAATCGCAGCGCCCATATCCACAGTAACGAAAACCACTGGTTCCAAAAGGAATTATGTCAGAAATAATAACTGCATTTGGCCACATCACCCAAGAAGATGCACTGTCACGGGCAAATTAAGGTTACCGTATCATCCAAGCAAAGCCACAAACACCTTTTTTTATCAACGGAACTCTCAAACTCAGGTAAAATGAGTACACTAGTTATGGACGTTTAGGTAAAACAGAATACAAATATTTCACAAAGCTGGTAAGGTGCAAGGGAGGAGGAATCATCAGTTTTCAAAGACCCAGGGAAGATAATCGACATTTAGGCATGACACCCATATCACACTCGTATTATAATTCCGTTAATGATTTCCTATACAAATACAGATAGCACAGTCGCGCTTTGGTTGCAAATGTTAATTACAAATGCAGATGAATGTTTACATAATATAAAAGGCTACTGCTTTGAGAGTAAAACCAGAGCAGCGACGACAGTGTGACAGTTGGCAAATTGTCAAATGCTATCGGTGTCACCGACGTTTTGTCAAGTTACCTCAGTTATGGTTTTATTCTAACTGTTCATGCGAGTGTTTAAGAACCAACAACCCCCTAGCACCATGGCTTACACAGAATTAGGTAAAAACAAATTGCAGTGATGTTAAATGCAATATACTAGACGTCACTGGTCTAGAATTAATCAAAATGCTGTGTTGTCATCACATTTAACATACACAATACACAGCGACAGGAAAACGATGCAAAGGGACTATACCCGGATAAAGGGGAATTTGACACAGCCATGACACAGATCACCAGAGGCCTTGGCCCTCAGTTCATATTTGCCGAAAATTAAGAGTGTTATCAGGTTGTGGAATTTAGGAAACTTAATGAAAGTGAACGTCAAAAGTTATTACTCCAAAAATTAGCATGTGAAGTATATTCCATTAAATGCCTTCACTCTGAGTACACTTCTCTTGCCAGTAAATGCGGACCCGGAGTCGTTATGACAGTGTGAACTATTTTGGTTGAGCTGGTGAAATATTGATGAACTAGATTCTGCCTAATTGTCTGTGGCGGCGATGGTCAAAGCACGTCCGAGAGGGTCAACAACTGTTATTGTAGACAAGGACTGGCTACAGTTATTAACAAATTATGAGTGATGTCCTAAGTTGTGTTCTGTCCATTTTGACAACTTGAGAGATTTGAAAGACAACTGCATTGTTAGAAACCCAGTGCAGCGACGACTGTGTCATGGCTAGCAAAGGTCTAGCGTAACCAAGGTACTTAATGCGATATGTTGTCAATTTACCCCAGGTTAGAGATGCTTGCACTGAATGTAGGACATATACCGCCCGCGGACAATTTCCTCCCTTATCAATTAAACCTCTAAGCAATTCCACCACCACCCCCACCTCCCCTTGAACAATTACCTCCCCGACCTCGCGGAGGTTGCGGTTAATTTTAATCGGCCATCTTGGCCGGGTGGCGGAAAGTGCGGTTAAAAATGAACGCTATCAGCGACCATGAATGAATGAGTAAATATTGGGCAGTATTATAGGTCTGTTAAGTTGTTGACAATGTACTCGATACCTATTCCTCCAGGAACTGTCCGTTTCTCCAAATATGTCGTGTTTGTTGCTACCACAACATGTTATGACATAAATTAAACAGTTTTAATTACAGTTCATATTGACATTAATTCAAAGTATTTAAATAATAAGTTAAAATAATAATATATATGTATATATTAAAGTAATAATATGGTGTTGACTTTATTTATATATATATGTATTATTTTTATTTTCTTGTATTTATTTTTATATTATTGGAAATTGGCAGGGGGAAAGTGTCCAGGGGGGAATATGTCCGTACCCCGCCTACATTATACAAGCAACTTACACCCCTCTAACACCATGGCTGAATCAGAATTAGAGAAAAAGCACTGGTGTTAATTGCAATTTATTAGACGTCATTCGTCCAGATGTTCTCCCAGTTTTGAATACACAATACAACGAAAAAGCAATCTCATGAAAACAGTGCACAGGGACCAGGCCTCAGGGATGCTTCGCCCGACAGCAGATTCACGGTTTATGCAAAAATACAATAGCCGGTACACGTAACCGGTGAAATCTGTTCTTTGGTCACTTCATCTCAGTTTATTTATGTCTACATGGATAGCTTGAATAACTGTTCAGGTAGAAACGTGTTTACTATCCGTTGCCCAATATTACACTGTTGTGGCTGGTCCGCTCTACTCCCCACTGCTGTCCAGCCGTTTCATAGAAGGTTCATGTACATGACCACGGCGAAACACACAGCAAAATGAATGAATTTAGTGTGCAATTTTTGTATTTTACGTGAGTTATGCCGAAGTCTGATTTGATTCTTATTTATATTGAGCAGTGGACAAGCGCTTGTGTCTAGTGCTCGTGGCAAATGTATTAAACGAATACAGGATGTTCAATTTACCTCGTCCTACATTGACAACAATGGCTGACTTCTTCATGACCTTGAACTCGGCCTCTCCCAGAATTCCCGTGGTTTCCGGTGTTACTGGACACACTGTAATTACAAAGTCCGACTCTTTGAGCATTTGGTGTAAATCGGTGTAGTATGTTGCTGATACCGCTTTCTCATCTTCGTCAGATCTGAAAAGAAATTTCAAAGTGTTAAGTTTTTGTTTGATTGGATGAGATTAACGTTTATACAGTTGACAAATTACATTATTGCATACGGCCTGATGCCAATGTCGGTGGGAATTTCCCGTTCGCATTCTTGAAAACAAGGGCAAAATACCAATCAAATATCAACGGGAAAAAACTTTAAGATATATTTTTTATTTCTGGTTTCACTTTCGGCCTCATCGCCTTACCTTAACCTTATTCGGTACTTCTGTCTGAAATTGGGTGCTAATTGCGCCAGAGTAAGCCTAAAAGTCATCATTCCGAGGTATTTTGGATTGTTACTTATCATCTGGTTCCGAACTTGGCACTGAGCCCAGAGGTTTGCGGAATGTACAGCTGACTTACACAATAATTTCGTTGTTTCATTTATTTATTTATTTGATTGGTGTCTTACACCGTACTCAAGAATATTTCACTTATACGACAGCGACCAGCATTATGGTGGATGGAAACCGAGCAGAGCCTGGGGGAAACCCACGACCATCCGCAGGTTGTTGGCGGACCTTATCACGTACGGCTGGAAAGGAAGCCAGCATGAGCTGGACTGGAACTCAAGGCGACCACATTGGCGGGAGGTTTCTGGGCCATTACGCTTCGCTAATGCGTTAACCAACTGAGCCACGGAGGTGCCACGTTGTTGTTTCATATAAGAGCCATTCGTGTTATGAAATCACCGTTTTCGCGCTAGAAATTGCAAGAGTCGTGAATATTAAAATGCTCCCTAATTAATATGTATCTCACACTCCCTAATGAATATGCATATAGGCCTGTAATTTTGATAAACCAAATAAGGTTTATCAAAATACATGTATACCATAATGAATACATACACAACACTGTAAGCATATAGGCTTGTATGTTTATCTATATTTAAATGTAAATGCTAAGTAAATTTAAATTTACACCATGGATTTTATTAAATAAGCCAAAGAGGTTCTACGAAGCAACGATGTGAATTACTAACACCATTTTTATCGATACATCTGTGTGTCTATGTATTTTTTTGAAGCTGTATGAATTATGTCTGTTCGACATTTTGATGTGACTTGATGTGAAGTTCCTAATGTGTTATCCTATTACACTCTGGCAGTGACAAAACGAGTTTAAAGAATTAAGCGCGTAGGATGCTCGGGCTGTGAAGGTGCGTGAGTCTGGAGATAGGGGATAAATGTGTCTTTGGAGAGGGCGTGGGTTAAGGGGTGAAGCTTCCTAGTGTTTGTAGTAGCAGTAGCCAGAGAGAGCTTCCCATTGGCTAAGATGATACAAAATTGGACTATGGGCAGAGAGATCAGATTTGAATCCATTTGAATGAAACACCCAGTTTTTAAATGGCATCTGCCACCTTACTGTTGGATAGCGAAGGGTGAACTGCTCGCGGCAAACTGTGGAGTCAGTGTGTAGTATAATGTTAACGACTGACGGTGGCAATAACATATTTGCTCCTCTGTGACCGTATCGATCATGTAAGAGGTCAGATTCCCGCTGTTACACAAACCAAACACAGACAGACTGCTTTGTTTTTCCTGTGTAAAGTCGATTCCAATACGTCTTCTGTTTCTCTAAGTAACAGGCGAATCTCGTTGTTTTCAAGTTTATACATGACATGGGTCACATTTTCACTGTTTTGTTCTTCATTTGGTTAAGGTTACTAGAACAACTCAGGATATTTCGTTTTGATTAAAATTAATTTGCAAACGAATTAATGACGAATTTTGTCACACATAATGCTCCTCTGGAGATTTTGGTCTTTTTCTCCCTTTCCATTTTTGAGATGGTTGCGTGGTGAAATACTTTTATTTCTCGCTTATTTTTTCCACATAATGCTATGAAAGTTGGCACACATGTACCTAAATACTTAAGCTTTTTATTGATACCTTTTATTACTTTTAAAGATATCAGGAAAGAACATCAATATTATATATAAAAATATTTTTGAAAGTTTTAACTGTAAATGATCACTCAGAACAATCTAAGATGGATATTAAAAATGCGTGGGACAGGTTTTAAGATTAAATAGTAAATTATCAACTTGGGTAAGAAATATTTGAAATTTTTATTTTGATTAGTATTAAAGTTAGGTAAATTTTGAAAGCTTTTTTTTTCAGATAAGCAATCTTTTAGTTTTCAGAAAATATATACATATGGTCACATTTTATCAATATTTTGGGCTAGACAAGCCAAAATGTGAAATTTTGGTTACGAGGGGTTGTAGTACCCTTAAACTCACTTTTCCTTCATTGTATAAGCTAATGCCAGGAAGTTCAGCGAGCACCCCATGGTGCTGACCGTCCTCGTATAAATTAAATATTCTTCAGCGTAAAACATCAATCAAATAAATAAGGTCATGCACCTATGCCTTGCACAGAATCAAAGATCAGACAAATATTGTTGTTACACAGTGTTATGCACTAATACAAGAGTAATGCAATACCCACCGTGTAACGTGATAAAAGTTTCCGTGTCTCCGCTTACCGTACGAACAACCAGCAGGGAAATTACCAAATGAGAAGGCTGTTGAGGTGACACTTGACAAGGGATAGAGAACCCCGTGACCAATCCAGACAAGAGTTAGAGAACCCCCGTGACCAAACCGGGCAAGAGATAGAGACCCTCTGCGGCCATTCTGGACAAGGGGTAGAGAACCCCAGCGACCATACTGGACGAGGGGTACAGAACGTCCGCGACTATTCCGGACAAGGGGGAAAAGAACCTCAGCAACGATACTGGACAAGGTATAGAGGACCTCCACGATCATTCTTGACAAGGAGTTGAGAACTTCAACAACCATACTGGACAAGAGATAGATACCCTCTGCGACCATTCTGGACAAGGGATAAAGAACCATTCCGGACAAGTGATAGAGAACCTACGCGACCATACTGGACATGGGATAGAGAACGTCCGCAACAATACTGGACAAGGGATAGTTAACCTGTGCGATCATTCGGGACAAGGGATAGAGAACGTCCGCAACAATACTGGACAAGGGATAAAGAACCTCCACGACCATACTAGACAAGGGATAGAGAAGCTCCGCCACCATACTGGACAAGGGATAGAGAAGCTCCGCAACTATTCTGGACAACGAATAGAGGCCCTCCGCGGCAACAGTGGACAAGGGGTAGAGAACCTCCGCAACAATTATTGATCAGGGCTTAGAGAAGCACCGCAACCACATTGGACAAGGGATACAGAACCTCCGTGGTCGCACTGGGCAGGGCCTGGAGAAACTCCACGCCCACAGTGGGCAATGACTAGAGCACGGCACCTCCGCAACATGTACTGACCACGGGCTAGGGATCCTCCGAAAAGACATTAAACAAGGGCTAGGGAACCCTTCGGCCTCACTGACTAAAATCTATAACGAACCTTTGCCGCAAATACTGTGTATTAAAGTATTTTGGCCACTTATCACCTCCTTGCTAATTGCCTAGTGAATTCGCCGTGTGAAATATTTTATCTTTAAAAACGCCGGATATTTACCTCCTGAATTTGTCGTAGTACAAGATCTTCATGTTGAATCCCCCGAAAGCCATCTGGGCGATGGAATATCCGATCCGTCCTAATCCAATGATGCCCACCGAGGCCCCATTGACGGGTACCCCGCACACCCAGTTCTGCTCATAGCGGTAGTTATCACCTACTTCCTGGCTGTGGGCGTATTTGTATCCTGAAATAAACCGAAAAAATAATATGACATATTGGCTTCTTTAGGCATCAAATCTTCAAGCGTGATACAAAGGGGTCCAAAGCTGTGTGCTCCATTGTTTTTTCTTGGATTACGTCACCCTTCTAGGCGCAAGTGTGCTCAGAAAGCACGTAAGTAGTGCACAACCACTCCAGCGTCATAACAGAAATCGACGTTTGCGATTTGGACCCTTTTGTGTACCCCGTCAGGGTCTCCCATTCTAACTGTATCCCATCAAGGGGCATGCGTGAGCGAGAAAATTAGCGCGCTAGCGCAGCACAATAGCTCAGAACCCTTTCACTAAGGAGGTCCATGAGTTAAAGTCAACCTCATGCTGTCTTCCTCTCCGGTCGTCCGTGGAAGGTCTGCCGGCAACCTGCTGATGGTTGTGGGTTTCCCCGTGTGCAGCCAAGTGGGCCAGTGTGGTCCCGGCTGATCGGCTGCCGCGACCCTCAAATCAGCCGAGTCGACCAGTGAGGGTCCAGCTGATCCGCTGCCGCGACCCTCACTTCAGCTCAGAGGACCAGTGGAGATCCTCACTTCAGCCGAATGGACGAGTGGGAACCCGGCTGATCCGCTGCCGCGGCTCCCATTTCAGCCAAGTAGGCCAGTCTAGGCCGGGCTGATCCGCTTCCGAGACCCTCACTTCAGTCGAGTGGACCAGTGGGAAAAGGGGAGGGGAGGGGACTGAGTGGGCCTGTAGGGTCCGGCTGATTCCCTGAAGAGTGGGGGTGGGGTGGGGTGGGGTGCGCTCGGCTGATGCGCTGAGATGAGCCCCGAAAAACTGAAGGAAAGGTAAAGATTAACATATGAAATTCGACATGACAATGTGTACCATTGAACTCAACCAACAAGCATGCAGCGCATTTTTACAGATAAATAACAATGAAACATTATGCCTGATATCCAAAACTACAGACATTTGGTAAGTTATTGACGAACTTAACAGGATGATGAATGTTCTCCGGTAAAACACATAATCACGGAATCATATAAGGCCTGGGAATATATTTGTATTATAACTGTTTTTTATACTGCTGAAACTGTTGTATTTCTCACGCTCCATACATTTAACTCACGTTTACAATTTGGCAAGACTTTTTAAACAGCAGCTGACCGTCGTCGTATAAGTGAAATATTCTTGAGTAAAGCGTAAAACACCAGTCGGATACATAAATAAATAAATTCTAAGCAGCAAGGTTAAGTTTAAACATAGCATCTACAATGTCAGCACTGAAGTACGACAAGACTCTGTAGGATTAAGGGAAACGTATTTTTGAAGCACACAGATTTGACATGTTGACACCACACTAGAAAAAAGTTCCAGGTCAGTGAATGGAAGAGTACAGATATGTATTTCTGAAAGCCAAGCCAGGAAGAATGAAAAAGATGTCAGATTTACGCCGAATATTAACAGTTTTATTGATTTAATCGCAGATAAAAATTGAAACTATACATCAAACATGACCCGTGGCAGGCCATGTTGCGAAGCGATGGTGCGAAGCGATGGGATGATGTTATCATCGTATTATTTCTTGGCACAATAATGTTGCTGCCAACAAAACGAAGCCATTATACAGTTACGCACATGTAAACATTTGGTTATGGTTGTTCAACTTAAGATCAGTTTGCGTTATCATTGTAGTCACTGTTAGGGTGCGAGTTAATTTGTGGGAAGCAGATGTTTAATTGCTTAGTGTTGAATTTTTAAGCATTATTGCAAGTACATAATATGAGACAAAACCTGAACATAATGACAGACTTTAACAAGACAAGTACCGGTACCCCACATGCGGCCCCGTGTTGATGGTGTCGTATAAACTTCATAGTTTGTTATGGTCGTGTTGAATAAGATCCCCACGTTGCGTGTCAGAACGGTAGCCAGAGATAATATTTATATGACCGCGTGGAATAAGATACCCACGTTGCCTAACTGAACGGTGGCCACAGATAACATTTGACTAACCACAACTTCGGAAGTAGCATGTAACACGTACTATTTGGATTTCTGATTAAATTCAGTCGTCTAGAACATTCCATGTCTTTCCATCTTCACTGTCCTCACGATATATTTGCCTGCAATAGTGCCGAAGTGACGTTAAGCCATGACCACTGATTCATTCATTCCATCGTCAATGATTGAAACTGTTGAGAGTTTCTCTTTGTATGAATCCATTACAATTTCTTATTTTATGTACAGTTTCCTACTTCTTTGAAGGTTTGTATTGAACGTTGTTTAGGAAATTGCATTGCGTAGCGATTATTATATTGACTCAAATCAACGTCTACTCTTCACGGTTGGTCGGCGTATGGAATATACGAAGGTCTGTTTTGACGCCTATACAGATTTATATGAACAACAGCTGCTCAAGTAGACATCGTGTCTGTCCTTCAAGCCAGTTATATACCCGTTCCCTGGCTAGCCTCGGAACCAGAAAACAGCTCCACCAATGCCGCAAGGAGGCCACAGCCTCTATGCATTGCAATAGCCCCTGAAGGGCACTCGACCACTCCGCAGTGTACATGTCAGTATCAATACATGGCTAGATCAGTTTACATTCCTTCTTAGCGTAGTCACGTATCCATGGCGATCATTTCGACGATCTTACCACATTTGTCTTGCCCTATTATCGACAAATCTTCTTGTTTTTATCTTTGCTATTTGTATTTCTTTTGATTTGATTTATTTGATTGGTGTTTTACGCCGTACTAAAGAATATTTCACTTATACGACGGCGGCTAGCTTTATTGTGGGAGGAAACCGGACAGTCCCCGGGGGTAGCCCACGACCATGTTGTTTGTAAGAGATCAAGTTTTCCTCCGTCGTGGAAAAAAAGCTTTCTAACTCTTAGTTTGTGAACCTTGACACGTTGGCCTGGAATGAGGTCAGTCACGTGTCTATAAAATCTAAAATATAAAACGTTGTAAGAAACCTCTGAAAGGACAGTTCGTTATGTATTTATATCAATTCCACATTTCCAGTTCTCTACGTGGCGCTGGACTATCTGAGATATCCTTTAAATGTGCGTATCGGGAGCTGCTCAACACGCAGTTCCGTAGTATTTCAGATAATTTATTTACTTACTTTATTTTGATTGGTTTTTTACGCCGTGCCCAAGAATATTTTACTTATGCAACACTGAGCAGCATTTTGGTGGGAGGAAACCGGGTAAGCTGAGGGGGAAGCCCACGACCGTCCATACGCAGTTTTTCAGTCAGACTATTTCACATAATGGGATCAACACTCTCTGATCAGCGCTTTATTTTACTGAAGGACTATACTCCCCGATAAATCACAGCAATATAACTATCGCCTTGTAATTATTACACACACTGTGGGATACGACACAGCCAGAGAGAGTGGCCACATTGCATCCTTGCCACGTGAGCTGGGAACACGTGGCAAGCTGCTCGATCACATAATATACACCCACAGCAATCTCGGCAGTCTGCAGTGGGCGGCTACCTGTACGTCAGCAGTTCGATCTGATTTCACTGCCTAGCCGGGGATTTGTCAGGCGTGTTTTAGAACTGTATTGCGGTGGCCAACCTTGCCCTTCTCAACAGCGCAGGATTGTGCCTCGAGACACAGTGTATATATATATATATATATATATATATATATATATATATATATATATATATATAACAATGTGTAAGACTTAGTTGGTTTGTGTTTTATATTCTATGCGCGCAGAATTTCTATTATTATTATTATTATTATTACAAATTTTCCTTTAATTACAGGTGTGCATGCTATAAGATGGTGGTGCTCGAAGAGTGCATTTAAAAAGATAACAGGCCTACTAGCGACAACCTGAGACTGAGCTAAGCTGTCCTTCGAAGAAGACATATAATGACACACATTTCTTATTTCCACGTGTTCGTCACCGTGATTTGACGTTAAACCCAAATCAATCACCACTGGTTACAATGGCCACACATTACGTAAATACGTATCAAAATACGTGAACATCGCAAATACCGAGCCTATCTCTAAGACGATTGTCTTCGGGCCCACTCAAACGTTCACTTACGAAAGGGTGCGAACAATCGCTCGTAATCATCGTCAATCTTGGCCGACAAGTCGTGGGGGCTCGACGAAGAATCGCAAACGATCTCCATTAATCCTACGCACTTTTTTGCTTATGAATGATTTCATATAATCATACGAGAAGTCGTGGGGGCTCTTGATAAATCTGAAGATATGACCAGCCATCGCAGTCGAAGTGGTTCCAGGTGGTCTTGGGTGCAAGCAAGCAGCATGTTTGTCGTACGAACTGCGCAGGAGAATCGCAAACGATATCCTTTAATCGTACGCACATCTGTACCACAGACTGACTCTGATTCCATACAATTCCAAACATGTAGTTGGAGCTCTGGGTGACTGTTCGTTGATATTATACGCGCCCTCTCCCAGACAGTAACATCATCACGATGAAATGCCACACGTGCTACATGATTTTTGTATCCCACATATTATGCAAAGAATAAAATTTTACTATGAATTATTCAGAGCAAAGCAGGTAGAAATATATAAGGGTACCGGCACCACCAAATGGCCAGCGGCTAAAGCGTGCATTAACCCAGCACCGTCGCCAAGCTATGTTACATCTTCCAAACCACATTTTCACATAATTTTTCCTCAGTTGCTTAGGAGAAAAATCATGTATGGAACTGACTTTAACTATGTGTAGCCATTGGTATGTGTTCATTTTCATGTGACTCAGAGCCTTCTCACTGTCGTTTACTTCAGTTCACATCTTTCGTCCATTAAGATAGTAGTTAGATTTGTTTTCTTGTTTGCTTGCTATTTTACACCGTCCTCAAGAATATTTCACTTATACGACGGTGGCAAGCATGATGATGGGAAGAAACCGGGCAGAGCCCGTGGGAAACTCACGGCCACCCGCAGGTTGCTGGCAGACCTTCCCACGTGTGACCGGATAGGAAGCCAGCATGAGCTGGACTGGAAGTCACAGCGACTGCATGGTGAGAGGTTTCTGGGTGATTACGCTGCGCTAACAAACTGAGCCACGGAGGTCCTCACTCTTTAGAAATTGTTTAAAAATTGCTCTTGCCACAATCTGCTTGGGACCTGCAATGTAGTTTTACAGTCCACTAAAGGTAGATAACACGGATGCCATAGATCGAGAGCAGTGATCGACTGCTTTCATTTCCATTTATATGTTTATTTGTTTCACTTATACGACGGCGGTCAGCATCATGGTGAGAGGAAACCGGGCAGAGCACGGGGGAAACCCACGGCCATCCGCAGGTTGGGCTCATTTTCGTTTTAGCACAAGGAATCTTCAAGATTTTTCCACTGCTCTCGAGGTCCTTGTAACAGCCAATGGTCAACAGCGTTTCTCTAAACGTGTGGTTTACTGATAAAAAGAATAACTACACATATTAACCATGGCGGTGTGATACCTGTCGTTGGCAAATGGTCACATGTAACCTGTGAAATCTGAAACCCCAGCTGAGGCCTCATTCCAACCGTTCATAAAAATAAATAAAAAAAAGAAAAAGGAAAAAAAAAATGCAACAACTTACATGTTCCGTAGCTCCAAGATTTACATGAATAGAATTGGGTAAAACTGCAGTGATGTTAATTGCAATTTATTGGACGTCATTGGACTAGAATTACTATAATTACTAATGGCAATCCTTCCTGACAACGACAACTGCAGATGTTACTTCCTGACAACAGCGACATCTGATGGAGGTCCTTCATGATAAGAGCAACAACTGATGACGGTCCTTCCTAATAACTGCGACAACTAGTGACGGTCCTTCCTGACAACAGCGACAACTGATGACGGCCCTCCATGACAGCAACGACAACTGAT
This sequence comes from Acanthopleura granulata, assembly GCA_016165875.1. Taxonomy (NCBI): domain Eukaryota; kingdom Metazoa; phylum Mollusca; class Polyplacophora; order Chitonida; family Chitonidae; genus Acanthopleura; species Acanthopleura granulata. The sequence continues at coordinate 12,421,361 of JABBOT010000011.1, read as the reverse complement.
GACGGTCCTCCATGACAGCAACGACAACTTATGACGGCCCTCCATGACAGCAACAACAACTGATGAAGGTCCTTGACAACAGCCACAACTGATGAGGGCCATTCCTGGCAACGGCGACAACTGATGACGGCCCTTCCTGACAAGAGCGACAACTAATGACGGTCCTCCCGACAGTTTTTTTTTTTTTTTCAGTTATGGCCCATATGTCTCCTTCGGGTTAGATCAAATTATAGGTAGATTTGTCTTGATTTTATGTCCATAAAGTTCTGTATACAGATTTGTTTTAGTAGTAGTCCACAAACTCAGAAAACACTTGTTTTAGCATGTTATAGATGGAGAGAATCAGTGATATCAGATAGATCAGAAAGTGTCCATGTCACTGCATAAGTTTTCTTGCCGCTGGATGGGAAAAATTCAATGCGTGACCGTTAAACTTAAATTTGAAATTTAAATGAACGTATTATATGAATCTTCCACTGGATTCCTTAATTGCATGGGGAGATGAGATGGCCGTGTTAGTGCTGCCGCCTTAACCAAGGCAGTTGGATAGGTTCTTCTAAAGATGACTCTCTTTGGGGCTCTCTGTTTGTCAAGCCTGAACTTTTTTGGTTCACGTTTGGTACACGAATCTTGGGTTGGAAACATCCAAAACTGAGTTTTACCCTTTCCCAGTGATGCTATTATAGCAGCTAGCAGTGGTTTCTATGGCCCAGGTCCAGCTCATGCTGGTTTCCTCTAGCCATACGTGGGAAGGCGTGCCAACAACTGGCGGAGGGCCGTGAGTTTCCCCACGGGCTCTGCCAGGTTTCCGCCTACCATAATAATCTACTGACTACCCTTGTAAAGGTGAAATATTCTTGCTTTCGGCGTAAAACACCAATCAAACAAATAACTGTAGCAGCCAGCTTCAAGTTCAGTTCGCGAAACATCATTTGCAGGTACCTGTGCATATAACGCACAATCTGTGCACCATACAACCTATGATGTCTAGAATATTACGTAGAGTTCACACATGTAGTTGTTACCTGAATAAATTACTTGCCACGCGGTTGGCGATAGCGCTGTATAGTCATGTGATGAACCCAACCTGGCCACCTGCCAAATCAGGCGCCGCATGCGTGTAATTGAGCTCCTGTGATATGGGCAATCGTTGCTACGTGATTGTTAAATCCTGACGTTCGCTTGATAAGGCTTGCGTTTGTTTTTATTATGTGTAGAGGTAGTGAGTCATCCATTCTGATCACCTGTTGTCTTCACTAATGGTGCTGTTAAAGTGAACATAAAGTCAGTCACTAAACCTGAATTAATTCCCAAAGAAGCCGCCCAGTGGTGGTGTAAAGGTTTTATAAAAAAAAATGGCCATGTCAAGGAGGGAGAGACATTACCTGCTATATGATGTCTTACGCGCAATTCTAATGCGCTGATCGATTCTCAAGCCTAGGACAGACAGGCGCCATCTACTTTGTTATATTACGTATATTGGCGTCTTGCCAAATCTTGTACCCGTCACTATCTGGCCAAGTTGGACTCTTCCACACAGAGTGGACACATTACAGTCATAAGTTGCCGTTCCCTTCAAACCAAAGAAAAACAACTCCCATGCACGCATTGGTCGAAATGGATCCCGTAATAACTGCGTAAGGTGTCAGCTTTAATGGAAAAGCCCACCACGGATTTTTAAATGAAACATCCCCATCAATCTCTATAGCTTGCTCCCCCGATATTCTTGCATTAAAGTCGCTCACTTCCACACTATGGACTGTAGTTGAGATGTTTGTATGTGTAGGGTAAAAGTTTGGTCGATTTTGATTTCAGGTGTGTTAGTTATCCTTTGATCTTTCCAGTAATATGACTGAGATAAATGCTGGAAAAACGAACGCGGCCATTGTGTCAGGATTGATGAAATTCATGCCTAATAGAACTATTTGGATGAACAAATATGCGTCTTTGCGATATTTATTTATTTATTCGATTTGGTGTTTTATTTGGTGTTTTACGCCGTACTCAAGAATATTTCACTTGAAGGAAGCGGTCAGGATTATGATGAGAGCCAACAGGACAGAGCCCGAGGTAAGCCCGCCACCATACATCCGCGCAGATTGCTCGCAGACCATCCCACGTTCGACTAGAGCGGAATCGAGCTGGAGCTGGACTTGAACTCACAGTGACTGCATCGGTGAGAGGTTCCTTGGCCATTTCGCTGCACTACAACGCGCGCTAATCCCCACGAAGGACTCTGTGGTATTTATGTCATGTATGTATGTATTTGGCTGCATATAGACGTATGTATTTGCGGTATTTATTCATGTATATTGGCTCAGTATAGATGTATGTATTTGTGGTCCTTATGCCATCCAGATGCGTTTGGTTGACCACGTGTCTTCTTTAGTCAGTGCCCTGTTGTGCCTTGCAGAAGTGTTTGGTTGGACAGTGGTATTTGCGCTATTTATTCGTGTCATGTACATGTATTTGGTTGAACATTCATGTTTCTTTCGGGTCATTTAGATGCGTTTGATTGAATAGATGTATCTCCTATAGAGTGTAGCTATAGAATATTTACGTCACGCTGACGCTTTTGGTTGGACAGTTTTATTTATTTGTCATACTTATGCTAGATATGGTTTTTGGTTGAACAGCCGTATGTCCTTGTAGTATTTACGTGGCGCAGATGTCTGTTTGAGTAAATGAACCGAAGAACAGATGTGTCTCTGAGAGACAAAGCCTACCTAAATTATATGCGCTGGTTCCAAGCATCTCGCTATATATCAATAAAAATGCTTTATTCCATGCAGGGATAAGGCTTGATTTTACGCTGTCGACTTTCATTTCGTTATCCTATGATTACCTGCTGAAAGGAATCTCGCTATCTTGTTACCCATTCCATATGGACCGTCTGATAACAACCACATAACCACGCATATTTGACACGTGCTGACCGAATGGCAAAAAGAAAAATAGGCCAATGGGCGAGAGATATCCGTTCACCAATGTGGTGTTGAGTTCAGATCTCACTGCCTCCACTACGTTTTTTTTTTCTTGCGGAAAGGTGGGCGATATCACCACACATACAGATGAATCTCAGATTACAGATACAGATGGCGATGCCTTATGTCACATGTTTAGGTAAATCTCCTGCAATGTGCATAAGCCTACCTTTGACGATGTTCCTGGCTGAAGCCAGCATCAAGCCTATGGCGAACTCTGCCACCACCGGGTCGAGGATTCCGGGAGAGTTACAAAACTTGATGCCCCGCTTGTTATAGGCTCTGACATCCACCCTCTCCACGCCGACGCTGATGCTTGTAATGATCTGTATGTTCGGAAACACCGAGTCCAACTTGTCTAGCAGGCCGAAATCATTACCTCTGTTAAAGACGGCGGCCACAGCCTTCAACAAATCACAGGACACGAAATGTGAAGAGTACTGTATTTGGTTGTGGTAGTTTTAATATTGGCTTTGCGACATAAGCCCAAGTGATTGACATTTTATGAAGGCGATTAGATGGCGCAAAACAATTAGAACCCGTATAAAAAGCAAAGCCCAAGCGCGGGAACTGTACTCGAACTCGGGGCGTCCTGTGCCATAGGCTGTGATTTACGGTTTATCATGCTTAACAGCTCGGCCATTAGCTCTGACACAGCCAACATATCCAGTAGTTATTTACTACAAAGTAATGACATAAACTTGACTGAATGAATGAAATATTATTTAGTAAAACACCACTGAAATAACTAAATATATCAGGGGTACAACTGATCTAAGTGAAAAAAAATTTCTAGGTGTTCAAAAAACGCCAAATAAGACATAAATTCTTCTTTGATAATTATTCTGAACAAATATTATTACCTGTCTTGATTCTTATGAGAAATTTTTTTTTGTGGTAGAAAGTGTGGTCCTGCTTGAAAGTCATGACAATAGTTTTCGAATTCTTTTGTCGCAGAATGTAAAAAGAGTTCGACTGTGTCATGTGACTTATCAAAAATGTCAGACAATTTTGTTGATTTTAATTTACCTCTCTCGCCGTGTTAGGGAGGCATAAACGACCTCTTCTTCATTCAGGAGAATCTTAAATTAAAAAAATTCCAGCTCCTTAATTCTCCCTATCGCACGTCTAGTCTAATTAACATTTTTTGAAACGTTTCTTAAACGCCCATGTTATGTTAAATGTAATCCGAAATAGTTGCCTAACATTTTTGATAAGTCACATGGTACAGGAGGGCTTTTCTTGCCTTTAGCGATAAAAGAGTTCGAACTCGAAACTCCCCTATTGTCTTCAACCTCAGTAAAGAAGTAAACTTCTAAAAAACCTTTCCCCGCATAAAGTAATTCAGGTCCAAGCTGAACAGCCTATTGTTCATTCCTGTCATTGCGATGACGTTTTATCGCCAAACGCTTGACGTATTATTCATGCATTGCAAGAGAACAGCAGTCAATACAGCTTGTGCCAGAGTCACCATAACGCGATAAAGATACCTCGTCAAGACATTTTACCCAACCATACATGGATACAGCGTTCAATACAGAAATATGTACGCTGCCATATAAAAACCACCTTTAAATAAAGTACAGATGGCCTGAAATTTCATTTTATGCAGATTCCAAAAATGGTTTTCATTATTTCTTTACACTTGTTTGCTTGGAATAAAATGCAGAAAACATTCTATTTTTACCATGGAAATTTTGGGCTATATTAAACAGAAACACAGTGACGTCACAGATTCTTTCCTGCTGCTAAACATGGTGCAAGTGTTTTATTTCCGCATTGAATAGACATGCAGGAGTAGCACTACATGTATATTCATGTAGAACGTAGACGTATATACATGTATATATTTGGCAATCAGCTGCTGAACCATGTATAACATTACTGTTCTCTAGCCTGATCAACATGGTTCAAAAAGTCTATCGTAGCGCTTCAATCTTTATTCCGTTTTAATCACTGTAAAAAAAAATCAAAAAAAAAAAAAACGGCCGAAAAAAAATGAAGACCATATTTAGAATCATCCCGAAAAGGCCTTTCAGACGATGTGTACTTTGTTTAAAGGTGGTGAGTTCTTTATAACAATTTTGATTTCAGTTTCATTTACCTTTTTGCCAAGTTCCGGGTTTTTCTCGACGTCACGTGACCAGATGATGTCAAAGTAATCTCGGAACTGTTCAACATATTCCGGACGGACTCCCCACTCGGGATTTTCATCACACAGACTGTTCATCAAGACACAAGGACGAGTAGAAGCCATCTTGGATGAGTAGTCACGCACTGGTCGAGAAAAGAGTGCAAGATTTATTTATGATTAAACAATAATTACATCTGGTGTGAAACTTTCATTTCTACAGGGATACGAATTAGCCTTATCATGGTTTTACCGTCGCATAGCTGCCCCTTTCTTGGCTTTCGCCTGCGTATAGTTGGTCATATCCCAGCTCTTTCCCGTTGTCCTCATCATGGCTTTCGCGACACCACACTCATTACGGCTTTCCCTTTGTTATATTCTGCCCTTAGGGTGGTTAACCCTGCATAACCAGCAATTTCCTTCGAAACTTTGACCATATCGTGGCCCTTATCATAGTTTTCCTTCATAATGGAGCCCTTGTCGTGGTTTTCCCTTCATAATGCTGCCCTTATCATGGCTTTCCCTTGGTTATATTCTACCCTTACGGTGGCTTTCCACTTCCATGTCGTAACCCTGCATGACCACATCCCAGTAATTTCCTTCGAAACTTCCACCGTATCGTGGCCTTTTCCTCGTAATGCTGTCCTTACCATGGCCCTTCCCTTCGCTGTGCATCCCTTAAGGTAGTTTTCCTGCCCTTATTCATAATACTGCCCTTATCGTCGCTTTCCCTTCGTAATCCTGTACTTTTCCATGCGTAATGTTACCCTTATCATGGTTTTCCCTTCATAGTGCAGCCCTTAACATGGCTTTCCTTTCATAATTCTGCCTTTATCGTGATTTTCGTTTAGTAATGCCGAACTTTTCACGGCCTTCCCTTATTAATGCGGCCCTCATCGTGGCTTTCCTTTCGTAAAGTTGCCCTTATTATGGCTTTCCCTTCGTGATACATTGTAGCTTTCGGAACGCTGTCATGGTTTTTCCTCAGTAATGCTAATCAATGGCTGATTCTTCTCGTCGTAATTCCTTATACCCTTTCATTTCCCATTGTAACACTAATAACCCTACACTAGTTTTTCCCTGCGTGATGCTTTTTGACTCTTAGAAAAGATCAGCGTGACCTTAAAAGACAACAATAGACCAAATGTATATATGTATCGATGAAGAATTCTATTCATAGTTACAAAAACGTCGTTTTTTTGTTTTTGTTATGTATAATAACCGAGATATCGCAGTCCAAAGTAAGCAAAAACGCCCACGTGGGGAAAATCGATCGGGTCGCCATGCTCTCAACTTTAACCAATCAAGGGTGAAATATTTCCACCGCCTGAGAAGGCATCTGTTTCCGCAGTGACGTCAGCAGTACTTATTTCACCAGTTTGCCATATAAATGTAGTGTTAATTCAGCTGTATTCCTTGTAATTTCGAGACAATTCTGATATACTTTAAAACCATTTTCAAAGTGGTTATGGAATGCGTCTGGCGTTATTCCCCTTGGTCACAACCAGGAGGCCACAATGCGTCGCCTTTGATTGTAATAATAAAGTTAGTTCACCATTTTGCCATATAGAAGTAGTGTTAATGCGGCTTTTTTTCCTTGTAATTTCGAGACAATTCATATATACTTTAAAGCCATTTTCAAAGTGGTAATGGAATATTTGGTCTTATTCCCCATGGCCATAACCAGGAGGCCACAATGCGTGGCCTTTGATTGTAATAATGAATGGGGCCATACTTCACACAGAAAAGAGTGTCTCGCCCCTAACATTGAAGAGCGTAGGGTACGGATGACGCGGCATGGTGTTTCCGGTTTCTCTAAAATGGTGTATCCTTTGGTCTCGTAAGAATTCCGGATTAAAAGCTGATTTATACAGTTACCAAGCACCTCATAGAAAAATGCCTATGCCTGTTTAGGTCTGTAATAACTGAGGTTATACTTTTTGTTGTCTTTCCTTGCAAGACCAGGCGCAGAAACGAGCCATCAGCTTAGAAAACGCCCCTCCTGTCCGTTTGCTAAGCACTTTATTCAAGTGTGCGCGCGTGTCTGTTGAAGTTTCACCTCTTGAGGCCTTGAGAAAAATATCTGTCTTGTTTGATAGTTTTTGACTGAAGAGTCCAAATCCTCAGTGTGTGCACTGAAACGAGCTGTTCCCTCAGCGCGAGGAGCTAATTTGACCAACTAAAGAGCAACGTCTTGGTCATCTGACCTCTCATTATGGCCAACGAAGTTATGAATTGCGTTCGAACAACGTGTCCGATCGAACAACGTGTGCGCTGAAACATGACTTGAGTAAAGTGTTTAGCAATCGGGATCGGTGAGGCGTTTGTCTAGGCAGATAGCTTCTGTCCAAACCCTGGCGTTAACATGGCATTTTATTTCGTAACCCTTAAGTTAAACTGACTTTCCTTGAGTACGGCTGGCCTTTTCCTTGGTAATGCTAACCTAATCCTTGTCCTTTCCTTTGTAATGCTGACCTTACCCTTGCTCTTTCCTTTGTAATGCTGATTATGTCCTTGTTCTCTCCTTTGTAATACTCACCTTGACCCAAGTTTTACTCTCCTAACTCTGACTGTAATTGGTTTTCCCTTGTTAACCTTACCGTGACTGTATCCCACGTAACGCTGACGATATCTTATATTTTCTTTTCAAATTACTGACTTATCCGTGATTTTTCCTTCAAATCTTTCACTTCGCATAATCGACACTGCCCTGCACCTTTCCGCGTTAATGTACCTCTCCTCCCTTCGCGCCACACTGCTTCTTTGCACATTCCCAGTGCACACCTTCGATTCAGTTTCAGTTACCTCCTTTGCAAATCTTAATCCGCCTTTCCACTAGTTATGGCGAAATCGTATTCCACTCTGCATCACTTTGCTTCTCCTTTCCTCTAGTATTGCCAATAATGCTTTACTTTATGTTGGGAAGAGCATTGGATCCAAAGCTCTTCCCAAGTTTATGCCGATAAAATGCACCTCTTTTGTAGTACAGACTCCTCGCTTCGTTTTACAACAATGGAAGACTCTGACGGGCTATACAGAAAGGTTCAAGTCGCAGTAAAAAAAATCACAGCTTTATTTCCTGCTGTGATGCCGCGATGCTTGTGCACTACCACAGTATTTTGTGAGTACAAACACACCTAAAGGTGTGACCTACTACCTGGAAAGAACAAAAGAGTACAGAGCTTTGCACCCTTTGGGTAAAGGCTGGAGGGAGTTTTACGACTTCCCCATTTCGAAACATTGACCTTGTATTGATCTTAGCACAAAATATAGAAGACTACAGCACACAGACCGACCCTGTCAATGTACATGTTACACTTTATTCACTTAATTGGTGTTTAATTTTGCCTTTCGCTCTTTAACAATAAAGACCAGTCATTTCGTCGTTTTCTAATCTTCATCGTAAATCACTTACCTTTGCAGGTTCTGACTCTTACAGATGTCACGCAATTTGCCAGTTAATTTGACAGTCAAAGCTACTGTTCATTGTCCAGTCGACTATGCCGGACCCGTTGTTACTGGTCACACTTTGAGAACTTTATGGGAACTAATGCAGATTGTTTCCCCTCGTTCCACAGCGTTCATATGTCCGTAACCGCCACCACCTCAGCCCATCCCCCTCCCCCCTCCCCCTTCCCCCAGCGCACCCCTTATCTGTTCTCACCTCACAAGATTTCCAAACAAGTAGGTCATCAACCCATGGGCCTCTTACCGAGTTTAACTGACTAGGCATTAAAATATATGCCAAAAATTTATGACTGTCGTTGTGGTGGCACGATAGAGCGTGCAGATTTTCATGTACAGGAGTTAACCCTACCGTTGATGGTATATAGGCTTAGGCTATAGGATAAGAAAAATATGGTGACATATATTTTAACTTTCGGCCAGAAATAAAAAATCTAGCGACGATAAGAGTTCTTTCATCATTTCAAAAGATAGCTATCATTAAAATTTTAGTACTACGTGGACCTATAATACTTGATCAATGTTATGTTTGAAATCTACAGAGCCGCAATAGTGCCAGGACAAATTCTTGAAGAGAAACAAAGAAATGGACATTGGCATGCCTCGGTGTGTTTTCTTATAGTGTAATAGTATCAGACAGCGACATTAGCATGCTTTGCTGTGTTTTCCTATGGTGTAACAGTGTCAGACAGCGACATTAGCATACCGCGGTGTATTTTCTTATAGTGTAACTGTGTCGTACAACGACATTAGCATGCCCAGTGGTGTTTTCTTACAGTTCAACTGTGTCAGATAGCGACAATAGCATACCTCCTTGTGATTTGTTAGCGTGCAACAGTGTCTGACAGCGACATTAGCATGCCTCGTTGTGTTTTCTTATGGTGTTATAGTGTCAGACAGCGACATTAACATAAATCGATGTGTTTTTTCACCGTGTAATTGTGTCAGACAGTGACATTAACATGCCTTGGTGTGTTTTTCGTACAGTGTAACAGAGGCAGACAGCGACATTGCTATTTGTGTGTTTCATCCCTTTCTTGGAATTTGAAGAGTTACAGTACCGAAGTAAACACGAACTTGTTTCTTTCATTATTTTATGTGTATATTTTTTATTATTGTTTTTTGAGCTTCTACTTCAGAACGTCAGGCTGATACACTAGAGGGAGAAGGGATAGGGGGAGGGGGAGGGAATAATTGGCTTAAATACCCTGTTTTATGTTTGTCCCACATTTCCTACAGGCGCACAAGGAACTAAAACACTTAGGCTATCCATGGCACGAATCGTTTTGCTTTCGGTAGAAGCAATCAGCTACGTACGTGTCACTATTTATTCTAAGCACGTGCTCAGGAGCCTCGACAACGTGACGTGCTTCGTACGTTCGTGTGTTAGGCCCAAAACTCTAATGAAATATCTCCAGGCTACACTCAACAACAACAAAAAAATTTGATTATATGAGAAATTCGACTGTCTGAATGATGTTAGAAAATATTCTATTATTTTAACACAATATTGTGTCATGTTCAACATAATATTCCGTTTGTCCAGAGTACAATCTTTATATGCTAACTTGGTCGAATGCGTGTGGGCCATGATTAACAGAATAGCCTGCACCAATAACAGAACGCATTCTAGCTTCACTCGGACAGCAGATTTTCTGTTAAACTCAATAGATTATTGCTTTGAGAATACGGAAACATCCGGTGAGATATGATCGAGGATGTGTCCACCACACGATGAAAAATGACATTACAGCTGCGAACGACGATACACTATTACAATGTTTACAATGAAATAAGAATCACTGTCAAGTGTGTGTTTACGTCATGCAAGGGTTATTTCACTCATACGACGGCGGCAAGCATTATGGTGGGAGGAAACTGGGGAAAACCCACAGCCATCCACAGGTTGCTGGCAGTCCTTACCACGTATACGACCGGGGAGGAAGTGTGAAGAACAATGACAGCTATTATATGGCATCATTGTGAGCGATACTGTGACGGCAGTGTTGAATGGTACGATGCAATATAACATCATCACTGCGCACTCATCACTGTGAGGGCAATATGGCACCATCGCTGTGAGGAATAGTGTGAGGGCAATATGGCACCATCGCTGTGAGGAATAGTGTGAGGCCAATATGGCATCATCGCTGTGAGGAATGGTATGATGATAAATGTGACACTGTGACACTGTGATATATTGACCCTGTTACAAACCCCGTCCTTAAGATATGAACTCCAGTTTACCCTGAAAATGACTTCGTGTATATTTCCGAGGACTGAAACATACGTCGCCAGGCCGAATCACGGACGCTATTGCCCACCCTTCCGCCCAGGAAAGTTGCACCTTGCCGGGGAGTTGGATATCTACCATCGTCGGCGTACCTTGCCAACTGCTATTTGTCACTTACAGGACTGTCATCCTTCGATCTGAGAATTCCCAAGGACTGTGGATTCTGCATTTACCTGGACTTACTTGCCTTTGGAAGCCGGAATATTCCATCCGAATTTGGACGCTGCCATCAGAAAGAAACTATACATTTTTGTAATTATCTGTATTGTTTTGTATATTATTGTCCGTTGTACAATTTGTCCAATTTGTTCAAATATATGTATTGAACTTAGTCAAGCGCCTCCGTGTTTCTTGTTTGATCTTGTGTAAGGCCTATCGCTATCTGAGAGTGGAGCAAGCCATTTGTTTATCATTTTTCCCGTCCAATAGTGGCCCCTATAATACTGCGTAACCCCTTTACCCATTAAATGAATGAATAAATAAGAGATGGAAGTAAAAGCAATGGGATGTTCTTACAGGCTACACAAAATGGTCCAAACCACAGAAAAACACATCATTTTCTGTCGTGACTCAGTCGTGTTTGTGTACTGCCTGAGTGCTTTTTGAGCACACATGCTCCTAAAAGTGTGGACCTGCCCGGATAGCAGTTGGTAGAGCGTCCGCTTTCGGACGGGAGATCTGTGTTCAAACCTGGGTCGGGTCATACCAAAGACTTTAAAAAATGGTACATCCTGCTTCCTCGCTAGGCGCTCAGCAATAAGAGGATAGAGGGTGAACTGGTCGGCCCGGTGTCAGTATAATGTGACTGGGTGAGGGGGCTTGTTGGGTGTCTTCAGCAAGTCGTCTCGGTGAGGCAGCACCAGATAAAAGATACGGTGGAAATCAGTCCTGCTCCAAGGAGACACCGCCTTGGTATAAGTGAAATATTCTTGAGTAGGGCGTTAAACAATAAGCATTCATTCATTCATTCCTAGAAGTGTGACGTAAACCAAGAAAGAACAAAGGAGCACACAGCTTTGGACCTTTTGTTAAAGGCGGCAAGGCGTTTTGCGAGTTTGCCATTGACAACGCAAGCAACCCCAGACACAATCTAACAACGCATGGCCGGAAACCTCACAGCGTCGTCTGAGATCTCTTTTCTCTCTTGCTTACGGCACACTGGGCAATTCTTCACTTATACAATGGTAGTCAGTACACATGCATTACGGATTTTATAGCAACGTTATATAACTAGTATGTTTGTCTTCATCTTGTTTTGCGTGTGGGCTTGACTTCTCTCGGCTGTCAATATTATGTAGATCATTCCGCAGTATATCACCATGGATCTCGTGTGTTGTATAGGCCTACTTGCCCCAGCAAACAGAGAAGCAGCCGAGATGTAGCCTTTTGTTGTTTTGCTCAGAGTATATTTAATAAAATGCTGTCTAACGCCATAGGCTCATCAGTGCGGTGTAGGCAGCTATATGCTTTATCTTTAATTGCGGGTGCTGTAGAATTAAAAGGACTGACCTACATGTGGCCTATATCACTTGGCTACCAGGTGATCCCATAAGTATGTAGCCGACCAACGGCCCCTCGTAGGTCACCTGACGCGCACCTGTTGTTTAAACCGACCCGGTGAACGTGATCAGGCCTATCAAAGTCCGGACATATGCTAGGGTCCGTTAATCGCTTAATGTCGTTAGGTGTATGAGCCAAAGACTTCCTGCGCAGTTTATACAAGGAAGAAATATATGACAAGGCATAATTGTTTCCATCAGTCTTCTGCTGTCTATGCATTGTCACCACCTGAGCTCTTCCCGATAGATACCACGTCCGTTACCATGGTAACATAAAAGTTTCATTACATGTTGATACAGGATATTCCTTGTCGGTGGATTCAGACCCTCCAACATCTAAGTCCTATATATAACAGGTTCAGCACGCACATATATATAGGCCTGTATATGTAAGCACATTGTTTACCGGTACGGGAGAAGTGCTGCATACATATGAACAGTCCATAGAGATAAATGGCATGTGTAATGATATCTGTCTGTCACACTTTCTCGGGCGTTTACGTCATATGTGTGACTTATTTCAAAGTACCTATATAGGCAACTGACAAACAGATTTATCAAGATTAGTTGCAAACAAATGGCGTTTCCTTTCAGGAAAGCGCTTATAAACTCTTATAAATAATGGGGGTATGAGAAATCCAGTGGAAACGCAGACGACATCTCCCCACTTAGTCATGTGATCACAATCATTCATTTCACGGTAGCAGCTCATGTGACACCCTCAGACCGGATCTATTTGGTTTTAATCCAGATATGATACTACACCATGGCTCACTTTAGAATCCAAACGTGTCACCTAGCCGCTGTAGACGTTTAACACTCGTGGAATCCGCTGTACCAAGATATTACATGCCATCACAATTACGTGCCCTCTCACCACAGACTGCAACTTAGTTTTGCCTTTTTTTTATTATATCGTTGATTTGTCCCAGATTCACGTGGCTACACAGCCGGGATCGATCGTGTAGGCCTCAATATCGTCCTGCCTATAAAACTACTTTGCTCAAGCATATATCGATGCAGCAGAACTCTGGTCACAATTATTGTACCCACATCCTTAGAATTTATTGAATAATAAATATTGAATAATAAATTCTAAGGACGTGGGTACAATAATTGTAAACAAATAAATGGACAGCGTGATTTCTGTCCTAATAGTCTGAAAGCAAAATTGCTTTCAGAAATTGAGACTACCGCAACTGTACCAGTATCCTCACTGATGATTGTATGCTCAATGTGTCACTGTCATTGTTCTTATTGGGAACAAGTTTTCTGGAACTTTGTTCACGCCAAAAGCTATAATAGGCCTCTAAGTATATGTTTCAGTTATATTTACATGTATATGGTGAATAAAATGAAAATAACATATAGGCTTACATACATTTATTACATCCCTCATCCATTAAGACGGAGCGGGTCCGTTTACAAACAGGGTGTCAGTTTACGCCATACTGTACAGATACGTCGCCATGACAGTTACGTTTGACGGAACGTTACACCCTCTTCGTAAAACGGGCCTTTCCTGAGCGCAAACAATCCCCGCATCAGTGGTGGTCTAAAACTGGCGAACAATCACTTCAAAGAGTGGTATATATAACTTTCTTCACCCTTCACCGGAAAGGCGGTCCACTTTGAGTGACATATAAATGGGCTAAGGTTAAAGATGACTGGATCGGTGTCATTCTCCTCAGCTTATACAGATCTGTTCCTTTCCATTCACCAAACTGCACGAATCTCGGTCCATCAGATTTTCGTTAATCCTGCAACTATTCAAACCTCTTATCGCCTAGTTATTTGAAATTGCTAAAGATCACAACATCACAGCTAATAAGTAAGTGACAGGCACATGAGCATTCAGCCGAACTTCACTAACCGCCATTTTCGATTCGAGTGGGCAGCCTTGGGCATCGTCCAGAAAAAGATATTCGTGAAACCAACAAGATGCACACAATTAAAAAAGCAATAAACAACGTGTTTGGATTCTTAGTTTTAATTATCGTTTTACTAATGAACCGAAGAAAGCAATAGGAAACAATGTAAAAAACGAAGATGATCTTGATTTTGGAAGAACGGGGAATATGGCCAACCGATCGCAGAGCTAAATCACAGCATACCTTAGAGCCAGACGGTGACCAGTAGTCTTTTCTCGTTATTAGCATACTTGTAGGTCTGGGCATCTCGAGGTTTCACTGCAAATCATATATATATATATATATATATATATATATATTCACTAATATATCATCTGTAATAACTATACTTAGCTGGAAACAAAGCAAGGAGAAATATCTCGATCTCAATCAAACAACGTTCGCTCAAAAGAAGCTTTACGCTGGGGTAAAACTTGAAACTCATATGTTTGTAGGTTTTATGTTTTGACGGACAAACCCGGTAACAAGAAGAAGATTTTTAACTACATTAATCGGTTATACGGCTTCCTCTGCTATTTACTTCCCTTATGTACAGCTGTTAGTTCATTCTGCCGCCATGATTCTAATCTGTCACGGCGATAAAAGCTTTACACTGTACTGTTATGGAGTAAAGACTACAGGAAGTCCTACCTATTTACATAGTAAGGCGAAAATTGTTTCCACCTAACAAGGTGAAAATTGTTTTCACCCAGCAAGGTGAAAAATGTTCCCATCCAACAAGGTGAAAATTGTTTCCACCCGGTGGAAAACGTTTTCACCCAGGTAGGTACCAAAGAAAAAAATGCATATATCTTGCTCATTTTAAACGTGGCACAGTATTAACAACACCACCGTCTGTACATATTTGCTAGGTGTAAAAACTATTTTCCTACCATTTTCAGGTAAAGAACTTTTAAGCTTTTCTGGGTTTTTCATTTTCGGGTAATACTATTGTAAATTCGGTGAGTTTATACTTCCTGGTAATTATGTTATATTTTTAGCTTGTAAAACTGTCAAAAGGTGAAGGTAAGAATAGGATACGTTCCCAGTTAATTCTCATTTTCCTATCTAACGAATTCTGTTTTTTTTTCACCACTTCTCCATTGCCTTGCTCCGTGTAGTGCTGATCTGTATGACATGTTTTAATAGATTAGCATTAGCCTGTCCCGGACTCCTTTTGCCCCTGCTCTGCACCGCGAGTTATTGGTGCCAACAAAGGGGTTATACCGCGTCTGAGTGTAGGTGGCAGGGGCAATGCTCAAGACCTGGAAACTGGTAACCATGAAATTTCGGCTTTCCCAAAAAATACTGAGAATCCAAACCGTTCCATCCCCTATGGAATTAAGTCAGTCAGTTGTTAACATAGAGGCTATATATGTCAAGAAAAATAAAGGGCATAAAGAGTGCAAAGAATTTAAAATAACCTCACCAAAATTTCTTGGCTGTGCTTAATGGTCTACGGTTATATATACTTCGGGTAGAAAAATTTGCAGCGGGAGCCAGTCCCACTTTGTCACAATTGGAAATCGATAATCATCGAAATTCCACTGCTAAAGGTATTAGTGTAAGTACAATGACCTATCCATCCAGCTTAACCCTAATCGACATCAAGCATCCCTACCTAATCGATATACAGTACCTGTCGGTGCACAGATTGACAAAGAAATGTCTGCTTACTGAAAGGCCAAAGATATCAGCAGAGTTCACAGTCAAACTAATTGCGCTCTTTCAACACTAAATTACTTAATATTTGTTTTTCTCGAGGTTGAGAAGAAGGGAGGAAACATTCAGCAACTTGTGTCTCTGGGGAAAATAAACATGTAAACTAGCTGCCTCTTTGCTTAGCGTGTACTTAAGCCTGGTTGAACCGACAGCATGGAAAGAATATATTCATTATGTAGAAGGTTATCGAAACCTGGATTGAAGCCGTGTGATGGAACATATCGTTCACACATATCCTTTGTTTTGTAATAACTTCAGATGTTTATTGAAATCGTCACGTAGTAGCTAACAAATACCATGTTATATATATATATAGGCACGCCATCCGATTGACAGTACCAGAATTGAAGCTATTACTATAGCTGTAAAGGTGGCGTTATACAAGGGACCATTGTCGTCCTGAAGTGTAATTTAGATGTACCATCTGGACACGAACTCCAGCAGTTTCCTTTAAACCCAGTATCAAGGACGTTCCATCAAACGCCGTCACTTTATATATTCATTCATTCATTTATTTATTTCATAGGTAATTTAAGCCGCACTCAAGAATATTTCACTTATACGACGGCGGCCACAGTATGGCGGGAGGAAACCGGACAGAGCCCGGGAAAAACCCACGCCATCCGCAGGCTGCTGGCAGACCCTCTCAAGTACGACCGGAAATGAAGCCTTCACTTTAAGTTTCATCGCCAATGAGTACAATTCTCTTGTAAATAATTATGGATGGAGTGTCCAGAATCTCCGGCTCTCCACTTGTCTTAATTCCGTTTAAACATGCAGGTGGAGAGACAATGTACTTCCTATTGAATACCATTGGCGCGCTGGAAATAGGAACAGCTGGAATCAAACCGCAATAACATATACATCACAAAACTTAATGACAACCACATACAATGATGATTCACGGTTTTGATATAGAAATAAATTTACCCGCCCAGAACATTCCGACTTGCAACTTTTCTAGCTGCGCGACGGAAAAATGCTGCATGCTTCCCATTGTACAAGAGTCCGTCCGGATTTTCTCACTACATATGTAGATTTCTATCCTCTTCGATGTTTAGTGTTGAATCTTGAGATTGTTGACCTGGAATTTCCATGAACATGGTTGACGGTTGACACTTTGCAATGCGGTCATGTGTGTAATACCATGTACGGCTTTCTAGATTTGATGAGAACAAATACATGTAGCCTTTTATTGCCAACCCAGTAATGTTTTAGTGTTCTGAGAAATCAGTGACCGGATTAGACCTATAATTGGCCAGGTTCTGGAAAGTAAATGTATGCTCAAGGTGCCCGACGACATTTTTGTAGCCATTTATGCTGATCGTCAGTAGGAGTATAAGTATAGGATAGAGCATAGGTGTGTTTAATATTCTACAAGAACCACGCAATGTAAGGAATGTACACACACACACGTGAATAGCAAATTTAAAGAAAGGCAGTTTACGTGTGAAGAAGCAATGTAGCGAAGGTCTCGGGATTCCGTCGATTACTACCACGTTTTCTGTTCGAAATAACTATATGTGACGCAGATTCTTTCAGACAAATGGGCAAGCACAGAATAATGCATGCACCTGTTGTTATGTATGGTATTACATTACACCGAATTTTTTTTTATTACAATACCCGGATAATGACTTCGTTACATCACACGGCAAATTTTATAACATTGCGCGGGGATCCTACCTAACACTGACATTTCTATTACATCACAAAGTGAGTGTTACATTACTCGCGCATTATTACATAACCCGGTGTAACACGGCCAACATTATAGTGGGAGGAAACCGGGCTCTGAGGAAACCCAAGACCACCCGCAGGTTGCAGGCAGATACGACCGTAGAAGCAGTCAACTTGGACTTGAACTCACAACCACGGCGTTGATGAGAGGGTCTGAGTCATTAACCACCAAGCCACGGAGGCCGTGAAGAACAAAAGCACCAAACCCGAATAAATAGGTTTTCATCAAGACAATACAAATATTAATAAATAATTAAAAACCACGTAATGTTTCAGATTCACTAGCTTTCAACCTTCTTAGCGAGGTATTTTTCAAGAAAGATAAATTGTCGAAAGCTAGAAACATTATATGGTGATGCCTTGAGTTTTCCATTACCATTGTCAGAGAACTTACGAACAAGGATGGATCTTAAGCCATATATAACTCAAATATTGTTGCACCAGCCATGCAGGCGACCTGTAACACACTAATGTGAGCAGTGTGTATTATATGTAGCTAGATAGATAAAACAAAACAAAGCTGAGAGCCTAGGCTGAGTTCTCAAAAGGGCTCATCTTCCGGTTGCAAAGACGCACGAGACACGGGTCTAGTCTTGGCCTTGGGATATCTTGTCAGCTGACCTAACGGACTACTGACCCAAGACAACTGGTCCAGTGGTATAGAGGCAACTGGTCCAAATGTTCAAGTCATCTGGTTTTACAAAATAAACTGTTTTTTTCCCCAGAATAACGTGGATCTGAACTAACTATTCCCAGGTGACTTTTTTTTTTCTTTTTTTTTTTGACGATTCACACGCTTTTCTATACATTATGTCAAGATGGTTGGGTAGCCGGGTGACCTGCTGTTTCATTACGCACTCATGTCATTGTCAGGACAAGAGTTGGTAAACTTCTTGTAAATACACCTCTGAGAATGTCTTCACATCGTTCTGATCGTTATTTCTTTATTTATATATTTATTTGATTTGCTTTGTTGGACATGAACTCACAGCGACCGCATTGGTGAGATGCTTCTGGGTCATTGCGCTGCGCTAGCGCGCTAACCGACTGAGCCACGGAGGCCCTCTTCTGATTGTTGGAAATCTGAGTAATACGTGACAAAGCAGTTCTGGACTTATCACTGACTGGGAGAGTATATTCTCTTATGATATGTGAGAATATATTCCCTTATTGGGATAGATGTAAATGGTCCCTTATGTAAAACTGTTCTGGAACTGAGCAAAAAATAAATATACATACTCACTAAGCACTGAAATTTTATATATAACATTGTGAAATCCAACATTTTGGCAGATGAGAAAGGAAAGCATTTGTAAAGATAGCTGAACACTTTCTGCAGTGTTTAAACACTTTAAAAAGTCGAAATCTAAATGTGTATTTCAACTTGCAATCATTATGTAAAGAGCCATTGTGAAATCCTGGCACTCAAATTTTACAGAACTACTACTGTCTATGCATACACTGACTGTCTTATGTAACGTGCATGCACGACACATTTAATTACTGATTATTGTTATTAGGTTTTTATTTTATGAATTCAGTGTCACAAATTTTTAAATTTCAGGTTGTTGAACTTGATATCTGAAAAAAACTTAATCTAAAAAATTAATATTTGTATTACGGATATTAAAAGCGAACAGCAGTTCTATCATCAGGTCAACATTTAGATCCCAGTTAGTCAGCAATTTTCTTGTTGAAGTTGTTGCACTGGTCAAAAACGTGAGAGATAAAAATATTTCTCTGTGCAAACGCAGAGATATTTTAAGACAATGTGGTTCAGGCATAACCCATTAAAAATGCTCGGGATGAAATCACAAGATGTAAAGCGGTTATATTAAATTTTGTAGCATTTCGACGTGACGTACCGGTAAATCGGTCACCCAAACACCGCGACAGAACTCGAAGATATCTAAAGTACAGAAAAATGTGTGAATCACACAAACTCATTCGACTTATGGCTACATCAGATATCATACATGTTATCCTGAAAAAGTATTTCACCCTGTTAGAAGTAAGCGTTTTTGGTGTTGACAGAGATGACTTGAACGACTAGATCAGTTGACTGTGTACCTTTGGACTGGTTGTCTCGGATCAGTTGACCATTGGGTTAGTTAACCTGTATTCGGCCTTGGCCTTGCGCATTCGTTGCTCGAGGGACTACGATGACAATAGCCTCTACGCGGTAGACGGTGTTCATATTCACAGTTTGCGCAGTCTAACATTCGTTGAAGACCACATATCTTTCACCAATGTGGTGTGCATATCTGTGCGTCACACGAGGGAAAGTTCGTCAGTATCTTGCTTAAGGTCGATGGTTTACCCCTGGCACTCGGGTGACCTCCACTCATGAAACCGGTCACTTTTGAATACGTGACAAAATCTGAAGTATAGTGTTAAAATGCGACAAATTAATAAATAAACTAGTCAATGTGGAATTTAACTATTAAAGTAAATATGAAACATTGGAATTACAGGCACGGCAATAATCCTTAGTTAATGCTATGCAGATAGAGGTCGATCCCATCATCCTGGAGATATGCACAGATTCAATTGCTTTAGATGTTTTTAACCCATAGCTCAATGCAGGCCACCACTTCATTGCTCTTAATTCATTCTTCAAAACAGACTAAATTTTTTTGAGTCAAGATCAAGCTTTCCCTGCATTTCAGTCTGATAATGATTTTTTAGCGCTCTAATACAAGGGAGGTAACTTTGCGAAGAAAACTAAACCTCCAGTAAATTATTTGTGCAACTGGCAGAAGTATGCTCCCTTTATTAATAATAATAATAAAATAAAACATTTAGTTGGTCAATTTTAAACCTTTCATGGTCGTCTTTGAACACAGTGGTTATTTTAATGAAATGTCTTCAAAACTCACCAGAAGGCTGCAAAGAGGGTACACAGGTCTGTCTACTTAATCATGCAGTTTAATGATTTAGAAATACCGTAAGTAAAGCTAGTTCTGAATATATTTGGTTTTCATTTGTATTCCAATGATGCTTATTTTTTTTCTCATTTTATTTATTTCTTTGATTATGCCACAATTTGAGAAATCGCCCCCAAAAAGTGAATTAACAGGGGCAAATAAATGTCACAAAACATTACTTTTGGTCACCACACTTATATTATTCCCGTAGGATATCACCATGCCCCACCAAAAACAACGGCATCAAAAAAAAACAAAAAAAAAAAACAACTCAAACCAGCTTTTCAAATTAACTCTCTGAATAAGACAAAACATGGACAAAATTTCAGGTCAACTATGTAATAATGATGGTATTTACTTGATTATTTATTTATTCAAGCCTTCATCATACACAAGAATCTTTCACTATGTTGATAGTGGAAATTTCATCCATCATCTTTCCACAACGAAATTTATGTGCTAAAGTTTATCAGCATAAATAGAATTAAATTCTCAAATACGTGTAGGCTTGAAAGGAAATGGTAAGAAAACATGTATGTACAGAAAAGAACAACACCTGTTCAATAATTTTGGAACACACATAAACACTAAAATGTTCTGTACAAATACTTCGACAGTCTTGTCACCTTGCATAATATTTCTTGTCAGATCATCTGCGAACAACAACATTTGGTTCTGCTTTAGAACAAAAAAAAAAAATAACTGATAAATGACAGTAGAGGCCTTAAGCCAACCTATCAGCAAAGTTCAGTGGTATTTCGTTACACCAAAAATTTCATGAACGTAAGATACCCGCAGTAGGCATATACAGAAAATGACCTAAAATTTTTCCTGAAAGTGTGTTTTCAGAAGCAGATAAAAAACGTCATAAAATAATACATTTGGTGCTGAAACTTGCAGCAGGACACCATCTTAGCTTCTAAATAAGCCTCAAAACATCTTCCTAAGGTCAGCGGAACTCTAAACTTTCACAATGGTCACAGGCGAAATTTTGAGCCTAAAGTGGCACAGTTTCTGTAAAATCAATACTCAAGTACATGCATGTGCTGTATAATGATATCAATTTTGGAAACTGGCAAACCGGAAGTGGCTTAATTAACTTAATTCTTTCTCATCATTAACTGATTTACTAATCTTAACATCATGATTAGTGCTACGTGACCTTTACATGATTCTCTCCCTTGAAACTTCTCACTGATTTTCAACAGTTCATAATGCTGTGCAGTCAAAATCCTACAACGGCTAAAGGTATGTACAAAATTGCACGAAGCAAAGACAGCCAACAAAATACATTGATTTAGTCAGAGGTCAGTACTTTACAGTAAAGGTTTCAAGGTGATGTCATGTAGCAATTCCAAGAAGAAAACCCCCTGCAAATCCTCCTGCTACGAACATGTTCTGTCTGAGAAAATCCTGAATCTGGAAAGAAAGAGCGAAAAAACACTTACTTCTGGAAATGGTTTTTACTTACTTATTTACCTGATTTTTTTATACTCTTTACAGCCATTTTTGTTCAGGAGCAACTGAAAAAGACGACATGCTTCGTGAAGAATGAATTAAATGTTAACAAATGACATTGCCCTGAAATTTGATTCAATAAACAACGAAGCCCTAGAACCCTGTACAAACAGAGCTTGATCTCTGCTCGTACTAAGCATTGTATTATGGCGATACCACTCTGGTCTACAATCAGGCTCAAACCTACAGATTCAAAGTAAGCTGGGATACTGCTGGCCCCGCCTCTGTCAAATCTCTGTTTGGCTTCGGTTACACTTCTCTCCACTCTGTTCCAGTTTATCTGAATGTAACCGTTATATTGTGCAATCTGTGTTAACAAAAAAAAAAAAAAAAAAAAAAAAATTATATTCATTTATTTGATAAGAATTTAACACTGCACATTTTACATATATTTTTTCATTTATCTGATTTATCACCACACTCACAGACAGCTGAAGGGCTAATTGTCGGAGAAAAATCATGTTCAGGTTGCTCCGTCAAAGGGAGGGTGGCATGCTGGATGGAGGTGGGGTACGGGGGATGTCATCTGCCAACATAGGGTAGTGTTACAACAATTAGGGTCTGGAATGGTTGTAGTAACAGACGCATGAAAACGTACTGGAGCTTGACCTTGAAATCTCATTAAAGGCATGACCTGGACAACGCTGTTAAGGTCATGACCTTGACAACATCTTCAACGTGACCATGACAACAAAATTAAGAAAATGACCTTGACAATAGTGTTGAGAACATGTAAAAAAGACAAAAAAAAAACGCCCCAAAAAAACAAAACCAGACTACCCCAAGTTTGATGTTACATTTCACTGCTCACCTGTAGCAGTATCATACTTGTTCCCATTGCCGCAGCAGCTACTTTTCCAATCTTACAAAATAAATAACCAGCACACCTGAAATAAATACAAATACCTCAGATTTTAAAAAAATAAATTATCAAAGAAAAAAAACAACACAACAAAACAAAATCCACATAAATGAATCTGTATTGACTGTGTTCCGCTGTATATTAATTACAAGTGAAATTCTTTCCAGATCAAATGAAGTGAAATTTCAAAAAAAAATTGACCACATTTTTAAAATGTACGTATCATTTTAAAGGCAATTTTATGCTGATTCCAAACATGGGCTTCATAATTCACTGATTCTTATTTTGCCGCCAAACATGCTGTAAATGTTATGTTTCCACACTAAATACAGGTACAGTTATTGTACTACATATCTATTCACACAGAACAGAGACACACAGCAATCAGAGGATGTATGGTAGCTAAAAAGAATCTGTGATATCACTGTCCTTCAATATGGTCCAAAAAGTCCACCGTAGTACATCAGTCTTTATTTCCATTTTAATCAGCGTAAAAAACCTGCCAAAGAATAATGTAGACCATATTTGGAATCAGCACGAAATGACCTTTCAGATGATGCATACTTTCTAACCAGAGTCTCGGATGAGACAGGAGCTCTACTGGCTGGGACAAAATTATCACGAAATCGAAATGCTCAAGATTATATATGTATAACAGACAATGGACAATCAAAACTGAAAATCAGTACTACGTAACATGTATCCTCATTCACTTGTACCAGGCTTTGTTGAAACTAGACAAAAACTATAACAGTAACTACTAGTACTTTGAAAGAAATGTTAACACATGATTAACAGACGGACAGACAGAGAGACAACCTATCATCGGAATGGAAAATTGAAATTATGGCTCACGTATCTTGATGTTGTCTACACTTAAAGGTTCGTTGAAATTGGACAAAAACTGTAGGAGGAGTGGCGTTTTGTAAGATACATGTATGTTAACATATACTGGATAAACAGGCAGACAGACGGACAACCAATCACCAAAATAGAAAATCAGACACTACAAATTATGCATCTTGATGTAGTCTACACTTCAACACAGTTTCACTTTAATCGGGCAAAAACTGTAGGAGAAGTGTTTTGAAAGATACATGTATGTTAACATACACTGGACAAACAGACAGACAGGTGGACAACCAATCAGCGAAATGGAAAATCGGTTCTATACATGATGTATCCTGATGTAGTCTACACTTAAATAAATTTTCATTGAAATCGGACAAAAACTGTAGGTGGACTAGCATTCTGAAAGATACATGTATGTTAAATAGACATTTAAATAGAAATTTGAATTTCTAAACAAATTCTTACTGCGACGTCTTAACGAAGTTTTGAAGTTCATAAACTACATCAGTCAGGTTGAAATAAAAAATATTCATTGAGTACATAGCTGGTATGAGCCCGGAAAAGTTCTGTCATTCTTCGTATTCAACACAAAGATTTGTGTTCGATGTTGTAACACAGGCATAACAACAACAGCATTTGCACCCACCTATCAAGCAGAGTAGTTTTGTGAAAACCGGCTGAGCTCTCTTTTAGGCCGATCTTTTTCCGAACGAGCCGTAAGTCCTTCTCTTACGCGTGTGATCAGCATATGAAGTTTACCGAGCATTGTGCACATGCTCCAGTTCCACTGACTTGACAGCCCCTAAGTTTTCAGTTTTTTGTTATTCTTAAAGATTCACTTAATGTACAATGCTGGTGGAGGGATTCACAAAAAGCTTGTAACTTTTGCTTCTTGAGAAAACTACCTTATGCTCATGTCATTCTGCAATAACGCTAAAATATCGAATATTTGGGCAACCATACCGCTTTAACATATACTGGGATAAACAGACAGGCAGATGGTCAACTAATCATTGAAACAGAAAATTGATACTACAACTTGTGTATCTCGATGTAGTCTACACTTGAGTTAAGTCTCACTGAAATCTGACAAAAACTACAGGAGTAGCGTTTTGAAAATGCAGACAAATTCTGTATAAACAGACAGACAGATGGGCAACCCATCATCGAAAAGAAAAATTGATCCTATGAATTATGTATCTTGATGCCATCTACACTTGACCCAAGTTTCACTGAAATCAGACAAAAACTGCAGGAGGAGTAGCATGTTGAAGGAAAAGTTAACAGACGCCGGACAGACAGAGAGACAGACAGATAAACGCCCGACAACTTGCTGACAGATAACCTCATCTGGTCTTCCACCAGAAGAGCTAAAAATGTGGTCTGATCTTTTAAATTTTATAACACACAGAGAGATCTGTTCAATCTTTACTGTCGAACAAATAAAGTTTAAAAGCCTTTGATAAGCCTCGCTGGAGTTTTCTAGACAAGTTTGGCAGAAGCCATCGCTTACAACTCATGCAAGGAACAGGAACAAGAAATCACTCTGAAATAATAAGTAGGACAAATTATCCACATTGTGTAGATGCAAAAGTCTCTAGCAGTAATACTGGATAACACAAGAATGTCGACATTTTATTTACTCTACATTACCAAAAAATACACCCATGACTTTATATATTTCTTATATATAGTTTTATTTTTTGCCTGAATCAGAGATTTCTACTGATCTCAGAAACGTGTTTTTGGTCTGTTTTGGAAAGTATGATCACATCCTCTGGGCAAGATTTAAGTTTCTGCAACAAATTTAATATTTTATGACATTTATCTCTACGAATGCACTTTTGGGGGTGGGGTTGGGGGTGGGAATACTTACTTCACTGGAGTTAACTACTGTTAGTGAAGAATATTTACCTCATTTGCCAGAGGTCATTGGTGAAGGGAACCAAATTGGCGCATTTAACCACCAACCTTTAGTAAATAACTGAAGAGCTTTCCCAAATGTAATGGACACTGTCCATCTAAAGTGTATATAATTATGTCCCATTAGTGGAAGGCTACAGATTGCCCATGAACTTCATGTAAGATTACATTATGTGGCTACTTGAGCATAATCAACAGCATACTTCCATGAAGGTCTGCAGAACAGTGGAGGAAGGGAGTACGGACAATTTCCTCACCCCAAAGGGAGAATTTTTAGTCTTAAAAAAAGAGTACATTCAGGGGCAAATGAAACTTAAAAACTTCTCCCCGAAAGGAGCAATTCAGACCCAAAGTAAAGTCATAAAATATTACCTGTGTTGCCACAACTTTCATTTTCCCGACAGGATATCATCCTACATGTACCGTACAAACAAATCTTAAAACATCTATCTACAATCAAGACAACGCTCAGAACCAGGAAAAAATTAGGTGATTTAGGACATGAATTACAGCACAAAACAGTGCTCTAGGCTCAGTCTAAGTGCGTTGACGTACCAGCCTGATGCACCCCCTATGGCCAGCTGTTTGCCCATAGACTGACGACTGACATCACCGAATATCTGGCGCAGCCATCGTGGACTTCTGTCATCTGACATGCTCAACACCTCGAATGTGTCGTCTGCTGTGAGAGGAAGAACAGGTGCTGTTAATGTCAACATTCACATGGTGAACAAAACAAATGTGATGTCCTAAGCTATAAAACAAAACAAAGCAAAACACACGAATGTCACTATATTCTTTAAATAAGTACTAACCCTGAACTTTTACAACTTGTTAATACAATATCACTCAGCCATAAAGTTATTGAAACAAAAAACAAGCACGCACTCTTAAAGAACCTCAATAAGGTGTAAATTCTAAAATATCCCAATCCTGAATTTCAGAATTTTTCACTGAAAAACGACTAAACAAAAACATGACATATTTCAGATGCTATAACAACTGAATGTTGATATACACATATCAGTTAATTCAGTCAGGATTTTTTTAACTGTTTAGTTTATTAATGAAAATGGTCAGAAATGTAGCCTGACACTGATTTCTTTTCTAGTTCTGAATTCACATATTCCTATGCCAACCTTTCTAAAACTAAATTTGAGAGCATGCCCTTTTGTTTGAATTACTGGCTGAGCAAACTCTATATATTACATGTATGTCATAGTTGCTTTCTGCCAAACTCAAGAATTTTTCATACATGCAGTCACTTTTTATGCATGAAGGAGACCGGGTAGGTAAGCAACTAACCACTAGCAACTAACTGCCATTCACAGTCATATACTATAATAAACACCCAGAGACAACTGGTGATACCAAATGAACACCAAGGTTTATTCATTTATATCCAAACCTACATTCACACCATGAGCACACCCAGGTTCACATCTTGTGAACACGCAATCCATGCGCCCAAATAAATTCACAGTATCATAAACACCCAGGGTCACATGTAAACATTTATTTATTTATTTATTTATTTATTTGATTGGTGTTTCACGCAGCACTCAAGAATATTTCACTTATATGACAGCTGCTAGCATTATGGTGGGAGGAAACTAGGCAGAGCACAGGGGAGACCCATGACCATCCGCAGGATGCTAGCAGACCTTCCCACGTACAGCCCGAGAGGAAGCCAGCATAAGCTGGACTTGAACTCACAGCCACCGCATTGGTGAGAGGCTTCTGGGTCATTGCGCTGCATTAGCGGGCTAACTGACTGAGCCACAGAGGCCCCATGTAAACATTCAGTCACACCATGTAAACACACAGCATGACACTACTTAAACACCAAGAATCACTCAGAGTCAAACCATGTAAACATCTATGATCTAGAGTCACAACATGTAAACATCCAGAGTCACATCATGTAAATGCCCAGAGTCACAACGTAAAAAGACGTAAGGTCATAGCATATACACTCACACTTAAACGATGTAAACACCCAGAGTCACAGCATGTAAACACAAAGAGTCATGTCATAATTGACACCCTGTCATACCATTTAAACACCCAGTCACACGACATGAACACCCAGCGTCATATGATGTTGACACCCAGAGTCATAGCATATCAATACCCAGAGTCAAACCATGGAAACATCCAGTTCCACCATACAAGCATTCAGAGTCATACAATGTAAACGCTCCAAGCCATACCGAATTACTCACTAGCACAATGTACTATACACTTTAAACCAATATTGTAAATCAAAGGCCCCTCCCAAAATTTTGAATTTATTGACTTGGTGATAAGTTAAGCAACTGGAAAATATAACGTGAGCTCTGTCACAGCAGCAGGAGACTACAACACTTACCATCTACTCTTCTAATCGATGGCATCTGTTGGGTTCGTTGCAGCTCAACCAGCTTCTGCAGTAGAGAAAACCAGCCTGTAATCTCATATATGTAAGCAGATCAGTCATGCAAGCATTTATATCTGCAGCTATCAAGTCAATTCAGCAGTAATGTATGTGACGTGGATAAACACAAGCAGTTGGCTTAAAATAGGTATACGTCTCACATTTTCTGATGAAATTATGGAGCTTCAACCGATAGTTACATGTACTCCTTATACACCAGTTATGATGAAAGAAAAAATTACGCTACTCTTAATAATCGGTTTTGGGCCATCGTTCTACAAATAAATGATATATTTTTTTAGGCAGTAAGGAAACTGACATTTCTAGAACTTAATGTACAAGATGAAAACTGAAATTGAAACTGAAAGAGAAAGATTTGAGATCGAACTTAATTTTCACCACACACGCCAAACAACAACAAGAAAGTGTCAGTGCCACTTTACTTAGACTCTGTTTAAGATAGATAAAAGATAGTTTGTTCAGTCGTACCTTGATAAAGAGATACACCTTCCAGGGCGTTCTTGAATCTGCCCTTAAAACATGACGTAAAGCAATTACGAATACAACACTCTCATTAACCAGGTGCATGCAACGTCTGGGACCCGGCCATTGAATGGGACCCTTTTTTCTCTTTGAGCCGTTCAGTTTTTCTAATCCGCACAAACGTATGTAAGGGTGTAAGTTATTTTTATCTGTCTTACCCTTATTTTACATTTGAAAATTCATGTCCTAAAACTTAATAAGCGATGGTCTAAATCATGTTTCAAACTTTGAATGTAAGTCAAGAATTACTTTCTACAATCCTGTAAAAACTCAGAAGTAGTACTGCAGTTGCTATAGTTACAACTATTGTGCATAAGTTGACCGCACTGTTTCAATTTCCTTCAAGCCCCCCCCCAAAAAAAATTGTGCATAGTGTCAAACTTCTCGTATTCGTTACAGAGATAAACATGATGTTGTGGAATTTTTGTATGCCGACAAAGCGGCTAAGAATAATACACTTTTGTTTACTGCCCAAATTAAGCAAGGTCTCTGGTCAGTGTAGCGAAGTGACTGTAGCAGGCTGTTACCCCATTGCATAGTGCAAATTTCAGATTTAGGCCTGAAACGAAGAGCAACACGACGCTTTATGAGCGCCATTCATCATCATTTTAAGGAAGCAAGCACTTTTGAAAACCGTTGGTAGTCGTTTTTTTTTTTAAACTGAGGTCAAAATCTTATTCGTTATTCGCCATTTTTGGTGGACAATTTGTTTTTGTGTAGTTAACTTTGTACTGCCATTGAGATAAAATTTCACCCCCATGGTACTTCCCTTCCTTCTCAGAAAAAATGGAGAGGGTGTATTTTGGTTACCATGGTGTTTTCGCTTTATGAAAATGGTATGCTTGGGTTGATTTTTTCTTCTGCAGAAACAACAAATCTAATAATAACTATTCATTCGGGTAAAAATTAAGTGTGCTTTCTACATGCAGCTGTATCATGCTTTATTTTGATTGGTCAGTAGGCTGAGCCGGTCCGCTTCCATTTTCGGTGGCTTTTTTGACGAAATTGTGGAAGATCAAGCGTAGAAATCGGCGAATATCGAGAAGTCGCTCGAGGCAGGCTGCTTCAGAAAGTGCGTGTAGTTTGTCTGATGAGTTTTGCGAAGCGCTAAATCGTCAAGCATGACCGCACAAGCCGATGAAGCCAGTTTTACCGAGGAAGAGAAGCAGACACTGTCATCTCTCGACAGGTACTCCACTGTCGATGGCCCAACCCACTTTTAGTTCAAGTTTGTGTGTTTGAGTCCTCTCGGTACACTAATAATTAGCCTCATATTTAGTTCCTGTTAGATTGGTTCGTGTTACAGTCATTTTAATAATTTAATACGTTTAATAAAAACAATGGTAGACGTATGAAATAGGTGACCGATTGACAACAGTCTTCAACTAGTTTGACAGTTTGTGCTGTTGAACTGGTGGTAACAACAACAACGATCTGAGTGTTTGCAACTGCAAGATGTACTCCTGCTACTATTCATGCTTGTGAAATGATGTCATAACTGCTCTGAGTCAATCATTGGCACTCTGGAGATGTGAGCGAAGCCAATTTAATCTGGACGACATTTTTCCACGCAAAATTAGAATTAAAGCTTTTAGGTCAGAACGGTTCACAAATTTAACTTCATGTTATTTATCACCTCGTCGTCCTTGTGAAGAACCCGAATGCGCGAAAGTCTGAATCATTTGACATTTAGACTGGAGGGTGTGGGACAATAAGCTGGCGTAGCATAGCAAAGCTCCCTTAGCTTCTATTGAAATTGCCTGAATTTTTCAGAGAATGTCACTTTTCAACTGTAACCAAAACACTGTATATATGCAACCTCCTGGAGAGGGATTTTCAGTGAAATATAAAACAGCGAATGTCACCGTCTGAGATTGCTCACACATTGGAATTTGCATCAGAAATAAAGTAGTCGCAAGCAATGCGCAAGTTCAACATTTGAGACCTGTCAGTGCATTACCATGGCATCTTACAGTTTGCATCATGACTAAGCACCCCAGTTACCTCTAGCTGTTCAGATCCGCGTCATAACATCTCCCCTTCTCATTGCCACCGCATAATTTTGTAAGGGTAGTCCAATAAAGTATCATTTCTAAGGAGCAGGCATCCAGTCTATGTGGTAATAATGTATTTTCAAGATGTCAGCCATTCGAGTAAACGAGTGAACTCACTTTTGGGAGTGTGCCCCTAAGCAGATAAGCAGTGGTTTTTCTTTTCCATCTGTAATTTATTTCGTGTCCTGGATTATTATTGCAATGAAATTTTGAGTTTTGTAAATTGGTGTAGTTATAGTATGTTTGATTTGCACTACCTGGAAGAAAGTCAATAGCGAAATGTGGCCTACAGGACTTTGACTGTTCATGATGATTCATATGTTCATGTGACCTGTTTAAATGATGCCACAGATGGCGGCTTTCAAAAAGCCATTAGCAACAGAGTAGGCTGGAAGCTTTTTTGTGAGAAACAAAACTTTATTGCATTACCATAAGTATTATGCAGGTCAATCCAGCATAGGTATAGACAAGTTGTTCTGTTAGCCATGTTGGATATCTGAGAAAAGAATTTCATTGTCTAGTAGGTATAGTGAAAGGTATTATCTTGGAAAAACCATTGAATTATTTTGTTAGACATCCAACATGGCTGAGTGGAATTTACCTATACTGTTACTAGGAACAGGAAGTGATTTGTTGTTTGCTTTTTTTTGAATGATTCAAGAGAACATTTAGTTTGAGGAGATTTGTTGCTATTGCAGTTGTCTGTATGGATTCCTCAAATTGGATGCACCGGAAAATGCTGCAAGAAAAGCCCTGATTGTCAAGGTAGGTTAAGTACAGTAACTGATGAGCATATCCTTTGTCCAAATTTGTCAATTGAGGTGTTAAATTCAG
Organism: Acanthopleura granulata; assembly: GCA_016165875.1. Taxonomy (NCBI): domain Eukaryota; kingdom Metazoa; phylum Mollusca; class Polyplacophora; order Chitonida; family Chitonidae; genus Acanthopleura; species Acanthopleura granulata. The sequence goes on along the minus strand of JABBOT010000011.1, from coordinate 12,389,628 downwards.
TTTGAACTTCTTAAGCTGATTTTGAAAAATAAGCTGTGGACACCCTAAACCTGATTGATCATTCTTCTCGCGTGTAAGGTGACACCAATTTTATATTGTGTTTCGTGAGTGAGCAGACACTAAAAGATCCAAAGCTGGAATAAAAATAAAGTTGAAAATTTACTGTTTAATTTGTCTGCCCTAGATTTTTTATGTGTTTTGTTTTCTTCCACTTCTTAAGGCTCTCTGATCAAGTAAACAATTTTTTAAGAGGAAAATGTGCTTGGACAGTCCACATTTCCATTAAATCTAGATTATTTGACAGTTTTATTTCTGTTCTTAGACCCTCCTCAGACATTGAAGAAACTGATTCATTCTTCCCTTAAAGCAAACATTTAAACTGATGTGGAGGCCTGTGTGGACGAGGCAGTAACTAGCGCACCTGTGCGTCATAATGCCTCGTCAAAGTCCAGCTCTGGAATAATAATAATCAGATGAATGAATAAATAAATTGGCGTGGCCTAAAAAGAAGCTCTAGTTATTGCAGACCTGCATATTCCCATGAGACAGATGATTGTGCAGGCATGTGGCCCCATAATTTCGTTTTCCTGCACTTGTAAAATGCTAGGTGTGTCAATTTGGGCCTGTCCATTTGTGATGCTTCTGTTTCCGTGTAGTAACTCCTCTAAATGCTATCCTACCTTTTTTAAGTTTTGTGGTATACAGATTCATTTTGTGGGTCCTCAGTGTTCCAAATGTTCCAAATAATGTTCCAGAACTAGCCAGATCAAAGCAAGATTTTTGAATATTGAATGATATCTTCATTATGACAGGTCAATAGTGTGTGTGAAATAACTTATTCCAAATGTTGTCTGATATTTAGAAAATTTAGCGTGCAGCTTTATTTTGTGGCCCCTTAGATTGAGTTTGAATGCCACTTTGACCCATGCGTACCTTTTTTGTATATTTAGTATGCCAGGATTATAAAATTCTCACCAATGTGGTCTCTGTGGTTCAAGTCCAGCTAATGCTGGCTTCCTCTCTGGCTGTACATGAAAAGGTCTGCCAGCAACCTGCAGGTGGCCTTGGGTTCAGCTGGGCTCTGCGTGGTTTCCTCCCACTGTATAATGCTGGCTGCCATCATATAAGTGAAATGTTCTTGAATACGGCATAAAGCATCAATCAAATAATTAAATAAATTATAAATTCTCTGTAAATTTGGTTGTTTGTATGACAGGCTATCTCAGTGTATGACAAGAAGGTGAAGAATGCAGCGGGGAGCCAGGACCCAGCAGGGACGACAGACACACTCGACCCTGCCATCTACTGTAAACTGGGCCATCTCCTGCTGCTGACCGAGCAGTTTGAGAAAGGTGAGTACGAAGCAAAGACAGACCAGCCTAGACCTTTGAATTTCCATGAGATAAAAGGGAAACGATCTGATTTGATTTATTTGATTGGTGTTTCACACCGTACTCCAGACTATTTCACTTGTACGACGACGGCCAACGTCATGGTGGGAGGAAACCGGGCAGAGCCCTGGTGAAATCCACGACCATCCTCAGATTCCTGGCCGATCTTCCCACGTACTGCCGAAGAGGTAAAAGGAAAGGAAAAGTTCAGCAAAAGTGTTAGATAGTAAGATTTTGAGAGTTATTTTTTCTAAATGGTTCCTCCATGTAGCCAATTTGCGAGTCACAATAATTTATCTGTATGTAAATACTGTATTTAACCCAATGTTTATCCTACAAAAATACACTTTAAAAAACACATAAACTCATATAAACCTTAAATGATATTTATGATGCCCACATTGAAGTATTTTCTCGTAAGAAAGAAACTTCACCAGAATTTTTTTAAATGGCTCTATAATTTGGATAAATCAATCAGAATCATAAAGAATGTGTAACTAAACGCTTTACTTTTATGCATAAAAAACAAGTGATTTTCAAATACAATAGCAACCAGTATAGAAGTCTTTGCATTGTCATGGCAGTTGCTCTGCAAGATTGCATGGGCTTCAGGCCAGATGCCGCAGCTGTTGAAAATTTGCTCTTCCTTGTTGTCCAGATCTGTATAAGCGTTGTCTGCTCAGTCCATTGTTTATAGGTTTTAGGTTAAATACCGTTGAACAGTAGCATGGCACTTATTGGTTTTGTGTTTTTTCCACAGCCCTGTCAGCCTATCAAAAGTTCTATGGTTTGCAGCCAGATTATTGGAAGGTCAGTTGCTTCAGTTCCCATGGTGATAAGAACTTGCAGTATTATTGTACAGTATATCATTTATTCATTTTTCTTTGTTATTATTGTTATTATTATTTATTTAATTTTTTTTTGAAAATAAGGGAGCACAAGGGTGAACAAAATGTAGGTTACAAATTGTTGACAGTGTAACAATAAAGTCAAATGGGAAAAAATGGGGAAATTTATGACTAAATCATGAGTTCTTAGAGAGGAAATGATTTTCCTGCGTAATTTGAGATATCTGTTTGTTTTTTAAAAAAGTCTTTATGAAGGATACATTGAGATTATGTACTGATCTCTTTCTACTTCACTTGCACTGGATTGTTTAGTAAATGTCAGATATCAGAAAAGTGCGATGCTCATAAGGCCTTTAAAAAATTGTTTGCTGGGTGTAACCAATCCCTATGAGAAAAAAATAGGGTCATTTGGTAGGGACATCCTTTTTTTTATTCTGGCTATTGAAAAAGACAAGGATTTCAAAGAAATTAACGCGGAGAGAAACTGTAAAATATAAACTTCTATCAAAATATCAATAAAACGTCTGAGTAGTCCCATTTTGGAAGGGTAGGTCTGGCTACTCCCAGCGAACATATTTTTACGGATGGCCTTAACACTGCCACCTTTCTTCTTACGCACGGAGTCGGGCTTCTCCTTATCAATAAACCTGACCACCATGTGTCGTTGTTCTGATGAAATGATACTTAATACAACACAATGCTATGGGTAAGTAAACATTGGTGGGGATGAACAGCAGATTATTGATATAGCCGTAATAAACTGATGCCTGTTTCTTTGAAAGGCCATGTGGTGTAACAGTAAAGTACTTGGATACGTTTTCCCACGCAATGGTTATTCAGTTTCAAGCCCATTGTTTTCGTGCAGTGCATGTGTAATACGTTATCAGTTTGCCCATAAAACGTCGTTGTAAATGCAGGAATGAACAATAGGCTACACAGCTTTGACCCCAAAAAGCTTTGGCAGGAAAGGTTCCCTGTTACTTCTTATAACCATTGCTTTTGTGGATTTTTCACGTTTCTTGCTGACTAGTTGTCTTCCAGTAATATGATATGCAAGTCTTCATGTTAACCATAGAAACATTCCACTGTCACTTGCTGTAGTTCTGTGGTTTACTCGGAGCTCTTCATTTTCAAACATGAATTATGAGAAAGCTGATAATATGTTCATCATTAACCACTGTCGCATAAAGAAGTAAATAAGGAGGAGAGTTTTTCCTACACTAAATGGCAGAAGGCCCCAAAAGTCTAAAAAAAAAAAAAAAAAAAAGATTGCATACCAATTTAGAAAAAAGTTGGTCATTTTTCTATCCCTTTGTTTTTTTCGGGAGTGTCCCGAATATAAAGCTGTATTCAGATCCTACGGCCAAGCGTTAGCAGTTTCCCTGGGTACAGTCCTTCTTTCCTCTCCATCAGTGTTAAACCTGTTCTGTAAACCAAGAAAGACAGAAAAAAAAGAAAACTGAACTAAGTTATCTAGACTAGTCATGTTACCCTAATTCCTCAACCATTGTGCTTATGAAAGCAGTTTTCAGTGCGATTTTGGTACCTTTTTATTTTAGTTTTAGAGACAAAGCCATACCGGTTCAGCACTTGCATTGGCTAATTTCAGTGCTTCACTGAAGTTTGTCACCCTAAACAGAATAATGCCTTGAGAATATGCTCAAGTGAACACCTTTGCAAACATTTGAAAAGTTTGAAAACAGCGATGGTATTCAGAAGTGGATTTCATGGTTTTGTTTCCCCTGTCACTGTTGTAGGATGCTCCATTTCTCTATGGCCTGGGAATCGTGTACTTCCATTTCAATGCCTACCAGCTGTGAGTACTTTTTCTTACATTAAAAGACAGCTCATGACTGAGGCACAGTTCATTAAACAGATTACAAAAGTTTCTCGATGGTTTCATGGTATAAACTTACACTTCCCTAGCAGCTTACGACCGTCACAGGTGACACAGGTTCTGCACTTGGAACAATTACGTCACAGCCCAGACAGAATGGGTGCATTTCATGTTAACCGACAGAGCATGGTCAGATGTCAGTTTCTGCTGTCATACTACCTGTTAGAAAGAAAATACTTTACTGAAATAAGCATAATATTGTCCAACCTTTTGAGCAAACTTGTCTTAGAACATGCGCTGTCTTTCAGTTTAACAAAAACTTTGTGATGAATGTTTTCAACAAATGTCATGTGATTGGATCAAACCCTGTCTCATGATACATAATATATTCTTTTGTTACATGTTTGAACAGCAATTTTCAGGAATGCTTCCGTACAAAATTAACCGTGGCCAGTGTGCTGGCAGTTTGTTTACGGTTGTACACTTATGCATGGAAGCCTGTTCATTATTTTTTCTGTATTTCCATGTGAAGATGTTGTGAATGAAGCAGTCCAGTCTGTGTACAATCATTTGCGTACACCATAGCACATTGAAACATGTACAGTAGGAGGAAAATAATATGCTGGTGGGCATGTTGTTAGCTAGAGTTGTCTCCCCTTGCGTGAATATCATTTAGCTCTTATTACCTCCCCTGTTCCAACAACGTCTGGGGCCCACTGCGGTTTTCTGAGAGTGATACTGTTTCATTGGCTGTGACCTTCACCAATCAGATGCCAAAAATGTAATTTTGTGAACATGCTAGGGAGAGTGAATTCTTCTGTCAGAAGTATTACAGAAATATCATACCTCTGCTAGGAGAGTATGTCTTGCTTAACCATAGATGAGGGGTATTCTTTTTTGTAAGGATAGAAATTCTTTCTTTCTGGCTTTGTTAATGCGCAATAATTTTATTTTGCTCTTAATTAGGAATATAGATCCTCTCAAACCAGGACAAATCGAGTGAATGAATAGTGATGATGCCGATACTAGTACAAGATAGTGAGAGGTTCCTCTATACAAACTGCAGATCTGTGTGGGAAAGTCATTCTGGTTTAATTTTAGGATAGATTTGTTAACAGCTAATGAGAAAATTACACTTCTGCGTGGTTTCAGTGGTATGACTTTCAAGCCCATAAACATATAATACAGGTGAATTTAGTATGATTTATAAAGCACGAGTTTGGCAAGTTAAGTAACTAAAAGAGAAAACTTGGATTTTGAATATTTGAGTTTTTTTTACTATGAGGTTGCTCAGTTGACTCAACTAATCATGAAGTTAGCACTCCAGCGCAGCGTAATGACCCAGGAGCCTCCCACCAATCCTGTTGCTGTGAGTTTAAGTCCAGCTCATGCTGGCTTCCTCTCTGGGTGTACATGGAATGGCCTGCCAGCAACATGCGGGTAGTCGTGGGTTCCCCCGGGCTCTGCCCGGTTTCCTCCCACTGTAATGCTGACCGCCATTGTATAGATGAAATATTCTTGAATAAGGCATAAAACATCAATCAAATAAATAAATACTATGGAGTTAGTTGTTAAGGGTGCATCTTATTTAAAAAAAAAAAGATAAAAAAAAAAAAGGAAAAAGAAAAAAATAGGATGCCATATCAACAAGGACATTTAGATGATCCTGTTTTTGGATAGATGGTGAGCAAGATAGAACAGATTCTTTATAAAAGAAATGGCCTCTAGAAATTTAGTGGCTAAAAAGTTCAGGGTTTTGAGGCACATCCTGAAATATCATCAGGCAAATGTATGGAAAATGTGCTAAAAAATCTTAATAATGTATCATTTTGAAATGTGGAATGTTGGCATGGCTCATGTTTATGAAAAGAACTTGTCTTTAATGATAAAATCTGTAGAAATTCTGAATGGCCTGTTGATGAGAAGAAAAAGGTATGAACACATATTTAGTTACTTTTATCTTATCTTCCCACAAATAAGATTGCTATAATACAAAAGCATAGATACTCCAAAAGTTGAAAAGTTGCATATTTGATGTTTCAGAATTTCTGACATGAAGATAAATTAAAATTTTTTGTTAAAATATGGAAATGTCAATATGCTTTTGTTTTGATTACCCAACTTTGGGTATTGTTTTCTTAATTTGATCCAAATAATCAGTATCAGTGAAACAGGATGTTTAGAGTGTTATTTGTGTAGTGATTAGCTTACTGTCTTACTTTCTTGACTCTCCTATATACATGAAAGTCGTTTAAATTCAGTATGCTCTGTAGTCTAATGAGACCCCTCCTTGTGAACCCCAATCATGCATGGCCAGCAGTCAGTGGCTACACAAAATATTTGACCCATCGGAGCCTCATCAATTGATGGCATTGAAGGATAACAAGCCTAAAAGGTCTGGAGCTGTGGTTAAACTGCATCAACCCACAAGGGTAGTTATATGGATGTCTCTGCAATTTTTCAGCTTTTGCTACAGCCCTTTAATGTCAGTTCCTGTTTCCAAAAGTGTGTGAATGTTGGCTGAACCAACAAAGGCTGACAAATCAAAACAAGGGTGATTTACAAATAATACAAAAAAAAAATTTTTTTTCCCCAGTATCAGCTCACTCTGGGTATAGTCTCTCTGTAGCACTCTGGGCTTCAGCCAACAAATCTCCCAGTCAATGGAGAATGGCCTCCAGCTGACATGCTCCGTGACCCCTTGCCCATATATGGTGGCGTGACCTGTTGTGCCTTGTCTGGGTTCACACATGCACACACGCTCACTGGGATGTACACATGTCATGTTTTGTAGAGACTCATAGGCCTCCAGGCTTATGAGGGAGAAAGAGAGAGAGAGAGAGAGAGACAGGAAGAGCTGGGTACAAGATAACTGGCTCTCAAGCTCTTTATGCTTGTATTTCACTCAACCTAATGCTTCATTTTTAGCTGCTTACACTCATATTCTCCATACACAGTACCTTTGAAGTTTCGTTTTCTGTACCAGCAGTTTTATGATTTGCCCCTGTCTCTAGCCGCATCGCTTTATCCCCAAGCTTGAGGGGGCAAACAGAACGCTTGTTTCTCCTGCTCAGCGCTGTCATAAACTGGAATTTTACCCTGCGTTCGGACTCAAGCTGTGTGGATTTTTTTTTTACCTGGCTTCTGTGCATTTCTCACCTGTGTATGAAGGAATACCTTTGAAGTGACCAATGAATGGCAATGAAATGCTTGATTAGAAAACACTATGTGGAATTTTACCTGTGAATGGAAGCCAACAGACCAGTTTTGCGTTTGATTGTGAATCTGCACACCAAAGAGAGATCAAAACAGGTATGTATTTTACAGGAATGAGATTATTTCTTTGTTTTTACGCATAACAGTTTTGTTTTTTTTTTTCTTTGCCGCATTATCCCTGGAAAAATCAAGGTTGCACCGACAGTATGGGGCACATTATACAGGATTGGTAATACACAAACTAAAAAACTGTGCATAGTTTAAAAATTAATTGCACCCTAAAATTTTCTCACTGCGGGGAGGAAAATTATGTTTTATTTTGTTGCCCTACTTTGCTGATGGCAACTATTGTGGTATGACATCGTGTTTACGTGGTGCATGTTGCTGGCCTAGGCCGGGAAGAACTCCCCATCATGTGAGTGCATGTCTTGTGCTAAGTCAAGCCTCAGTCACGTAGGCAATGGGATTAATAATCTATTTTTGGGCTGCCCTAGACCCAGAAATAAGCCCTCAAACCATGTATGTAGAACATTAGTAATGAAAAGAAAAGGCAGGGAAAAAAATTAACAAGAAATAAGTAAAAAAAGAAAAACAGAAGTCCTTGATGTCCTTACAATTGGAGGCTCTGTGTTTTCTGACATGTCAGCAGGTTGATGAGGGTCTCGAGGATTGGATAGGAGGGGTGTCGATTTTTGGGCAAATAAATCCTGCATATTATGTTGGTACAGTTTTGAAGCTGGTGTATGTATCATAGCTGAAATATGTTACCAGTTTCTCTGGTATCTGCCATTTGAAAATCAGTGATTATGCTCAATGGCTGTAGGAAAGCTTTGTGTGCCAACCACCTTTGAAGCATACAGGATTTTTTTTTTAATTTTTAAGTGCACATACATGTATTCTTTGGCCTGGAGCACTCTGGCTCATAAGGTCAGCACGTCCCCCCACTCTGGAGCCTCAATTCTCTGAGGGCTACTGGTGACATGCATGACCTTTAACTGACCCACCTGGGTAGCCAGCAAAATCGAGGCTTACGAAGGGGATTTACGTCTGCCGAAGCACATCATTAAATGTCTGTGAAACTGAAAGGGTTATGCAAGGGTGGAAACATGAAGCTGTGTGAGAGAAGAGAGGTTATGCAAAGCAAAATAGCACAAGTGTTTGTATGGAGGAGGCAGTGTCATACTTGTGCCTGTGGCAGTGAAAATGTCAATCACTGTCCCTGGTTCTTGTTGGTGGATGTCACTGTCTTGATCCACTCTTACTTCCTCCTCTTCATCTCATGAGACCTGTATGGGGGTGGGGTGGCAGAGTGGTGGGGGGGGGGGCGCTCTGGGTGACAAAGGCACTCTATTTATAGTCTGATGAGCTATGTTGTGGTCTGGGCACAAACTGGCTCCTGTTGGGAGGATGTAGGCCTATTTGTAAAGGGGCCAGAAGTTGAAATGAGAATTAGCAGAATTAAAGCTGGGATCGGAGAAGTTGATAAACCCTAACTGAGGAAGTTCAGCTTTCTCATCTTTGTTGTATAATATTATTTCAATAATTCGATGTTCTTTGTCAGGTTTATGGGTGGAGTAAATCTGGTAGATGTTAAGTTGAAATATGCTTCAGCGTGTTCAATATGATCCACAAAGCCCATCGTAGCAGCTCAGTCTTTATTTCCGTTTCAATTACTGGAAAAAAAAAAATTCCAAAAAATAATAAAGACCATATTTTGAATCAGCACAAAATGGCCTCTTGGATTATGTTCGTACTTTGTTCAAATGTGACCTGTTCTTTTAATCTGAAACTTCAAACCATGCCGTGGTTTTTTGTTATGATTTGTTTATCCCATGTCCGCATGAGGTGAGGGTACAGGCAAGAATACATATACAGGTGAGACATCAGTTATATGCTCAGAACTGTGGCCTGGCCTGCTGTGTGTCACGGCACACTCACGTCCCGACCTGTATTTGTCATGCAAACATCTCGCTGATGAGATGTAGTCTGCGATTACGCATCCCTGGGACGGGAAGTTGTGGGCTGATTATTATCTTAATTCATGTATATTAATTATTGTCTATATACATACATACATATATATCTGTGTGTGTGTGTGTGTGTATGTGTGTGTGTGTGTGTGCGTGTGTATGTTTATATATATCTATGGCTCACTACATCATTCCAGAATAACTCAGCAGATTCCTCTGATATTTTTCATGTGTACAAAAAATGATCAGAGGCAATTAAAATGTTTGTTTTTTTTTGGGGGGGGGTTGATCACTGAGATGCTTTGGGATAAGCATAAATGCATGTACGAGAAATGTGAATAGATTTTTCGGTCAGCCTTGCAACATTCAGCAGTTATTGTTAACACAGATGCATTGCTTTCAATATTTTTTTTGAGGAGAGGGTTATATCCAAGAACAGTATTCAGCTGCCCTGACAGAGAACTATTACAGTGCAGTCAAGTAGGAGTTTTGGTCAAAGTTTTGGCGGGTGGGGGTCTCAAGATTTGACAATAGTAGTAAGCTCCAGGTAGCTGGTGAATGCCTTAATCTAATGACCCCCCCACCCCCAACCACATCAGATGGAATTTTTAATGTTGCTTTGAGGAAATGCGGTGTTTCATGTGAAGTTTTCCAGAGACACATTTGGCTTATTCTGATTTACTCATTCACTTTATGGGGCCATGAGAGATTTTTTTTGTTTGAAGTTTGAGAATTAAAAGCTTGAAAGATCAGAAAAGCTCAATCGTTGGTATCAGAAGTATCATTTTGAAGCTTTTATGTACTTTACATACTAGTGCATTTTTATGCTGCAGACTTTGGGTGAAACATGGTTGTTATGGAACCAAAGTGATGGACTTTGCACACTTATGACTGTTGATCCAGTGGTGTTGTTGAAGATTAGTTCTGGGAAATAATATATATGTGAACACCAATCTTGTGAGCAAAATCAGTGAATTTTCTGTATTTCTGTATGAACGTACTAGTGCCAGATTTTGCTAAGTCAGCATGACCTACATTTTACCTGTTTATCTGTAACATGTAAGTCCTAAGAACGTTTGCAGGCCCTGCAGTCGACATGCCTGAACATGTTAGTGGCTTGCTTAGAAAAAAAAAAAAAACACACAGGTGCGATAAAAGATGTAGGTCATGGATCTTCGGACTATGAAAGCAGACATAAGAAGTAGATAAAGGTGATTTGTGATAAAGCACAAACTTGTGAATGTACCTATGTATACAGGTGTGTACCTGTAGTGAAAACAGAGGCAATAACACCTGACATACCCAGCACACTTATCTACAGGAGGCTATTATTGACCCTGCAGCACAGAACTGTATGGTTACTACACAGTTCTGCACAGTTACTGCACGGTACTGTATGGTTACTACACAGTTCTGTACAGTTACTGCACGGTACTGTATGGTTACTACACAGTTCTGTACAGTTACTGCAGTGTACTGTCCGGTTACTGCACAGTTCTGTGCAGCTACTGCATGGTACAGTCTGGTTACTGCACAGTTCTGTACAGCTACTGCGTGGTACTGTCTGGTTACTGCACAGTTCTGTACAGCTACTGTGTGGTACTGTCTGGTTACTGCACAGTTCTGTACAGCTACTGCCTGGTGCTGTCTGGTTACTGCATGATTATGAACAACTACTGCATGGTTATTTTGCAGTCCTGCGCAGTTCTCTTCACTTACTATATGTTACTATGTAGTAGTTGTTCCGGTATGTTGAACAGTACGGTCCAGACACAACATCTCACAAATTTGAACCTGGTAGCAGTTCAGAGCAGCCACAGGGTATTGCACTGTAATTGTATGAAACTGTGTTGTACTTGTGCTGAGGACTGAGCAGCTGCCACAAAGTACCATGCAGCTGTAGCACTGTACCGAAAGGTTCATGGCTACACTGTACTGTGGAGGCCACGGAATGGCAGGGGTACTGACATGAAACTGGCACAGTACTGAGCAGCTGCCACAAAGTACCATGCAGCTGTAGCACTGTACCAAACGGTTCATGGCTACACTGTACTGTGGAGGCCACGGAATGGCAGGGGTACTGACATGAAACTGGCACAGTACTGAGCAGCTGTCACAAAGCACCATGCGGCTATTGCACTGTGCCAAAAGGTTCATGGCTGCACTGTACTGTGCGAGCTGCTGAATGGCAGGGGTACTGACATGAAACTGGCACAGTGCTTAACAGAGGCCATGTGGGGGTGGAGGTGAAGAAAGGGACGTGTGGTTTTCGATCAACTGAGGGACTTCCACTTATGAGATATAATGTGAAAAGTTATGGCATGGACAGTTAAATCAAGGTTAAAATATGTTACTCGACCTTGATCATCAGGGAAGGGAAATGTCAGCGTTTGCCTAAAGAAGTGTCTAATGAAATATCACAACAGGAATTATAACCATGAACCAGGTTTGACTGAAAAGCAGCGCTCTGTGTGCAAAGAAAACGTGAAGATGAAGTTCAGTTCAACTTGTGGCTTTACAAAAAAACTAACTAAACAGTTTGAGGCCTGTCAGAAGTCATAATCATTTGAATTATGCAAAGGTTTTAGTTTGCATTGAACTTCATAGCTCAAAGAAGTGACATTGATTTGCCAGTGAAGGAGAGTTGACATTTAGACTTCAGTGGCATCCTGTGGCTCCGCAATATATAAATAATCTCTTCTGATCTGTAAATTCAGTCAAATTTTTTGGAGAATTTCAAGGCCAAATTCAGTAATGATATCGCCAGAAAAGCCATTGCATTGATGGTGGTGTGAAATTTGTAGATGTGCAGTATTGATGTGGTCATGTGCTACTAGGTATATATGTTTGTTGATGTAGGACTGAATTTTGTATATTCCTTTGGATTGTGCCCGGTTTCCTCCCACCATAATGCTGACTAGTGACTACCATCATATAAGTGAAATATTCTTGAAAATAGCATTAAACATCGATCAGGTAAATAAATAAATTGTACGACGCTGTAAGAATAAAACAGTTGTATGAAGTAGTAGTATCTCTGTGAGGTGATTCTTTTTGTGCATTGATACATGTACTTCACTGGTTTTGGCTGATAACCAACAAGTACAGTGTAAGAAGCCGTCAGTCAGTAAACAGTTCCTGCAGTAACAGGCCAGTGGTATTCCGTGAGCTGTCTAAAAGTGTCAGTGATAGAGCTCTGCAGTGTGTAACACCTGTCAGATTTTGACAGGTGTGAATGTAGGCAGGTGTGCAGTGGTGACTAAAGAGTGATGGATCCATCAACACCTTGTCTTTTCCCTCTCTTCATTACCACGGCACCCATGATTGACTTCTGTGGCGGAATTTGGGGATATCTTTCAACCAAAACAAAATCAGTATTTGTCAAGCACACTTTCTGCAACCTGCTTTCAGTAAAGAAAGATTAAGGAAGGAAAGGAGCCCCTCTCCTCCAAAACAAAGCCATATTGGATATATATATATATATATATATATATATATATATATATATATACACATACACATACCTGTATGTAGTTCAACACAAAACTGTATTGGCTTCATGTAAATTAGAAAGAATTTTATAATGGTCAATTGCAAAATATAGGGGAGATATTCACAATTGCCCAGAAGATAGATGACATGAGATAAGCAAAACTTTCATTTCAGACCATGAAATATTTCACACCTTTATGTGGTATAGCGGTAAGTTTCAAAGTGATAAAGCTTTTAAGTTGCATATATTTGCCATCATTACGTGTGACTGAACACCTGAAGGCATTCTGGAATGTTATCTGGCCTCATATGGTTAGTAGTTCATAGTTGTTCAAGCTTGTTTGCACATTGGCCAGTGACACTTTTTGTTTCGTTTCCTGTCACAGTGTTCTGGAAAACTTATCTGGCCGGGTGGACAGTTTTCATTTTTTGCTGATTATTTTGATTATATCTTATGTAAATCTCAACTTTATTGATGGTTTCTTGCAAGAAATAAAATAATGAGTTTGGATGTGCATAGGTGAAATGCTGTGTAGGTGGTGACAGAAAACAAGGAATCCAGTGTGATTTGCCTCCACCAGGTGATGGTATATGCTTTACAAGTGTTGAGCTTTCCTGGAGCAGGTAACAGTTGTCTTGGCTAATATAAAGGTCAATGACCTAGAGAACTCTTGACCTTTCTGCAGTGGGTTACATCTAACTACCTCTTGTCATGCCATCTGGGCTTGGCTTTCCCAAAACTGGGCCACTTCATCTCCCCACTTTCCTCCCGAGATCTGCCCTCAAACCTGACTACCCCCCTTTTAAAACCTGGGCCAACCTCCTCCCATACTGGGCCACCTCACCCCCAACCTTGGGCCACCTCCTCTCAGATCTGACCCTACTCAAATTGGCCCTCCCCCACCCCCCCACATACCCACCCACCCTCCCTCTGGCTCCCCAAACAGGGGCTCCCTTTTGAACAGACTGTACTTGACCTGTCTCCTTCCTCCAGCCTGCCTACTCCCACAGGTGCCCTGATATCAACCATACCTCACTGCTATCTCTCAACCCTATCCCCTTGCACACCTTTCCTCGAGTCATTAGGCTTAACGAGCTTCCTGTAATATTTTAATCCCTGTCTGGCTGAGGATATATATATATATTTGCACAGTGACCTGGTGGCGAACCCAGTGGTCCTTTCATGGCTCATTGCTGACAGACAGATGGAGCTAGCCTTCTGTTGACTTCAGCTACTTCATCAATAGGCTTACCTATGCTTGTGTGTTACATGTAACTAACACTGGCTGGTGCTTGGCTTTTGCACTCAGATGTTTACTAGTGCACTACCTCGCAAGGTTTTTTGTGGAATTTTTTTTCTTTTGTTTATTGTTTGTTTACTGTTGTTTTTCTTTTAAATTTTTGAATAAGAAATGGGCCTGCTCTATGTTTTGGCCTGTTGTTGAAGTATGGAGAGGATTCAGCAGTTGTCACTGTGAGCGTGGCCTAGGTGACAAAAAAGTGGTGACAAATAACGACAGTCCATTGACAGTTTGTCAAGTCTAGTGTTTTCTGAAGACGACATGTCTTCCACCAATATGGTGTGCATAACTGTATATTACACGTCGGGAAGTTCCTCAGTGACATGCCAAAATGTCGGTGGTTTTACCCTGAGGCACTACAGTGTCATCCGACTTCAAATCTGTCATTTTTGTCACGAACTGTCGTGAAAAAGTCATTGTCATTTGAGTTGTCATTTAGCGTTAAACAATAATAATTTATAAATAAAATCAAATGACGCCGAAGAACTGAATAAAGCCCTTCTTGGGCCACCGTTTATGTTTGAAATGGAATTATTTCATGTTGGCTATGTGTGAAACCATAGGATATATAGAGCCTGCTGGTGTTTGCCCTCATAACCTGACCTGACTCGACTCTTGATCAATACTGTTACAGTTGCTTCATTTTCAATCAGTACCTCTGATGCTGTTCTCTCTCCCTCCCCCATTTGGCCAGCATTATTTCATCATTAAGTATGCTGCATGGCATGTGGGTTCCCTAGGTGTAGATGGCCTGCAGTCCGGTCAGGAGGCCGTTAACCCTCTTGTGGGTCAGTTTAGGATCAATAAGGGGATGCTGTGTAGACAAATAAGGCACCTATAGATTGTCATGACCTACATATTGTTGCAGCCAAGGTCCCAAGGGCTGCATTGATTGGAAAGCAGAAATAATTTGGGAGGGGGTGGCGAGGTGTAAGTGTTGCAGATATTGAAAAGAGTGGGTAATGATTTTAACATCTGAGTAAATAAACACATATCTTTGAGTAAATGCAATTAGAATATTTTTGTTTACTTATCAGCCCAAAGCGAAACATTGTTGAACTGATTTTGAAACTGCCATCTCTGTAATATTTCATCGGAATTGAAAACACTCAGATATCGTTTCATTTACATGTCTCCTAAAATTATCTTTACCATGTAAACATTAAAACTGGTTTCCTTAACAGGAATAACAAAGCAGTAGGATCTCAGTTTGTTTATAAGCAGGCATTTCAAACCTGGAAACCTACATGAATAATTCAAATATAGAATGTTTTTCCGTGGCTTTCAAGCTGTATTTTCATTACATATATATTAAATTTCTTCTAATGAACCCCACCTAAAGGTCTGTGATTATTTGTTTGTATGTGACACAGAGAACAAAGGCAGCTGTACAGGCTTTATATGTGTAATTCTTCAAGTTTTCTCACATTTATATTCTTATTTATTTATTTGATTGGTGTTTTACACCGTACTCAAGAATATTTCACTTATACGACGGCAGCCAGCATTATGATGGGAGGAAACTGAGCCCGGGGGAAACCCACGACCATCCGCAGGTTGCTGGCAGACCTTCCCACGTACAGCTGGAGAGGACACATTTATATTCAAGCGTATTCTGAGGATGTTATTCTGTGTAGACTGATAAGATGATACTTTATTGTGAAATCCTGAAATTGGCCAAACCAACCAATACAGTTATGTCTCCGGAATCAAATTACCAAGGTGCCGAAATTGCATAGAAAGCCAGCTTAAGATTTCATTTGATAAAAGGTTCCAAAATTAGTGTACTGTCGGTATATAAGCACCGAGAGAAGTGTAGACGTGGTTAGCTTTGGCTTATGTTCTATTTACCTGTGCGGGAAGATGAAGATTTACTGTTGTTTTGAAAACACGCAGTCTGGTTAACATAGGACCCATACTAATAGACTTCAGACATATCGAAGGTCACACAGAGTTGAAACAAAATCATTGTTGGTTTGAGTGGGGAGGGAGGTAATGTTGTGTAGTGCCAAGGTAGCAGAAAGTCCGTGTAAATACATCCCCTAGTCTGGATGGGCTCAGATATGAGCTGATCCCTCTAACAGACGGTAAATAACATTGTAATCCCGTGGAGTGTTTCTTTAACGTCTCCATCAAGGGTTGACATCTGGCAGACTGCCGGTGAGACGGGACTGCGGATAGATTCTGCTCCACATGCTGTAGATACTCAGCTCCCTGCTTGAGTTGGCAGAGCGTACTTCCAGCGCGACCTCAGTGATTTGATTTCATTTGATTTGCCCATTTTTTTTTCTCTTCCCCCATTTCATCTCATCACTCTAAATGTTTAACTATTTTTTTTTTCTTCCGGCCAGTGTTTTGCTCATCTTTTGTACCCCAAGTGCTGGAGACCAGGCCATGAACCCAGTTCTATTCTTGGCCTGTCGAGAACGACGTATTGATTATTGCGTCTCCCCGATGCAAGAACGTCTCGGTGTAATTGTGCCGAATCAGCTGACTTGCTGATCGCTCAGGACGCAGACGCTCGGCGTTAGCTGGCTCGGCTCTGATAGTCCTCTCTGCCGTCATGTTTAATGCATGCATGCATGCTGCACGATAGAAGAACTAGACAGCAACATTGAGACGGGGAGGGGGGGGGAATCGCATCTCTGAGCTGCCAGCAGTTTCATGTTGCCACGGTAGTCACATTTCCCAGAATGCATCAGCACTGTCGTTGTTTATCACATCAGTCTTTTTCGCAGCAGAACTGGGCTGCGCTTTGATAGAAGTTCAGGGATGGAGGTTGTTTCCGACTCTGCCCTGAACCTAAGTATGATAAATGTGACTTGGAATGCTTCTTTGCGGCTGGCTCGCATTTTACTGCCGTCTAGCAGGCTCGTGATCTGATTGGGTGGAGGGGGCCCTTGAACTTCAGAACGCATCTCTCCACGTCGCGAGAGACCAAACGCCATGGGAAAGAAATTCCTTGATCAAGTTTGTCTTCTTGCTTAATTGGCTGCAAATTTGCTTTGTTACAATAATAAAGATGACGTGTCTCACCCGATAGCCAAAAACAGTGAGCGAATCTTTCATGTGTGGAAATCCTGAAGGAAATGCAGACACTCTTTTTATACGCTTCGATCGTTTGTTATTCCAATGGCTGAGCTACCACACTGTTCGGGCCCCTCTTCAGAGAGAGAGAGAGAGAGAGAGAGAACTCCCCATTATGGAGCAAAACATGCAAGCGTCAAAAGTGAATAAAAGCATCCTGCCTCTCGAAACCTCTCCGCTACTTTCCAAGATTATGACTTTGTATTAATAATTAATTGTAGGCGTTTCAAAAATATTTTCAGAATTAACAGTGAAACCATAGTATGAGAACATATAATCTACTTGTTTGTGCCCAGTATTACAGCTCTTTAATATTGATTTTTGTCAAGAATTTATGTTTTTTGCTTCACCAGACTAGACTGTTCCATCCGCAATATAGAATTGATTACATGCTGCTGCAGTGCTCTTTCTCTTTGCTGTACATTATCATTGGCTTAAATACTGTGGCCCTCAGGAGCTATGTTGAAATTCATTTTCTGTGTATCGGGACTGTGTGGACCTGTTCATGGAGACTTGTCTTAAGTCATAAAACTGAATGCCATCATATAAGGCGGTTTACACTAATCAAAATTGTGATAATTTGTTAAACCTTTGATCTATTAATTCCTAAATATTTGCCTGGAAACAAATTCCACGTTTGTAGTGTTTTGCTTTTTTGAACAGCATACATTGTACCATTTTTTTTTTTTACTTTGAATCCATGCGTTTTCTCTGTCTTGTAACAGTATCAGTGAACTATGTTTTCTTCAACTGTTCCTATTGATGTGTCTTTATGACCTGATAATTTTGAGGACATAATAGACATTTTACACTGCTTGATATTCGTGCTCTGGCTTACTCTTTATAATATTGTCTGTACAGCTTTCATGCAGCTGAGTAGTGAAACCAGATTATGACTGGCGTGATGTTTTGTTAAATTGTCAAGATGTCTTTTTGATTTTTCTTTTCCTCAGTATATATAAAAGTAAAAAGTGAACCAAGAATTCTGCTTGGTCATGTTCAGGTTTGTCTCTGTTCTGCTTACATATTATATATATATACATTATATATATTTTCACTTGGATCAAATAATATAGGAACTCACAGGTGTTCAAAAAGGACAAGACAAGGCAGCTGGCTAAAAAAAAAAAGGAGGTTGCTAGGAGTCATCTTATGTGTTTGTTGTACGATCTCATAAAACGTGTGCAGTATTTATATGGGCGTATTGATGTGCTGATGATTGTTGTAACGGGAATTATACTCTGATCATTGGAGCGATTGATTATCAGAGACTTGCACGTGTCCATGTATTTGTGATATTTCTGCTTTTGCGTCTAGTTTTGCTCGCCCTTCGGCAGGTACAGTTATGTCTAACGAGGCGGCATGCATTTGCCTTTAGCTTCATTGATCAGGCCGTAATTTTCCCTTGTTTTGCTCGAAGCACCATGGTGGTGCGATTGGTGCAAAATCTTTGGCCAGATGCTTTTTCCCCGCACCGTGAGGATGTGATTGCGATGCATTCATCTGAAGGTGAAGCCCCTTGTAACAAGAATAATAAGGTGAGAGTTCCGAAAGCTGATTGGCTAATTCTTTTTGAGAGGAAGAAGAGTAGACGTTCGTCAGCCATTTCCACAGCCAATCACGTTTCTACATCGTTGGTTCACCTGCACTGGAACATGTTTGTGTCTGAACTCCAGTGGAAAAGAAATAAACACGAATGATTTTAAGGATAGGGTTTTCATTTTGAAAATTCCTGTCAATCCCAGAGCAGTTTTGTTTCAATTACATTTGCTTTTGGAGGCTGTCAAGTAATGCCAAAGGCTCAATATGCCCATGATGTTCCGTCCAGATCTAAAGGTCATGCTGAATGACATCAGCCCCATTGTCTCAGAAATACTGTAAGGCTGGAATTTGACAAGAGGGCCATGGCATCATTAGGCATAGCGTTCTAGATCGGGGAATTTTGTGTGATGGGCTTTTTTGAATTCAGGCCCATGGTGTACCCTTGAGATCGTGGCTGACCACGCAGTCTGATGTATTTCTCTTGCAACTTGGTTGGTATTCTGCTGCCATCTTATGGATTCTCTGTGGCTACCCTGTGGCATTTTTGTTGTCATATTGGGGCTGGCCTATTGCTGCCTTGTGGCTTGCCTGTTGCTACTTGGTGACTTTTCTGTTGATATGTGCTGGCCTTTCCATTACTGCCTTTTGGCCTTTCTATTGCTGCCTTGTGGCTCTTGTATTGACACCTTGACGAAATAGTTTTGTCCCTTTCAGGTGAAGCTATTCATAAGCTTAACTCTTTCTAGCATGTACATGTGGGCAATAAAAGTAAGAAAATGGTAAAACAGACAATCACAGTTAATAGATTTTTGAGAGTGCAGATGAAGAGGGTAAACCTAGCTGTAGTACACCTGACTAGATTGGTTGTTGTTAAAGGAACAGTGATTGAGTTAGGTACACGAGGTAATGTGGAAGCCAGCTAGGTCGTCGAAGCCCAACCCTGTAATGGGTTATGCTGTCACCTGGGGATATTAACTCAGGTGTACTTAGTTTGATGAGTACATTTCGCTAGACCTGCAGCTGATTGATTACGGGTCAGATAAGTTCGTTAACCCTCAAGGTGTGAACTGTGGGCATATAAGACTACAGCTTCCCTGTGTTAATCAACCATGGCTGAATGGCTTCTCTATATTAAACCCTCAGACTCATTGCACAGGTAGTGATGGGCTTTATCCATTATCTGTCAGAGAGTATTGAGTGATGGCTGGCCAGGTGAGTGAGTTCACAACTCCGGTGTGAAATGTACATGTAGCAAAAATCACAGGTTTCATATTAGAGACAGTGGTGGATATGCATAGTGTTTGGCAGTGAGCAGTGTTGTCCATGACTTGGGACAGGTAATCCAGCCAGACACTCAGGTAGACTTTTGTTGTATTATTCATGTACATTGGCCCTGTTGCTTACTTTATTATGATTTATTCAGTTACCCTAAATGACCTAAAATTTAGTCCGTCACTAAGTTGCTCATTTTCCCTGATTCTGAGAGATCTGTTGAGTGTAGAAAGGTGTTTTGATGTTTTTTTTTTTTTTTAAAGAAAAAGAAAAATGGAAATTTCAGCATCAAAAGTAATATTTTATGGTATTTATTTACCTGTGAAAATGTACTTTTGTTGGGAAATTTTAAGGTCATTTGTGGTATTTGCGAGAATGCTAATTTCAGAGATACATTTATAAATATGACGGCAGGTGTGATCAGTGGGGGATAGAGTTTAGGAGAGCAAGGACTTCTTTACACCTGACTAGGTAGATTTCAACAAACAACTCCATTGGCTAAATACTTGTGATCTGAAACGAGATCCTGTCAGACAACTTGGCCAGTTACTGTTACCTTTACCGTTAGACCCTAAATAGAGGTAATCAGCATGTGGAAGTGCTGGCCCCTTTAATAACTGACATCCTTTTATGAACCTGTTGGCAACAGTTGGTTGCTCATGACTACATGACATCGCTGTACCTATTTTCCTTTGAACTATAAAGGCAACGTAAGTAATTACCAAGAACTTGTGAAGCCCTCAACACTGACACACCCACGTCATTCGTGTTGTCTTCACATTGACCCAGAACCCGGTTAATGGTCATAACACTAATCGATATGGGATTATTAACCGACATAATTCCTCTGCCAACAAAATCCGTTTGATGTAGTTTTGACATGGGGATGGACAGGCCAGATGATTGATGACAGTGGAAACCATGTGAATGTCCTGCTTCTTGTCAGTACATGTAGTGCTAATGACTACTGTTGAAATCCTAGATATGATTCTTGTCTGGAGTGCGGTTTTACCATTTGTATAGCATGCGATGTTCTCGGTTCTCAGAGAATTCCCCGTGTTGACACTCTGACATGTTTTTCTGGGCGATAGGGAACATTTGCTGGTGTTGTTGTCGCAATCTGGTCATATACATGTCTAAATTGACATTGTTTGTATGTTTTGTTTTGTGTGAAGAGGTTGCGGCAAACAAGAGGGCTATACCACGCCTATTGATATACTGCAAGAAAGGTGGTTAGAGCTTATCCACAAGGAAGGCTTGTAACATGGCATGGATCATACTTTGTGATGCTGTGCTCAACAGTGCAGAAGATTGTGACATGGACATGAATTGAAAAAACAAATCACCATGGTAACTTTAGTAGTGGGGGGGGGGGTTGTGTTTCCCATAATGCAGGAGTATTATTGTATTTGCATCATGATTGCCCACTGAAAGGAGACCCTCATCGTTAAAGTTAGGAGTTTGATGAGAACTTAATAAACCCAAACTAACCACTTTTTTTCCAAAGCCAGTATTTGGGTAAGAAATTTAATTCTGATTCCTTCAAATTTTTAATCTTTCTAATGCATACGTGAGAAATCACTGCCCTCCTATGAGTTATCACTGCCCCAACGTGCTTAGAGTATCTTTGATGTCCAGACCAGAGCATATACCCTGGGGGCCTCCGTGGCTCAGTCGGTTAGCGCGCTTTCGCAGCACAGTTCAAGCCCAGCTCACGCTGGCTTCCTCTCCGGCCGTACGTGGGAAGGTCTTCCAGCAACCTGCGGACGGTCGTGGGTTTCCTCCGGGCTCTGCCCGGTTTCCTCCCATCATAATGCTGGCCGCCGTCGTATAAGTGAAATATTCTTGAGTAGGGCGTAAAACACCAACCAAATAAATAAATACATAAATATACCTTACCTGCCCTCCTGATTATGGTTTTAACAGAAAAGTCCTCTCTGATGAGACAACAGGTTGTCAGGTGTTGTTCCCCCCCCCCCCCCCAACAAACATGTTCCAGCTTTAAGTGTTTTTATTTTCTCTCTCACCTTTTTCCAGTAATGTCTTTAATTGCAGTGTTGTACGCAGGGTTCACACTGAAGGGTGTTAGTGTCCTTTGTGTCCTGATAGAATACAGCACACTTTGTCTGTGGCCAAAAATAGAAATCCACCTCGATAACTGTGTTTTGTAAATGCCAAAATTAAATGATGTGTGACTATATTTAGCTAACGATGCTTTGTTTAGAAGACCTATCGAGATCTCAGGCTGTATTCTGAGAATATTGTTCAGATTAATGCATAATACAGAAGTGGAAACTTCAACCAAAGAGAGCAAACACAGAATCTAGCCATGGAAAACTCCCAAGCAGACATAAACCTCTGTAACGATTAATGGAAACCCCATAGCCAAGAAAGCAAAGATTAACCAGTTGAGCAATATACACCCCATTGTTTTCTCCGTGTATCATTAAAAGTCCAGTTCCGAAGAAGGAAAACATTTGCTTGTGTCAATGGAATGGAAGTGACTAAAATGTAGAAGATCATCATTAATTATATAAGGTCTTTTCGAGATGGATAATACTATAGAACTTGAACCAAGAAAATTGCTTAGTTAAAACTGGTTATTATCTCTTCTTCTTTTTTTTAAGTCACATATTTTCGTAGATTTTAATTGAGTCACCCATCTCATAGGGCCACTAAAGATTTATATACGGAGTTTGATTAAATTCTTAGGATCAGAAAAAGTCATGGTCTCGAAAGTGTTATTTTAATCCAAAGTTTATGTGCATTTCATGGTTCCGGTACATTCTTACTTACCAAACTCTAGGTGAAATACAATGTTAAAGGAAAAGACATTGTTAAAATGAACTTATGGTGAGTGAAGAGACAATTAAAAACTGTATCTGAAAATATCTTGACCAAATGTTTTAGATTTTTTTTCACCAAAATGAATGTCATATGTTTTCATTGTGTGGTGGGCTGTGTAGACTGTATTGATCAAGTGGTTCACCAGTGATGTCACACAACTTTCTCTACACCTTTATGTTCAGGTCTGAATAAAGTTATATTGTGAAGACTAATCCTGTATTGTTTGCCCGTGTATGAAGACCTTAATATGACATCAGACTTTAGGGTCATAGGAAAGTTGGCATGACATCATCTTGTGAACCACATTTCAGATATGGTCATAAAACCCACCATACAATCAAAACATTTGACTGCATTTATTTTGATGAAAAACAATCTAAAAAAGATCAGTAAAGGTATTTTCGGATACAGTTTGTAATGGTCTTTTCACTCATCGTAAGTTCATTTTTACGAGGTCTTTCCCTTTATCATGAGCGTGGCAAAATGTCTTATTTCTGTGTACTGATCAGGATAAATGGAAGCAGTCTTTCACCGTGACTGCATTTTCTGTGTACAAACCACCTTTTTACAAATGATGCATATCTTTAGAAGTTGCATGACTGGCTGTTCTGTGTAGTTATTTACAGGTTATGAATATAGGGAATGTGTGCCAGACATTTGCATTCAGGCTGGCATATAATCTTTCCTGAAGGTATCACTGTCCGTAACACTGTACCAGTAGCAACTTAAAGCCTGTACTGTAGATACATTAAATGACCTAAGATTTCGACATAGTTGGATATTTTGTATAATTTGAGAGTTCTGTTGCTTGTAGAAAGGTGTTTTGAAGTTTGTTTGGAAGGTAGAGTGATATCCTTCTGGAAAAATGAAAATTTTGAGTGCCAAAGGTAATATTTTATGGCATTTATCTATCCATCTAAAAATGTTTTTTTTTTTTTAATGAAATTTTATGCTATTTACAGTATGTCTACATATGTGGTATCATACATATACCTGATGTTTTTCTCATCCTCATGTTGGAATGTTGCAAGATTAAACTGTACAAAGCAGGCTGTGTCCTCTGGGATACATTTATACACTGTTAAAGTTATGATGGAAAGCTCAAAAAATAAATGATTGTATGTCTCTACTTTTTTCTTCTCCAATACACATAACTTTGTTTGTTGTATTATCTACATTTGCACAAGGCAATTATTTGCTTCGGTGCTTTACAATGACAACAATTTACCCTTTTTTCTTGGTGGCGGGGGGGGGGGGGGGGGGCGGTTTGACAAACTGCTCTATTATTAGCCCTGTCTGTCAGTAGGTCTGTCAAATTTTTGACATGCTGTCCTTTAACATTGGTAGTAAGACCTGGATACAAGACGACAGGGCTGTTGCTTGTTTGCATTTGTTTTAATCAGATTTATTTATTATTTAATTGGCTTTTAATGTCATACTAAAGAATATTTAACTTATTTGAATGCCAGCATTATGGTTGGAGGAACCAAGCACAACCCGGGGGGGTGGGGGGGAAACACACGGCCATCCGACGGTTGTTATTTTCATGAGTGACGATTTACATCTGCAGCAGCTACTGCACCACTTGCATGGTTTTTCTCTCGGATAGAGTTATTTTTGTGTTACCATGGTTACGTTGCGCCCACTAAGACTTGCTTTTTGCAGTTACTGTCATGGTTAAGATGCTGACAGGTGTTTGGTGGGCAGTTATGCACATTGGTGAGACTGCAAATTTTTCAGGATTTTCTTTCAAGAAGCATAAAGTTCATAAACATATTATCCACGAGTATGACATCATTTAACGGTAATTTTTTTTTTTCAACACAATACAATACATCATCTCGGAGATGTTGTACTATTTTAAGTGAAATTCATGACAAAATCCAAAAAAAAGAAAAATAGGAATTTATGAAAAAAAGGAACAGTACAGTATGTTACAAATTTTTCAAACTAGGTAAGGTACTGTATTTCTTTTAAGCAACACGTTTTTCTTGGTCATGGTCAATGCATCCGTCCTGAAAGTTAAATGTTAAGAGTTTCCTGAGGAGTTTGATTAATTTCTTGACAGGAAAAAACTGAAGCGATTGGTTTTATATTATGATTTTAAGGTGTTTGTGTTGCTTTCAAAAATTGCATTTTTACATGCCAAACTTCATGTGAAAAGCAGTAGTTTTTGCTCTCTTGTCAAAAACCTGACTGTTTTAGTCAGTACAAGAGCATGTGGAAATGTTGAAAATCCAGGGTATCATGGCTCATAGAAGCATGCAACCCAGAATGCATCAGTGTTTGAAGTGTACATGTTGCCAATAGCAACAACTGGTACACCATTCCCCAAGTGTTACCCTTGAGAGGTTGCAGAGGTCTGCTCCTACCCTTAGCAGCCATATGGTCGTGTCCATGGAACAGCCTCTAGTTTCCAGACAGGAAGATCTGCAGTCAGGGCTTGCAGAAATATTTGTCCATCTCTTCTACAGTGTTGGGATTCCGAGTAATATTAAACAGCTTTAGCATCTGTATGGATGGATAACTGCAGATAAATGCAGCTGTTGGCAACATGTGCAGATTCTTCTACGGCTGTAGCAGCTTTTGGTCACCCTTAAGATGTCGGATAGTCCCGATTTACCTTCTCATATACACTAGGTCTTCTTCCCGTTACCACATATAAAACAGGTGCTTTAGGATAAGCCAGTCGTTTTGAATTTGTGTTTGTCATGAAGGTTACCTCTGTAAAGCTTAAGTTTTTCTAAATGGAAATGCAGTAGACATTTGATTCAGGGACCAGTTTACTTTGTACCTTGTTGAAGATCGAATGATTCCTAAATTAAAGCTGATGGTCAACAGCTGAAGTTCATCAGTGCATATACAACCTGTGTTTAAGGTAAAAATTAAAGAGGTTTTTTTTTTGGAAATTCACATGGTCAGATTTAAACACATACATGTAAGCCAAGTAATACCAGTGTAGACAGAAGTGTATTTCTGTGTGGACAAAGCTGTATAATTCAGTCTACACGTGAATATGTGCATAGCTCTGTGGGTATGAGAAGGCTACAGATTTGATGATTATATTCCACAGAGACACGGTTACCTTTGTCTCCACGGGAGACTGGAAATCACGACCTCAGTCTGTATTATGGCCTAATAATCTGAATATATTGTTGATCAGGTTTTATTTACATGGAAGTGTCTAATTGATGTAATGTAGTCCTCCGTGTTTCATGTGAGTTAAGGTTCTAACAGCAGCCAGTCAGTCACACTCATGATAATCATTAAATGTTGTATTTGAACTCTTACTCCATCATTTCTGTTGTTTCTCGAACAAACAACATGACATTGACCATAATGAAGTGCAATCAAATTTAGGAGCACATCTTGCGAAAGAAAACAATTAAATACCTGTAAACATAATAAATCACTAGCGCACCATAATATCGGCACCTAATACCAGTTTGGCCAGGGTGTGCGTGTATAGGTGAGCAAATGTTGCTTGTACGTATAGGCAGTGTCTGTAGTGTGTGATATTCACTCACACTGCACACTGCAGACAGCAGCTGCAGCTGCACCAGATCCTGCCCTAGCTATTACAACACGCTTGCATTGTTTGTTGGGTGATTGTGGGCTGCCTGTATTCTGACACTGCCCCTCGTGGACAGGGAATGTGTGGAGGGGTTTCCGACAGTCCTGATAGAATTCAGGCCAGTGGAGTATCCAGGTATTGATTTGTCTTATCCCAGGTCGTGGGTGCGAGGCTGCATGCATGTCTAAACACAGCCAGTCAATCAGTCTCCAACCCCTCCCTCCCTCTGTACTTGGCTCCTCTATACCCATACTGCCTTAGAAAGCTGCAGCATTGGGAGGCTCCACGTGGACCCCCACCCCATCCACGACCAGGCACATGAAATATTTAATCATAACTTACACGCACATAAAATATATATGCCTTCTGTGAAGTGAAATCAGAAGGCATTGTCTGATTTCCGGTGCAAAGAATTCTTTTTTTTTTTTTTTTTTTTGGCCTACCCTTCCACCTTGTCAACAACCTCTGCAACCAATATTTCGAAACATTCTGACAGAACCATGTGATGTGGAGAAATAATTTACACAGTTTTTTGAAGCTCGCATCTTTTAGTCACACAAACAAATCATTATCAGCATCATTTTCATAATCATTGTATGCATGAATTCCACTGAAAAAAGTCCTTTTGTGGTTTAAAAGGTTGAAGATTTACAGTATGTGACTTTGAATGATTAAATCCCTCTCAGGAATTACATGTACCAGAACAAGAAAAAAGTTTGCTTGCTTGGGTGATAATTCTGACCTCTGTCATACAGCTGTTCACTGGATTTTGATAAATGTCTGCCCTTGACAGAAAAATATATATACAGTCATATGCATTAACCCGCTCTCAGTTTTCATGGTGTCTTCAGGATGATAAATGGTCCACTGTATTCGTTGAAAACCACTTCTGGTTCACCAGAGTGGTGTGCACATCCATATGTCACATGTGGGATTATTCCTCAGTAATACGCCAAAGGTCATTGGTTAATTCTGGCAACCCCAGTTTTCCTGCGCCCATAAAGCTGACCGCAATCATTAAGGTGAAAAATCCTTGAGTATGGTATTAAACAACAACACCAATCATTATCAGTCATTCAGTCAGTATTTCATTTACACGAGACGGCAGCTAGAATGTGCCATCGGCAGTTTTGCACTGTGGAAAGCTGCGTCAGCAGTAGGGAGGAACATACATGTATATATAGTTATTGAGTGAGAAGGGTTCAGTGTGAAGTCGGTGACATTGGGTTTGTGTGAGAACCGATACCCCCGCTCGCGAGCCTCCTTAATGAGTTGTTGTAGGGTTGTTAGGAAGGGAAGAGAGTGATGGTGGATTGGGAGGGAGCTGGTTCGGTGGAACAGACAGTTGGTAGGAGCTCTCCCTCATCAGGAAGGACAGCATTACCAGGAGGAAGAATCACAGGACACAGACTGTAGCTTTGTAGTGCTTTTTTCTGTCACCAGGCTATTTTGTGTGTGCACAACAAAAAAAAACCTCTCGTTTCTCCCTCGGCTTGTGCAGAGGCGGTGGCAATGGTGAGCGAGGCCATACTTGCACCTACGTGTATTATATGAATGGCCTGATAGTGATCTCCGAGGAGGAGCTACGGCAGATGGTCGCGGTTTGAAACTGTGCAGGTACAAGCAGATGCCAGCAGCTCACTTGCCCTTCAGCATGTGTAATGCAGGCTGATGTGAAGTGTCAGAGAGGGAGAGCTGTCACATGCTGGTGTAGTGAGCACAAATGTGTGTCACTTTAGGTACGAGGCCTGAGTGACATTTGGTCGCTATAACTGACATGGTGCATGGTGAAGAAGACTGTATGTAGCCTGGGTGCTGTTATTGTTGTTGCACTGTAGACCTGCAAGTAGCTTGCATACACCGCTCAGACCACTTTGTGGCATGTACCGGTAATGGTACATGTGGGCCAGGGGCGCCTCAGGTTGTGAATGATTTGCTAAGACTACCACTGGCAGATCTTCCTGAAAATTGCTGACTAAGCAGAATGCTATGTGCTTAGCTAGCTCTAGCCATCTCCACTGCTGCTGCAACTGCTGCTGTTAGCCTGTGTTTGCAGCTGCAGGTATGCCTTGCCGTTTTTGCATATACACCACCACTGTGCACCATCTGCGATGCATTCGCAGGCAAGCTGCTACTGTATGCAGTGATACATATGAGCTTTTGTAGGCAGGCTGTTCAAACGCGAGCAATGAAAGACTGACATCTGATTTGGAAGTCATCTGTTTGTGGTTGACTTTTTTGGGGGGTTTATAAATTTTGACACTTGGCACTATTTTAAACATTTCATATGTCACATCTTTACATGGACTAGTTATCTGTGCACTTTTCAAATTGTTCTGAACAGTTTTTTGCCGTCGTTGTTTGTGCAGTGATGTCGTGCATACCTATGTACATAACATATCCTGTCAACAGACTGAGAATTCCCGGAGACCCTCACCTGATGTCATTTCTGACTATTTACCTGTGCGTGAAATTATAGGAACTGTTAGTGCTTTTTCTTTGTGGATGAGAAGAGATTTGTCCATTGTTACAGCTATTCTGCAAGATGGGAAAGTGAAAGAGCTCTAACTGACGTTTGTGAGAACTTGTCTGTACCTCGTAATCTTTAAGGATCTTTTTAACTGACGTTTTGTGTTACCTGGACTTAGCTTAGCTGATTACCTTGCAGTAACTGTCATAACGGCGTATTGTCGGTTGTCTTCTACCTGTGTGCTACTTAGCTGCCCTCGGCTCAAATTCTGCTGCAGGAGGTAAGTTTTCTTATCAAGGAAGGTAACTGCTCAGTTTGCTGGTAGCCATAGCAATAAGTATGACATTTATAAACCCAGGCCCTGATATGCACTGGCATACAGTGTTCATGTATGTATGAAACTGAAATAGGTTACGAATGGAGTTAATACCCTAAGTGTGACTACTTATATGGTCTTTATGTGCATTCTAGTCAAGTTTTATTCCAAAAAAGGTCAGGATTTAGGGGTTGTAACATCTTTATCTCCGATACATGTTTTGCTAGGAAGGGGAGCGATACTATGTAGATTTTACTAAACTTTACTAAATAGGGGAGTTTTGAGTTTGAAATCTTTTATGGCTAAAGGTAAGAAAAGCCCTGCTGTACCATGTGACCTGTCAAAAATGTTAAGCAACTATTTCTGAGGTGGAAGTTTCTTCAATTGCAGAAGCTCCTCAACAAAAGGAGAGGTCGTTTGTACCTCCCTAACACAGCGAGACAGGTGATTGGTAAATAAAAGTGAACAAAATTGCCTGACATTTTGGACAAGTCACATCGCACAGTTGAACTCTTTTTACCTTCTGCGAGAAAAGAGTTCAAACTCAAAACTCCCCTCTTAGGATGTCTTGTTTCCAAATTTTAGCGTGTTTGCCCTGTTTCTCCCATGGTGTACATTGAGACACTCACCTGCAGGCTGTACGACCAAACCTATGGAGATATAATGGGGGTGGATATGTTTCTCTTTGTTCACCTGCTTACCTCAGGTAAATCTACCTGTTCAGGTAGTAATGGTCTTGTACGAGCCTGTCCTTAAGCCGACCACGGCAGCCTGGTACTTAATGCAGCCTGTCCTGATAGGTCGATATTTGTTTGCAAGTGTATAGCTTCATGCAGATATCGACTGTCGTGCAAATGTTAGCACACAAGCCTGGGTTCATTCAGGCTATAGTCGAGATAAGGGTGTCGGGTCAGCTTAGTCCACACATGTCCCTCCCCTTTTGTGCAGTAGTGTCCACATTGCCGTAACACTGGCTATCTATTTGCCAAAAGCGGACACGTATGCCCTGAGTGCTGTATACATAAATATATATATATGTATGAACAGTACATATGCTGATGGACACTGTGGTGCTGCTTTACCATACATGAATATTGATTACATCTATTTCAAATTTCAGTACAGGCTGGGTCACAGTGTTTATTTTCACCTCAACAGTTCATTTTCCCTATTTATAGGAAGTCCACTTTAATGTTAAAAATTCATTTTCATATTTACGATCTCTGCATAGTACCTTTATTTAGCATAGAGTATCACTTTGGTGTTGAAACCAGTATTTTTCTAGTAGAACATCTTACTACCTTTCAAACAAACTTCATAACACCTTTTGTCAGGTTAAAGAACTCTCAGGTAAATTTAAGATGCTTGATAAAGCAGGTAATGCACAGGTACAGGTTTGGCTATCAGGCTTAATGATCTATGCAGAGGTGTGATATTCTGACTCAAATGAAAACAACCTGTATATGCACCGTAATATTTCCAAACATGATTCCAAATGTATATATTGCCAAGATCGTCGTTAAGGAAAATATTTTTTAAAATATGAAAGTTAGAGAAAGTGAAGTAGCAAATGATTACATGTACCCTAAATGACGTAAAACCCCCCTGGCCTAAGTTACTCATATTTCCTGATTGTGGAGCCTCCGTGGCTTGATTCTGAGAGTTCCATTGAATTCAGAAAGGCTTGTTTGGAAGGTAGGATGATATCCTACCGGAAAAATATAAGTTTTAAGGCTTAAAGTAATT
The DNA here is from genome assembly GCA_016165875.1 of Acanthopleura granulata. Lineage (NCBI taxonomy): Eukaryota > Metazoa > Mollusca > Polyplacophora > Chitonida > Chitonidae > Acanthopleura > Acanthopleura granulata. The sequence goes on along the minus strand of JABBOT010000011.1, from coordinate 12,358,719 downwards.
GTTAATCACTTTAATTTGACTGTGGATGCACTTTTATGGGCGAAATTTTAGGTCATTTACAAGAAGTTTGCACCATGTAATGTAACTGTATTTAGTGGGACTTTTTGTTGCATACAGTTCACTTTTTTTTTTTTTTTATGGAGAGGATTGTTAGAGTTTGTATGGTACACAGGAATGAATGGTGATGAAGATGACATAATGTAAATAGGTATTGATATGAGTTAGGCGATGACATATCTGTACCTGTTACATAATACCTGTGTCAGGTCAGCCTGTCTAATAGCACATGTTGTGACCTGTCATTGGTATGTGTTTATACAGTATACAGCTTGCGTGGAATTCTGAGTCAGCCAGTTATTAAGCAAAGTGGGGTTGGGTGGGGGTCCCAGCACCCCAACACAGTGCAATGAACCCATGTGCCTCTCACCAATACAGTCGATGTGAGTCTAAGTCCATTTCAAGCTGGCTGCCTCTCCGGCCGTACGTGGGAAGGTCTGCCAGCAACCTGCAAAGAGTCGTGGGTTTCCTCTGGTCTCTGCTCGATTTCCTCCCACAATAATGCTAGCCACTGTAGTATAAGTGAAATATTTTTGAGTACAACGTAAAACACCAATTAAATAAATAAATAAATAAATAGAAGGTTTGTCAGTGACTTGCCAAAGGTCATTGGTTTATGCCATGCATTTGATCTATAAAATTGGTTGCCATCGTATGAGAAACAAATAAATGTGAGGGTCTTGCAGCATATTATAAAGGTTGTGCACGGAATAAACTTAACAGGACTGAATGCTTTGAAATTTTCATTGTCTAAAATGCTCTCTTTAGTTATGTGACTTGTCAGATTAGGTCCTCAAATTCAGGTGACCAGAAAACGTGTGGTGTTTTGACTATTCCTTAAATAAACGTAACAAAGAAGTGTTATTTATTTACTGTTTGTTGTATGCTTTAAATCATTATGTTCTTTCTTTTATTTGGTCCGGTGGGGGGAGGGGGGGAAGGGTTGGTCTACTTCAAAGTCCAAGCTTTGATATGGTCTACTTTCCTGTTTCTTGTATATATTGTGTACTCTAGGGCATCAGTCACGCATCTGATCAATACCTTGGCCCATACGTGTTTGTTTGCTCAGTTTTGCTGTGGCTTGTAGGGTCAGTTGTGTTCTAGTCCTGGTTAGGATGCTCTGTTCTTTTGTATCTTTGGTACAATTTAAAATTGAAATGTTACCTAACAGCATGTGAAGATGTGCACATGTAGTTGTCAGATGAGATTGCTACCTTTCTCAGCTGAGATGACTGTGTCAGTTACCTGACAGCATGTGAAGGTGTGCACATGTAGTTGTCAGGTGAGATTGCTACCTTTCTCAGCTGAGATGACTGTGTCAGTTACCTGACAGCATGTGAAGGTGTGCACATGTAGTTGTCAGGTGAGATTGCTACCTTTCTCAGCTGAGATGACTATGTCAGTTACCTGACAGCATGTGAAGGTGTGCACATGTAGTTGTCAGGTGAGATTGCTACCTTTCTCAGCTGAGATGACTGTGTCAGTTACCTGACAGCATGTGAAGGTGTGCACATGTAGTTGTCAGGTGAGATTGCTACCTTTCTCAGCTGAGATGACTGTGTCAGTTACCTGACAAAACGGAGATCAAACAGTCAAGTTAGACGTGATGATATGCCGAACTTCACCAAGAGGGGAAGTGACATAGATACGTGTATGCCCGAGGAGAATTTATAATCAGACAGATTTGTGTAACCAGGATCTTCTGGATTACTGAGCTACGATAAATTGAGAAATTAAAAAGTTGATTATTTATCGCTCAAGCTTAGTTACGTCTTATTAGCGTTTCTGTGAAGAAGGAAAGAAAATAAATCATGCAGACCAAAACGTTATTAGGTGGTTATCTCATTCATGTTCAGGAAACTTGCTATTTTTAGTTAGTGTGAATTTTTTGAAGAAGGTGTTTCCTTAACACATTCCTGTGTGAGATGCGGGTAAAACTAAGAGTCTATTTATGTTTATGCCAGAGGCGATTTATATATTTATGGATAGCAAGGAAAAACAACATTGTACATTGTTATATGTAGGCGAGCATAAGATAAGATTGTCGTCACTAGCCCCCAAAGCTTTCATGAATAGCACCCATTTTATTTAAATAATTGTTCTTAATTAGAATTTATATTTAGGATTTCTACACAAAATAAAACCTCTAAAAGTGCTTACATGCATATCTCATGGAAAGAAATCTGCTGTTTATAATTGGCTATACAACTTGCATTATTAATTTGTCCTACGTAATCATGCAGTGATTGTTCTGGTTTTTTTTCCTTTTATTTTCTAGCAGATTTAAAATGATTGGCTAGATATTGCCATCAGAACTGGTGTAGTGCCGCTTCAGCAGTTCTTTTGAAGGGGTAACTGAAAAATGAAACTTGACATATGAAAGAGGTAATACTTGCCCTCGACATGCCTGAACATGCAAGTTATTTCTGATCTCATATGGGTTTTTGGATGAAATCCCAAACCAAAATAACAGAATGCACCAGAAGAACTCTGCGGTGTCAAAAGATGCACCGAGCAACCCTGAATATCTGGACTAGGAATAGTTATTGGCAGTGTGCTTAATGAGGTCAGAGGGTAGGGGCCTTAGACCAGGGGGTCATTGTTAGTATAGACCATCCCTGAGTTTATACACTTACTTCCTTGGGTGAAAGGTTTGTGAGAAAGGATTTTCTAACCATAGGACACTATCCGTGCTGTTGCTAAACATTATCCAGAGAAAGAGATGAAGAGAATGTAGTGGGATTACAAAAGGTGGAAGAGCCTGTATTCAAATTTCGCAAAGAAGGCTCCTTAATACTACATCCATAATAAAAAAGAACTTTTGGGGGCGGGAGGGGGATAAAATCTAAAGGACACTAGGTGTCCAATGAAGTTCATATGTCAAGAGCCTTTGTATCAAGTGATACATGTAACCCAGCATGTGGTTACAGTTTCCCTATAAAATGTAAAAAAAAAACCCAAAAAACAAAATGAAACAAAAAACGGTTCATATGCGAAAGGCTTTTGTGTCAACGTCAAATGAAGTTGTGTCTATAAATGGCTCGTCTGTCAAGTCAAGATAAAGGTGTCCATTTGTATATAGCTTGCGCAGAATCAAGACCAACACTGTACTCAGCGAGTATAACATGTCGAATAAAGCCTGTACTAAGTGTCAAGCTCAGTTTACTTTGTTCAGCGTGTACTTTGACTTGTTGCATCTCGAACATTATAAAAGCAATAAAAAGTAAGCCATGTGCAGTTAGTGATCACGCAGTTCTATATAGCCAAGCATGAGAGACTAACTGTATGCTGACACCAGTATAAAGAGCACCTGTGATTTTGTAACCAGCTTCACCTGTCCTTATCCTGACCTCTCCCTTCCTCACTCCGTATACTCACCCAGAGGGCCAGTTTGTAGCTCTCGGCTAGAGTGATGTCATTGGTTGTTTTTTATCCACTTCCCTCTGTGGTAGTATGTTTACCTCTGTGAGGACATAAAAAAGCAGCAAGTTCACCTGAAAATATGTCCTTGTGAAGAGAATTGCCCTATTCTTTTTTACCTGTGCATCTTCTGCTTTGAAGTGAACACCTGGACCAGGTGAAGTTACTTTCCAACATTGGAGAGCTTAGGGTGTGGTATAATTCATCAAGGGATGGTAGGGTGGTTTTCTGAAAATGCAGGTGTGAAGTAATAGTGAATATGTCATTGTCAGGCCCAACTTAAGGCAGATATTTACTGTCAGTGGTAGTCTTTCTTTTTGGTGAACTGGTGCTTGTCATTGGATGGCAGGAACCCTATGACACATCTTCACGTTTATGTTATTTTCAAACATTTTAATTTTATCCAGTCTGTATATACCGCTGGAAAAAAATGGCAAAATTTTCATAAAGTTTACCATTTTTGGAACTTTTTCACAGAGATCTAATAAGTTTTTAGTCATCAAGAGTTTGATATATGAAAAAGCAACTTTTACATGTGAGATTTGCAGCGATTTTTTTTGTTCTGTTTTTCATACATAAAAATGAATTGTTTAGGTTTGCCAGGCTATAGTACTCAATGTGGAACGTAGATGTATTTCCAGAGGATGCCAGAGTTTTTTGATATTAAAGTGGACAAAGGTGTTGGAGCTCTGCTTACAGGTACTCCAGCCAAACGTCTAGGTACACACTTAAAGGTGTGTGGTGTGAAAGGCTATAAGTCCATACATGTACCTACCTTTCTAGTAGCCCCAGGCTCTGTTTGATGTTAGCCTTCTGTGCCGGTAACAAAGGGAGGTAAAAAGGGTTGGACAGGAAGCTGTGGATCTTGTGGTTTAGGCCATGGTCGTTAAGGTGAGATCTCGAAGAGCAGGTGTGGTCGGGATCGCTTTCTCTCTCGCTGTCTCTCCTCGTCAGTGTTTACCGACGACTGCCTCAGGTGACTGCTGTATAGAGAAGTAGGAAGATTGTGTGGGTGGTGAGGAATAGGATGTCGGCGACAGTGGATGACTTGTTCGTCTGTCCACTTTGGCTTCTAATCCTGCTACCAGTCGCTCAAGCTCACCTGATAGCGCTTGTGATTAGCTAATGTCCTTAGGCATACAGATACGTAACAAGAATCGATCAGTGAACTTTCCTGAAAGAAGGAGTTCTCCACTCCCTACAAAAGGAAAACAAGAAATTGAAGACATGAAGATGGAGGAGAAAATAAAAGGAAATCATTAAGAAAGTATAGAGACAAAACATGACAGGGAAGTGCTTTCTGACTTTAGAATGACATCCAAAAATAACAGATTCGTCACACCCTGTTCTTCTTCGCGTCACCCATGGCCTTTGAGTGTGTTTTTTGTTGATTCTTTTTTTTTCCCCTTATTTTTGTTACATAATAGAAGGGATTGGCTTTACGTCATTAGTGAACATGTAAATGAAATGTCATGAAAATGTACGGTGATGTCACTGGCATAAACTTAACAGTTACCTGTCATGTCCCACATCCACTTGCACGGAGGTTGCTTTTCAGGTTTGTTGAAGAATTAAACAGATTCTTAGTGCATGTGAAATCTGAAAAAGATTAGACATGGCATTTTGATTTTTTATCATCTACGTTCAACAACAAATGAATTGGTGCTAAACGTTAGTTTTGTGTAGTATGATTTTGTTCTAACTTAAAAAAAAAAATCCTTAAACACATTTTCTCAGGTCAGTAGAGCTATCAGTATCAGACAAAATGGTAGCCAGGTACATAGATGGCGCTGTAACGTTTTCATTGTTTTGGTTACTGTAATTAACAACATGTAGCAGTTCCACGCTGGCCCATACTGGTACCCACTTCTTCCATGGCTCTCTTGCTGTCTCATATCATGTCTTCTGCTTGAAAAAGTCTGCACTGGTAGCATTCCACAGCCATGGTGTCTAGGCAGACGGTGTTACAGGTTACGAACGAACCAAAGCCTTCAGATTCCATGTCACCAAGCCTGCACGCAATTGCACTTGACCTTGATTAACAACAGTTTACCGAAAAGTCCCAAGAGCATGGATTATCCAAAATCAGGGCCCAGAATTCAGATCACATCATGCTTATTCGAGGCAGAGTGCATTAATTTTAACTGCTCTACCTTCAGGGTATTGTCTGATAACACGCTTCGATTGCACCTAGAGGCATGTGATTCACCAAAGCTTGAGGTCTTGTGAGGTCTAAGTTCTGTGGGGTGAAATATTTAAATGGCCTGTGAAAGTTCTTCAGAACATGGATATTATTAAAGGTGCTCGAAAGTCTTTTAAAGACATTCCTGTACATATAAATGGGACTTCAGTATGGTTTTTGAACAAACCAACTTGTTGAGTTGAGAACTCTTTGGGGCAATGCCCTTCTAATTCGTCTTACGTCATGTTTTTATGATGATGGAATAAATAAGACAGAAATGGTGAAACATATGACAGGAGTGACTGCATAGATTTGTCCTGGTGGTGTTGACAAGAACTGTTGATACAAACAGCCTCAGGGGTTGGGGGGAGGGGGGTTGGAGGACATGCTTCTAAGACCGTCCCACACAACAGGTAGCTCTGTGAGTGGCTAACTACTTAGTGCTAGGGGCTGGTCTGGCGACCTCCCATTCATGTGGAGTGGCTCCACGTATGAATAAAACGCTGTAGTGAGAGGTATGCTGGCAGACTTCTGTTACCTGGCTGATTGTAATTGTATGAGGAACATGCTGTAACCTATCTCAAAAAGCTGAAGTTGATGTGAGCATTCTATTCAGGTGAGATGGTTCCTTTGGGTTTGTTTTTTAATTTTGATGGTCGTGAGTTTCCGCTAGGCTCTGCCCAGTTTCCTCCCACCGTAATGTTGGTTGCTGTCGTTTAAGTGAAATATTCTTGAGTACGGCGTAAAACACAAATCAGATAACTAAATAAATAATTTTGTGTAGGAAGTGTATATCATAAATTAACTGACAGTGGCACACCTCTACCAGGTATGTATATGTATCTGTCTGTTATTTATTTGGTTATTTTGAGGCCAACCATCATTGTACATGTACATCAATGGGATGGATCTCATTGATGTGATCTTTTATTCAGGTTTCATGCATTAAGCAGAACGACCATCCGCCCATAATCAAGATATTCAGCTGTGGCACGGATCTTGCTGAAAATTGTTTCTTTTCGTTGTACCCGATAATTAGAATTTGTGGAAACATTTGTGCTCCTTTGCTGCCATGGGCTAGCCTTTGTAGGTACAACACCAGTGGCCACCTGTACCACACTAGATCTGTACAACACCAGTGGCCACCTGTATCGTATTAGACCTGTCCCACACCATTGACCACCTGTACCACACTAGGTCTGTACCACACCTGTGATGAATTGTATCACAGTAGATCTGTACAACACCAGTGGCCACCTGTACCACAAAAGATCTGTAGTACACCAGTGACCACCTGTATCAAAGTAGGCCTGTACAACACCAATGACCACCTGTATCACACTAGATGTGTGTACTACCAGTGACCATCTGTACCAGGCTAGATCTGTACAACACCAGTGACCAGCTGTATCACACCAGAAATGTACAACACCAGTGACCACCTCTACCACACTAGACCTCTACTACACTATTAACCACCTGTACCACAAGAGGTCTGTACAACACCAGTGACCAACTGTATCACACCAGAAATGTACAACACCAGTGACCACCTGTATCAAAGTAGGCCTGTACAACACCAGTGACCACCTGTATCACACTAGACCTCTACTACACTATTAACCACCTGTACCACAGGAGGTCTGTACAACACCAGTGGCAACCTGTACCACATTAGACCTGTACCAGATTAGACCTGTACAACACCAGTGAGCATGTGTACCACACTAGACCTGTACTACACTATTAACCAAGTGTACCACACGAGGTCTGTACAACATCAGTGGCCACCTGTACCACATTAGACCTGTACAACACCATTAACCACCTGTACCACATTAGAACTGTGCAACACCATAGACCACTAGTACCTCACTAGGTCTGTACACCACTAGTGGCTACCTGGATCACACTAGGTCTATACAACACCAGTGCCTACCTGTACCATGCTAAGTCTATACAACACCAGCACCTACCTGCACTACACCATATGTACACCACCATTGACCACCTGAACCACATTGAATGCACAACACCAGTGGACACCTGAACCATACTATTGTATATCTGAGCTGTGAGCATCAGAGCTACATGTATGTGGTTAAATTGCAAGATGTACAGTACGTTGATGAGCATCAAAGTGAAATGTTGAATATCAATTGTACCATTTGGTATCTGATGCAATGATGGCCATCATTGTAAATATGTTCATTGCGGGTAACCAGAACAGAACTCCTTAAAAAAAGCCCATCTCTGTAGATTTTATTGGGTTTTTCTCTCTGTGTTAATTTGTGAAAAAATCCCCTTTTCCGTTGGCCAGAATGTAAAACCAATGTCCTGCTGACCTTAGTCCCTAGCTTTCCGAATAGGGTTGTGTTCATTACTTGTGATGGCAAATCATCACAGATGTGACCTTTTTGTGAAGCTTAATTTTCCTCACATATGAGACATAATATACAGGTGTTTGGCGTTATATGCACATATTTGGGATCCTTCAAACGTTGAATTCGCCCACATATTTGGGCAGTTTACATCTCTGTTTTCCACATTCCTGTGGTTTTCAGTCCATACCTGTAACATAGATAACTACCTATATGCTCCTGTTGCATGTCCTTGGCTGTTTGTGTGCTTGCATAGTATAACAACTACTGGCCTACTATGCCTACTTTAGACTGCTTGCATTTCTATTCCACTTCTGCTTTCTGTCAACAGACCATGTGTGGTTTCAGATTTCACTGTCTCCGACATATATCAACCGCTTTACATGTTTGCAAGGTGTCTTTTTATTGAGACAAATTCAGAGGGCATGACTGGTATTCCATGTAAACCGATGAAATTATACCTTTTGGTTGAAGCCCTGAAATTGGCTCCAAAATCAAATTAAAACGGTGCAAAAATTGCGCTGAATGTTGTTGAGGAATTGGTGTAGGTGTACACCAATTTGGTCGGTGTGAAGTTGCTTTTTAGCAGTTGAGTGAGTGCAGAAGTCTAGTCTGCGGTATAGTACAGGTAAATCTGCCTTAGTGTCCACATTTAGTACATGTTCATAATTGCTATATTCAGAGTATGAAATATTCAAACTGTGTTCATTAGCTGAGTAATATAGCACACAAAAATCACTAGGTATGAGTTTGGTTTTATGTATTTTTCTGCCAACACTTGGTTAGTTGTAAGCTGGCTGACATCGTGGATACCATTTCACTTAACCAGATCCTGATTCAGCAGTGTACGTCCCTCTGAAATTGTACGCTCTTGTCAACTCTAATGGTCAAGTGGTAGAAGCCTTGGCGATGGCCTGAAATCTGAATTGTTAGTCAAACCTCAAAAGGGTCAACCCCTCATAAGTATTTGTTGGTGAATGGCATCATCAATCCAAGTGCATTAAAATGTTCTTGCATTCACTGAATCAGATTATGGTTAAATCCGCAATGGCAGTATTACAGGTATATTGTGCCGATTCTTCTATTGAATTGCAGCACAATTCCCAGTACAACTTGTCCCATGTTTGTCAGCCATCTTGTTCAATTGAAGCCAGTAACCTTGACCTTTGTACCACTGTGACTTGTGTAAAGCTCTGGAAAACCCCGGCTTGTGGAGATTAAGGTTGACTGGCTCTTCCTTTCAGGGAGATTAAAGGCTTTACCACGTCTTTGATGGCAATCCAGGCCGTCTTTAGCAAAGCAGATGGTAGATGATGCAAACTCTTCTGTCCCTGGTCCAATGTGTAAGCGTTTGGCAGGCATACATTTGCCAAACGCTGCCATGTTGACCAGACTCTCCTGAGACCTGGGATTTTTCTTTGAAATTTTACACTTTGGAATCTGACCTCTGAGTGATCCCTGCTGATCAAACAGGGAAATCTTGTTTTCATTGTCTTCCCTGTTTGCCTGTGTCAGCTCTTTTCCTTCTTTCTCCTGTCTGTGGGATTGCCATTGCTGTTTGCCAAGGATTTGTTGTTCAATCCAACTCGCATGAAGAAAGAGGAAGGACAGTAGCCTGGCTTGCACGTTTACCTCCCTGCACAAAAACATTGGCCAGACTGTTCTGTTTTACTCCCTCTACGAGAACACCCTTTCCTCAAAATTCGAGTAATCAATCGTTACGTGCGGTACAATTTAAATTTTTCAGGAGCGCAGTGATATCCTAGTTTTAAGGTGCGTATTTATGAGTGATATTTATTGATTTGACAAGGTATATTGAGATGTAACTTTCAAAAAATGTATGACTTAAATAACCTGAAGAAATACTATATTTTCAGAGACATATCTAGAGCCATTTTAGTTCTGGAAAACGTTTGGGCTATTCAAGCTTTTTCGAAAATAACAGGTAAATTGAACACAGATATGATGGTATACCCATAAAAGATTAACTTACATACAAATATCTGTCATTCAAATACTTGAACGCTCTCAGAAAGCAACAGTGAGAGTTGCATTTGATAAAATTTATTAATGCACAGTCTTATGAGGTTTGGGATCGAAACCTATAATTTTTTTCTAGATATGGCCCTGATTTTGTTTGCCTTGTCTGCAGTTACAGATGCTGTTGCCTCACAAATGGGGTCACTATGTGAACTAATGCCGAAATATTTCATGTTGACATGTCAGCAATTACAGTTCTGTGACTTTTTCAAATGTCATTAAAGGGGAAACTATATGCCTTTTGCATCCCCGACACTACACCCTCAGTATAAGGCCCTCTGGTCTGCTTGAACAGCGTTGACAAGTATTGACATTTGTTGACATATTTGTTTAAACTTTAGGGACCTTGTCAACATTTCATAACAGAATCTTTTGACCCTTATATTTGAAATATTCAATTTAGCCTTTGTTCCTCTATCAGTATCAAGATGCTCCCTTGAAATGTTTTAAGTGATTTTATTATGATGAAAGTTTCCTTTAAAAAAGAAGAATAAAAAAAGAGACCTGTGTACATTTTGACATATTGTTAGTCTTTTGTTTGAAAATTTGTTAAAAGTTTTCAGGAAAATCTTAAAGGTGTCTTGCATGCAAAGAAAAGTTCTTCTTCTGCTTAGCAAAATACTTGTGATAAGTTGTTATTTGAAGCTTACATACCCGGTAAATGGATCATTTTGATCTGCCACGATGTTAAGGGTTATACTCACACAGATCACATTGCAGGTTTAGTGGAGTTTGAGCAGGATTAAGAATCCTGTATTCTGTTGTATTTCTTGACAGCTTAGTCTACTTTGTAAATGTCAGTATGGCAAGGCAAATATTTGCAAATATCCAATGCATAGAGAGGTTTATCTGCGTATTTTGCAAAAAAAAAAAAAAAAACAAAACAACAAAATCTGTGAATTATTCTTAGTTTTAATGTAGAATTTATTCTTTTAATTGTACATGCTGTTTCAGGTTTCTTAAAAGTGAAAATGTTTGATATAATTTTTATCACATATAAAATTAAAAGCCAAAAAAATAAATAAAAATCTCCTTTGTTGACCATCCACCTACTTTCAATGGGTTCAGAAAGCAGGTACGAAATTTTAACGGTGACATTTCGTTTAGCCCAAATAAAAGGCAGTGTGACTGTGGGCCATGTAAATTACAACCTCTACTGCAGGTATAATCTGTGGTAATTTACAGATGGTCCCTAGATTTGACGTGTTGATATTTTAACTTGAACCCTGAGAGGGTCAGACTGTCTGACTGAAGCTTGACCCCATTTTAAAAATTCCATTTGTCCAGTGGTCATTTTGGAATGGTCAGCCAGCCACTTGCATTTTGACCCTGAACTGGACATTCTCCAGGCTGCATGGGGGGGGACTGACCTCTCTGTAAGGCTTAAATGAAGCGTGACCCAGGTGAAAAGAAACGTCTATTAGCAGATGGTCACTTGGCTAATGTGCCCCTCTTAACAAGAGACAGGGCTTAAACTATCTGGCTCCTGTCTGGAGACATTTTGACCCTCAACAAGGCCTGTAGCCCTGAACCACTGAATGGGGAGTGACTGAAGAGGCGTTCCCCGGGTCTACTGGGGCACATGCTCCTCTGTGGGCCATTGAGTGGCGTCTTAAAGACAGCCAGGTACATTAACTGGATGGGAAGGGAAAACTTACCTGTGAGTCACATCTCTTACCTATATGTTCACCTGTGTTCAGGTAAGTTGTGTAGAATGCTAAGCCCTTTTGTTTTTTTCTCTTCCTTTTATAAGAAATTACTGTCACTGAGCATATGTGCAGGTGCAAGTGTTTGAAGATGTAGGTGTGTTGCTAGCCATGATCTGCTGCTTCTAACAAAGGTGCAGGCATGCCTGTCCACTGCAGGGCTGTGCATGCCGTATTTACTGCAGGGACAGTACTAAGGCTCTCGTACTACTCTGAAACAGATAATGTCATATGCATATTGAAGTCACATGCTGGATATATTTGATTGTCTAGTTATAGGTGGTAATCCGTTTAAGATCAGTAAGGTTGCTATTTCAGGAAATGGTGTTTAGGATATATCCCAATAATCCTTCCAACATTGCTTTTGACCTTTTGTTAACCAGCACACTACATGTGCTATCTTAGAATTTTAGTGCTCTTGGACTTGCGCTTTAGCAAATAGCTTCAAACAGTTTAACCTGTAAAGTTTAACTAATTAAGATGCAAGTTGATGTCATGATTTGTGAGATTTTGAAGACCAAAATGTAGTTTTTAAGTAGGGGAAATGTATAAACTTCACAGAAATTAACTATGTTCTTAAGAGATAACATTTCCATTTGATAAATGTGGCCCTGTTTTTAACCACAGTAGGGTTTAGCATAATAGATATGCCATGTAATGCTCACGTGTATGATATAGCCGATTACCAACTTCAAGGATATACGAAAAGTTTACCTGCAGCCTTAAATAACCGAGTAATTTGTTTTTATTGTATTTATTTATTTTTTTTAATGTTTCCGTTTTATTATGACTTGATATACATCAGAGGGATTTTTAATAAAACACAACTATTTTACCTGCAGTAACAGTAATTAAGACACCTGTGGCACACTTCTAATGTAACTTTCATATTTCATGGTGCAGGTATACTGATGGCCTTAAAACTCTACACTCAGTGACTCTGATATCCTAGAAACAGGTTCTGAACTAGTGTATTCGGGTAGATAACTGGCTCATTTTTTTAGCAGCATTCTTTATTTTTCAAGTTGAATGTTAAACTTGATTTTTAACTCATCAATCTGTGGTTTTACTTAACTGTAATGATAGTTGTATAACCATCTCAAATTTTACATGTTTGCGTATAAACAGAAATATACATTCTTTTAGTTTTGTTGTTTGCTTCTGCCTTTATATGTGAATGTCAGATGACAAACTAGTGATGGATGGTTTCTGTCCCATTAGGTTTACTATGGAAGTTTACATTTTTCATGGTTTGGTATTAATTAGAATCAAGACTATTTGGCATACATATACAGATCTTATCGTTTTGTACTGGTTTATTCCCTAATTATGTGACATGAGATCCTTTGATGTTTAAAAGTTAGGTGTGTGCAGTGAGTTTACATTTGTGCAGTCTTTATCTTACATTGTCAAAAGTGCTTTTGTGAAAAATGTTTTTTTTTATTCTGTCTTTTCAGTTTCATTTTTATAATATCAGACAGCATTTGCCTGAAAAAATAGGAATAAACAGAAAAGCAAAAAAGTTGTAAATGATTGTATGGGGTAGTAAAAACGTCTTTTCATGACATAACTGGAGTAAACTTCTCAGGCACTACTGAGTGATTTTGTGACAGCCCCTAAGAAGGTACACCTGTCACTTCAGGCACAAATGTGAGCTGAAGAGAAGCAGAGACATGTTCGTGTACCTGTACAAATGTTAGCCTCATGCTCACGGCAGCCTCCCCGCTGCTAAAGCTTTGTAGTTTACAAACTTTTCTCAACATGGATTTGTTTTGGCAAAGTTAAGCCCCTGACGGGAACGAGAAGTGGGTCACATTGTGTCAGTTCAGATAATAAAAAGAGCTGGTTGATCAACCACCAGCCTGACCGTAGACTTTGTCATCGGTCTCACCTTGACAGGGGCTGGACGCTCAAACTTTCAGTTTTGGAGATTTCTGAGAACAATCCGCTTTAGTCATGACGTGATGTGGTGGAGGGGAAACAGTAGGGTCTCCGGAGCTCTAGCTATCCGACAGACCCCCCCCCTCCCCCTCCATACAAGCTGTCAATGCTGTATTGTGTTGTCGTTGTATTTTGCAGCGGGCAGGGGAGGTTTTTTGAGGGCCAGTCGTGTTATTGGCAGTCTGGGCTCATGCTGACAAGTTTGAACAAGTCGCTGTGCCGCTGTTTTTACCTGTCTTGATTGCTCTACCTGATAAGTTGTATCATGATGACGGGATGTTTTCTGCTGACTGTCACACACGCAGGTTGGACGTCCTTGAAAACACAAGTCAGTTTTACGTTACTCCGTTACAGCGGGGATTTATACATCTGTGTGTATCGCCCGAAGGTGGGGTTTTGACTCACTTGTTTTACCACTGAACGTGAGTGAGGGCACTTAGGGTCATGATCAGTACATACAGTCAGAGTGAGAGGACATTAAATCCGCCTTCTGGCAGTTAATGGAATATTTACCTGGATGACAGGTGTAGTATTACATTTTAAGGTAAGTGAGACTGAGCCTGTGATTCCAGTATGAATGGTTCTTTCCTTGATGTGAGACTGAGCCTGTGATTCCAGTATGAATGGTTCTTTCCTTGATGTGAGACTGAGCCTGTGATTCCAGTATGAATGGTTCTTTCCTTGATGTGAAACATTTTCATGTTGATGTGAATTGTTGTGGAAGACTTGAAATTGAGTTTAAAGCTGATAAAGAACAATTCAGAAGAAAGGTGTAAGAAGTCAAAACCGACAAGTTGACAGAATTTAAGGTGAGGCTATTCTGTTATTGTTCATTGTAAACAAAGGTGTAAAATGGGAAAATCAAAGATAGAAAGAATGTCAGTGATGCTAAATTCTGGCTTTATTATGATATTTTTAATTCAAGTGACACAACATGTATTTTATACATTTATGAAGTAACTGTGTTCACCTGTGTACATGTACATATTTTCCTTACAAAGAGAAGCTCCAAGTTCGAAGGATTTCTCCCAAAAATTGAAGTGCCTCATTTTCCTTAGTTTTGATTGATTCAAACATTGAAAATGTTCTTTTATCAGCTTATTGTGAAGTTTGATAAATTTCATATTAGTAAAACTGAAGCCTTGGTGTCGAAACTATCACTTTAAGGCCTCTGAAAGTGGTGTTTTTCCAGGCTTAACTCTCAGTGAGATACAGTGCATGTATTTCACGTACAGTTGCATGACAGTCAAGGGCTGACATGTCCTTCAACTCTTTGTTGTCATTTTTGTCCAGAACGTACATGTATTCACACTCCATGCGTTTGCCGTCGGCGAGAGCTGGTATGAACTTTCCCCGGTGAACTGGATAGTAAGTGTGATTTCATCACATGTAAGATATGCTATTAATGTCATTCCTTCTGACAGCTAGGACCTGGCCTAGATCTGTGACCTACTTCTGAAGATTGTTCTATTTATAGCAATATAGTAGGGAATGTGTGAAATAAATAGCTGTGTGTATACAAGCATGTATCTATGTGTGGGAAGCTCGGTGTAGCTGTGTTTGGGCTGAGTGAGCTATTTGTGTGAAATATACATGGATCATGTTATTCAGGACCTGCAATGGGAAGATACTGTATATTTACTCTAAATGACGCAAAATTCCGTCCATGACAAAGTTGCTAATTCTTCCTGATTCTGGGAGTTCTGTTGATTGTAGAAATGCATTTTGAGGTTCGCTTAAGAAGTAGAATCATATACTACTGGGAAAATGTTAGTTTCAACTAAAAAGGAATGTTCTAAGGCCTTTATTCTCCTCTGAAATGCATTTGGGGGGGGGGGGATATTTAGGTATACTATATATATGTATGTATCAACTGATGTGTTTGGCATCTCCCACTACCCTGTTTCACCTGCTGGTCAGGACTGGTGTGGGAGCAGAAGAACAGTTTCAATGTAAACTGACTGAGTTACATTTGATAAATAAATATCTTACTGTTATATATCTATGTTTATCTACTGTAAAGGAAAGTTCATCTGAAACTGTTACAACGAATAACCTGTAAAAGCACATGCAAACTTTGTTTTCTTAGCTTGTTTCCGTGAAATGGCTTACGTATTGCAGATGTGGTGATCATTCATTCTGAGTGTACAGTATGTTCAAAGGTGGGTACATTGTCCTTGGCAGATATTCCACATGCATAAGATATAGTTAAATCAGGGAGTTTTTAAATGTTTTTGTATTCTTAACAGGTAGTTTTATTTTCACCTTCGTTTATGTGAAACAGTTGGAAACTAAGAAATTACTATTGTATGTACTACAGACTGGTCATGTGTACTGTGAATGACCTAAAATTATCTTCCCCAAAAAAGTGCTTCCTCAGAGGCCAATAAATGTCATGAAACATTATTCTGCTGATGAAACTGGCATTTTTCCGTTAGTATGTCAGTGCATCATTCCAAACGAACGTGGAAATAATTTCTAAGTTGAATGAAACTCTTTGAATAAGGAGAAAAAAGGAACTTGGTCATGGATGAAATTTTAGGTCATTTAGGGTAGTTCTTTGAACTGCAGGGACCTGGTACCATTCTTGGGTACAGTGAAGAACCTAAATCTTCGACCAAGTTCCACAATTTGCGTGATTCAGAGAATTGAAATGATATTTGAAAGGTGTTTGGAGAACGGTTTGGGAGGTGAAATGATATCTTAATAGGAGACTGTAGGTTTGAGCCCCAAAAGGAATATTTTACAACACATATTTCTATTTAAAAATGCATTTTTGGAGGTGAAATCTTAGGGCATGTTCCATAGTTCTGCAAGTTCCATGTACATTACTTACTCGATAGCCTCAATGCCCTAGTGGGTAGAGCACCAGCCTCGGGGTCGGGAGATCTGGGATTAATCCCCAGTCAGGTCATACCAAAGACTTTAAAAAATGGCAGTTGTTGCTACTTCGCTTTACATTCACCACTGAGAGATGGGAGCGAGGAAACAGGATTGGTCTGGCTGGTGGTGGTATATTGAAACTGACTGGGTGAGGGTGTCATGCCTGGTGTCTTTGGCATGAATTTCTAGTGGTAGCATGGGCACAAGAAGTATCCCAGAACTCCGGTTTCTAAACTGACAGTGTACACATGTTTGTCTGCAGACTAGACTTGGAATATTTAATATGGCGAAAACCATCTGCTGTTAGTATGTGGCTTGACAGTTATCTGTCTTGTATTTATGTTATTTGAATGCATTACAACAAATCTGTTTAGACATGTGTAGCTCTTGTCTGAGGTGACTTTGAGGGAAAAGCCAATTCTCCATTTACTACCCTGCATGTTTCCCTTCCAAGCACCTGCTGGCTGTCACGTACACTACAATCTACCTCACTGATGATATTGACAGGAGAGTGACGTGTAGACAACTGCCAGGGGAGACCATCCATCTAATTGTTCATGTCTAAAGACTTTAGTCAAATGCAGTAGTTTTCGGGCATTTTTTGAAACTTTCAAGATACACCCACCATACACACATATATAGATTTGCAGCTGAAAATGGATTTCAAAACTTTTTCTGCCTATACAGTTAAGGCCTTTATTATGTGCAACTTTAATGCATTGTGATGCATGCACTTGCATAAATACATGTAAGCAGTGTGCAGAGATCTGAGCTTCCAGTTTCAACTTTTGGTAAAGATTACAGTACTAAGTATAGCATGTAATTTTATCTGACCTTCTTATATGTGGCAGTTAACTTATAGCCATGCACATGTATACATAGAATGATACATGTATTTCTAAATAAAAAAGTAATACGCACCTTTTATTTCTTTTCAAAGAAAGAGTGCATGTACATGTAGTTTTGTGTTACACATTTTTAAAGTAGTGTCAAATTTTCCTGAATGTTTTTCTGCTTCTTTGAATTCTGGATATTTCTGACATTCAGGGCCATTATGGTGGATATGTGCCGCATGCAAGTCTGTAAGATTCTTAATTTACTTTACATGAAAACACATTCCACTTGTGAAATTATGGATACATTATTGCTGGTTTGTGATATATTTATTTGTAAAGTGCTGATGAGTCCAGTTAGCGAATGTATTTTACATTTTACAAGAAGGAAACTGATGCAGGTAGATTTCTCTGATCACTATATGATCACCTTGGAGATGTGTTAGCAGAAAACTGCCAAGCACATGTAGGACATATGCCACCAGAAAAGACGTTCCCTCATTACAATATTTTTTTAGATGGCTATATGTTGAGTAAAACAATAGTCACATTCAACTTAGCTCATCCGAACCCACCCCCACCCCCCTCGCCCCTCTAAACGCAAACATTCCTCCTTGCTTCCTTTTGTGTTCATATTTACTGATATACAGCCACACACATATATGATGTATGTAACTGAGGCATTGTAGGGGGTCTTAATAGATGACAGCTTGTCTTTTGTGGTTACCATCAGCCCTGAGCCTTATGCCAGCATCCCCTTTCCCCACCCCCTCTCCCTCCTCACACACATAGCCACCCACCCACATCATCCTAGACAATCAGACCACAGCCTGAACACCTGCCCTAAAGCTCGTCAGTTGAAATCGTACCCCATTGTGCCGTGTGGTTTGGAAATAGACAGTCTGTGGTATTAGGGCTCCCGTGTTCTAGACTTTATGACTATATATGGACAGGGACAGGGTGTCATTTACCGCTCGTGGCACGATGAGGAGTTTCACCTGTGATTACAACACCGAGATTGATCCTTTCACAGTAAACAGTAGGTTTACCTTGTACATGTGCAGGTAGACGTCCAGAACAGAAACGAATGACACATTTTGATTTTATGGTGTGAAAAGTCGCTTTGCTAAGTAGATGTGACGTGCACACCCTGCTGAGGCAAGCTGGTGAAGCCGTACCTTGTACATAGATCTGTATAAATAATTGTTTTATCTCTATCATGAATGTCATAAGACAAAGAAGTCTGTGTAGTCAACATGCCTTTCTGCCACAACACAAACGCTGAAATGCTGAATTCTCCTAGGAAATTCTTCCTTAATATGAGATAATAATCATTTTTCACTTATTAAAATGATATACTTGTGATTTAGAGTCAGGTTCTGAATAAGACGATACATATGTGTTTGAATCTGTCCACAGTGAGACAGGCAGTTCTAAATTAGAACACTGACCTAAATACACGTAACTATAATTATATCTGACGATCTAAAACCTGTTTTGATTCTACACACGTACACGATAGTTTTATATTCTTCAGACATTTGGCCGACAAAAATACAGTTTGTATGTGTTTGGTGAAATGATTGCACAGGTGAGCATTCAGAACATTGCCAGTGGAAGTTGAAGATAGAAATGTTTATGTTTATAGATCATCAGCAAAGACATTAGGCAGAAAATTACTGTATTTTATCTGAAGTTTAGTGTGTGAAAATGGACATTCAAAAGTGCTTTATGGCCAGAAAATGATACTTCACACTCAGCCATTACTTGTTATTTTTTGTTGAGGAATTCATCAAACTTGACTAAAAACACTCTTTTAAGTTGCCCTATAAAGGAGGATGAATCAATCAATAGGAATCAAGCAAAACGTGACCCTTGAGAAATACTAAACCACAACTAGGTTAAAGACAGAATTCAGCAAAAAGATAAAAATGCATATGTGTACAGCGTGAATGTTATATAAATGTGTCATGTTATGCAACCTTGAGAAACAGGATATTGAGCCCCGGTGTCCTGAGTTGAAGTGCAGGTACTTTGATGTAATCCATCCTGTACGTCACATCAGGATCTGCTGCACCAGGGCTTTCGTCACACGCTGTGTATGCACCGAGCTTCTCCTACTGTAGCATGTCACTGGCTGATCATTCAGATACAGTCTGTGCGTTGTACGACATGTCGTCGTTTGTGTTCGTGTCGTGAGTTGTATACAGCAGTTTTAGGAAATGTTCTGCCACATTTAGAAAAAATGAGATGCATGGACAATGTAGAACGAGATCGTCCTGAGAGTGAGTTCTTCGGAATTTATGTCAAGTGTGAGTCCATTAAATTTATATATAACTTTTGTTTGTTTTGTTATTAGATGAGATGTTCAAATGTACTTTTACAGTGTGGTATAGGTCGTACTCTTTAGTTACGGTCCAGTTGTGATGTAGAAGGAAATGACCTCTGATTGGATGAGCAGTGGTGGTTACCATGGAAGTACTGTGTGTCATCATGGTTTTGCTGTGGATGACTTACAGATGTAATTCCTCGACATATTGAATGTTATCAATCATTGTACTAAAATGCTGATGTGGCGAGTCAGTCATTCCTTGATCAAATTGTTGTGTTGTGGTAATTTGATTTACGTAGACATTTGTCATTCTGATGTGCCATAAAAATATACCGTTGCTCTGAAATCAGAAACCTTTTCAACCACCAGAGAACTTCTATCAGTGGAATTTGCTTGTACAGTAAGCATGAAAATGATGCTAAAAATGATCTGTTTGTGTGATTAAAGCTTCATAAAACTTTGCAAATTGTTTCTCTACGCTGCATAGTTCTATCCCAATGTTTCAAAATATTGATTGGAGTTGGGGTTGGCATGGTTGAAGAATAATACAGAGTACATACAAACCAGTCAAGTGTGGTTATTGCAGTCAATCAATCATTCAAATGGTTGGCAGGATTTTGATCATCAAAGTAATTTTATTAAGTAATAGAGTAATAGAACATATTTATGTGTACAGTAGACTAGTACGTGCTTGACCCATGATGCAACTCTTTAGCATGACATTTACCCCAGTTACAGACGTCCAGGGAGCGTGCGGGTTCTCACGACAACTTGTGAAGGCTCTTGAAACAGTTACCATGCAGTCAGTTCAATTCTCGTAGGCAATTATTTCTAGCATGAGCATGTGCACTTATGTGAAAAATTTTCCTGGCTTTCGGCAAGTTAACTGTATCAGTCTATTTAACACTTGGATTTGACATCAAATTGAAATTCTGTTCAAGATAATGAAATACCTCAGTGTTTTTTTGTTTATGTTTTTCAAGATTGGTTTGTGTTTCGTAGCTGATATGCCTTCTTGTAATGTAGGTTTTTTTTGATAGAGTGTACTTTAGTGCCCAGAGGGTTTGTATCTCTTAGTTGTTTGAATGGTGTTTACCATTGTAATGGTTAAGGGTGTATACCGCTCCCCTTCGTTATATTCACTTGTTCCTAAAAGAGCCCTGTGACCTGAAACTCGCAGGGTTTTAACCTGCATCCTTGTTAGTTCAAGGTGACATGCTCTGTTGAGGTCAGCACTTTAACACACTCAGCCAGACGAGCCTGTGGACTTGTACACCTGATCTCATTTGGGTACAGTTTACATCAGATACCATATGACATTCTTTCATACTTGTCAACATCCACCGGTGAAACGTTAAGTGTGTGAAATGTCACCCCCCCCCCTTTTACATTGTACACTAGACACAATTCATCTGTAAATATATATACCCGTATAGATGTAGACAATGTGCTGGAAGAGTAAAGACAAGCTTTGTATCAGGATTACAAGATTAAACGTTTTTCTTGATCAACAGAGTTACTTATTATAGACTCAGTAAAGGCCCAGTTCTAATACTCGATTACGTACAAAACACTGGCAGTTGTATTATGTTAAACGAGAATGAAGCCAGTGTTTGGCTGATTACAGACATGGTAGGATTTCGGTTACGTAGGAGGAGTGTCAGCTGTAGGCTGTTGTAATCTCAACGTGTTAGTAGTGCAGCTTCTGACAGGTAGCCTCAGGTGCTGAACGCGTTAAGGCCATATATGGCTTTGTCTTCTGATCACTTGAGAGATCGATCTGTCATTCGTACACCTGAGGGTCTGTGGGAATATTCGTCCCTGTTCATTGATGAGAATTGTCTGTCTTAATGGATAAGCATGCATTAATTGGGATGAACTTTTCTTTGTTTTACGTTTAAAACATTACATTGATAATTGATTTGATGTGTGATGACAGTGCTGATCCTATAAGAAGTCAGAGAGTGAGGAAAAAAACAAAACAAGGAAAAAAACATGTTAATTACTGTAGTAGTTATGTGAATCAGACTGAGTAAGTCTGACTTGATGCCCTAAGGAAATACATTCATGTGAATGTGTATACTCTTGAATGTTTCATTTACAAGATTTTCTATTTCATGTAAAAGTGGAGTTCTGGAGTTACATGCAGGCTCATAAATATTTGTGTATATATATACGGTCTGTATCATTTTGTATTACTTACCATGACATGTGAAAATCTGAGAAATTGTCATTAGAAAAGAGATTCTGTACAGGTATTGTGGCTTTTGAACAGGAGTTTTTACAAAATTAATACAACATACTTTATGATATTGATAGACGTAGTAAAGCGGAGTATAAATGATCGGAGTGGAAGGTTCTGATATGTACATTTACCTGAGTTTATATCTTTAGGCAAATAGGATACACCTTACAAAAGTTCCCTGCTACCTGATTTAGCTGTTGGCGTAATGTTTGTAAATGTTGTGTTTTACATGTGAGGATCTCTCTGCAGTACTCGATCCCATGCTGATCCTATAAACAAGACACGCCTTTAGTGATTTTCACCTGACAGTTACCTACCTGTTACATGCTTTCTGTTATGAAATTTGTTCAGCCAACCTCAAACACAAGCACTTGTAGTACCGAGATGAGAACAAGTGTGTGGGCAGTGCCATTACTCTTAATACTAGGATGAGATCATTTGACCTAGTTAACACCACACAGGCAACTGGGATTTCCTGCCCTATTTACTGTCCATCTACTGGTATCCCAGTGGACTTGTCCCACCCACTGTATCAATCAGCTGGCCTATAGTTCCTCAGCAGCTCACTGGCCAATTGGCTGGGTTTAAATTCTCTGACAGCGTGTGAGTTTAAAAGCTTCAGTGAGGCTCAGCTGGGCATTTGTATCGTGTACTTGGCATATAGTAGTGCGTCAATCTCTCTTACCTGGCCAGTCAAGGACTTGTTGTCGAAGGTGTGTCCTGGAGGACTATACTATGGTATACTATGCTATACTTACCTTGGCTTGGATACCGTAAAAGCTTAAACCATTGTTGACAGCATCGCTGACCACTGATGCACAGTATGTATTGATTGCTATAGTTTTATTCTTTATCTGTGTATTTGTCCATGTGGAAATCGCCCTTCATTTTAATTTGTTATATTTGTTGTCCACTGTTGTGGATAGTGACCAATGCAGAACAGTTTGCTGTGAATTTTTTTGTGTATTTACTGGGCTGAGATACCAGGGGTTACAGAAAAATGAGTAGGTTTGAAACCATGTTAGAGGTGGTTTTAATTTCAGCATTTGTAGTTTGTTGTAAGATGTGACGCAGTGATATTAACTCTTCAAGGCCTGTTGTCTGTGGGATATTTTAGGTACAGGCACATGTATTGTATTGTCTCCTACAAAGTATATCCACGCCAGAGTACGTAATAACACCTGAGTACACGGAAAGCTTGCTAAGTATACCTACACTAGAGTGCGTATTGACACTTCAGTACACCGAAACCTTGTTGAGTATACGAATACCAGAGTACAGTATATACTGACACCCGAGTACACAGAAACCTTGCTGAGCATACCAGCGCCAGAGTATATACAGTGTTGACAGCGGACTACACAGAAACCTTACCAAGTATACCAGCACCAGAGTATATACGGTGTTGACACCTAACTACACAGAAACCTTACTGAGTATACCAGCACTAGAGTACATATTGTCACATGACTACACTGAACCTTTTACTGAGTATACCAACACCTGACCTATCCAACATCAGGGAGTAAGAACTCCTGTTTACACACATCGTCAAACCCAGAAGCTGGAAAACCAGGAGTACAAGCCTGATGTGAGAGTTCCTGTCCTACAACATATGTAATTAATATAGACAGGTGTATGAGGGTGGGGAGTGGGGGAGAAATCTGTGAATAAAAGCAAATGGTGCTGGGATTGAGTAGTATGAATTAACATGGGACAGGTATATGGAGAGGGTGGGGGAGAGGGGGGTGATGTAAGAAATCTGTGAATAAGAACAAAAGGTAGTGGTAATTGAGTAGTGTCTTTTATGAATTGACATGGACCAAGTTTATGGAGAGGGTGGGGGAGAGGGAGGTGATGTAAGAAATCTGTGAATAAGAACAAATGGTGTTGGCATTGAGTAGTATTAGTTAAGTGCTGTGATACCAGGACCTAGGAGGGAGGTAGGAATGGACACAGAAAACTGGTGTGTGGTATTCAGTAGTATGTGTAACGCAATACCAGATGTACAATCTGTGATTGCCATGTGTACTCCTGTGTGGAATGCTACTTCCTTTATCTTGTGGTGTATGTGTACTAGCGGGGAGTGGGGTGGGGGAGTGTCTGTTTGTCTTACTCCCACAACAAAGCCCCAAATGCTGGCACAGGTAGCTGCCATTGTCCATTGACAAGTCAGTAGAAAAGTTCTGATTGCCTCTGGCAAATGGCTCGTGTGTCTTAACTTCTTCCATCATATCATGTGTAATTTATCGTGCGTTTTCTGTGGCTTTTGGTCGGGACATATTTGCTTTCCGTTGTTTGTAGAGGGGAAAATAACATGTCGAGAGGACGAATCCACTACTAGGGTATACATGACAGTTTACATGTAGTTGTCATCATTTCCTGTTCTAACAACTGCAGTAATGCATACATGGAAGTGGATGACTGTGACTACACTACTCCATGCTGTGGTTACCCACCCTCACCCACCAGCCCTTCCCCTCCTAAAGCAATACTGTCTTCTAGTGTGTGGTTTCAGCTACTGTCAGGCAAGCTGTGGAAATCTGCTTGCAGTATCCCATGTCCTAACCCCTTCAGGCTGCTGTCCTGACACTGAGTGGAGGTTATATATATTTCATGCAGCAGTGACACAGACCATGTGACTGAGGCACAGAACAAAGAGAGAGCTAGTTGCTCCAGAGGAACTTGTAACTGGGTAGCCCCTTGCATCTGTCTGCTCTCTTCCCTGCCCCCTGCCCCCCACCACCCACCACCCCATTTTTACTTACTCCCTACTTCAACTGAGCTCTAGGCAATGCTGGCTTTTCTTTGTTTAGGTAGGTTCTCTCCTTTTTGCCTTTGTGTTGATTTCAGATATTTCAGACATTTCAGACATTGTCACAGCTCACTGTGGACCTCAAGGGGCAGGGGTTGTACAGGAAGGAGCAGGGTGCTTAGCCAAGAGGTGGGGATGTCCATGCCTGAATTATTGGGGGTTGTAGTAGAGTAAACGTGAGGGTAGGTCAGTGGTCATTTCAGGGCAGTTTAATTTTTAGGTTGGCTGACGACATGGGGGTGGGGGTAGGGTGGGGTGGATACTGTGGGATTATTTAGATGACTTTGGACATCTTGAAAACTTACTCTGAAAAGAGGTAGACTTCAAGATGAAAAAATTAACTGTACTGTGAATGACAATGTCGATAAGAGTCTCAGTTATAACGTCACTTTGTTTGAAGAACACTTAGAAGTTGAGTTATTCTTAACACAAAGTACTGTAGATTCAGTGGATAAGTGAGTCGGGCGTCGATGTGATGTGCAGTACTTTGTGTTGGACGTCGATGTCATGTGCAGTCTTTGTGTTGGATGTCAATGTGATGTGCAGTACTTTGTGTTGGACGTCAGTGTGATGTGCAGTACTTTGCGTCGGACGTCGATGTGATGTGCAGTACTTTATGTTGGACATCAATGTGATGTGCAGTACTTTGTGTCGGACGTCAATGTGATGTGCTGTACTTTGTGTCGGACGTCAATGTGATGTGCTGTACTTTGTGTCGGACGTCAATGTGATGTGCAGTACTTTGTGTCGGACGTCAATGTGATGTGCAGTACTTTGCGTCGGACATCGATATGATGTGCAGTACTTTGTGTTGGACATCGATGTGATGTGCAGTACTTTATGTTGGACATCAATGTGATGTGCAGTACTTTATGTTGGACATCAATGTGATGTGCAGTACTTTGTGTCGGACGTCAATGTGATGTGCAGTACTTTGCGTCAGACATCGATATGATGTGCAGTACTTTGTGTTGGACATCGATGTGATGTGCAGTACTTTGTGTCGGACGTCGATGTGATGTGCAGTAATTTATGTTGGACATCAATGTGATGTGCAGTACTTTGTGTCGGACGTCAATGTGATGTGCAGTACTTTGCGTCGGACATCGATATGATGTGCAGTACTTTGTGTTGGACATCGATGTGTTGTGCAGTACTTTGTGTTGGACGTCGATGTGATGTGCAGTACTTTGTGTCGGAAGTCAATGGGATGTGCATTACTTTGTGTCGGAAGTCGATGTGATGTGCAGTACTTTGTGTTGGATGTGATGTGATGTGCAGTACTTTGTGTCGGATGTCAATGTGATGTGCAGTACTTTGTGTCGGATGTGATGTGCAGTACTTTGTGTTGGATGTCATTGTGATGTGCAGTACTTTGTGTCAGTCGTTGATTTGATGTGCAGTACTTTGTATTGGACGTCGATGTGATGTGCAGTACTTTGTGTTGGACGTTGATGTGATGTGTAGTACTTTGTGTTGGACGTTGATGTGATGTGCAGTACTTTGTGTCGGATGTCAATGTGATGTGCGGTACTTTGTGTCGGACGTCTGTGATATGCTGTACTTTGTGTTGGACATCGATGTGATGTGTGGTACTTCGTGCCGGATGTCGATGTGATGTGCAGTACTTCGTGTTTAAAGACAATGAATGGCGCTGCAGAATGGAACATGTTTCTGTTCACGTTAAATTTATCAGGCAGCGGATAATATTTATCCAGTAATTATCAGGTGAGATAAGTTAAACTCTGTGTCAGGCATGCGTTACAGTTGCCAAGCTGCAATGTGCAAGTTCTACCCTGCCAGACCTGCTAGTAGAACAATTACTGAATTCTGTTAGCTTTTTTTATGTATTATTTAAAACCACTTGCAAGAGTACTTTATATATCCAACGAAGACATTTAATTCTAAACAGTTTGCCAGACTGAATTACTTGCATCATTTGCATGTTGAATTACCTCTTAATCCTTTAAAGAGAATCACTACTAGCGAGAGTAGTTAGTGTATGTAGCAAGCTGTGGTGTATGTAGTACCCGCATTTGTGCTTGAGTCTATCAGCCTAAACACAGCATTGACCCGACACCAAGCAGCCTACACACAGCATTGACCCGACACTAAGCAGGGGTCATACATCGGGGTCATCCTTGTTTACCGAGTAAACCTTTCCACCTGATTAGTTAAGAATCCAGAGTAAACGACTGCTTGTCTTGACCTGCAGACAAGCTGTTGACAAAGCCGTTTGACAGGCCTTTGTTTGTAATTCTCTCTATTTTGTTTTTTTCTTTAATGGCCCTATTGTACTGGCTGCAAGAACTACTCATTTGCTAATGTACAACACTACTTCTTTGTATATTTTCATTTCCACTTCTAATCTTGTAATTTTTCAGGGCTCTTTATTTTGTCCTTCTTTGTATGTTGTTATTACCCCCTGTGTATTTTTTTTTTACAAACATTTAATTCAATTTTAGCAAGATGCAAATTTAAATCTCCTTTCTCTCAGTTGCACTCCATGCTGCTGTGAGTTGCACCTCATGCTGCTGTCAGTTGCACCTTATGCTGCTGTCAGTTAAACCTGATGCATTTTCAGTACATCCTCTTCTGCTGTCATTTGCTGCTGTAACTTCTGTCAGTTTTTGTTATCCCTCTGTCATATAATCCTTATTCTTTTGTCACTAACCCCTATTCTTCTGTCTGTTAAACCATATCCTTCTGTCACTTAAGCTCTGTTCAAAACCCCATCACAGAAATAGGGTTAGGACAAAAGGAAATAATTTTTTTTTATTCTTCCGAATGAAATAGGTAAGAAATGTAAAGAAATTGATTTGGAGAGAAAACTAAAAGAAAGAGGAAATTCTATATAAAATGCCAAGTAAAAACTTTTGAGTAGGACTCTTTTTTGGAGGATCATGCAGGTTACTCACAACAAATATATATTTGATGATGGCCTAGCAGTATTAAAGATACCATATTTTCCGGTTAAGACAGAATAAGGTTAGTGTGATCTTGTTGATTTCGAAACCTACAGACAATACAACCTTATATGTGTTGATGGTAAGGTTACCTGGTAGGTAAATCCAGCTACCCCTGTGATTTCACTATAGCGTTTATTCCCTATATTATAAGGCCTTTGTTGGCTTCAGCTCTGTGTGAATCGAGTTACGCCTCCAGGTGAAGCCTTACGACTTATTTGGGATCTGTTCTACTCGCATTGATCCGTTACTAAAGTGTTGCGACACATGTCAGACTTCTATTGTGTGAATGTCAGGTAATATGATGGCAATGTTACCTTGTCTCTGTCATGTTTATTGCAGCCCCACTTCATTTGTTATCCGGTGCTGCTGCTAGAGAAAGCAAGGGGTGTTAATTTTGTTATCGCCTTCAGTCATCTTTTTGATTTCCGGGCAATAACTGCACCAAATACACTCGTAATATACCATTCTTCAAAATCAACCCCTTATAAGTATGCGATTAATGCCATAACAAGTATTTACTGTGGGATGTGAATTTACTTCTTTTGCTACATATCATAATTTCTTGACCAGTCTACATTTGAGTCCAGATAGTTTGTGACCTGTCCTGTAGCCATGTTGGATGAATGCAACTCCTCCAACATGGTAGAGGCAAGGTGTTCTTGTGGTGTGACAAAGTGCAGTGTTAACCCTACAGTTTCAGTTGTAAGGCTGCTTACTTGAGCTCCCCGAAATGGAACGTCTACATGTACCTTATTCCCATGTGCTGTTTGTATTTTGCAGAGCCATCAAGTCTTTCCAGCAAGTACTGTATGTGGACCCGGGCTTTGCACAAGCTATAGAAGTGCACGTGAGACTGGGGTTGATGTTCAAAGTCATTGCTAAATACGACGCTAGCCATAAGGTGAGACAGTGAGGCATTTTGGTGGACTTTCAACACGATTTTGACTTTGACAGGCTGTCGTAATTTTGACACAGTACTATGATTTTGACAGTCAGGATTGGCACATATTGTCATAACTTTAACAGTGTGGCATAACTTTGACACAGCAGTGAACTCCTAGGTTATTGACGACAGGAGAACAATTATCTCCAGTTTTATGAAGTTTGTGAAATTCGAACTGTGCAGTCGTTTGCTATTTTCTACGGCGGCATTCCATCTAATGCGTCTTATCTTACCAGTTTTCTCAGTGACTGACCCATCATGATATTATCATAACATAGTGAAATCTTGAAGGAAAGAATAATTGACCCTTTAGATGTCCTTTCATTGAAATCTGTTCAACTAAACCAGCGTCCAATCCGTCCAGTAGCATCGCATACCTGACCAAAACTGTCAGTGGGCCGATGGGAAGTACAAGCCACTTGATTGGTCCAACAACAAGAAATTGGTGTGTTAAGAAATGGCCCTCTGCAGTGCACTCCACATGAAGCTGATTTTTCTCTTCAAAAACAAAATTGTGGTCTCCTTATCAGCTGTATGAAGCCCTAATCAGGGTAACAGTGGAGAAGAACCAAAATGTTACATTTGCATTACGTGTTAGCAGAATTCATTAGGTTCCTTTTCCTTTCTGTAAGGTACATGTATAAATGATTTGGAGCTATAGAATGCTACAGTAAACATTTTATATGTTTTCTTTGTTGTGGTCTGAAAACTTAGACTCAATGCTAACAGCGATTGTGCCCTAATTTCTCAACCTTTTCGCATGTGAAAGAGTAACTTTCAGTGCAATTGATGCATGGTTTTAATCTGGCTTCACAAAAAGGATAATTTCATCAGTGAACACAAAATAATGGCTTCAGAATATGCTGGAATAAACGCCTTGCAAGCATGCGAAAAGGTTGAAGAATTACAGTATGTGGAAAGGTCTGCCAGCAACCTGGACATGGTTGTGGGCTTCTGTCCGGTCTGCTCCCACCGCCACGGTATAAGTGAAATATTCTTGAGTACGATGTAAAGCAGCAATCAAATAAATAAATAAGTGAATGTTGTTAACTGACTCGATGTATTTTTGATTGCAGCATTTCCGCTTAGCTCTTTCTGATTCAACTCGAGGAACTTTATCCAAACCTGAAAGTGAGTATAGTATATAAATGAAATCACATGCACCTTGACAGTTCTTCGATTTCAACTATAGTTTTCCATTTGGTTTAAGGTAACATACTGTCCAAAAAAAAAAAAAAAAATACTTTGTGCATCTTACTGAAAAAAAAAAGACACTAACTGTTGAAAAGGGATGGGGATGTATATGAAGTGTTGTGTTTCTGCTGGCAGGCAAGTTACTCCTAAATTCAGCTGTGGGGATTCTTTAAAGCGAAAGACAGCTCATGACTCAGGCATAGTTCGTGTAGAAGATTATGAAATTCTCTCTTGAATGCAAAAAGCTGTTTGAATTTGTATGAATTCATTGCTGAATTATCTTCGTTTGAAATGTGGAATATTTTTCTGCTGGCTGGGGTTCTGAGGACAACCATGCTTATAAGCTTTTGAGAGACTGACCAGTCAGAGAGCTAGGAGATATCAGCTTTTCATAAGCTGTGACGTAAATCTTTCGAGTTGACTGTCAGTGTAACATGTAATAACATAGGGACATGTTTTAATGTTGTGTGTTTTAACTATAACAAGACGTGTTAACAACACTGCAAAGTATTTCCAGGCCCTTGTATCGTGAGAGTAAGATTCTGGATCATTTTATGTTATAAATTCACATATATACTTAAGTTTCAAATACAACCCTAGCAGCTTACTACAATCCCTGTTGACGAGTGTTCCACGCTTGGAATAATTAGAATGTCAGAGCCCAGACAGGAAGGCTGCGTTTCATGTTAGATTGCGGAGCATGGTCAGATGTCAGTTTCCACTGTGCTGGTTAGAAAAAATACTCTACTGAAATGAACATACTATTGTCCAACCTTTTTGGGAAACTTAACTTAGAATGTGCGCTGTCTTTCACTTTAATACCAGATATTCATGTAATTGCAAATAGATCTTTCTTTGGTACGCATACACTTGACATTCAGTTTTTCATACTAACAAAATTAGTAGCCAGAATAATTCATACTTTATTTCCAACACAGTTAAAGTACACACTTATAATATAGAAAATTTGAATGAATGAATTTTAATTGTTTAACTCTTATGTAAAATGTGGAACTGTTATTGAACTTCATTTTCTTTTCAGTTCGCTTTCACATTGCTCATTTACTCGAAGTTCAGGTAAGTAAGGTTTCATGCAAAGTTTTACTAATTAAGGCAGTGGACTTACATACTACTCGTAGTAGTTCATTAGTTAACATACACGTCCCATTTTCCTCTCCCAGGTGCTTCTCACTAATGTGGTACCTGTGAGTTCAAGTCCTGCTCAGGCTGGCTTCCCTCTTCGGCTGCATGTTAGAATGCCTGCCAGCAACCTGGGGATGGTTGTGGGTTTCCCATCGGGGTCTGCTCGGTTTCCTCCCACCATAACCCTGGCCACCGTCATATAAGTGAAATATTCTTGAGTGCAGCATATGGCACTAATCAAATAAATAAATAAACGTGTCCCATTTCTGTAAATTTAGGAAAATTAGGGCAGTACAGAAGGTATTACATAGGTGTAAATTTTGAGAAATAAGGGATATGGACGAAATGCCCCAATTATGTAAATTATATAGTGTGCAAGATACCATGGTTATGGTCTTAGCCAGTTTTGTAATGATATTTTGAAAGTTGTGTTATGAACTCTTTTTTTGAGCTGTTCTGAAGAAAAAGTAGACCAATGATAGTCAATGAAAAAACTTTTGATAACTTGTGACATTGTGAGCAGATGCGCGTTTCAGACATAACCATTTCAGAAATCATTAGACAGATTCCATTTATTACCATGAGAGAGCTATCCAGTCAAAAATTAGTCAATATGTTGCAGTATTTATAGGCTACAGTCATTTGGTGACACCGAAAATAGCTCTGGCAGTGTTTATAGGGCTAGAATTGTATTCATGCAGATATTGGATTTACCACAGACAGCTGGGGCCAGATCATTGTTATAGAGATATGAAATACTGACCTCGATATTGATCTGATGTGGGTGAACTGGTATAACCGCTTTCATTTTATAATGGTAGAAATGATGGTATAATTTTTGCCGTAATTCGCTACTGAAATTCAATCTGGGGAAGCGATGTGCCTTTTATAACTCGTATACCAGGTCACGGTAAATCTGCGATCCATCTTCCATGTGACGTGAAATGGAGTTGTTTTCCTTGGGCTTGTGTTTGTGCCTTATGGGAGGGGAGGTGATATAATTTTTCACAGCTTTTGGTTAAGGGTTTAACACCGCCCCAACAGTGTTTGTTGTGTAACCGGACACAGCTGAACCTTGTTTCGTACCTCGTCAAATCCCTTCGCATATACCAAGGCGAAGGTGTTAAAACCTAAGCTGCTGCAAAAACTGAAGAAAATGTGAAATAAAAAGGCATATTTTATGCTGCCGTTTTCTTTTACGCCCACCGCAGAGGTCATGAATTTTACATCAATCAACGGAAAGTAAGGAGTATAAAAGTGTACTATACATGCATTGTGACGTCATACCTCTGGGCTCAGATTGGAACATTATGAAACAAAATGTTTCTTTTTGCCGACATCATGGGTGGGAAAAATGTAATCACAGGAATAATTTTCTCAAAATAAAACGTGTTGTCATCATGTCTAATAAATAACCTAATATACATTGTAAGTGTTTTTCCTGAAGATTCTTTTCACATTGCATAAGCCTGACATATGCTTTTGCTCTTCGGTCAATAAATGGTTAGAAGACGTAGATAAAGTCTTCCTGTATTTATTAATGAATTTATTCAAATTTAGGATTAGTTTAAAACCAGATGACACATTTGCCAACTCACTGACAGTTTTTCAAACTTGCTGACTCTCTTATTCTTTCTGGAACAGTGACGTGTTATACCTGAAAATGAAATTTCCTGTGCAGACAGAAACAGGCTGCATACATAACCTGTGATTGATTGATCAGAAATATGCATTAACTATTGATCAGATCATAATGTTGTCTGGTGACTGTCTAGCTGTTGTAGAGGATTAGAGTTAGGGTTGCCTGGTGCACTCAGGATGAAGCCTTGAAGCAATCGGTGTTGCAGTGTCAGCTGAAGGGAGGTTCTGGGATTACCTTTCCTTTTGTGCTGTTGTGTGAACCTCTTCTCTTCTCTTCCTGCCTGCCTTGGTGTTCTAGTGGTCAGAGCATCCGCCTACATGTCCGGAGATCCAAGTTTAGGGCAGGGTTAGGTCATACCGAAGACTTCAAAAATGGCACTTGTTGCTGCCTCATTTGGCACTCAGCATTTAGGAGGTTAGAGCAAGGAAACATGGCCGTTCAGTCCAGTGTCAGCATAATGTGACTGGATGGGGTGTCATTTCTGGTGTCTTTGGCATGATCTTCCATTGGCGGCAGCACTTTTGTTGCAAGAAGACACGCTATATGCATCCACCAGGACTCCTCGTCGTTACATGACTGAAACATAGTTAAGTACAACGTTAAACCGCAAGGACTCTCTCACTCCCTCCTCTTCCCCTCACCACCTCATGCCTGCCCTCTCCCCTCCCCCCATTCCCCCAATTCACACAAATCCCAGAAATAATTCAGACGCAGAATCTCCCTCAAGGCAGATCAAATGTTTCGGATATTACATTTCACTACTGAAGTGTTGGCGAAGAAGAAGCTTTTGTGAAAAGAGAAAATGCACAAGTTACTTGAGGGTCATGTAAAAAAAAAAAATACAAAAATGAAGATGTGAGATTAATATTCTGGATTATCAAGTCTGAATTTGCATAGTTGTACATTTCTCTTGTTCACAGGGCAAGTACAAACAGGCGAAGGAAACATACGAGCGTTTTGCTAAAGAAGACGACGTTCCCAACACAATCCGGGCAAGTGCATTAAGACAGCTTGGTAAGTTTAAAGGTGTACATGTCATTGACACGTCCGGCACATAACCTTATGCAAGACTGCAAACTGGTGCCTGACAGTTTTGAAAAGACACCTGTGGATGAAGTGGTATGACTATGTTGTCCATGTTATGTATTACTGGACAAAGATCTCTTGGGTCAAAACATTTTTACCAAAGGGGTGATCTCAGAGGTGTCAGTCACCTATTTGCAAGCTTACCTGTACACAAAACTAATGCAGAAAGTAGCAAATAGAGCAAAGGTTGTGAGGCTACATGTATTGTGATATCGCACACCCCCTCCCCCCGCCATGTGACAAAGGTGTTCAGTTGTCTGTAAGCTGCCAAAAACTGTTACCCTACTCTTTCCCACCCAAAAAATGAGATAGAAAGTGAAACACATCCATCTGAATTTATGCTGCTTTGCTATGAAAAAAATAATGAAAGTTTTTAACATTTTTTCATGTTTGCTAAATGTTTATTCCGGCATATTCTGATGGCATTATTGTGTGTAGATTGATAAAATTATGTTTTTTGTGAAGCCCTGAAATTGCAACAAACCCAAGTGTAGTTTTGTCTCTCTAAAATCAGAATGAAACAGTTTCGTAGATCACACTGTAAGTTGGTCTTTCATGTGTGAAAGGGTTCAAGAATTAAGGTAGGCAAACTGTTAGAAATTTCAGGTAGCTGTAACCGTCTCTCTCTCTGTTGGTGTCTTCATTGAGGCCTTTGTGTTTGAGGTTTGCTGTCTCACTTACGCAACTAGCACACCTGTGAAACAAAATCCAGGTATGCTAATAATACACATCTCACAGAATCAAGAGTCAGGGAAATATGATTCTAGATGTGAAATTTACACTTCTTGTCTTCAGCAAAGGGTGTGGTAATCACCCACCTGCCAGAAAACAATGGCATGCTTCATTTTTTTTTTTGTTTTTTTTGGGGACTCTAAATGTGAAAAGCTCCTTCAAGGGAGGTAAATTGTCATGGAGTTTATGCCTTATTTTGCAGGTTGGTTGTATCACACTGTGGACCAGTTTGGGGAGAAAACTCAGAGGGAAGCACTTGCTATCCAGACGCTGCAGAAATCCATAGAAGCCGACAACAGTAACGGTCAAACTTGGTATCTCCTTGGCAGGTCAGTTTTATCCCGACGCGTAGGCCCCAGGATCTCGAAAATGCCTCAGACTGTCGGACCTAACATGTTGTATAATACCTGAACGTTCACTGCAAGATAAACACTCATATTTGAAAATGTCGTGAGAGTATCCAGTTTGAATTTTACTGCCGCCATAACTGTGTAACTAGTGTCAGGCATCTTCATGTATTTGAGAGCTTGCTGTCTAAATGAAAAAAGCAAAGAAAACTTTTCTAGTGATGTGCCGAGGGGTTAGGGATCCAGCACGGCGTTGTGACCCTGTGCCTCTCACTGGTGCGGTCCCTGTGCGTTCAAGTCCAATTCATGCTGGCGTCCTCTTTGGCTGTGCCTGGGAAAGTCTGCCAGCAACCTGCCGATGGTTATGGGTTTCCCCTCTGTCCCGTTTCCTCCCACCAGAATGCTGGCTGCCATCTTATAAGTGAAATATTCTTGAGTACAGCGTAAAACACCAATCTAATAAATGAACAAATAAATTTCATGCTGTGTGAAGTTGACAGTGTTGTTGTTGTTGTTTCAGATGTTTCTCCAGCCTAGGGAAGGTGCATGATGCATTCGTGTCCTACAGGAACTCCATTGAGAAATCTGAAGCCAGTGCTGACACTTGGTGCTCTATAGGGTGGGTTGTGCTCCAGTTAACTGCACTTGAAGTTTCCCTTAAGTCAGGAGTACTTGTCGTGTATTGATCGTTCGATCTTTCATTAGGCCTACATTTCAACCTGAGCCTTCCTTTCTTCTTAGACATGTTTGCAATTGTCTTACTTTTTATTGACTTTGCCCTTAAGTCTTATTACGGTTGATTGTTGCCCCCAAATCTGATCAGAGAATTGTTGCTTGTTGCCCCTAAACCTAATCACTGCTGTTGATTGTTGCACTTGAATATAATCATGTTCAGTTTTGCCCCCAAGTTTGCTTTGTTGATTGATGCCTCAAAGGCTAATCACTCTTCGTAGTTGTCCTTAAATCTGCACTGTTGCCTGTTATCTTTATTGTTGATTGTTACTCCTACATGTCATTCTCTTCCCTGCACTGTTGATTGTTGCCTTTAAGTCTAATCACTGTACTGTTGATTGTTGCCTTTAAGTCTAATCACTGTACTGTTGATTGTTGCCTTTAAGTCTAATCACTGTACTGTTGATTGTTGCCTTTAAGTCTAATCACTGTACAGTTGATTGTTGCCTTTAAGTCTAATCCTTGTACTGTTGATTGTTGCCTTTAAGTCTGATCACTGTACTGTTGATTGTTGCCTTTAAGTCTAATCACTGTACAGTTGATTGTTGCCATTAAGTCTAATCACTGTACAGTTGATTGTTGCCATTAAGTCTAATCACTGTACAGTTGATTGTTGCCATTAAGCCTGATCACTGTACAGTTGATTGTTGCCTTTAAGTCTGATCACTGTACTGTTGATTGTTGCCTTTAAGTCTAATCACTGTACTGTTGATTGTTGCCTTTAAGTCTCATCACTGTACTGTTGATTGTTGCCTTTAAGTCTGATCACTGTACTGTTGATTGTTGCCTTTAAGTCTGATCACTGTACTGTTGATTGTTGCCTTTAAGTCTAATCACTGTACTGTTGATTGTTGCCCCTAAGTCTAATCATTGTGCTCTTGTTTGTTGCCCCTAAGTCTAATCATTGTGCTCTTGTTTGTTGCCCCTAAGTCTAATCATTGTGCTCTTGTTTGTTGCCCCTAAGTCTAATCATTGTGCTCTTGTTTGTGGCCTGTAGCGTGCTGTACCAGCAGCAGAACCAGCCTATGGATGCTCTTCAGGCCTACATCTGTGCTGTACAGTTAGACAAATCTCACACAGCAGCCTGGACGGACTTGGCTGTGCTCTACGAGACCTGTGACCAGCCCCATGACGCTCTCACTTGCTACATTAATGCTTCTAGAGGTAAGCACACACCTGTATGTACCTGCTGCGTTGATGCTTCTAGAGGTAAGCACATAGCTGTGTACACCTGCTATGTTACCTTCTAGAGGTAAGCACAGACCTGTGTACATATGCTACACAGCTGTCTTGATAGTTTGTGTTTTCAACTGTTAATCTAGTGACGGAATTAAGGAAGACAGTTTCTTAACTCATTACCCGGAGCAGTTATTACCTGTTATGGGTGTACTAAGTGCAGAAAGTTTTATCAAGGTTCCAAAAATTAAAGGAAGAATAAGTTTTTAAGATTTTTGTGTGGAATTTTGATGTACACACACATTAGTACATGGAATCCTACCTGAGGTGCTGAAGTCAAATGTGGGTAGTTACCTTTGAAGCGAGCTTTATTGCAACAAGAAAGGATTTTGAAGTCTAATCTTTTATTTCTTCGGATACACAAATTTTCAAATTTTTTCATGCCATTCCTTTCCCACAGGTCTTTTCGTATGATTTTAAATTTAAGACTAATTCAGAGAATGTTTATATATTTTATATGATTTCCTTTCTTTCTTTTTTCAGGCTCAGTCAATAAAAATATAACAACAAGAATTAAATTTCTTCAGCAACAATTTAGTAATATACCAATGCAACATTTTCCCAAAAAGTAAGTATGAAGATATAAAGTTCAGGAATTTCCAATTTAATTGTCTGAATCTATTTCATTAATGGATGATGTCATTATGTATGTGTATCACTGACAGATATGATGTTCATTTTTCTCGAAGAGTGAAGAAAATTAGCAGGCTATCTTTCGCATCTCTCTCTCATATATGTACCTTGTGCAAACTGCTCTAAGCGAACTATCCTTTGAACCGTGTTTATTATGCCGACGATGAACTTGACTGCCATCATAGAAGTGAAGAAGAAAAAAGGACCAATGACAGGTTTTCATGCTTATACATATAAAGAGTGCTCCGCATAAATAGGAACGATGCAGTCTTGTCATCGAGCTCTTCAGTGCAGCTAAAATGTGGTGCCCCGGCAATCTTCAGTGGGAAGCAAATCTTACAGCTCATTAAACGGCAGTGCTCTCCACCTATTTGAATGACAATAAGTCATTTCAGTGATGTTACGAATCACTAGATATGAATAAACATAGCTGGTATTGCTATTACAAAGTGTTTAAGGGCACTGCTCCTTTACGAGGTTATACAGGATTTGCTTCCCTTTGCGGATGGCTAGAGAACCCCATGGGTATAGACTTGAGTGTTACAGTAGTCTGAAACTTGGTCTTTTTCTATTTCACAGATCCAAAACTCTGCCCAGCATTGAAGAAGCCTGGCGTTTACCCATTCCTGCAGAACTCACCTCCCGCCAAGGCGCAAGCAATGCTCAACAGGTAAAGGAGATAACTTCAGCCATATATACAGACATGAACGCATGTAATATATGTTGGTTGGGAAGATCTTAACCTTGCTGAAGAAAGGAGATTTTCCAGTGTTTCATTAATCACTGGTGAAAATGTCTAAGGGTTGATTTGCATTCTTTCTTTCAGAACATTTAATCTGATCGTTACATCAGAATTTACCAGTGTTTGAAGATGCGTTTAATACCAGATTTGGTTTTGCATTATTTTAGCTTCAGCAAACACCTCAGACACATGCTCCCAAACCCATGATGCCCTCTCAACCTACAATGCCACTTACGAATTTTGTGGCAGGAATGTCCCCTCCAACAACACCTGTGGAGAAAACCAAGAAGAAGAAAAATCGGAAACGGGCAAGTCATGTTCGTTTGAAACAAGGTCTTACTGTAAATGACAAAGTTACTTGCTTAATGTGATTCTGAATGCTCTATTGATCCTTAGAATTTTGTGTTGAGGATTGTTAGGATTGTTTGAATGGTAGACTGTATTGAAAAAATGCAAGTTTCAACACCAGTGGTTGCATTTGTGACATTTATTGGCCTCTAAAAATGCACCTATTCGGGTAAAAATGTAGGTCATTTACAGTTATTTCAATCAAGGTATTTGTATGCGAGCATGAAAGATTTGCACATGGGAAGGTCTGCCAGCTATCTGTAGGTCTGGTTTCGGGGGGGCTCTGCTCCCACCATAACACTGGTTGTCATGGAAGAAGTGAACTATCCTGTTACTTCGTAAAATAGCAGTAAATAAAAAAAATAGATAAATAAATGAATTCTTCACTCAGTTTTTCCAGGAATGAGGATTTCAAATAAATAACTGTTTAACACCAGGTGTTGATTTCATGTCATCTTACACCATGTCTTACGTTATTTTCTGCAAATGACAGGCATCCAATGAGCCTGCTGAGCTGCCACTACCTCCTCCTCAGCCCCAGCCACCTCCCCCTGAGTACCTGACACAGGAACGTATGCAGGTGCTGAATTACCTGCAAAACCAGGTGAGAAGTTTACCTTCTGTCATTCTTCAGCCTTCTCGCATGTTGGCACCATGTTTATTCAAGCATATTCCTAGGGCATTATTCTTTGTAGACTATTAAAATTAAAATTTTTGTGAAACCATGACCATGGTGAACACATGGTAGAGTTGTCTCCAGTAATGGATTAAGAAGATGCATGAATTCCTCGGAAAGTTGTTCCGTTATATGAAAAAAGATTGAGGAATTAAGATAAATGTGGCCTGGAAATTTCTGGGGCGTTGTTTTAAAACCCAACAAAACTGGTGCCATATACTCTCGCTTGATCTCATAATCTCAAAGGATCTCTAGAAGTCTTCCTTTTGAGAAATGCATAACTTTTGTTCACTAAGTATTCATTGTAGAAAAAAGAAAGAGAAAGTAATTTTGATTTTGACTTGTCTTTCAGTGTTTTTCTTTTGCTGGCTTAATGTATCATTTGTTTCTTGCTTTTTGCAGACTAACTTAAATCCTCAAGAACAGCAGTTACTGCGGGATCTCCAGCAACAGTATTCGATACAACAACAACATCAGCAACACATGAAAATGCACCAGATGCAACAAGTGAGTCAGTCCTTTCTAAGTACAGTGGATTCAGAATTTGGTGAAATAAGAAAGGCAATAGTGGAATTAATTGAAGTATGATTCCTTGATATTGTTGATTTCTCCTGATATATATTCTTTGATATTTTGTTCCTGAAGTAGATTGTTATTGGGACATTTCCTTCCATCCTCCCAGCTTTGTTTTGAAACCTTTGGATATAAATTTATTGAATGTCAATACCATTTTGTATGTGTATTTGTTCCTGCCACACTGTCGGCATTTTTCTAGCAATTTTCATTGGTGGTATATTCAAAGGTATGTTTATGTAAGCTGTTCATTGATATTAATCATCCATGTTTCAGGGCCAGCAGCAGTTCGGAATGCAGGATCCATCAGGAGGGGCTGGTCCTGGGAACATGCATAATGCAGCTCATATGGGTGCTCCCCCATACCCACATCACAATCCAAAGCTATCTCCACGAGGAACTATGCATGCACCTGGTTTTGCTCAACATCGTCCAGGATTCCCCGGGTCCCAAAGCGCAGGGTCCTCCCCCTTGATGAGCCCTGTGGGAAATCCCGAGGGATTCCCCCAAGGAGGACCGTTCTCCGCCTCAGCGCAGTTTGCCCAGAGTAAGCAGTTTGGTCAGCAGGAGATGATGTCCAGTCACCCAAGCCCCACGGCAGGGATGGATGGCCGCATGCCAGGGCCAGGGGTGGGGCAACCTCAGGCACACTACCCAGGGGGGCCTCACTCTGCTCGCCTGCCTCACCCACATCCCGACGTGCACCTCAACCCGTCGGCCGCGGTGCGCGGCGGTGTGCCTTTCAG
Source organism: Acanthopleura granulata (assembly GCA_016165875.1). NCBI lineage: Eukaryota > Metazoa > Mollusca > Polyplacophora > Chitonida > Chitonidae > Acanthopleura > Acanthopleura granulata. The sequence goes on along the minus strand of JABBOT010000011.1, from coordinate 12,318,142 downwards.
CACCCCACACAACCTACCTCATTCTGCCGCGTCCCCGGGCAACATTCCATACAGCATGGCCGCTGGTACCCTGGGAGGAAGTGTGCCCCCTCACCAAGCAGGGGGCACGGTAAAGCTTCCCATGTCCTCTCCGACCGCTCTGCCATCGTCGTCTGCGCTTTTCCACAGCATGGCTGCCGCCAGCCAGCAAAATGCATTCAGCATGGCTTCCAGAGGCCCTGCCCCTCCATCAGGACACATGGCCGGGAAGCATAATTCAGGTGTGCCGGAGATCTCTGGGGACATGAGTTTGCCGAAGGATTTGCAGAACATTAACCCGACGAACATGAGCGACCAGGAACTGGCTGACATCGCCACCTCGCTCGCTGAAGACGCTGCCGGATCACTGGCTGAGGATCTCCTGGCACAGTTTGTGCACGGCCACGGAAGCGAGCCCAAGGTCGAGTCTTCGGGTCAGGTTCTCCCGAACATTTCCAGTGCGGGAGGAGTCGGTATGTTCGCCAGGGACAAATCATCACTTTCCCAAGCACTGTTTAGTGGTTCTACTGCTGTGTCAGGGACAGGGAACTCCGCCCAGACCAACTCTGGGGGAAACTCCCGAGCCCCTCATTCCTCCAGCCCTCAGGATAATAAGGGATCAGGGAATGCTGCTGTTAGCACGGACTTCCCTGCCCACAGAGACTCTATACAGAGCCGACTATCAGAACCTCTGCCCCCACACAGTTTATCATTGTCGTCATCAGCTGTTATAAAACATGAAGTCATCCGGAAACCTCACTCACCTAAATTATCTATAGACATGTGCGGAGAGGAAATCATCACACTGTGTAAAGGATTAGGTAAGTGGCATTACAGTTTTGTCCTTAATTTCTTGATTTGTGATGTAGTGTACTTTATGGGGCCATCATTCAAAATATATTCGTTGCCGGTAACCCGCCCTACCCTCCTAAAAAGAAAATGGCTCAATGAAAATTATGTGACCAACGAAATGTCTTGTTTCATAATGCGAAATAAAAACACATGTCCACATAGCTGAGGAGTTTGTACGCATACATGGTTTGAAATGTGGCCTTGACAAAACCGGAAACTGTTCATCAAAAATCTTTTATATATGGCCATTGAAGTATAAGTTTATCATTCAGAGGTCTGAGAGCAAGGGTTCGAGAACTAAACTGCAATGCAAAATATTTGCGATGTATCTGTCTGCCATGTACAGGCAGAAGCCCTGGTATGAGTGAAGTGATACACAAACACAGAAAATCAAATGTAATTTAATGCTTAATATTTTAATTAACACTAACACTCTGTGTGATTTTTTTGTGTAGAACGGGATAAACTTGATACTTTTAAAATGAAGAAAACATATAGTTTGTAAAATGTTAGAGCCTTGTGTACATGTTTAGTGGATATATGTAACAGACAGTAAGCCATATGGTGGTATGCTTCTCTGTCAGTGAGAGGTGAAGTTGACACATGGGTTAGGGGTTCTGAAGTTCTCTGTTGAGGCAACCAAAATGTAGTTTTCGTGAAGTGGAAGGGAATGATTTGTTGATACCCTGGTGTATGTGTATGTCGAGGCCTGCTGAGGTGCATCTTGATACAGCATTCAGGGGTAACTCAGGCTACAGAGTATAGCCTAGGAAATCCCATACACACTCTCCAGCCAGTCAGCAATGATTCCATTTAAGGAATCAGGCTCTTTACCAATGAGGTTGCAGACTCAATTCCATTCTCGCCAATGAGGGGTTTGTCAGGTGACCTGGTGAAAGGCCAGATTTTATGCTGGATGTACAAGTTATCGCTGTTCAGTGCTCTGTCGTACTCTGGATGAAGACTTCCTGAGTACAGTATTAGAAACCAATCAGTTAGATTAAATCAAGAAGGCTGCCCCAATAGTACTGCATTTTTACAAAGCAAACTTTTAAAAGCTTCTCTTTAAATGTGTGTTTAATTTTCACGAAATCATTTGTTATATAAGGATGAAGATTTTGTTGCTAACATGCAACCAGATCAAAAGATGGCTTGTTTACTTGTGTAGTTTATTCTTGTATTTCACCGTAACTTTTAATTGTAAAAATGCACTAAAAGAAGAGCATGAAGTCTTTAAAGTGATGCTTTTGATTGGCAGCACTTAAGTTTTCTCATGTAAATATATGTAATATGTTATGTGTAAATGAAATATTGTCGAGTATGACGTAAAACACCAATCAAATAAATGAAAACAATCCCTTTGTTTGCTTGCAGGGAAGGGACGTAGCCACAGTACAATATTATACGACAGGTGTCCACCGCGTCCCCCTAGTCCACCATTCCCTCCAGTGCCGAAAGATCAGCTTAACCCTCCGACCCCAAGTGTTTACGTGAGTATAAATCCATATTGTGGGAAAGTAGCTTAACGCTTTGATAAAGAAACTGTTCAGAATAAAACCTGATGGCTACTGAACTGTCCTGTAGTGGTGTAGTTTTAAGTTCTGAATACAAAACAACATAAGTCTGACGTCCATGAATTCTGTTAGCTCTCTGTGACTTGATTGGATCTCAGATGTTTTCCTGCTTTCTAAATATAATAAAGGTCACATGCAAAAAGCCAGTTAGCCAATCAGAATTCACTTTGTCAGTTTGGGCTACTCATTGTTGCTGAAGTTTAAAGTTTTTAGCTACCAGACTAGATGCGCCTAAGTTACCCAAGGCAGACAAGGTTCATCTTCGACACCCAAAAATATTTGTCAGTAGTATTGTTCAATTAGTGCTCCAGCAATCTTGATTTTGGAGGGAAATCGTGGACTCAATTGCTTGAATTGCGCATGTGTAGCCTTTAGGTCTGTGGATGGGGTGATGTTTCATGAGTTCTCTGGCCTGATTTGTCAATGTTTTATGTTACTCAGTTGGAGAGTAAGAGAGATGCGTTCTCGCCTGAGCTTCAGCAGTACTGTTACAGCCAGCCCTGTGTTGTGATACGAGGACTGGCCGGGGCGCTCAAGCTAGGTAAGAGACCATAGCATTCAAACATGACTGTGTTGTTAACAGTGGTGGATTTGGCTGAAGCTTGGTGTTGTTGTCTCAGGTTTAGGATACATAAACAGGTAACTGCTTTTCAATCCACTTGGAAAGAATTGTTGAACATTAAAATGAAATTTGTTTGTTTATTTATTGGTGTTTTATGTCATTTTCAAGAATATTTCACTTGTGGGACAGCATTATGCATTGTGGTCGATGGAAAGAGAGAACCGAGGGAAAACCCACAACCATCTATAGAACATTGTAGAAATAAAAAAATGAATTGAGCACTGTTTTAACACCTTCATTCATTTGTTAACTTCAACCTCTGCCATGGGTCAACACCCTGTCTTTGTTCACTTGAATCTACTGTGTTTTGATACCCATATATCGCTGTGTTGTGAATACCCTGACATCATTGTTTACTTGAATCTGTTGTGTTCTGGTACCTGAATATCATTGTTTATGACAAGCCCTTCTGTGTTGTGAATACCCTGACATCATTGTTCACTTGAATCTGTTGTGTTCTGGTACCTGAATGTCATTGTTTATGACAAGCCCTTCTGTGTTGTGAATACCCTGACATCATTGTTCACTTGAATCTGTTGTGTTTCGGTACCTGAATGTCATTGTTTATGACAAGCCCTTCTGTGTTGTGAATACCCTGACATCATTGTTCACTTGAATCTGTTGTGTTTCGGTACCTGAATGTCATTGTTTATGACAAGCCCTTCTGTGTTGTGAATACCCTGACATCATTGTTCACTTGAATCTGTTGTGTTTCGGTACCTGAATGTCATTGTTTATGACAAGCCCTTCTGTGTTGTGAATACCCTGACATCATTGTTCTCTTGAATATGCTGTGTTTCAGATCTCGGATTGTTTTCCACCAAAACTCTAGTAGAGGCCAACCCTGAACATCCTGTGGAAGTCCGAACTCAGGTATGGTGTGTTGTTATTTTTTGCACCGAAACGAAAGTTACACGTGCCCTGGGTTATTTGCTGTACCATCTTAAATTCAGATACAGATGCTTTCTTTTTGAATTACATTGATTAAAATTAACAAATTATACAATATATTTCACCTATTGTTTGTAAATCAAACTTCACAGAATACTCTTCAGTGGCCCTGTAAGGGGAATTTATGAATCAGATTGAAGCAAAATGTGTCACGTGAAAAAATCCGAGCGTCAAGTGAAATAGACTACTTAGCAGTTGTGTTAGTGCATTTGGTTTGTCGGCTGAGATTGTTTGTAGTTAATTATTTCCTGAGAACAGGCACTTGTGTTAATAATAATGATAATAATAATAATGTACTCTTTATTTTCTGAGGGTAATACAACTCAGTCAATATATTATTGATCTTCCCTGAGGCCCTCCACAAACACACATTTATAAACACTGACACAATATACTAGTTGAACTAAAATGAAAATTGAAATAAATATGAAAGCTACTCATCTTGAAAAAATGCTCTCTGCTTATTCCATGTGAAAAAGTTAAACTTTATTGTGTGCAAAAGATTCAAAATTGGTTAGGTTACAAACTCATAAATACATGTAGAACCTTTGAACATCAAGACTACTTTAATCCTGAATGCATCTATCTCTGTTTTTTACAGAGGCAGCAACCGCCAGATGAGAATCTTGATCCTAACGGGATGCGGGTTTGGCACTGTGAGAGCAGCCGATCACACACGACCATCGCCAAATACGCCCAGTACCAGGCCTCCTCATTCCAAGAGTCCTTGCGGGTGAGTCACTGTAACCTGATACTGGACGTGGTGAGGCGAGACCGAAGGCCGAGCCGAGCTGTGGTCTTGGTCTAACTCAGTAAAAATGGCCGCCAGTACTTCCGTCTGCTATTTGTTATGAGAAATGTATTGTGGTAAAAACAACATAAAGTGTCAAACACTCCAGAATGTAAAATGTATCACCACTAAACACTTTTGATTTTCACCACCTTATGACACAAAGTCAACATTATTCTTTTTGAGTACCGGTAGCACTTTTTTTCTTTGAGGCTTATAATCTGCCAAAATTGGCTTGAGAACTGAAAAGAGACTCATCAAATGCCCAGCAGCAGGACCATATGACGTCCTTTCATTGACCTCAAATGTTCTTTTTCCCAGCTCATGGTAATGATGTGACATTAAAAACAGTGAGACGATATTCAAAAAATATGATTTATTATGACATTGTAGACATTGCAGTACAGTCAGTTTTGGGCTTATTGATATTAACAGTAGAAATATTGGCGAAATGCACCACTTGCATCAACATTTGAAAAATTCTTTACTTCTGTACTGTTTCAGGGCCTAAACATACATAGATAAGTATTTATTGTGCCTATAATTTAGGCCTACACTAGGCTTGGTTTTATGCTTTGCCTGTTTCATATTACCTGATTGGTGGGTGTGAATGTAACAGACTCCTTGATTGGCAGGCCTTGATTGATGTGATCTTGAGCCTTCTTGATTGGCTGATTTTAATTGATGTGACCATTAATGTGTCCTTTAATTTTATTGAAATTTATTGGTGTGATTTTAATAGTTTCCTTGATTTGCTGATTGAAGTTAATATTATTGTGACAGATTCTCTGATAGTCGCCTTATGCTCAGAGACAACTGTTGCATCTTAGCAGGTGTTGTCAGCCTGAAAATAGTGGGTGATTCTGTAAGGCAGATGTAGCACTATCTCAGGTTGGCTAAATTTCCCATTTAGGTTATTTGGATTTTTTTAGGGTGAAATTGGCAGATTTTGTTCCCACCATTCTTCATGAAGAAATTCACTGTTTGGGTAGTCATAACAGTGTTAATAAGGTCAAAAATACGCTGGAGTAATGAGAACACAAGTGTTTCACTGTTACACTGACTGAGTTTTCATAATGTTCCATTTCCAAGACGGAAAACACCAACCAAATAATAAATAAATAATTGCCATGATGGGGCTGAGATATTGCCATGATGGGGCTGAGATATTGCCGATGATGGGGCTGAGATATTGCCATCCATGATGGGGCTGAGATATTGCCATGATGGCTAAGATATTGCCATGATGGCTGAGATATTGCCATGATGGCTGACATATTGCCATGATGGCTGACATATTGCCATGATGGGGCTGAGATATTGCCGATGTAGCCATAATCATTCATGATATTCCACGATGGAAAAATTTTGTGTAACATGGATTTGTGGATTTGGTTTGTTTAGGAGGAAGCGGAGAAAGCTAAGGGGAATATAGTGAAGGAATCTGACAGTGATTCCAACTCGTCAGCAGCTTCTAAAGGGTAAGTTGGAGCGAGGGAAACCACCGGAACACACACTCCCAGGGAAAGAGAAACTGTACATTCCTTATCTTACACTCCCAAAGAAAGAGAAACTGAACATTCCTTATCTTACACTCCGAGAGAAAGAGGAACTGTACATTCCTTATCTTACACTCCTGGAGAAAGAGAAACTGTACATTCCTTATCTTACACTCCTAGAGAAAGAAGAACTGTACATTCCTTATCTTACACTCCCAAAGAAAGAGAAACTGAACATTCCTTATCTTACACTCTCAGAGAAAGAGAAACTGTACATTCCTTATCTTACACTCCTAGAGAAAGAAGAACTGTACATTCCTTATCTTACACTCCTAGAGAAAGAGAAACTGTACATTCCTTATCTTACACTCCCAGAGAAAGAGGAACTATACTTTCCTTTTCTTACATCCCCAGAGAAAGAGAAACTGTACTTTCCTTATCTTAGCCTTAAACTGTCACAGAACACTTGATTCCTCTTTCGACACCGGACACAACTGATCATTTTGATATTATTTTTTTGTAGGAGGAGGAAGTGGAAGACAATTCGGTTTGGAACGAATGTCGATTTGTCCAATGAGAGTAAATGGCGTCCGCAGTTACAAGAGTTGACCAAGCTGCCAGTGTTCACCAGGGTAGGGGAACTAACTGGATTCCATATCTGTGGTGCAGCATCTCTAATGCTATCCTGTGATAGCTGTGTGCTAGTGTGTGATTAGATATGACTGTAGTCAAGGAAACTTGCCGTGGTGAAATACCTTATAAGGAATATTTGTCATGCCTTCGGCTGTCACTTGCAAATTTTTGTAAAAAAGACTGTAATCTTGCCCCTTCTTGAACTCCAACATGTATGGTGAAATCGATTATTGTAGTGAATTCCAAGTATCAACTGCTTCCATTTAGCTATGATTTCAGTCAGCTTTAAAACCCTGATTTCTCTGATATGATTACAGTCTGTCAGTCTCTAGAGCTGTACATGAGAAAGTCTTCTAGCAACATGTGTTTGGTCGTAGATTACTTCGGGGTCCTCCCACCATATTGCTGTTCACCGTTGTATAAGGGAAATGCATGCAGGCCTATTTTTGAGTACATGGTAAAACACCAGTCGAATAAATAAATACCATCAGTCAGTCAACCAGTTAATCTTCACAGTGAATGTCAGTCAGTCATATCCTATATCTCACCTGATTAACACCTGTGTTACAGTTGATGTCTGCTGGTAACCTACTGAGTCATGTCGGCCACACTATACTGGGCATGAATTCCGTGCAGCTGTACATGAAGGTCCCAGGCTCAAGGACGCCAGGTGGGTAACATTGCTGTTCCAGCAGAATCATCTTCAGTGCTGAGATAAATTTTTGGATTTGCCTCTAAAAATGCGAAATTTTAGGGCATTTACCATATATGGTATAATATTTGGGTCCAGTTTCTTCCCCTCATAAACCTGTCTGCTGGTGGTGGGTGCCTGTACAGTGACAACAATCTTTTGCTTGGCATATTGGAAAGATCAAGTAACTGAGTAGCCATGAGGTTTATAGTGAATCTGTATGATCAGTTTTTTTTTACATTTCCAGAACATAGCAAATTTAGCTTTGTTGCAATAAAAAATATTTGATGTTCAAATCAGTGTGATGTGATTGATACAAACAGAATATGTTTCATCAGTATTATCAAAAGTTTAATTTACTGAGAGAAAAATATTTATTTTAATGACAGTAGATATTTATATAAAATATATATTTATATTGAAATATATATATTAATATTTCATCTATCTCTTTCCTTCTTTTGCAGGTCACCAAGAGAACAATAATTTCTGTTCAGTGAACATCAACATAGGCCCAGGGGACTGTGAGTGGTTTGGGGTCCCAGAACAATACTGGGGTCTCATCCACCAGCTCTGTGAAAGGTATGGGCCACTTCTCTGCCTGTGAATATGAATTATAAGAGCTGCTTCAGGGTTGAGTTCAAGAAGCATTATAACTTGATAACATTCCTGGATGTAGTGGAGATAAACAATGTGTAACTTTTTGTAACATTCTGTCTACCTGTTTGTGGTCCTTGTTTTTCTTTATTTAACAAGTCTGGTTATCAGCTTTTCTCTTATTGTCCAATACACATTGGCCTCTTTAAGAGGCACGTTACAAGATTTGAAGTAACATTACAGCATTAAGTCACGTGTGGACAAGTTTGGCAGTTACTTGCCAAAGGTCATTGGTTTATGCTTGACACTCTGGTTTTCTGTACCCAGCATGTAAAACTGAGAGCCATTATGTAGATGAAATAGTCTCCAGTGCGACACTTGACATAAAGCAAATAAAAAAAGTGATCCACAGTTGAGTTTATACATGTACGCATGAGCGTACATGAAATGTATGAAGGATATTGCACAGTGAAGGTGGAATACCATAAATATTTTTCATGTAAGAAGAGGAAATGATAACATTTCCACCTCTCACAAGAACAATATTTAATATTCAATGTGCAGTATTCTATTTATTATTTATAACCTAACAGTAACACGATTTTGTGTACTTTAAATATTTGTTGGCATTTTTTCTAGCTGTAGGCTGTCACAGATATGCCTAGAGCGTGACGTTGTGTACATGACATGTTATATGACGTCGTGTCTTGGGTGATAGGGGAATGTAGCAGCTGACTAAACTTGCATGACGACGTCATTCTGCTGAGATCAGATTGGAACTTCATAAAATAAAACGTTTCTTATTTGACATCACGACGTCCTGGGTGTGAAATATCAAAATGTGAAATTCACCGCTGTGAAAATAGCATTTTTATCAGTGAAGGAAATTCTAGGATTTCACTGCTGTATAAATGATAAACAACCTTTTTGTTGTGTTGTTTCAGGAACAACACCAACTACCTGACGGGCTCGTGGTGGCCAATCCTGGAGGATCTGTATGAGGAAGACATACCTGTATACCGTTACATCCAGAAACCCGGAGATCTCGTCTGGATCAATGCCGGCACCGTGCACTGGGTGCAGGCCATTGTAAGTGGCTATGTCAGGTTTTCTGGTGAATTTGTTTCAAATTCAGATCTAAGGGCTGCAGAATTACAGAAGAAAGCATATGACTTACATGTATTTCCGAATTTCTTGTTCATCATGGGGAATACATAGTTTAGTGTGGGGAGAAGAAGTGCAGAATGAGACTTTCTGCTGTAATTCCTCAACCATTTCACATTTGAAACAACAACTTTTAGAGCAAGTTTGGCAACTTTTTTGTACAAGTTTTGCAACTTATTGTGCAAGCTTTGCAACTTTTTGAATCGCTTTTGGAGAAAAGACTACATGGTGATTAGGTTGCCAGTTTTAGGGTTTCACAAAAAGTGTAATTTTTTTTCAGTCTGCACAAAAGACTGAATAAGCACTTTGCAAAGATGTGAAAAGATGAATCCCAGTAGTTCAGTTTGGTAGAAGTAATTCGGAGTGGGAATATATTGTTCATGGAAGGAACAAGTAGTAATGTTGTGTGCAAGTCAGTACAAAGTCATGTTACTTTTATTGAATTATCTGAATCATTTTGAAATGTTGTCAATATCAACCATTACGCCTTAACTATTAAATTTATCTGCGTGTTTGTAAGCTGGGCTAGCTGTGCCATAATGTATTGTACTTTGTTTTTGTAAATCACTAGGCATAATAGGGTTTCCCTAACTTTTCGCTCATTTCATAAAGCAAACTTATATACCAGAGTGAAATATTCTTGTTCACTGTGGTATAAAAATGTTTAGAACAAAAACAAAATGAATTGATCGTAGATATACTGTGCATTACACTTAAGCATTGCGATTTTCAGGGGTGGTGTAACAACATAGCATGGAATGTGGGACCAGTAACCAGTAAACAGTACCAGGTGGCCATTGAACGTTACGAGTGGAACAAACTGGAAGGTTACAAGTCCATTGTTCCAATGTTGCACTTGTCATGGACACTGGCACGGAACCTCAAAGTCTCTGAACCCAGACTCTTCGAACAACTCAAGTAAGATGTCTATAAAACATACATGTACTGATATTTTTTTTAACATGCACATAAGTCATTCCTGTGAAATACATTTATCACACGTATCAGTTAATGATTTATCACGTCATTATAACTTTGTGGCATGACGTTGTACCTTGTTTGCTTCGTAGATTCAGGGGGTTGGAATTCAACAACAGTCATGTTGAAATGGGAAGTTAAAATGTATTGTGTTAATATTCAGGGAAAATATAAGTTTTAGAAACAGTAACTGTATTTTATGCCATTAATTTGTCTTTAAATTTTTGGCCATCAGAATTATATTCTGCTGCGGTGTTGGGTGTTGTAAAATGCAAAACAAAATATCTTCCCTAAATGACCTAAAATTTTTCCCCAAAAAGTACATTGTTGAAGGCAAATTGTTGTTGGTTCTGAAATGTAATTTTTGCAGAAGGATATCTGCCTACCTTCAGAACAAACCTCAATACACCTTTCCTAAATGGTTAGGACACTCGGAAGGATATCTGAGTACCTTTAGAAAAAACCTCAATACACCTTTCCTATATGGGTAGGACACTCAGAAGGATATCTGCCTACCTTCAGAACAAACCTCAATACACCTTTCCTATATGGGTAGGACACTCAGAAGGATATCTGCCTACCTTCAGAACAAACCTCAATACACCTTTCCTATGTGGGTAGGACACTCGGAAGGATATCTGCCTACCTTCAGAACAAATGTCAATACACCTTTTCCTGTATGGGTAGGACACTTGGAAGGATATCTGCCTACCTTCAGAACAAACCTCAATACACCTTTTCTATATAGTTAGGACACTCAGAAGGATATCTGCCTACCTTCAGAACAAACCTCAATACACCCTTCCTATATGGTTAGGACACTCAGAAGGATATCTGCCTACCTTCGGAACAAAACAGTGTTTAAAGTGACAGTAAGCAAGGAAGTTGACCTTCAAGATTTGCTAAAGTGTTATTGTGTTCTGCTTTGGCAGGTACTGTTTGATGCGATCTCTGCGTCAGATACAGATGACCCTGGACTTTGTCGAGGATTTGGGGCTGAAAATTAAGTGGCATGGCCGCACTAAAGATGAGGGGGCTCATTACTGTAACGAGTGTGAGGTAAAGTCTGAAAGTACATTTGCAATACATAAGCTGTTATTCTACAAAACATCATGGCGAAGGCAAGAATGAACACTAGACCACACAGAATAGTTTAGGTGTGGAAGTTTGGCTTTGAATATTGTTCACCTTAAGTTTGGCTTTGAGTATTGTTCACCTTAAGTTTGGCTTGGGATACTGTACACCTTAAGTTTACCAAGGAATACTGTTTGCCTTAAATTTGCCTTGGAATACTGTTCACCTTAAGTTTGCAAAGGAATACTGTTGGCCTTGTTTGGCTCAGAGTACTGTTCACCTAAAGTTTATTTAGTTTTGAATGCTGTTGAACTTGTTTGGCTTGGAGCACTGTTCACCTAAAGTTTATTTAGTTTTGAATGCTGTTGAACTTGTTTGGCTTGGAGTACTGTTCACCTAAAGTTTATTTAGTTTTGAATGCTGTTGAACTTGTTTGGCTTGGAGCACTGTTCACCTAAAGTTTATTTAGTTTTGAATGCTGTTGAACTTGTTTGGCTTGGAGTACTGTTCACCTAAAGTTTATTTAGGTTTGAATGCTGTTGAACTTGTTTGGCTTGGAGTACTGTTCACCTAAAGTTTATTTAGTTTTGAATGCTGTTGAACTTGTTTGGCTTGGAGCACTGTTCACCTAAAGTTTATTTAGTTTTGAATACTGTTGAACTTGTTTGGCTTGGAGCACTGTTCACCTAAAGTTTATTTAGTTTTGAATACTGTTGAACTTGTTTGGCTTGGAGCACTGTTCACCTAAAGTTTATTTAGTTTTGAAGTGTTGAACTTGTTTGGCTTGGAGTGTTCACCTAAAGTTTATTTAGTTTTGAATGCTGTTGAACTTGTTTGGCTTGGAGCACTGTTCACCTAAAGTTTATTTAGTTTTGAATGCTGTTGAACTTGTTTGGCTTGGAGTACTGTTCACCTAAAGTTTATTTAGTTTTGAATGCTGTTGAACTTGTTTGGCTTGGAGCACTGTTCACCTAAAGTTTATTTAGTTTTGAATACTGTTGAACTTGTTTGGCTTGGAGCACTGTTCACCTAAAGTTTATTTAGTTTTGAATGCTGTTGAACTTGTTTGGCTTGGAGTACTGTTCACCTAAAGTTTATTTAGTTTTGAATGCTGTTGAACTTGTTTGGCTTGGAGTACTGTTCACCTAAAGTTTATTTAGTTTTGAATACTGTTAGTCTTGAGTTTGGCTTAGAATATTGAATACCTTCTGAACTTTGGCCTGTAAAAATGCACTACCCGAAGCACATATATTTCTTAAAATGACTCTTTTGATGCCAGCACTCGAGTTTTCCTGATAAGAAATTATCAAACTTAACTAAAAACTCCACCTGTAATTGCCATATGAGGTAGATGAATCTAACAAAATCAGGCCAAATATGTCATTTGAACAAAACGAAACTTCAGGTGAAACACATTAAGGCTTTATCCCGATGAGCATGCGAAGGACGTACACAGGACACACACACAAATGATTTGATTATGTTTTTCGTTTCAGCTTGAGGTGTTTAACATCTTGTTTGTGACGGAGCAGGATCGTAAACACGTGGTGCACTGCCAGAGCTGTGCGCGGAAGATCAACGGCCGACTGGAGGGGTTTGTCGTGCTCAACCAATATCATCTGGAGGATCTCATCGACGTCTACAACAACCTTCAACTACACACGGTAATTAGCGAAACGTGGACTTCGACTCAACCGAAATTCTTCAAGCTCGAAGCAATATTTCACTATCCTCTTTGGGAACTAAAGGGTCTATAGAAATAATTCTCATAGTTTTATGCAGCTTATGCCTGTGGTTGACACAAACAAATCATTTTTGGCTTCATTTTGTACGATAGCTACCCATTAAAAACCGCTTTAATGATTGATAGCATTGAATATTGATAGCCATCAGTTGGAAAGTGGTAGAGAAGGTGGATGCATTTGTTGTTGTTTTTGGTTTAATCACATTTAACTCTACACCCAGTGCGTTCTCATAAAAGTTCTAAGTAAGCAGGATTGATGCAGATTGGCTGATAGTAGAGATAGGCACTCATCAGTTAAATTTGTTGCTCATTTAACATGTAACATTTAACCCAGCACTATATGTTTAATTATTTGATGCATAGCAAATATAGGGAATAGGGAAGAACTAAATGTAATCCATCCTGGTTACAATAATTCTACTGAGTTTGTGGACGTCTGGCCTGTCCTTTGTAGCCAGTACACAATTTATTGTAACAGGAATACACACTTTGTGTATTTCCTCACCTGGTTGATCCATCTAATGAACAACATATGCATATCTTCAGGTTTCTTTAAAAACTGGGAGAAATATCGGTTTTTCTTTTTGGTTTTTTTTTCTGCTGTGCTAGCGCAGCATAATGACCCAGAAGCCTCCCACCAAGAGGTGAGTAAAGTCCAGCTTGTGCTGGCTTCCTCTCCAGTCGTACGTGGGAAGGTCTGTCAGCAACTTGGGTATGATCTTGGGTTTCCTTTGGGTTCTGCCTGGTTTCCTCCCACCATAATACTGGCCGCCATTGTACAAGTGAAATATTCTTGAGTACGGTGTAAAACACCAATAAAATGAACAAGTAAATAAAATTTTTTGTGCTCTCAGCAGTACTAATATCTGTTTTGAAAATTAGAAGGGTTATGCCATTCTGACAAGATTTGTATTTTCACATCAGAAGAATTAAAAACAGAGGCCGAGGGAGAAAAATTTGCTCGTGGTAGTTCTGCGAGTTTATCCAAGGTCTGCTTCGTCAGCTCAGCCTGGCCTTCTTTGTTGCAGGGACCACCAGCGCTCGGCAGCTGATACAGCACGAATACCTTCACCAGTTTGATACTTTGTACCGAGACTAGTTTTGTTACCACTTTATGATCCATCATTTTATACACCTGACAACGAAGAACCCTGGATTTTCCATCTCTGGAACACCTTACAGTTTCTACTCGGGGATCACTCATAGAAACCTCGTCCAGTGGTTTGGCAGGACTGAGTTCGACTACTGTATCTATGCAAGCCATCTTCATTCTAACTTATACACCATCGATATCATCCATATCAATTGACTTCACATCAGGGGATGAAGAAAGACAAAAAAAAACACAACAACCTTGCCTCTCATCATGTCTTTACTTCATCTCAGTCGTCATGGAAAAAAAAAAAGATGGCTGTTGTGGGTTATATTACGCATCCCGAATGGCTCAATATTGGATCGCTCATCTTCATTAGAACAACAACAACATCATGAAACTTGATATTCCCAGAGCCAATCCACTGCCGAAGACTATTGGGTTTTTTCCTTTTTTTTTTTTTTTACTCAACTAAGGATTCCAACACAAGGCAAACCTGAGGATAGAAAATGTCCACAGCTTGATGCTGCCATTTTCAAAGACAAAAATCGTCGTCAGCCATAACTATTCGGAATTGCGACTGGTTGTAAAACAACCATAATTTTTTTATTATATGTACTAATTAATATAACAATTATTTTTCACCCTCGTTTTTTGGATGTTTACAACTTTATTGATCTCATGGAATGTGAAACACTACATCAACAACAACAACACTTGACCTTGGTGCCCTTTGAAAACAACAACAGCACCACCTGCAGAAAGGACAATCCATCAGCTATGGGAGATAACCCTGGCTGAGTATTGTTTATCCCATCCGAGCGAGGATCTCAAGTAGGCCTATGTTACTGTGGATACCAGATGACTCCAAAGGAAGACAACAGGCAGATGGAGAAAATTGCCATTGTACAAAGCTCCATTGTTTGTGTGGCTTGTTTCCAATGTTACCTCTTGTATAGTCCTTGTCTGTGCAAATTTGTAAGATAAATTTAGTGTCTACCTTCATAATATTATATAGAGGTTTCAGCCGATTCATTTTCTTTTTTTGTAATGTGCAGGATTCATGTGTCAGCGTGTTTTTTTTTTTTTTTTTTTTATTCTCCAGCTGTTTTCGAGGGGAAAAAGAGCTTAATAATAATAATAATATATATATATATATACATATATATATATATATATATGTACATGTATGTTTTTTTTTTGTTTTGGACAGATCTATCAGTTATTTGATGTTTGAGGTGTTTGTGAAAGGTAAAAAAGCTTTCCGGAATGTATTGAATAAGAGATATGATGATAATGTGATTTTGTGAAACTCTTGGTGTATAATTGTGGTCAAAGCTGGACTGGGGAGCAGAAAAATTAACTAAATCTGATTAAATATTTCAGCAGTTTTCTGGCTATTCAGATTTTCAATAATCCATTTTTTTTGTTGTTTTTTTTTTTGAAGTAGAAAAGGTGAACTAGCATAGTTTTTATTTAATATCACAGGACACAAGTGTTACAATCTTCAGGCTGTTGATGTAAGCAGATTCTTGAATACTGTGAGTTGTTGTTAGATAACAAGTACCATTAATGTGGCAGATTTTAGTCAAGAAAAGTACAGCAGTAGATGTAGTGGACTTCTGTGATGCATCTATTATAGCTCTTTAAATCTTGTGATACTTTCCAACGTTGATTTCTTATAAACTTGAATTCTGAGAATGATGTTCACAAGACTTGGTTGTGTAGAGGATGAAGACTCGTTTTGAAGTAAGGAGTTAAACAAGTTGGTACCCCAGTGAAGGAATGACCCAGATGGAGTTCATGTTTAATTTTGTCAATTCTGGTCAGTGATGATACAAAACATATTTGATAGTACTGGTGAGAAAAAAGTTATGACTCAAGTAAAAGAATGTATTTTTGTTGAAAAGTTGGTATGTTAACTAACATACATATAGGTTAGTTTATCTTTTATTTCTCTGTTCTGTTTTTTCTCTCCACCCAATTTGTGTTTGTATACTTGCCGACTTTTTATATAATGATTGAACTTTGTATTAAAATTCTGGAAAGCCAGTTTTACATGGCAAAAATGTTGACATATTTAGCAGAGAAACAGAAATGTTACATTGAGAAATTGTTGTATTGACGGAAAAACGTTGTGGTTTGACCAGGTATATATCCATGACGAAAATTCAGCAAAATCTCTCGAAACAGGCTTGAAGTTTTGAATTATTTTTTTGGCCAACATTCTATTTTATAATAGATTTCTGTTTATTGTGCGCCGGTTGCCTAATTAAATGGGCATCCCTTTTGAGGAAACATTATTATCAGCCATATTGGAGGTCAGATTTAAGTTAGATTACATTGGAGCTGCACTCAGCTGTTTTATACAAGAATAGCACTTGCAATTCCTATTAAAGTCAAGAGTGCCCAAAAATGTAGTTAAAAAAGGCTACCGCCTAGAAATTGGATGTGTATTTGATGAACTTTTTTAATTGTAAAACGTTCTGAATGATATCCAGTTGTAAACCTCAAGGAGAATTTTGATGCAGACACAGGAGAAGCCTTATGTCCATGGTACAAACGGCAGCCTTACAGAACACCTCCGCACAATTCCCGCACAGCCTTAAGGGCAGCTTTCAGGTTTTATGGATTTGACAGCCATAGATACAGGTACATACTTGTTATACGTCAGAATGTTATCTCCTAACTAAAGGCTTCATTTGGATGGCATGGCTGCCGGCAATAAAGTTATTGAACATAAAGAGAGCTATTTGTACTTTGCAAAAATTCTTTGTTTATGAATATTGAAGTAGATAACGAAATTGTTTTCATTGTGCTTTTGGCCTGTTCAAAATGCTGTAGGTTTGCCATGTTCGCTAGTCCTAGAGTCTCTGAACGTTGATACGTGGCAATTTCTCAGATGTATATTTTTTTTTTTTTTTTTCTTTAACAGACAGCTGAGTAGTGAAACAGTGAAAGCATTCTTCAATAAACAGCACAGTTCCATCCCAACACAAGCCATGTTTTTCTCTTCAGTGGAATATTTAATGACTTGCCTTAACTTGTTACAAAGATAATGGGGGAAAACTCTCCCAACACTCCCCATGTGACAGGTTTGCAGGTTGAGACTGATAGGCTGGGTGGGCCAAGTTTGAAATGTTTGCAAAATTCGTTCATTCTACGCATACCTTTAAGATTTTTTTTTTTTTTTACCTATATGAAATGAAAAATAATTTTTTTCTTTCTACTTTGTGTGAATACTGTCTCAGGGATATTAAATGTTTATCTAACAATATAAAGAAAAACGCTGACTGTGGGGATACCTTAAAAGATTTGTCTGACTGTGTGTGTACATGTTCTGAAGGAAAACAATAAATATGGGTTACAGAATGAAAGCTGTTATTATTGATTTACTTCATTGTTGATTATGAGGGTGAATATTTCAGAAGACAGTATGGAGCTTCTCAACATAGTTGGTTCACTTGAACAAGAGTCTATCCGCTAACATGCCTTAACCTGTAGAGTGATTTCACTGTATATAAATTTCACGCCAGTGTTTCGTACATACAAAAAGCAGCATCATGGAAGACCACATTATCCACCGTACCAGCTCTGTTGACCAGAAGGCGCCAAGAGAGCCGGAAATCGCGGAATCTGATCGCTGAAGCTGAAGTTGAACCATGGCATGTTGTATTGGCTGAAATCATTTATCATTGGGCCATGACACGTACCCATGGTATATTAATGATTTCAACTCATTTAGTATCATTTAGCTTCAAGGGTTCCTTACTGGATAGAAAGCAGGAAAGTGACGGCTCAGGTGCGACTGTCAGTAGTCCAAGCCTGCCAATAGGTTCCTTGAAATTCCTGAAAATCCCCTTTGATGGAAGTGGTATGGTCTAGATCCTAGTCTCGGGCTCTAGAATCTAGATCACTCTCGGGCTGTATAATCTGGGTTGCAGTGTCAGACTGTACTGACTGTATAATCTGGATCATAGTCTAAGGCTGTATTGGCTGCATAATCTAGATCATTGTCTGAGACTGTACTGACTGTATAATCTGGATCATAGTTTAGGGCTGTACTGACTGTATAATCTGGATCATTGTCTCAGACTGTACTGGACGTACAATCTGGATCATAGTCTCGGGCTGTACTGATTGTATAATCTGGATCATAGTCTCGGGCTGTACTGACTGTATAATCTGGATCATAGTCTCGGGCTGTACTGGACGTATAATCTGGATCATAGTCTCGGGCTGTACTGACTGCATAATCTAGATCATTGTCTCAGACTGTACTGGACGTACAATCTGGATCATAGTCTCGGGCTGTACTGACTGTATAATCTGGATCATTGTCTCAGACTGTACTGGACGTATAATCTGGATCATAGTCTCGGGCTGTACTGATTGTATAATCTGGATCATAGTCTCGGGCTGTACTGACTGTATAATCTGGATCATAGTCTCGGGCTGTACTGGACGTATAATCTGGATCATAGTCTCGGGTTGTACTGACTGCATAATCTAGATCATTGTCTCAGACTGTACTGGACGTACAATCTGGATCATAGTCTCGGGCTGTACTGACTGTATAATCTGGATCATAGTCTCGGGCTGTACTGACTGCATAATCTGGATCATGGTCTCGGGCTGTACTGGCTGCATAATCTAGATCATAGTCTCAGACTGTACTGGACGTATAATCTGGATCATGGTCTCGGGCTGTACTGACTGTACAGTCTGGATCATAGTCTCGGGCTGTACTGACTGTATAATCTGGATCATAGTCTCGGGCTGTACTGACTGTATAATCTAGATCTGACCCGGAGGTTGTATAATCTAGATTACAGGCCATCCTGGCTGTATAATCTAACTCAGGCCATCCTGGCTGTATAATCTAGATCATAGTCTCAAGCTATACTGGACGTATAATCTAGATCATAGTCTCAAGCTGTACTGGCTGTGTAATCTAAATCAGTCTCAGGTCGTATAATCTTGATTACAGGCTATCCTGGCTGTATAATCTAGATCAAAGTCTCAAGCTGTACTGGCTGTGTAAGATAGATATCATAGTCTCAGGCTTTATAATCTAGATCTGAGTTTCTGCCCGTATTGTGCAGATTCAAGTTTAGCCATATAATCTACATTTGAGCTGTGTTGTTGATCATAGTCACTGTATTGTATAGATCAGAGTCTCTGGTTTCCTTGTATGGATCCAAGTATCTGACTGTGTTGTAAAGATTCAAGTCTCAGTCTGTATAATTTAGATAGGCTGTATTGTACAGTTTCCAGCAGTATAATCCAGCTGAGTCTCTAGCTGTATAATCTATATCAGAGCATATTTATTTATTTGCTTGGTGTTTTATGCCATACTCAAGAATATTTCATTTATACGACGATGGCCAGCATTATGGATGGAGGAAACCAGACAGAGCTTGGGGAAACCGATGACCATCCGATGTACAGCTGCAAAGGAAGCCAACACGAGCTGGACTTGAACTCGCAGCGACTGCATTGGTGGGAGGCTCCTGGGTCATTGAGATCAGATTATCTAATAGAGTATATCAGGGAATAGTAGCAGTCTAAGACCGCACTTTGCGATCAAGGCTCTATGAAGCCTCAGACCTGGGGAATATAAACCCTGACCGTCCAAGGTCCGGAATGTGTTTCGAAGACTACATCTCCATCATAACCTGCTCCCTTGAATGAATCAGGTTCATTGCCACATTCGCAGCATTTCAGCTGTTACCCAGGTTTGTATAAATGACAGTATTCTTGCCTTAAAAATTTATTTATGAAAACTTGGGCTCTACCCGATTTCCTCCCACCATAATGCTGGCCACCGTCATATACATGAAATATTCTTGATTACAGCGCAAAACACCAATTAAATAAATTCTTTCTGAAAATCTGTGTCCTTTCATAATGTTGTAGATTCTCTCAAGACAAAGTTGCAACGATTTTCACCCTTGCAAGAAAACTTATCTGAAGTCTAGCACCAGCAAAAAGACACTTTTACATTGTGATTGGTTACCATTAAAGCCACAGCCCATCAACATGTGACACCATTTCCACAATGTATCACAACTGCAAAATTAGTTGAAAACGCAAAACAAAAGAATTTTCATTTCTGTTGATGATTCAACAGTAAAATTTATCACATGCGTAATTTCATGATATACACATGCACTCTGTCTCCCTGTCTGTATGAGGACTAAAACAGAACAAGGGGACAACACCAAGTGCTGTTGGGTGAGGAAGCATGACTCAGTTATGTCCCTTTTAAAAGACAGGTCAAAATGTATAATTTAAGCCACAGTATTCTCTGATCCTTGGCGAATAAAGAATTCAGTCATTTGGCAATCCTAAACCAATCCTTATCTCTTGAAAGCTGTACTACCACAGAATGTCTCCAGTCCACTGGATAAAAATTTGTCTTAGAGCATAGTAAGATGGAACATAGCTTTGTTGTCAAGTTTTATATCAATATATCCATTCAGATCTTGAGTGGATGACATTTGCGTCCGAAATCTGAAATGAACAAAGAAGTGTGGTTAAGGTCAGAAAGTGAACTTCAAATTCAACCAATAAGTTTCCATTATACCCATGTACAGCGCTTTCTGTACATACACCTGTACATTCGGAATCCTAATAGTGATCTGTACCTGTATCCCTTCCAGACTCCAGACTATTTCTTTCCTCGATTTACTGAACACCATACTGATGAATTTTTCTCTTATACCACATTGCTCAGTGTTAGGTGTGAAGGAAACTGTAGTAAAAGGGACAAGACATGAATCATTGGCAAGTTACTGACAAACTTTCCCACTTGTGACATAGACTTTCCCCATTATACACGAAGACAAGTAGCTTCCAGCGAACGCAAGACTGTGCGAACTTTCCCACAAGTGCCATAGACATTATTGTCACCATGTCCCCGTAACCAATGAAAGGCTTCAGCCCATTTGTTTAAGATACCTTTTGAAATGTTTTTGTTTCTCCCTATTCAAACCCTTCAGCGCCACATAGGACGAGAGGCAAGCAGAGGAGACAGTCACTGTAGCACTATACGCAAACAGACGGACAATCAGAGTGCCTGCCTGCTATTAGAGAGTGCGCAACAAAACTCACTGAAGGCTTAACAGGTGTGGCATCTCTCACCTATCAATGTCATCCATGCTATTTAACCACTGATGTTACAATCCTTTAACATCATTTCTTCTTAAGGCTATCCCCGCACCTTGATGGCAGTCAGGTTTAGGGGTGCAGGAAACCAAAGTACAGCGGTGACAATCCAACCTATTGTAAGTTACTGACAAACCTTTATGCCTGTGAGGGACAGTGAACACCTGAACATTCTATCGACCACTTACTCTTTACCTGAACAAAGAGAGCTGAGGAATCCTCAGATTCCTTGTCCAAGGCTGGTATTGAACTCACATCTTGCATGACCACACTTAGGAGTTGCGCAACACAGCACAAAGCCACATGACATGCAGCCGTCCCTTTAGTATAACTAGATCACTCTTGACACAGATAATCTGAAGTGTGGTTCCTACAACAATGATCAGTTCGGCCCCAAACCCTCAAAATTTTCGCTTAACATGAAAGAGAAACTTTCAATTTGACCCGTGAACTGGATTTCGGAGGCAAATTCATCGATTGGGTAGGCCGATGTCAGGGCGTCACAAAAATAACAAGTATAATTTTACCTGTTCACAGAGCATAACGCCCTCAGAATATGCTTGGATGAACACCTTGCGAACATGCAAAAAGATTGACGAATTACAACAGCAATAACTTTCCCCTGATCATATCCACACAAGGATTCTTTCAAAACGACGAATCACTGACCTGTAGATAGTGTATAAAACATCGTCTATTGCTTCTCCTCAAATAGACCGTCCTTGAAGAAGAGCATGTAGGGCTTGGCTGTAGCTCCGTCCTGAACGTATTCCATCACGGCTATCATGCCATCAGGATCCATCGACTCACCTGTAACACATATGGGCACAATTTTACCAGAAGCAACTGGAAAGAGAGAGCAATGGGGCCTCCCTCATAAAACTTATATCCATACCAGTGTATTAGCCAGCGAACTGTGCAGCAGTGACTTGTACGGTCAAGATTGCAAAAAAGCAGCCTAATTTTGCCGACACGGCTTGAGTAACAGACTCCAGTCGCGCTGTCCCCACCACCTACGGTGTTCAAACACAGGCCACCTCGCAGAGGTCTGTCAATGCCCTTATCTAAGCCCTACCATCAATTCAGCATGTAATGCTAATCACCTAACCATCTGACTTTAGCAAGCTTCTGGTCAGCCGGTAGAAACAACTCAATGCTGTTGTTTCATTATAACCACATGGTGACCACCTGTAGACACACAACAGATGCAGCGTGACGTTTTCGCACTTACAGAATCTTATGACTTTGCATCAAAAAACTACAGCGTTGTCATTGACTTGAAGTACAGCAATTCACAGTGGCACACATGTATGGGTTTTATACAGGATGCCCTAAGCTGATAGATATCTCTGACTTATTTTAATCTGACTTATTGTTTACGAATTAAATCAGTTCAGTCGCAGATAGGTATTTACCATGTAACTATAACAACAAGCTGAAACCGATTCATTTACTGTAGCTCTTAAATACTGCAATAAGCCCAAAACGGGAGACTTTTCTTTTAAGCCTCAGTTATCTAAGAATCCCCAACAACGCCCCTTTTTATCTCAGCTCCTCCATACTAGCATATAGTCGGGGCCCCCCATAGAAGCCTCTTCTTTAGGCATGTGGAAAAGTCATGCTCGACCCTTCCAAAATAGAAAAAAGGTTGGTCAGATGTGGAGATAGCCAGGGTTCTTTTTTTTTTTCACAACTCCCATAAAAGCCCGGAGCATGTAAGTTGAAAGTCACAATGCCAAGGAAACTTTGGCAGTCAGAAAATTTACCATTTTACCAATACGCTGTTGCAATATGATAGCAACGTTATGGACACTTGAAAGGGCAGGTGATCTCTTACTCCAAGCAGGGAAGTTCCTACCTGGACAAAGCTGTAGGGTTTCACCCTTTAAACTTTGTGCAACACAATAATCATCTTGGCTCTCCTCTTTCTCATGTATAAGTGTTGTACAGACAACGTAAATTAGGTCAAAGCTAGTGGTGTAAGCTGAGTCTAACTTGGGTGGGGGTGGGGTGGGGTGGGGTGCTTCTAGTGAACTTAGTCAAGTATGTACACAATGTATCCATGCTTCTTCTGAGTTTTTTAGACTGCACATCCCAAATTCTCTTCATAATGGGACGTTTAATCCATCTTACGAAGGAAGAATTCTCTACATCACCAGTGTTGTATTAGCATTAGAAAATCACACACACAGTTATCACCTCAAAAGTAAGAAGTTGTACCAGATTTCTCAATACTGGTTTTGTTTTACCCATATTTGGAAAAAAACTATCAGATGGACAGGGTTCTAGTTATACTTCTGTGTACTTCTCCCCTCTGTAGAGGATCTGAAAATGCTAGTATAAACTGTGGACCTGAACTGATTAATTTTAATAAGAGCAAATGACAAGCCCGTTATGCACTGACTTGGTATGCATTTTTCATATGTGTATTTATAATATATGGTTTATTGTTAAGGTCTATGATTAGTTAATTTAAGGACTGGCAAAGAATGAGGGGAGAGGAATCAAGAAGGTGGGAGGGGCGTATTTGGGCGGTCAGTCAGGGGTTATGTGCACTCCCTGTCAGTCAAATCCTGGCTAACACACTGGTCCATACGCGCACGTCGCTGTTGCTTCCCAACGTCCCAAATCATTTAGATCATCGACACTTAAAGCCATTCCCACTTGATTCTTTGTTCTACCCTCCCCCTTACCCCTCCCTGCCAAGAAACCCATTATTTCATGTTTTGCCACAAACTGAAATTATCACAAAAGCTGAAATTGAAAAATGGTACAATTTTTCCAGGTAAGTATTTATTGACAGATAGTCATCGTTCAAGATGGTGACATTTATTTACCGCAAACATATCCCAATGGCCATAAACAATTCAATGCCTCCCCAGATTTCATTTATGGTCCACCATGCCAGACATCCTAGACAGCAGTTACTTCACGTTTTTCGATACCCATTTATTAAGTATAGGAATTTCACGTTGGTTTTGAGGCCTTGAATAGCCTTTAGTTCTCAAATTTTTCCTAAATGCTGACATACGTAAGCATGTAGGAACACTCAGTACATACCAAAATAGTACCACCTGAGAAATTGAGAGCTTTAAGAGATCAATTATTGTACATTTTTCTGACAAGAACTGCTGAAACTTTCATGAGCAATGGCAGCTCTCATGCAAGACAGACAAGGCTTTTTATATTTAGGTCATATGACGACCTTTTTTGAGTAGCAGGGCCTGAATAGCGCTTAGTTACAAGCCTGCAAATAGGTGCTTGACATGTACAAAGGCACCACTTTCATCAAACTTGTCAGGCAACTATATCCATTCTTGTGTTTATAATGCTACCTCACAAAAATGCCACATGTGCCAAACACAGCAGATAACACGCCCAACACTGACACTATATGACAACGGCACAACCAGTACATGGGCAAGCCCTTTTCACTGCCGAGCACCAAGCATTTATTTATTTTATTGGTGTTTTATGTCGTGCTCAATATTTCACTGATACAACGTCGGCCAACATTACAGTGGGGGGGAAACCAGGCAGTGCCTGAGGGAAACCTTCAAACATTCGCAAGTTGCTGGCAGACCTTCACACAGACCTGGACTTGAACTCGCAGCAACCACACTGGTGAGAACCACCTTGGTCATTACGCTGCACTACAGCCAGGCCTGTAAATAACTTTTCAAGGCGTGGCTGACATTTTTTTCATCTGTTTAATCCAAGTAGCATTTTGAACATTCCTATGTTATTTACATGTGAAGTTTGTCAAGCATCACTTAGTTTGTACCTGACTAGGGAATCTGATGCTTGCCAATGTCCTGTCAGAACGCCTATTTACAGGCTTGACTACAGCAATAATCCTCCTAGGCCACAGAAGTCCTGAGCCCTTAGGTAGTGCCTTAATTACCTTGAAAGAACTGCCAATCGTCAAACTTTGAAAGTATAAACTGTACAGCCTTCTGTGCATTGACCTTAAATGTTGCTTGCTTGTCTTCGTCAAGTTTGGATAAAATTCTGAAAAAAAAAAAAAAAAAAAATCAAAATGCATTATAAATGTATTTCTCATTTGACACATAAACTGTATACATTAAGCTCCATTTTGACAGCACTGACCTTTTCAAGCACATCAAATTATTTTTTTTTTCAAGCCCTAGACTTCACTACAGTTGCAGTACAGTGTTTCCTACCTATGACTAGGTAGGCACACAAACATTACCTAGAAATGTCAAAAAAAAAACATGATAAATTTTAAAACATTCAGTGCAACTTGCTATGCCGACACATCTAAAAACCGACATCTAGTCAATACAGGCCATGCCACTTGGTCCGCTTTTATCTCCATTTAAAAGCCAAGTTATTTTTATTGAATACACCGACACTTGTCTATTCGGAATACCCACGGGGATTTCCAGTCCCCATTGTATCTAGTGCATGTTAATCCATACAGTATAACCTCACACAGCATGGTGTCAGTCGACTGTTTGTACCCTCTGCCGTTATCACCCTTGGGAGGGTCAAAGAAGTCTTGTGACAAAGGGGAGATAATCCTCTTCGCTGACAGTTCACTGAACAATGAAGACATTCTCTTTACGTTCACTTTAACTGGAACACTCCACACATTGCGAGCTCAGATGACACTGTGTAATTCAGGGTGTCAATTAATATTCCCGTTTATGGTTGCATTCTTTTCAAAATTTAATTAAATCCAGCATGGCTGACCGATCTGCTAAGGAACACTGTGTGGAAATGTACGAGTCCCTCATTGATTAAGTTCAACTTCTTCAGCCTTGTGCGACTTTCCCCCAAGTCATACACCTAAACCCACTGTTGGGAAATTTATTTTCTAGGGTATCCTAAGGTGAGTTTTCCTTTG
The DNA here is from genome assembly GCA_016165875.1 of Acanthopleura granulata. Classification (NCBI taxonomy): domain Eukaryota; kingdom Metazoa; phylum Mollusca; class Polyplacophora; order Chitonida; family Chitonidae; genus Acanthopleura; species Acanthopleura granulata. The sequence goes on along the minus strand of JABBOT010000011.1, from coordinate 12,291,822 downwards.
GCTTGACAGACAAAATTTGCTGACGTGACAAACAACGCCTCAGAAGTTCCAGTTCCACCCATGTTTAATGGTTAGCCTATTTGTTTTTGTAGGCCTATTCCTCTACGCATTTAAAGAAATACAAAGAAAAAAACCCAATTTCATTCACCTTGCTTGCTTGTACAAAACTTTGTTTATTAGTGACACGTCTGCAAGCTGTGTACAAGTACCGGTATATGTTGTTGCACACAGTACATTCCACAAACCGACATCTTGACGGATTAGACAAGTTTTACCGTATTTCATGAAATGAACACTGAAGGACTTTCAATCATGCATATTTAGTTTCGACATTTCAACATCTTCATTACTCATCATAACTTCATTTTTGTCGTGTCTTTCCCCTTATGTCTGGCTTTAAATCTAAAAGTAGACCTTTCTCTTAGGTCATAGCCCTTAAATACTCACTTTTTCATATATCCAGCAACATACAGTTTGTAGGTTTTTTTTGTAAATGACGTCTCAACTAATCTGCTTCCTAGGACGATGTCCACTCCTGTGACGGCGCCTGTGTCACATTGCTCAGCCTCCTCCTCAGCTGATGGATTCGCTCCAAATGCCTTCTCATCCAGTTCTGTTTTCTCCGATTTTACCTGAAGGAAAACAATGGCAGAAACACTAGCACAAGGTCACAGCAATAGCAGATACATGTATGTACCGAGCACTGAATCTGATTAGGGGTCAGATTTAAGAGTCCAGGAATTCTGTCTGCCCGGGGGTAAACCACCCACCTTTGGCACGTCAATTATGTGCTTATTCAACTGTAACTAGGTTTTGTGAAGGGCAAGCACCTTAACCACTTATCCACAGCCCACTCCCTCAAACAGGCTTCATTTATTCATTTGACTTTTTTATTTAAAAGTATTTTACCCAGGCAGCCAGCATTAAGGTGGGAGGAAACCCACGACCATCCGCAGGTTGCTAGCTGGCCTTCACATGTATGGCCAGCGAAGAAGCCAGCACTGGATGGGACTTGCGACTCATTGCGACTGCATGGGTGAGAGGTTCCTGGGGCACTGCGCTGTGCTAGCGCACGAACCACCTGGACCACAGAAGCCCTCAAACATTTTTTAATGTTGAGCAGTTTGTCAAGAGGATTATTTGAGTTAAACGCTTGGAGCCAGGGATGTATACACGGTCTTGTGTCTGATGAAAGGACTTCTTAAAAATCAAATGGGCAAAAATTTTAAAAAACTCAAATGATTTTATTATTACATTGGTACATCAAAATATGTCCGAGTAATTTACAAAAAGTTAACAATACAACTGTGAATTACAGATCAACCACGGCGAACTCGCGGTGGTTTCGTGAGGCTGAGCCTAGTACGCTTGCATCAGCGTGTCAGGGAATCTGACAGATGTCGTATTGGCCTGTACACGTGCAGCTATTTCAATCCGTTCTGTCATGCTGCTCTGCATGAGAATTTTTTCCAGAAAATGAATTAAGGGCGCTGGAAAAATTCATGGATCCAACATAGGGAGCAATGGGGATATAATGGTATCACCAGATTTCAGTTATTCTGGGCCTAATCCAGCCTTTCTGAGCGTCCAATTACCCGACGCTGCCATTTCCTCAGAAGTGTCATTTGCCTTCCAAGAGAAAAACAGCCCCAAATTTTAATTTACAGGTGGAGGTAAGTACCTGTAATAACTAATATGGGTGTATGAATTCTCATGAAGGCTTCACACAGTGAATTAGGCCTACAGAGTTGTATGAAAACTTCAGTCACTCATGTGATCACAAGAGCAACAACAAGTACGAGGACAGTTTTATGGTTTTTAACCATTATAACCTTAACTCCAGGTGCAATCACAGACAATGGTCAGGCAACCAGATAATTTGTTAAAGGAAACCATTCATACACGAACCCACACGAGGTTGGATTATTTCCCAGAAATCCTAATTTGCCAGTTGTAGCAGACTATATAGTGCAGTGAGGCTTTCACACCTCTACTGCCAGTCAAAATGGATGTCCGGTGGCATAAAGAGCGCTAAATCCTCCAATTTTCAGTAAAACTTTTATGGGAACATGGAATTTACCTCATTAGTTACAGATAAAACCTGTATACAAATCTCAGCCTAATCGTGTTACACCAAGTTCATTTATTTTTTAGCAACAGTTAAAGTGAAAGACAGATCATGTTCAAAGTTCATCAGAAAGGTTGGACAAAATTGTGTGTATTTCGGTAAAGTATTTCTTCTAACACCTACCACCACAACAGCGGAAACATTTGACCGTGCCTCATCGGAAGAAAAATACTCCATACTTCAAACGAAGACAATTCAGTCACAAATTCGTACAAATTCGGACAGTTTCTTTTTTTCTCAAACAAGAGAGAATTTTGTACTCTCTTTAATGAACAGTACCTTAGTCATGAGATGTTATTTACTTTAAGTTAGCTTTATTGACCAATTCTTAAACTGCCAACAACCATTAAGCTTGTTTGAGTCATTTTAACAATCACTAATCCCAGAACAACTACAATCGTTAAGTCCACTACTCACCTTGCCGTAGACTTTGTAAAACTGATCCACAACCTCCATCTTATAGGAATCAGAGAACATTTCATCACCTGAATCAGCAAGAACAAAACTACCAATCAAGGATTTCAGATTTCTAATACTCGTGAGGGCTTCACAGAATTCATATTTTCACGAACCAACCAATCTTATAAGAAACTGAGTTCTTTTTTTAATCAAAATTAAATACTCTCGTGTCCTGACTGGAAACTGAATATTTTTTGCACTCTCAGTTATTATTTCAGTCTTCCAGACATGAACAGTGCTAAGAGGAGCCTGAAGACCTACCCAGAAGCTTACAAAGGGAGTTGGGACTAAAATTCGAAAGATGTATAATTAACGGTCATGAAAGATCTTGGATAAATGAACACTAAAAAACAGTAATGCAAGTAGATGAATGTTTTCAGAAATATCTTTCCGCTGAAGCATTATCCTTAATTGTCAAAAATAAATGAACATTTTAGTTTATACTGTTCAACAGTTTAAAACCCACTGATAATGGTGTATGTGATTTAAAATAGAGTGACCCCAGATTTGGCGAGATTAAGTACACTTCTACACTATATATCAGTGAAGAAAGGTTGGCCCTTGTTTCATGGCCATAACTGCTGAATCTCAACGGATTGAAGGTGTCTGGCACACGTCTTTTCGTCAGGAGAAAAAGAAAACATGCTTTTCTAATCAGTCCAGGCGACGAAAAACGTTTATGTCTGGCAAAGGAAGTATTTATTTTGCAGTTGTAAGCCATTTATCCATGATCATATGGTAAAATATGAAATCTGCACACCAAATTTCAAACTTTGAGCGCAGTCTTTTCCTGAACCTAAAAGCACCAGGGGAGGAAACCAGCCAGACTGCATGCAACCCCAGTCAGTCATGCCACGGTAATGTCAAAAACAGAACGATCTAGAACCTCAGAAGTAGGTAAAGTTTTTTTGGAAGGACTGACAGAGACCAAAGAACCTTACTGTTTGTGACGCTTTATTTCACACTGTCTTACAACTAACAAAACGGAAGTTTCTAGTCTATGACAAGCAGTTGGCGTAGGAGATTTCTGTACAAGACAGATAACTCGTAACAGATAACTCGCACAGATTACTCCTTGGGATTTCTGAGATGTTCAAATTGAATCTGTGTAAAATTTAGAATATTTGAAAACATAAACTGAATAAATATAACCAGGAATTGAGTTGTTTATTCAATGGACAGACCAAATTCCGGCCTTTCCAGATCACTTCTATGAACCCAAGCATTTAAGGGTTCTTACAAGAAAGCTAAGCTCCCCCTTTATCACATGCCTGCTTTCTAAGGAAATATATGGCATTATGACTTCCTATAGTCTGGCAAGAAAGACAAGCTCACCGTACAAGATATGCTCGCTTTCTGGCGAAATACACAGTATTATAACTTTAGAATATACCATAAATTGTCAATTTATTTGATCACCTGACACTTTGTCTTGATGACCGTAGAAGACAAAATAAAAGCCACGGTCATCTACAAATGAACATGACCCTGGTCTTTACAAATCCTCCAAATCCAGCTGAGCTTGGAAATACCTTCATTAAACATCAATGGGCTCATCAACTATCTGATCGTCAACTAATGCCACAATGAATATTTAATTTGATCAAACTGCACCAAGGCATCCTGGCTATTTTTAAAGTGAACAGAAAATCTGCCCCTGAACCTCAATTAATGCCCAACGAAGATTTCCACTGGTGATGTAAAAATATTTACAAAAGTTTACAACTCTTATTAGCAAAATAAATTGCACGTGATCATCACTCCTTAGTTACTCATTTGGTGATGCCATTTTGTCGTTAGCCAACTGAATTTCGGTCACAAAGTCTGGGAGCTCCCCTGCACCATCAGTGATAACAAACTGTTTCAAAATTACAGGAAAGTGAAGCCTATGGGATCAGGACAAAAATATAAAAAAAAGCAGTTAAAAACAAAGACGCCGGATACCCTAAACAAGTGTTTCACCTTTGTTTTGTTTCCAAACAGCCGAGTTCAAAAGTTTGTCGGGGCAAACCTTGTGGCAAGCACAGCCTTTTATGGCTTTCAGCCCCGCTTCTTGTAGCTTAAATACAACATTAAATTCCGAATTACTGCTCTGATATCTGCCCATTCACCACAAGAACCCCCACTAACAATCAAGTGCAGGCCTGCATTGTAACATCGCAGCCAACGTATCAAATGATGTTTTCCAGGCTGGTGACTGGCTAAGTCCTTCAGGGCTTCTACAACATAGCTAATCAAAGAAAAATGTCTAATAGTACCCTCTTCCAAGAGATGAATTCCGTCTTCTCGGCTTTTGCAACGCCACTGAATTTTTTAAATATTTTTCTATGATATCTATTGCTTACGTCTTTTTTTCTTTGTATATACAGTGACAGGCTTTACATATATGTTCACTTTAGCAAAGGCTGTGTGATAAAGAACATTAGTGGAAGTCGTAGCTGCCACTACTCTTCCCTTGCATCAAGTTCTGTAGTGGGCTGTGTCATTTCACCACATCAGTTATCAAGAGGTAAAATAAAAACCTAGCAGGGGTTATAGTAAAGATGAGGTTGCTGGGTGTGTCGCTTTCCAGGCGGCACACTACATCAGTTCATTCATGCTTCCCTGAATGAGTCTCGTTGAACACTGCCTGTAGCATAGAGGATCCCCTTTCCAAGTGTTGTCCATGTGACATGCGCACTAAATGCTTACTAAATTCATCTATGTTAACCACATTTAAAAAAGAGCTCCTGCCACAACACACACAATGGTTTGATATACACGTCTGCCTAAGGATTCAACGCTGTTGTGTGATGGGAGTTCACAGCCAGAAATTTTCTTGAGAAATTTCAAGGCAACACGTACAGTAACTCTATCATGAACCTATGTGTGATTGGCACGACAAACTCTTGACAATTTCATGCAAAACTTCTGGTACTGAACAGAACATATACACTGTATTCACTATTTTTTTTTTTTGTGCAACATCACAACTTCCATTTTTTAACCAATGAAAACAGCAGAAAAATAATGACGTCATACAGCTACACTCGCCAACCTTAACTTTGCGAATCCCACTAGAGGGCTCTGCTGCTACAAGCTGAATCGGTATTCGAGCCGTCTCGCTTGATTAACGCTGCTTGGGCTAGACATGAATGGGTGCTCTTGCCAACTAATGCAAAGTAACGCTACGAAGATGTGATCTCCAGTAGTCACTACAACAACAACATTCCAAGGTATAGCGACTACTGGAATTCATGTCTTGTTAATGTTATTTTGCATTAATTTGCAAGAGCATCTACTCAAATCTAGCCCAAACAGCGTTCATTTCACGAGACGGCTCCGATGCCAATTCCACTTATTCTGAAAGCTTGGATTTATTGTACAAGTTTTACCATAAAAAACATTTTCATTTACAATAAAAGGTAACAAATTTTCAGTCCATTCAACTGATACAGGAAAAGAAGTCCTTGTTAAAGGGCATGAAAATTGCCCATTATGACTTTATGCACTGGCAGGTAATACAAAACTGAGACGATAATGTAATGTAGGAATTTAAAGTTCCAACTCGTAACAACATCCACATCAACACAGCATGGATTGCATTTCTTTACTTCAACAGTACTTTCAACTATTTATTCCTCACAAAGAAAGCCTAATACTCACAGAGACACACTAAATCGTCATCCACTTGATTTGAAATAGTCATGGATTCGTTCGTGTGTTTACGTCACAGAAATTTAACGGGAGTAACTGGACGTGAAACGTGGTTATGTTCACGGTATCACCATCAGTCATCCATAGCCTTTAGTTTTCATTTGTTTGGATCAAAATGGTATATTACCGCAAGGGTACATGTTCAGCTGCTTTCTTACCTGAAACGAGGTCCTTGTAAATAATCATCTTGGCTGATGATGGCGGATTTGTCCAGGTACTACAAATTCGTCCTCACCACGAAACGACACCGTGTTGTAAAAGGAAGTACACACATGTGGATCATGCGTGAAACAATTCGTATCCGTCACCTTAAGGGACCGTCGCCAAATTTCAACACCAGCGAAATAATTTTATAACTACGTCCCCGAAGGCAGCATTGTACCCAGAAACAAGAAGTCCTTTTCTTAGTTCAACGTAGATATGGCTACAACACTTACATAATCATACACTTTTGGAAACGTGTGGACAGATAGCTTTAGATAAATAAAATTCAGATGTATGGTCCCTTAAAGAAAAAAGTCCACATAGAGTTACTTCCCTTCTTTCACAGCTGTTGCCTTTCAACCCCCAAATAAAACATTTAATGTCGTTTTTAATTAATAGTGACACGTGTTTTAATAATCACGCCCTCTTGTTTAGTACAAAGAAACTTTCTTAGGTCCTTCAAAAAATGAAAACTGAATTTAAGAGCAAGCTTCAACTGATAAAAATAATAATAAAAAACAACCCATATTACACTACATAAACAATGACACACATAACGGTAACATGAAATAGGCGAAGCCTAAAACCCAGCTTAATGTCGGCCTACACCATGGGCATAATAAATACTGATCTGTGTTTAGACCCTGAAACAGTGAAAGAGCAAAGAATCTTTCAAATATATAACTGTGTTGCTGCATGTGGTGCATTTCTCCCATCGTTCTACAGGTAATTTGAACAAGCCAAAAATTGACTGTACTGCAACCTCTACACTGTTCACATTGTATCGGATTTTATTCTCTAACATTGCGCTGGATTCAATGTGACCTCATTATGATAAGTCAGCCGATAAAATGACGTCATAAGGTCCTGCTGTTGGGCGTTTGACGGATCGCCTTTCCGCATAAGCTCTGAAACATGCCCGGTACATTACATTGGCTGGCAAAAAATGGCAACGATAGCCACAATTCTTTTTCTTACCATTGTCAATTCTACTTAGTATCAAAATAACGATCCTGTTCACTATGAAGTTACGACTGATGTCTGTGTCATAGCACGGCACAACAATAAAGTGACGTCAAAATCGAACGTCATACGTCCTGGTTGTTATTCCGAACTGGTCTTTTTCCATAGATTATAAGCCTCAAAGAAGGCTACTTAAAATGAATAATGTTGATTTTGTGTCATAAGGCAGTGAAAATCAAAAGCGTTTAATGCTAATACAGTTTAGATTCTGGAGGTTCTGACACTTTTTTTGTTTTTCGTATAATGCATTTCACATGCAAATAACTGATGCCGGAAGTACTGATGGCCATTTTTACTGAGTTAGACAAAGAGAACAGCTAAACTTACACGATATATATAGGACTTTCTTCTCAAGGGCCGGCCTTCAGCCTCGTATAACTGTGATCGGTATCATTGTAGTTTCAATGGAATGAAGCACCTGGCACCTACTCTTTGACATAAGTAGCTGTGTTCCAGTGGCATGTTGCGATTGCAAGGTTGAATGATTAAATAAAAATACCTTGAAAGATTTACATTTTTATTAACGCCATCAATGATATAGCACCAAAGTTATATTATACAACATCACTGAATGTAATAAGGACTATAGCATACAGAACAGTATTTAATTCAGTTAAAAATAAAAATAAAAAGTGCGTCTCAAAAAACAGTGAAGATAAATCACCACAACAGAAATCCTACAAGTTTGTCAGACATGCAAAACCACATATTCTGAAAATTAGTTAATATGTCCACTGTTACAGGCCCAGACCTTGGAGTTATTGGGGTAGTAACATTTCACATTCTCCCTGTAGTTCTGCAGATGAACAAGTCATCAAGACGTATCTTTAACTGGATGTGTCCTTTTTTTCTCAGCAAAGAATCCCGAACAGCAGACAGAATCTTCTTTTCCCAGTCTCTCACAACACTGCCTCATGGCCTCCACAATTCCGTCACACAGATGCTGCTGGTATTTGTTGGCTGTGAATAAAATATCAGAGAATGAATGGAATTAAAATCACTTTTTCATTATTGAAGAAAATCGAGTGGACAGAATGTTGCTAAGCATGTTTTGAGATCAAGAAACATACTAGGGTACATAACCATTGCTGATTTGCTTGTGTGACAGATAGGCAAATCCTGGCATAAGTTCATTTTCAGGTAATGTAATATCATTCAACTGTGACCAACTCATGAAATTTTATCTCATATGTTTATAAGCTGACTGGCATCAATTCTGTATGTCTTTTCACCATTAGTGCCAGTTGTGCTAATTTAAACTTATGTCATCTTCATAGATTAATTATGTTCTGGTAGATGTGGGTATGCAGAGACTTCACTTAACTAGTGAGAAATAATGCAAAAAAAACACATGTTGTACAACAATTATCCTATATTACTCGCTTTCAGAGAACACCTTCCCCATCTTCAGGTAAAGTGACAACTGTTGCCACTTTTCCTGATGATGGAGAAAGTATCCTCTGTCCACCCATCACTACACGCCACTACACAGCAACCTTAAGAGCTCTCCTGACAACAATATTAGAATGTACATCAAAACGCTGTAATCCAATAAATCAGTATGTATGTATGCCTGGTTCTTACCTCTCACTCAACAAATTTTTCAGACATACCACGATGAAGGTTTCCTTAGAATGTATGTATGTATTAACCATGCTGTATCCTCTTGTGGCAGGGAGTGTCCATGCCACCAAAGTGCTGCCGCCACTGGAACATCATGCTGAAGACACCAGACATGACAACCTGCCCAGTCACATTATACTGACACAAGGCCGACCAGTCCTGTTTCCACGCTCTAACCTCTCCGCGTTCAGCCACCACGTGTAGCAGCAAGAAATATCACTCTTAAAGTCTCTGGTATGATATGACCTGGGATTGATCCCAGATCTCCCGACCCCACCAAGAAACCAAGAAGTTGTTCTCCATTTAAAACATTGTGATGTTACTGTGTCAACTTCTAAATGCCTCTCACAGAGCATGTACATACCTTGTAAACATTTCTGTATCTCGCAGGCTTCCTTCTTACAAGGTTCTGTCTTCGGAGATTTGGACATAGCATCTAAAAGAGCAATGAATAAAAGCGGTGGATTTCTAAGGGACGGAAGAAAACTTACAATGGCAAAGAAAATATCTGGTTTTCATCACGAGGTATGTCAGATATGAATGCATGATTAGGCCTAAATACAGAACTGAATCTCTCCTTTTCAATATTATGACAGATGCAGAGCTACATGTACAGTGCGAGAGCTGCAGGCATGCTGGTTAAATGACATCATGGAGGGCATCGGTTTTTGAAAGGGGTTATCTCATACTGAGCAAAAATATAAGAAGTGTGTATGCTTGGGTGTCAAATGCTCCCAAATGCGATCAAAGCACTGCCACCACTGGAGAATCACGCAGAAGACATCAGACATGACACCTCGCCCAGTCACATTATACCGCCACCAGACCAACCAATCCTGTTTCCTTGTTCTAACCTCTCAGTACTGATGGGCAATTGGTCTTTGGTATAACCCAGCCGAGATTTAAATTCTGGATCTTCCGACCCTGAGACTGACGCTCTCACCACCGGGCCTCCAAGGAGGTCATGAGCAGGATGAAAATGTGGTGAATAACCATACCTTGAAAGGCGAGGCGACACAGTGTTTTTTGAAAATAGGTGTTTTCATTGAACAGTAGACTTTCTTTCTGTGTTGTTTAGCCAAGGACCTATGTCTAAACAGACAAGTTACTCAACTTGCACCTCTTTCTTGTCGGACACCAAATAGTTGCTAACACAGCAATGTTTGCTGACCAAACATTTTTTGTGTGAAAAATGTGTATTTTGATACGTGTAAAAGTTATTAGCACAGTGAAATCACCTATAGAAGGCATACAGGCTATTCAGCAAGTTCCACTTATAGCATTATCGCGCAGCAGAAACTGATTTACCGTTACTTCACTTTGGCTATCACTTAACAAGGAAAATAATTCAGGGCGGGCTTATTATGTTAGCGTTTGCTCTGTAGCCCTCCCTCTAACAGAATATAAACAAAGGAGAGGTACAGTTCTGTATCTAGAATAGGCCTCGTTCCATCAAGGTAAAGATAATTATACCGAAAAAAATGGTAGAAGTTCAATGATCCTGCCAATTATACATTAATAAACTGTTAACAGATCCCAAATAACACAGTAGCTGAATCAAAAGATGAAATAAACAAGACACTTTTATACTGCATAATACAACAAACAATATTAACCAGTCATGACTGGGATTAAGCAAGAAAGCAATGAGAGATGGTAAAAATGTGAATCCCCCCTCCCTTCCAGTAAAATATAAATACAGCAAAATCAGCCATTGCACAATATTAATATATTTTTCAGAGGTTTGAGTGCACTTGTGTGCACAAACACTATGTGTGTAAGATCCAAGTAAAACAAACCTAAAAAAAAAGACATACTTCATAGAGGTATGGATTCAATAACGACCTGGGTCTGTTGGTGAATACTAAGTCAAAGGAGGAACTGGGACTGCACACAAATTTGAGCAATATGCACAAGGGCAGACAACTCCTAAAATAGACTAAAACATGACAAAGTAACTTGACAGCGCACAACTTCAGGTCATTTTGCACGCTTTGCGTGAGCTATACCTAATAGTTGCCGAAATATGCTCTGCACATACTTGAGAAATAGGCGCAAGGGCAGGTAAGTCCTAAAATAGATCAAAACACAGAACAATAAGCTGATAGTGCACAATTTCACGTCATTTTGTACACTTTCTGTGAGTTTGAGAATCCTATGCCTAATTGTTGCTGAGACAGACATACACAAAGTTGAAAAATATGGTCATGGGCACATAACTCTTCAAACAGATCAAAACACGAAAAAATAACCTGACTGTGCACAACTTCAGAGCATTTTGCTTTGGGTGAGTTTGAGAATCCCATGTGTAATAGTTACCGAGATATGTTGAGCAGAACGGACGGAAAAAGTGATTGCTGTATGTCCCCTCTCTTAATGAGTTGGGACATAAAAGTACTCCTTAATTGTTAATTTTATGCATGTGTCCATCTGTCTTCTTGGATCATTGAATTAATAAGTAATGTTAGTCACTTTTTCAGGTATTGTTGGTTTTTGCATTCTCATTACAATTCAATTTGCTGACATTACTGTTGCATAATTTCCAGCCCAACATTATCATCAGACTGTAAGACGTAGTATGTAGTGTAGTAACTGGCATTTGCAAAAGAGCCTAAAATGATTATTGAATTCCCCGCCACATTCTTCTCTTGGGTATGGCTTGCTGAATGGAAATGTAATGGCACCAGTCAAATATAGTAGGTCGTTCAAAATGCACAATATCTCATTTATGCATAATTTGGGTGCTTTCACATAGAACTAGTAATTTAAGTTTACCTGAGGAAGAGACAACAGTAAGTCTTAAAAACTCTGTGTTTTATAGTTCTGGGGTCACTTTCACAAAACTTCTCAAATTATACTTTCCGCAACGTCTCTCGTAAAAGACGTTGCCCAGGTTACATTGCCGTAAGGGGAAAGTGAATAAAGAGAAATTAATTTGTGCTAAAGAAATTTCTTCAGTCCAAAAAAATTTGGGTTCTGCCTTGACAGTGTTTTCAAGTTCCAGCAATAAAATTCAAAGTCATATTGTATAGGACTTGGAAAAAATAGAATTTTGGTCAAATCTAAACCATTCCCTGTCTGTAAGCATTTGGACATGGTCTATTTGGGTTATAGATCCACCCAGACACACCCACGTACCAAAGTCCTTAGCAGTTTGGGCTGAATGTTGATAGATATTTACTAGTCTTTCACGTGAGACTGAGTGAACTGTTGTATGAGTGAGTCGTAGTTTAATTATGGAGATTTAAATAGTTATTTTAAGTACTCATCATGATTTATATGGAAATGACAGAATAAAATACAAGGGAACATTTCACTTCTCCGGGCCGTCCTGATATATCAAGGCGTGTTTTTGAAATAATCCACAAATTTACCTGTGGAAACGAGTTAAAATACGTTCTGTCAAACTCACGACCATGCGGTTTCCTTGACCTCTGATATGTTTACTTCCGGGTTATCACTACTGTAAACAAGGCGGAAACATTTCCCTTTCCAAAAGAAATAGTACTTATTTGTAGTTACTATTAGAAAACGAAATAGTCTAATTGTTTGAGTTGGCAGCAATATTTTGGCTGATTTATTTAATAATCATATGAAACCCAAGCGAGAGAATCCGCAAAAAAACTTCAAACTTTCCCTATCGGCGATTGCTATTTTGGCGCAAGAATACAAAAATAGTGCAACCCCCGCTGCTTCTATGGTAACGTGTAAACTCAAGTTCGGTGAAAGCCGACAATCTTCATCAGTCTGCGATCCATGAGCAAGAAAGGATCGTCTCTCGTCCAAACTTAGAACTGACATTAGGGCAAGATGTCGTTACCGTTTTTACCAGGATATTCTTTCAATGCCAGTGTAAGTAATTTGGCGGAAGCCTTTCTATTTTTGCTTGAAGGTTTATTCAAATTTGGTCGGGAAAGCTCCGAAATGGCCGACTGTAAGTTTAACGCCAACGAAAGAGCATCGCTATTGATCAGCACTGACCATAAGAAATCAGTTTAACTTATTTAAACGAGTGTTTACCCATTATGCAAATATCTTCTGGGTACGACCAGTTCAATGAAAGAAACGGGTGCCTATCTTTCTGACATCGTGTGAATAACCATGCACGGATGTGTATTTGTAACGGTGCCCACAAAAGCATTCGCAAGACTGGACATGTGCATAGATCTACATTCTAATTTTTGTAGGCCTGTGCACATGCTGCAGTCTTAGTGTCATTCCAGGTTGATGGCGTTTGGAATGTTAAACCTCCAGGGTTACTATTCCCATACGTCAACTTCTTTCAAAACTTATTTCGCCTTCCGCATAATGTGTAATAATATCAGCATTCCTAAAGGAATGCAACTTTCGTCACAGCTGCCTTGGAAATTCCACACGTATGTTGGAAATTCGATTGATAGGTGCAGTTTATAGTATTTGACAAATGTAGCATATTTATGTGCACTAGCCTTTTCACAGTTGAATCAACCAACAACTTACATTACAGGCATTTTAGTGCTGATATCTGTATGATAGTTTGAATTTTAACAAATTCTCAGAACCAGGTTATATTAGTCTCATTTCTTTTCAGTCATCAAGACCTATTTATTGGGTATGTTTGTAAAGTTGTAGAAGGACCGTACTTGTATCTTAGTGTCATTACTTTAGGACCTAGTTCAGTTCCATAGTGATACAAATACATGTCACGTACATATCGGTTAGAAACATTTGCTGAAAGGTCAGGGTAGATTTTTTTTAGTATAATCTATATTATAGTTGAATGCATGAGCCAGGCCCTAAGGGTTTTTTCCTGCCAATACTGATTAATGTAATTTTTAATTGTGGTGAATAAAATCTGAATCTGAAATGTAAGGTGCAATAGGTCATGGTCATGTTCAGTTCTCAAATTACCTCCCCTCATAGCCAGAATGTGTATGAAAAGTCAATTATATAAATGAGAAATATTATGAATTTGTGTTTTTATGCATGTAGTTTAAACAAGAAACTTATCTTGTGTAGAAACACTTGTACCTCTAGTCCTAGTACTCATCAATATATTTAACATACATGTAGCAAGTTTTACTAACCTCGAAATACATCTGCATAGATTTCTATAAGGAGCTTAAATCAGGGCATTGGTTTAAGGTCTTCCAATTGAAAATATATCTCTCACACTTCCTTTTACTGAAAGCTGCTGTATTGCATCTTTCACTGCAAAACCTGCATAGTTATTTAGCTGTTGTATGCTAGCTATAATAAATGATATGAATGATGCAACAAATCATTAAATACTTCAGATTTATGAAAGTTGTCTGTCCTCTGAAATAGGATATGCACTTGCAGCAATAATAAGTGGTTAAATTATGAGAAGCTTAACCCAGGCTCTTGCTTTCTGCATTACCTGTGTCCCATCTGTAAAAATGAATCAACTTAAAACTACTGCTTTTTTGTTTATGCAGTTGAATATTTTTTTACATTTTCTTTATTTATTTATCTTTTTATTATTATTTAAAATGACAAAAATATGCATTAATTTGGACATGGACTGCATGAATGTATATTTAATTTTGCCATCTTTTCACTCTCTTGATAATAAGTGTATTTTTATTTTTCAATATTATTTGCTTGTGTGTGTAATTAACAGAATAATCATTTCTTATTTGCTGTTCTCTTGTCTAGCTTGGCAAAACTAAATTTCACCGCTCACAACATTTTGGCCACAACAATGGAGTTGGCATGCTCTTGGGAGAAGACCGGCCCGGAATTGGTGGGGAGTTGCTGCCAGGTCAAAAGATCAAGCCAAAAAACAGTGTTATCCCACGAGGTGAGGGAAGTGCCCTTCCTGCCTGGGTGGCCTTTGACAGACAGGTGCTTTGCTTCGATGCCTATTTCCAAGAGGCTGTACATGAGAAGCGCGAGGAGCAATACCGAGTCAGACAGTGTAAAATTTACTTCTACTTGGAAGATGACTCGATCCAGGTGATTGAGCCACGATTAAAGAACAGTGGAATCCCCCAAGGTAAGACTAATGTGCTGATTTGAATATTGTCTTACTGAGAGGAAAGATAATTCTCATCATTTCCATATGACTTCCACGAGAAATTATATTCAGATTTTACAATTATTTCTCAAATTGTAAAATTTGAATATCGTTTTGTTTTATCATGAAAGGTCAAAAACAGTGCAAAATAATCTTGACTGATGTACACGTAGTTTAAACATCATGTTCATATACAGTGATAATTATTAATGTCTTGCATAATATAGCTTAGACCCTGATAAGCAAATGAGTTGGCCTTTTGTGCCTTTTAGGATTACATGTAATAATCTTAAAAGCATGCGTGAAGAAAAATTAAGCATGTTTTACATATGTGAGGATGGCTTTGACTTTATTCAAATAGTGAGATTATCACAGTTCTTCAGCACCCCTCTAGGCCTCAAATAAACTCACTCTCAAATAAAAAAATAATGAAATATGATACCTTGCCTGATGAAAGATTTAATCTGGCTGTCATAATTGAATGTACCTTAATTCCTCTTCAGGAACATTGATTCGTCGCCACAGAGTGTCCAAACCACCCCCACACGATGATGAATTCTACACTGTGGAAGATTTCAACCTGGGCAAAGAGATCAACCTGTACTCTAAGGTGTTCAAGATCACGGGCTGTGACCCATTCACCCAGAACTTCATGAGGAAACTGGGTGTCAGACTTCAGGGAACCTCAGATGTGCCGCAGGATCCCTACTTGTCCTACCGTAAAGCTGTAAGTTGCCAGTCCATGGCAAAGATCATCACATCGGGACAGCCACCATTTTGTCAAAAGACACGTCTGTCAGTAATAAAAATATCTCCAGAAGTAGGTAATAAACGTTAAAGTTAGGATTAAAATTTGTTTTTGATGTCTGGTCAAAGTAAATTGGGTGGAATTTGCCCCCTGGTGATCGAGGCTGGTCAGTTCTCATGACTCTTGCTTTGAATACTCATACGATTATCAACACAACATGAACTTTTTAAGCTTAAAGGACTGTCAGGTGCTGAAAACAGGTCTTCTGATTAGCACCTGTACATACTGTCTTGGTACTAAAGGTTATGGCAGGAAAGAAGTCAAAAATATTCAATTTTAACACAAGGGGAGGAACAATAGCATGATAAAGTAGGTGTAAGTGTTCACAATTTGGGGATCCTGGCACCTGTCATTAGTTGATTAATAGGATTATTGTCCTTTCAGTGAAAAATGATCCCAGATGAGACTTTGTGTCAGTGTGGACAGCACTACTGTGTGATTTGAGAAGGCATTTCATAATTTTTAAAAAATTTCTTCCCTAGATGGATGAGAGTATGGAACCCCTTCGGCCGTATGAAAAGAGCGACACTCTCAAGCAATTCCTCGACCACGATCGTCACGTCCTTCGCTTCTTCTGCTACTGGGATGACACAGACAGCATGTTTGGAGATCCAAGGGAGATGATCCTGCACTACTTCCTGGCTGATGATACGATAGAGATTCGGGAGGTGATCCCACCAAACTCAGGACGTGATGCCGCCCCTATGTTCCTGAGGAGGGGCAAATTGCCTAAGGACGTTGATAACCTGAAACAGCCAGGGGAGATAACTGACCGCACTGTGTTGAATGTATTTGGACCAACAGGCCATGGGGGCAGATATATTCTTGATAGTTTAAAAGTAAGTGTTGTATAATATCTTACTTATTTATTGATTTATTGAATTTATTAGGCATCAACGTTTATAAGAATATTCCACTCATAAGATGTTTGAAAGTTTTGTTGTATGCTGGATAAAACCCAAACTGTTCAGTGGAGCTGTAACAGCAAGAACTGGAGTTGAACACACAACCTCCTTATTCATTTCTCATCAGCTTTGGGAAAAACTACACTTTAGATGAAAGAGCCATTTAGGTCCTCACAGTTTTCTTTTAGACCAGATCAGTGGCATATATTGTATATATTTCTGTGTTCACATATTCACTTTATGGTATTGACTGACTGATTACAAAAGGTACAATGCAAACACAGTAAAGAAAACAATGCTGCCAAACTGTTTGCCTGATGTTTGCTGGAAACGTGGATAATTGCAAGTCATGGTGCATTTCTGGTTACTCACCGATTTCAGACAGGAGCCGTGCACACAGAGTTTTATCATGACAGCGACCTAACACTGGGGTCAGTCATCAACGTTTGGGGACGAAAACTTCAGCTGTGTGACTGTGATGAGTTTACCAAAGAGTATTACAGAACTAAGTATGGAATAGGTAAGTTATCTCCCCTTGCACCGAATTTTCTTTATAATTCTCAGAGAGTTGTTCCCCCTTGGTGCACCTAGGCAGTGACGCTGACGTTTCAAAGCATTGGATAATCTCCAATCTTTCATTTGACTCGGTCAGCACGTCACTTTGTCACTTTCTGGAAGATAGAAGTGTCAGGTTTTACTTTTATACTATTTACTGGATCCAAAATTTCCAATAATTTAAGCTTTCACTTCAACAATGATGGATATCTTGCTCGGATGTGAGAAAGTAGAGTTAATACTTATACACCAACTTATCAGAGATGGCTGAAAACCACTATTTTAGATGCAAAAAAAACAATTTCTTTGTAGAACACTTTACTGTTCAACATATTTGTAATTAGCAGTCTCTGTCTTTACTTTTGTGTAGAGGACTTTGGTAGTGTCGAATACAAAAAGTCAACCGGTGTGAAAATCACCAAACAGTATCCCCCTTACAATGGATTTGGCAGTGAAGAAGACTCTCTGTGCTCTTGTATGGGTCTTCTGCCCAAACCACCCAAACGAGACTTCCTCAAGTTCATGGAGAAAGACCGACACGGCTTGGACAGCAATGTGCTGCGATTCCTGGCGCGCATGGATACCAACAAACCAATTGACATGGACCGTCGATTCATCA
This sequence comes from Acanthopleura granulata, assembly GCA_016165875.1. Lineage (NCBI taxonomy): Eukaryota > Metazoa > Mollusca > Polyplacophora > Chitonida > Chitonidae > Acanthopleura > Acanthopleura granulata. The sequence goes on along the minus strand of JABBOT010000011.1, from coordinate 12,273,783 downwards.
TCTCCTACTTCCTGTCAGATGACACTGTGCTTGTATTTGAACCTCCAGTCAGGAACTCTGGTGAGCCACTTACACTGATTATACATCTCATTTCATATTCCATTATCATTTCCACCAGCTGTACTTTTTTTCTTCTTTATTAATTTTTATTTATTTATTTATTTCACTGTCTTAAATGTTTTTAACTGTACACGAGAATAATTCACTTATATAACGGCATCCAGCATTATGGTGGGAGGAGACCAGGCAGGACCCAGGGGAAAACCCATAACTGTTCACAGGTTGCTGGATAAGCTTAACATATGTCATTTGTTTGCCAAGAATGTATAACCAAGAATAGTTTTTCAACATATTATCACTATATTATATATTTACACAAATCACCCAAACAGTGAATACCCTAATCCTTCAGCATTTTACTCATATAAAAAGGCAACTTTCAGTGTGATTTATTAATCTTTCCTGTTTCAAATTGGAGACAAACGTACATGGGATCGGTTGATCAGATTCATATCTTCACAAAATGCATAATTTTATCAGTCTATACAGAATAATGTGCTCAGAATATGGTCGAATGCACATCTTGAAAACACTTGAAGAATTACCATTCAAATGGTTAACAGCAAAATTCTACTGCTCATTAAGATCATTGAAACTAATATCCAATATTTATGCTTGTACTTTGCACAGGTATCATTGGTGGCAAATTTATGGAGCGTGGCCGTGTGAAGAAACCCAACCAGCCATTATACAGCACAGAACTGTCCGAGTACTACAAAGCCAGTGACCTGTACGTTGGGGCACACGTAGAGTTCAGCCGCTTCAAATTTGTCCTCATCGACGCAGATGAGTATGCCTTCCACTACATGGAACAGCACCCTGATGAGGTAGCTGAGTTTAACCTTCCATTATGTCCTTCCTGTTGTAGATGCTTGCATCATCCCACAATTATACCCCCGTACAAATGCATTGGGTGCGTTTTTCTTTGCATGTTTCCATCCGTGCCCAGTGTCTGTTACATGAGGACTTAATTTCTCAAAAATTGTTTCGCACAGAACTTAAAGATTTTGTACACACATTGTCTTCTTTGAAGACATGACCTGAGTAAGATTTGAGCATTTTGGAATCTAATGTTTCCTTTTTTTTAACAATGTTTACAGAGTTGAAAAACGAGTCATATGTATGGCTTAAATTTTCTGAATTTTTTCCTTCTCAACAAGACCTTTCCTTTGACCGAGAGAAAATATTATAAACCTAATTCTCCCCCTTTTTGTTCGTTTTCTTCGTAGTTCCCAAGGTCAGACATCAATGCCATCATCGGCCGTGTGCGAGCTTTGGCTGGCCAGCATCAGGACAGACTGAAGGCCTTCTTTATGGAGAATGACCCATCTGGTAGCGGCACAATCTCCTATGAACAATTCCGCGCCCTCATCACACAAATGACCTCTGAACTCAGTGAACAGGAAATCATGACCTTGGCACGTTACTTCAGCCCGCGAAAGGACGATGGCGGCTTGAACATCGGCAACCTCATAGCAATGATACAGGAAGATCTAAGGAAGAAGAACTATGAATCCTTTGGCAAGCTTATCGAAGGAATGATGCAGGTTGACACTGCAAAGTACGTGGTCAAATGTAATCAATTCCATGTCAACGTCTCACAAATATAATTATGTAACTCTTAGAAATATTATTCTAATTTGATCAAGTTTTGTGTGCAGTTTCACTTTGTAGAACTGCAGATCAGGATCGCAACCCAGCCAGAGCCATGCATAAGTTTTACAAATTTAATGAATTTATAAATTTTGATTGGTTGTTGCCTTGCATGCAGTAAGTGATTGGAATATTTTCTGATTTTGCATGCAGTTTCATTTTATGTCCTCGTACTTCAGATGAGAAAATCAGCTTGATTCAAGCTTCACTTCTGGATATTTCATGAAAGACTAAACTTTCTGGATTTACCTGTTTAAAGTTTTAAATCAAACTAAACAATTTAATAAGTTGAACATTTCAAAAATCCTATTTAAGCATGGAAGCAGCAAAGATGTCAGTAGAGAAGTTACATTCATAACCTCCTGGTCCCAGAGTCACAAAACTGTTTTAGACTTATATCGGACTTTGTCTTAAATTAAGAACTGTTTACTGCACTAGCTTGTGAATTAAGTTAGCACTTTTTTTATCTTAATGCTGAGAATTGTCTTAAGGCTTCTATGAACAAATTCAGAGTTAGCATTTAAGGCCAATTATAAGTTCAGGAATAATACCACAAAAATAGACATAGTCTGGCTGAAGCCCAGGGCATCTTTGCCATCCTGGGGCCTGACATGACAGTTGTATATGGTACCTGATAGCTTTCCTTTCCATTCTTTCCAGACAAGGCGTGCTGGACGCTGACAGCGTGAGGACAGTATTCCACGCCCACCATGTTCCTGTCCCAGATGAACTCCTCAGATCACTACTTGGGTAAGGTGGCGTTAAGTTTTCATGAATCATGAAATTTTTAGTGACTTTCTCATACTGATGAAAATAAAATAAACATGGACTCTTTTCTGTAAGTTTTTGCCACATTCACAACTTTGAACCATCTCAGGCATGAAATGTCAATGAAATGATATCTAAATATAAGAAAAATTATAACAAAGTGGTCAGATTTTAGTATTTGTATTTGAGTTTTACCCTGTGTAATTACTGTGAATCTAAACCAAATTAAGAATTATTCCCTGAACATACTTCTTTCAACCAAACAGGTGAAATCTCAGCACATCTGATAAGATTTGCCATAATTACCTTGTCTTTCCTCACTTTGGCGTAGGTTTTACTTTGGAGATTTCTTATGTGTCTTATCCGGTGTATTTCCTGTGCAGGTCCAGAATGGATGAATCTGGTAAAGTGTCGTACAGAGATGTAATTCAGGAGATCAACTGGAGAGACAACCCTGTGCCTCCATCCCAGAGACTGGCCATCAACACTGATGACAACTGGGAAGGGACACGCATGAAGGCAGCTGTACATAGCATCAATTACCAGGCTTTGCTACAGGATGTGTTTGGCGTGAAAGGGTAGACGAGTATTCATGAGAAAATCAGGAAAATAGTAGACATTAAAACAGTTCTAATTTATCACAAAGTGCAGCAGTCGTTAAAAACAACTATTGTTTTGTTTTGGTTTTTTTTGAAATTATGATTCGTATAAAACCCAAAAGAGTTTTCCTCCCACGATCATGTGGTAATAAATAAGACCTGAAGCTGAATTTTAGGTCCGCTCTGATGGAAGCAATCTAGAAAACAAAGAGTTACAGGAATAATATGTCAATACAGGTGTGTTAAAGTGTTACATGTATGTGATGTAACAATGTTTCATCAGGTGGAGTAATAACATTTACGTGTAGTGGGTTACTCATGATGTATAGTGTCTTATTAAGTGTAAGTGTTGTGTACATGATGTAATGTACTGAGATTGCAGTGATCAAGGTTTCGCTGTAAACGTGCAGTGCACCACAGCTCATCAAGCTGAATACTGTGATATGTATATAATTGTGGATTTCTATTAACAAATAGACCATTTTAGTATTTTTTGTCTCATTTTATGCAAAGATGAGCATTTTTTGATCATTGCTGTCTTTTATTTAAATGCCAATGCTTATAAGGCCATGGTCAAAGCAATTTTATATGTACACATGCTGAAATATAAATATATACACAGGTACATCTAAAATGATACCAATGTGTCTTTGTGTTTTTGCTATGGTCGTTGTCTTCAGTATTGTGTTAAAGGAGTACTGTGTGACCTAGTTGTTCTGTACTCCCAACCGCTGGTATTTGGAGTGAGTTCAGTCTCAGCATTGGACAGGGAATTTCTGGATTTCCTCCACCTGATGGGAAGGTAGTATATTATTTGAATCCAGAGTGGTGGCACTAGTGTGAAGCAGGACCATGAGCCATTGTTACGTCGAAATTTGATTGTAGGGCAGCACCTACAGTGTTACAGTGCATCAGTTTATGTTGTAACGTTGTGCAGAGTTTAGTGTGTCATCAGGGTGATGAGCTTGGAAAGGAACATTTGACGTTAAAGTCCTGCTGCCAGGCATTTGATGGGTCCCCAGTGTTTGTGACACCTATGACAATAAGCTGATGACATTACTTACGTGGCTGCTTGGCGTCTTTTATTTTTGAAAGATCACTTGTTTTCCACCAAAATAGCACACAATTCACAGATGAGAGTTATCAGTAACTTGTCTGGTCAGTGGTTTACCCCAGGCAGTCTGATAGCCTCCTTGTCAGAAGTATGACTCAAGATAAGATACACACCATTCCCGACTGTTTTACTACAGCATCCTTGCAGTAGCAAATGGGTATCATTACCATCGGCCTTTAGCAATATGGTCTAAAGCTATGTATGTCTATGAATGTCAATTTTCTGCTTTTACATTTTTTTGTGGGGCTATAATTGTCAAACAATAACTTCATTCAGCTAAGGCATTCATGAACAACATTCATCAACATTTTAAAAAACTACTACTAGGTTCCATTAAGATCAGTGCATAACCGACTTTAATACTTGCCCAAAAACATAACACAATAACAGCCCCTATGTAAATGCCCCCCTGTTGAGAATGCCAAATGCAAGGCCTCAGATATGTTTATCCAGTGCCATATATGGGGCTAAATCAAAATGTAAATATTTAAATCCTTCAACAATTCAAAAAGTTTCAAAAGCAAAATATGTTAAATCTATACATGTGTAATAATATTACTTTGAATACAAACAAATTTACATGTATACCTGCCTTAAATACTTTCAAAGTCAACAATTAAAGGGCTTTAAACCCCAAAATTGAAATATTTGTGCATACGATAATATTACAGACAAAGAGCACCTTTCGGAAATTCTAAAGTACGCTCAACACTAATTAGCATGCAAGTCAGACATTCGGGTCAGTTGATTGGTTGTCTTGTCCAGCACATTTCTCCTCTTGCAAACGCTCAGTCAAGTCCTTCAGTTGGTTTTCTAGGTTATCCAGGCATTTGAGGCTGGAGTCATTCTCTTCCTGTAACATTTTCCTGTTGATGAAGGACATCAACAATTACTTCTGAGGACAATATCTTCAGCACTACTACATGCACATGCGTAAGGCAATATTAATTTCACGTTTGAATTAATGAACTCTGAAAGCCAATTCTTCACTGGCTCTAGCAGATGGTGGGGCTGACAGGTGTTGCTACATTCAACCACACAATAACGGTTTAACTGGTTTAAGGCAGAGAGCCCAGAAGCCCCCCTCCAATGCGGTCGCTTTGAGTTCCAACCCATGGAGATTTCCCCTCCGCTGGTTTGAGGGAAGGTCTGCAAGCAATCTGCAGATGGTCGTGGATTTCCGCTGGGCTTTGCTCGGTTTCCTCCCACAATACAAATAAATAAATCAATCAAATAAGGCAGATACATGTATCTGACAGAATGTCCCCATCCAAAAAATCTGCAATTGCTGTCTCATTTCTCTTGTTGCACTGTGAGTCTATACATTCATTTTTCTGCATATCAGCTGTTCATGTTTTACTAGTTTATTTTCATGAGAAATTATATGTGTCAAATACTCAATGATTTTTCACCCCTCGGCCAGCATTGGCCAGGGGTGACGTAGTGGGGCCATCCTTCTGTTCATCCTTCTGTCCCTCCGTCTGTCCACATCATTGTAAACGCTCTATCTCTAACATGGTTCAGCCCAAGTTTATGAAACTTACCCCACACTTACACTTTGGCATGAAGAAGAACCCTATTGACTTTCAGTCATCTTGACCTTTTTCTTCAAGGTCACTGGGGTCATTTAATTAAATTTTACAACGGTCTTGTAAATGCTATCTCCAGAACAGTTTAGCCCAAGTTCACCAAACTTATACCACACTTACACATATGGGCACGAGAAAGAACCCTATTGATTTTCAGTGCCCTTGACCTTTTTCTTCAAGGTCATTGGGGTCATTTCACTTAAATTCTTGTAAACATGGTATCTCTAAAACGGTTTAGCCAAACGGTTTTAGCCAAGTCCACCAAAGTTACACCACACATAACCATTTGCAAGGGAAAGAACCTTACTGATTTTCAGTGACCTTGACCTTTCTCTTTAAGGTACTTGGGGTCATTTAAGTTAAATTTTATTAATAGGCTTGTAGACACTCTAAATGTATGTCTAGAACGCTTTAGCACAAGTTCACCAAACTTACAGTGCATGTTCTATACATTGGCATGAGGAAGAAGCCCACTGATTCTCTGTAACCTTGACCATTTTCTTCAAGGTCACTGAGGTCATTTTAGATGAATTTTATACAAGGCTTGTAAACATAATATCACCAGAATGATTTAGCCCAAGTAAACCAAACCTCTACCATACTTACACTCGGGTACGAGTAAGAACCCTCTTGTTTTTCAGCTACGTTGACCATTTTCTTCAAGGTCAATGGGGTCATTTAAGTTAAATGTTACGTAAGGGTATTATTACACATAATATCTCGTGGAATTTGTATCTATTTGTTACGTTGTACATGTGCTCAAGGCCGAGGGGTTTTAAGTGCACAGCGCGGTATTTCTTTTTTCCTTGGTTGAAATGTTTCACCCACACAAACTGAAACCAGGACACCCATGGACCAGAGGTGTAACCAAAAGAAAAAGCATCACGTTCCCCAGTTCTCACCAGATCTGTTGCCGGTCCTTCAGGGGCACTGCGTAGATGTCCGAGTCTCCAGTCCCACTCTGTCTCAGACTCAGCTTCTCTAGCTCTTCTGATAGGCTATCCATTTCTGTTTTGCTCTCCGCAACTTAAAAAAAGATGAAGTCATTTGTTTTTCTAATATGTTCAATGTTAATGGAGATGTATATGTTTTGATTAGTGAATTTAATGAAGAATTTGTTATTTTTTCTCATCCTGGAAGAAACCATCAACAAAAACGTGCTTGACAGGTCTTGACAAAATCTCTCTTAATAGGCCTAAACAAAACTGTGCTATATCAGCCTTGACAAGAATATGCTTGATAGGCCTAAACCAGAACATGCTAATTAGGCCTTGACAATAATGTGCTTGATAGGCCTCAACAAGAACTTGCTTGATAAACTCTGAGAAGAACTTGTTTGATAGACATCAACAAAAGCGTGCTTAATAGGCCTTGACCAGATCTCTCTTAATAGGCCTCTATAAAATCATGCTTTATAGGTCTTGAAAAGAACCTGCTTGACAGGTCTCAACAAAAACATGCTTGACAGGCCTCAACAAGAATGTGCTTGACAGTCTTCAATGATTTTGTTAGGATCTGCAACCTATTGGACATGTCCTGAAAACGCCCATTTCAATGGGTCATTGCAGGATTTCATGGGTCATAATTCCGGAAGTAGTCTTATGACTGCTATTCCTTGTTGTGTAAGGAATAGTGAAATACAGTACTACTGACATATATGTTGAATTTTATTGGCGGTCCTTTCAAATGCTTTTAAAATGGTATAAGAAAATAAAATAAACACTGAAGTCTTTCACAAAAAACAACACAGTAAAAAATCTTTCAACAGCTTCAGGATGGAAAGACAGCCAATCAGCCCACCCTTGTCTTGAGTTTTCAGGAGGTGATAAATTGAGTTTAAAAAATTACTACCGACCAATGTGGAATCAGAAATGAGTTAAAATTTGCCTTTTTGTAATTATCTATAGATTTCTATAAATACTCACTTTACAGTTTCACTCCCTAAGTGATTTTGAGAACAAAAATATGACTTTTTCTGAAAAAAAAAGGGGGAACCAGTAGCACAGGCTGGCAAAATTACATTCACAGGCTGGAATAGAATAAAAAGAAGTTAAAAGTAGAACTTGAATCCAAAAAATGTTAACAACGTCATACATATATTACATTTATGAGTGGTTTTCAGTGAAAGATTTAATTGAAAAACCTTTGTGGTTATTTTTCTATATATGCCCTGAATAAATATCGAAAGTGAGGTACCTTCCTTGTTGAACATTAGCTTTCTTTTATTCCCAATTCCCACTGAGCTGCTAGGATGCCCTAGTGAATATTTAGTTTACTTCTGTTTGTGTTTCACCCTAAGCAGGGACATTTTTTGCCAAAAGTCAGTGCCGTTGTGTCCTCAAAACGAGACCAATGTATGACTTCTTTTTTTCAATACAACAGAAACATGAAGCGTGACAGCCATGATCAATTGGCTGCCTTTTGCAAAGAAACAGTTTTCTCAAAGGCAAACAGAGAAAATAGCGCACCACGCACTTTGAAGATGGTGTTTACTGCACCGAAATCGAGCACAGTTATATTTCTGTTACTGAAATTGAGATTTTATGGAGGAGAGCTATCCAGTAAATTTCTTTCTCGGCTGTATGGCAGATCTGGCAAGCTGTAAACATACGAGTGCATTAAATGTTTTAAATGGGGCAAGTTTTGAGCCATCAGTTCAAGTAATGAACATCTTACTGTACCAGACTTTGACATTTAACGCCATGAGAAGCGGGTTGGAATCGATGTATTACGGTTATCGAGGATTTAAAAGAAACATTACATGTTAAAAAGGTATGGTTCAAATGACCGAAACCAACTAGCTCGAATGGGTCATTTAAAAAATTGATACGACTACGACCGATGACCACCGCTTATCTGAATCCCTGGAATTTGACAAGAACATGCTTGATAGGCTTCAGCCAGAATGTGCTTGATAGGCTTCAGGGAGAATGTGCTTGATAGGCCTTGACAAGAATGTACTTGATATGCCTTAACAAGAACGTGCTTGATAGGCCTTGACAAGAATATGCTTGATAGGCCTTAACAAGAATGTGCTTGATAGGCCTTGACAAGAATATGCTCAATAGGCCTTAACAAGAATGTGCCTGATAAGCCTTGACAAGAATATGCTTGATAGGCCTTAACAAGAACATGCTTGATAAGCTTGATAAGAACCGCTTGATAGGCCTCAACAAGAACATTGCTTAATAGGCCTGAACAAAAACAGGGTTGACAGAATTGAATTAGACCAGGCTTCCACCTCGAAATGAACTGTGAAACCAACAGGTGCAGAAAGACACACCGGAATTATTTGTACAACTTGTGTTCATACTGTTTAATTCTTGCTACACAACAATGCAACTGATTTCCTCACAATCCACAGAACTAAAGCTAACCTTTGTTGTCAAGATCTTGTATCTGCTCACTAGCACTGCTGATTTCTGTGTCCAGGTTATCCTCTGTCTAAATAAAACGCACACGCAAACATAGTGGCCAGTGTAATATCATTAGAACCACAAAGTTGTGAACTATTAACATAAGAGATAACCCCTTAAAACTCTTAGTAAAGCATATATTATCTACAAAAAAGTGAGTTTGATCTAAGTAAACATTTAACAGTAGGCGCCTTGCAAACATTCAATCAGCATAGGAAATTTTACTGTGAACAATTTCCTTTCATTACTCTAACTTGTTACACATTTGTTTATTACATTTTGTATGTTCATATTATTATTGAGATGTTCATAGGCTCTTGTGACTGTGGGAGACTGCAAGTGTCTGCATGGGATTCTGCATGGCAGCTGGTAAACGATAGTGCAAGTGCTTCCACATGACTGTGCGACTTTGCAAGAGTTGCATGTGACTGGGTACACATGTCCTTTGGCCAAATATCACACTGTTGTTGTTGCTGCTCTTGGTAAATCTGCTCTTCATGTTGCAGTCATCTATATTGTATGGCTGCATAAAAAAGGATTCTGATGGTGGACTATGAATCCCTGAGTGAAGCTTGGTCCCATTGCCTTGTTTTTGTGTTACTGTTTATTAAAAGTGATCAAACCATAGCATCTGAGTAAGTCTGGACCAATGTCATCTGACAAATTATAAAATCAACATCACCACATTTGTTTTACTTAATTCTGCTTAAGCCATGCTGATGGGGGCATTCATGCTACTATTTACGCCTTCACATGGACAGAATAAAACCGCGAGGTAAACTGACATGAGACCAAACATCACTGGCTTCAAGCCCATCGTCACTGCAGCTCTTGTTTTACATGTACACTCTATTCTGTAGTCTTTCATATTGTATGGCATGACTGTACACATGCACTAAAACAGATAACAACTTACAAAAAAGTGTCGAGCATGATTCAGATCTGCTGATATGGTTCCTAAATCCTTCTCGAAATCTTGTCTGAAATAATCGAAAGAGAAAACTTTAGCTTGCCACTAACAGAAACAAAGAATACCAAATGTTACATGACAATGACCTACCTCCGTGAGGTTAGAAGAATCAGAACTTTACCCAATCCATGCTTGAAAGGAAAAAATACTCACACTTGCTCTAGCTGCGAGAGTTTTTCCTTCTCAATTTTCTCATTCAAACTCGCTATTGTTGCCCGCTTCTCTGTGTTAGAATGTTCTAGGCTGGAAGACAAGAAACACACTAGAAATATGTACATGATTATGATGAATTTAATGAAGAAAATGAAAACTACATGTGTTTCTATGAGAACATATTCTTTTACTTTACCATAAAACATCATTCATAAAGAAGACTAGAGCATTCAAATATGGCAAAAAACAAACTAATATTGATCTATGTTAATTTTATCAGCAAGTTAGCAGTCAGTAAATTTGCATCCGGCTTGTGTAAACCTAATCTATATTTAAGTTCTAAAAGAGCATATATAAAAAGGTATAGATTACAAATTGGTATTAACAGTTTTCATTCACCCATAATGACTTAAAATATTGTCTCTATAAAACATTGACTAAGTTGCTTACTTTTCCCCTGATTCTGAGAGTTCCATTGATTTTAAGGTTAGTTTGGAAGGTTGGGTAATACCCTTCAGGAAAAATGTGAGTTTCATCACCACAAATAACATTTTATAACATTTATGTACCTCTGTGGCATTTGGTGCTCAAATGCTCATAAGAAATAATGTAAAAACAGCGACGGTAACAGAACGACCAAAGAAGTAGGTAGAAATCAGTGTTATTATTCTACAGACCTGTTTGCCTGAGTCTGTGTTTGTATCACTTTGTGCTGGGCAACCTTCAGGGTCTCTTATGAAAAAAGAAACAAGGAAAACTAGAAAACCTAGACAAAAAGGTAAACTATTAATGAAGTTTATCAAATTATAACATCACTTCAACCCATAAGGCTATTTTGGTGATTTGAAAGAAGAAAGTTCAGTTGCAGATGGATGCAAGTTGTTTATTGACCAAATACTTCAAATCACACATAGAGAATCAATTTTGTTACCCTTCTTTTACATACCCATCATCTTGGCATTTGTATCTCTGACTTGAGCATGTCTGGCAGTCACTAAAATAAAAAAAGACATGTACAGATAAATAATATCAATGTCTTGTGCCAACTACACATAAATATGTACTTAACTAACCACCAGTTCAGCATGTTGAATAAACAGTGCAAAATCTGCTTATATATTAACAAGATAGTGCTATGTTGGCCACATATGATTTTGCTCCTAAAACAACTACACTTAGTTGTACTCATGAAGGCAACATGATGCAGAAGAACTGAAGAAAGTCTTTGAAAACTGTTCAAGTATGTGTCTCTGTGCTTTTCAAGGCTGACTTAATATGGGCCATGATACTCCGTTTCATTTGATAGCAAAGCTACATTTCACAGTTTCAGATATATAATTTACAGCCCTAGAAAGTAATAACTAAATCTCAAATGAATCCACATAATACATACCAGTAGCAACCAAGCCTTCTAATTTTCTTCGCTTATCCCTAAGTTCATTAAGCTTCTGTTCCAAACAACTTTTCTCTGCAACAAGACACAAAATTTACAACTTATGTGCAAACTCTTAACTTCTTGGTATAATTGGCTGGACAGCAATAGATATCTTCAATATCAAAACATAATCAGAATACTTTTATCTTTAATATCTAACTCAGGATAAAAATTATACAACTTACAAATTTGTATACCATGAAGTGAGTTATTACTGCATGTCTTATTTACAAGAATCCAAATTTTTCAGTGCTCATACTGTGTGCCAATACAAATGTAATTTGATGAATTCATCTTATTGTAAATTCAGTTTAATATAACACTTGTCACTTCCTTCTTCCTTCATTCAACAATAAGACGTCATCACAGACAATATAATAAATAAGTAATACCCTGTACCTTGCTGGAGCTCTTTTAGGCTATTAACCAAATTGTCTACTTTAAAGACAGGCCCTGCCATTCTTTGATTAGCTGAAAACATCAAAAGAGAGGCCAGGGAAAATATAACTGTTACTTACACATTACCACAACAGCTTTTATTTGGGTATGGAAAGGTTTTCTTACCGGTTATCAAATTAAACATGAGATACCTTGAACAGCTAACTGCCAGCTGGTTAATTTTTAAAAAATACGGTTAATTTTCATAAAGTAATTGTACATGTAAGCTTACTTATGAAAACTATGTCAGACATGCACTAAGTGTAAACTGAAAAAGAGGAAATAATATAGAGAACAATAACTGACTTCCAAGAGCTTTTGCAATTTAATTGAACTGTTGATAAAATATCCAGCGTCAGCGGATGTTGCCCGACCTGATGCAACCAATTAACTTGAGGGAACTACTGATAGCGTGAATGGAATACTGAAATTTGAAATACGACAAAAGGCTATGTGCTTAGGCATCCTACCTGATAGCAATTCTTATTATACTTACCGGTAGCTTTTTGCCTTTTTAGACAGTTTTGACATTTCAATGTTTTTATTTCCCGCAAAACAGACGATGTCCGCAGTGCTGCCACCTAGCCAGGAATTCAGATAATAAAATAGTTTGACATCCACGAAAAAATACCGGAAGTTTTTCCCCCCCCCCCCCCACAAAAAAATTATTCGTCAAGAGGCTTCTTCACCAACCCACATTGTATGTTGTTGGGTTATGTTTTGTGTGTCATGTGTGCTTTCATGCTTATTTTCACCCAATTTCAACAATACTTTTTTATCCTCGGATGAAGCGGTCGAGATTTTTCCGGTTCTCTACCATGTTAATTTTAGTACTTCCATATCAGGGGGGATAATTCTAAGCTATGACTGGCGAAAGCTGCATGGTTTTGGTTTTGTTTGATCTGTCAAATGATTGTCAAATTCATTTCAGGTTGTGATTCTTTTGTTCAGTGACACGAATGTTGTGAATCGATGACTGACTGTGGTCATTTGCACGATTGTGGAGGGCATACGCCCTCATCAGTCGCCCAAACGATGGATGAGATGGAGTTTCAGCGCGGGATTTGGAGTGCTGCCATGAACGGTGAAACTCACGAGGTGGAAAAACATTTGAAGCGAGGTGTCTGTGTGGATAGAGAGGATTCATATGGTTTCACGGCACTAGTAAATACCTCTTTTGTGTTTTATCAACATTCTGGTATAGTTGTCATTTGGAATCTCTAGCCAATCGTTAAGCGGTACAACAGGATCTTCAGTGTATGCACACAGTGAACCACAACAACACTGTACATTATAGCCTACCGACAGAAGTCCTATTTTATGATTTATTTGTTTTATATATAGTCAGCATGCCATAATTTTTTTTTAGAATACCTTGACAGTGGAAATTCCTATGTAAATAAATCACTTATTCCATAAAACGTGATTTATGTCCACAGGTGAATTCTAGCATTTGCAATGAAGAAAAACTAATTAATATTCGGTACCTTCCAGAAGCAAACTTCACAGGTATTTAAGCGCTTCATCTACACAGCATATATGTGCCATACTCCTACAGATTCACAAGTTTGCTCTGGTTTTGTATTTCAGCACTACTCAGTCAGAAATGGCCACATGGAAGTCTCTAGGATGTTACTGCACCATGGTGCGAACAGTAACTGTCAGACCAGAGCAGGGAAGGTCACACCAGTCCACAGGGCAGCGTATAAAGGTCATCTCGACCAGCTCAAGCTTCTACTGAAACACGGAGCCAAACCTGAAATGGTGGATGCGGATCAGAAAAATGCTCTGCACAAAGTAAGTACTGTATCATGACGACAATGAATGTGGTGGGGTTGATGGATGGATGCACTGGAAGTGTGGTAAGATCCTGACAATGCTTGTTCTCAGCTGTGACTGATATGCCTTGACAAAAGCCGTATAACTATTCATTACTTCTAATAAACAAAAACAACATGAATCAAATATATGATCATCATTTGTCTCTACCTATTTCAACTCTACTGCTGTGATCTGCCAGGCCTATATTATAATAATGATAATAAACTTTATTTACAGAGTGTAATATACAATCAGAGAATGTAATAGCTGATCTTCTCTAAGGAGCTCTCACTCCTACATTCAAACAAACTTTCATGCTGTAGTTCTGAGAAATGCATAATCAGGTAGAAAAAAAAATATGAAAAAAAGAAATCATTTAAGGATATCAAATATTGCTCATCTAGAAATACATGCATATATATATATTGCCAAATGTTTCTACATACGAAGAAGTTTATATGTACAAATATACAAGCAAAGTTTTATGTACAACCTCTGCTTTCTGTGATGGGTATTTTTTAGCTTGTCTCTTGAAATTTGAAATAGATGGTGCATTTTGTATTGTGCAGGGTGGGGTGGCCCATGTTGTTGGGCAAGAAAATAAAAGACTACCTAGGAACAGCGATTAGCTTGGGAAGGATATGACCAAGTTCACAAGTGTTTGTCACCAACGTTGTTGTTATGCAGCTCATCTGGACTATTGTACCAATGTCTGTTACTATGCATGTACTTGTTTGTCTCCGAAAGTTTGAAATATTCTAGGAAAAAATTATGAGTGTGGATCACATCGGCGACTAAAGCATACCCCTTGTTATCTGAAATCCCTGGGGTAAAGTTCCTCCAGGCTAAACACTCTGCATACAGTGAATCTGGGATGGGCCTGGTATTTATGAACCCAGGATAGCTCTTCTGTGACGAGGTGGGGCAGACCAGTCCTGTGTAGTAGGAATGGTATAAATATTACTGAAATAATGATTTGTTTGTTTGTGTCGGGCTTAATGCTGCTTTTACCATTATCTTGGTCATATCATAGAAGTGTCTCCCTATAGCAGCCCAGACCCAATGTGGGCATAGTTATAGTGCTGCCTCACTGGAACATCTTGCTGAAGACACCAGATGTGATGCCTCACCTAATCACAGTATATTACACTGACACACTGCCAACTAGTAATTGACCTATTTATCTTATGCTGAGCACCAAGTTAGGTCGTACCAAAATGGCCTGTCTTCAAGTCATAGGTGTGATTCTATTCAGGATTGAAATAATGTTGGAAATCCAAAAGTGTACCTGTTTATTTATTTATTTGATTAGTGTTTTAAGCCCTATTCAAGAATATTTCACTTACACGTCATTATGGAAAATGTAAATATGCAAAGGTGCAAACAGTGAAGAGCCCAGTGCTAACAGCATGTTTACAACACACTTTCTGTTATTTCTTTTTCAGGCCGCAGAAAATGGCCATTCCCCTGTCATCAGCCACCTGATTTCCAGTTATTCTCACCTGGTTAGTTGTGAGGACAACCAGGGAAAAACACCAAAAGACTATGTCACTGAAAGATTTCCAAACCTGTTGCATCTTTTTGACGCCATTAAGCACAAAAGGTGACACTTATCTGAGTACAAGTGTTTTTGCTTTTAATGACATTTCAGCGTTTAATATCGCAAACTGTATTTTATAAATTGTTTGGGTAATTTTTTGGAAAGTGAAGTAGTTAATTAGTTATAGTAAGTGCACAACCCTACCAAACAGAGCAGACTATGAGATTTAGTGGTAATTGTTAATGTAACAAGATTGGTTTTATTTTTGTGTCTTTCAGTGCCAAATGCTTGATAAATGTTTCCCCCATAATATATGTTGAAATGTCACAAAATATTAGCAGTAATGATGGCCTGTGTACCAAATAGTTGATAATAATTCCCACTTCATGCATGTGCTACTTGTATGTACGTGTTTTAGTAACCATATCACCAGTAAATGTAAGTTTATATCAAAAGATATGGTCAAAGTAGTGATAAGATAACATCAGTTGTCACAGGGGTTAAAGCCTCTCACCAATGCGCTTGCTGTGAGTTCAAGTCTGGCCTAGGCTGACTTTCTGTCTAACCATTTCCCCTGCGCCTTACCCGGTTTCCTCCCTCCACAATGCTGGTGGCTGTCATAGAAGTGAAATATTCTTGAGTACCATGTTAAACCTCAGTTAAATAAATGAACAAATCTTGTTGAATCTCCATGTACCATGCAGTTGGGATCTTTAGTAGAGAGGTTAGCGTGCTGTTGCAGCACAGTGATCAATGTGGTTCCTGTGAGTTCATGTCTGCTGTCTTCCCTTCCAAGAACCTGTTTTGCGAAGCAGTCGCAAATTGTGCCTGATGTAACGTCCATGACAAAGAGATATGTCGCCATGGTAAATGCGCCTGACGTAGTTTTGTGATACAGGCCCCAGCTGTATGTGGGAAGATCTGTTGGTAAGCTGCTGATGAAGGGTTTCCTCCAGTCCCGGCCGTGTTTCCTGGCTGGCTGCTGTAAGTGAAATATCCTTGAGTACAGGGCAAAAAACTTATGGAGTACATAGATAAATAAAGGTATGTGATCTGACTTGATATTGTGTATATATTGTATATCTCATTTAAACCTGGTTTTAAATGAGAAAAAATTTGTGTTGCGTTTTGTTTAATCATAGTCAGTCACTACAAATGTAATACATGCACATCAGATGTTTCAACACATTCATCAATCATGTTGTCAGCTATTTGACTATGATAATACATTTACAGTTATTCTCTCATGTCTTTTATATGCGCTGCGTATTTATGGACAGTGTGTTGTTGTTCGCTTTACATACCTGTTTTCCTGGAATGGATATTCACGAATATGACGGGCATTTAAACTAGACTAGTCCACTATTCTAAGATAATATTGTACATTTATATGTATTTGCTAGTAACTACAGAGGCTAGGCATCAGTTACAACTTTACCTGTTTTGTGTACCGTACGTGTGTGTAACATGAGAATACATTGTGGAACGTTTGTTACGTGTGTGACGGCCAGTATTGTATCCCGAAGGATGCCAGTTAACCAGATCTTCCAGATATACATTTGTGTGTTATATTTCATTTATGGAAATTTTAGGCTTTATAATAAATGATATCTTTTATAATCATTATTTATTAGCAGATAAACAAAATTGTTTGTTCCTACTCACATAGTCCGTTGTATGCTTTCTCGGTAGGTGTGTAAATTGTAGATTTATCTGGTCAATGCTATTTTCAATTCTTCTATTCAGACACGTTCAATTCCGTTTGCGACATTTTACCACTGTGTTCACGTGTAGCCAGAACGATTTTGAGATATAAAGCTGATACTTAAAATGACCATAGATACCGCAGCTGTTATGAACATGTAAAACAGGTTCATTATTTTGTTGTATTACTTTTCTGTTTGGCGTCGCTCACTGCGATGGCCGAGTGGTTATGATGTCAAAAGTCCAAGCAGACACTGCAGTATTGTGGTGCGTCGTGCATGATTTCACCAAAATCAGAAAATTGACCTAGATTGTTAATAGGCCTCCTCTTCTGCAAGTGGTGCGCAACGTTGTTGCTCAGATGTTTTCCCTGGAAAGGACTCTCTGCGTCTTCAAAACAGGGTTAAAACATAAGGAATGACATGGTCTTAATTGCTTTCAACCTTTGGGGTTTTCCTGTATAATTTTTCCTCTTCATTACCCTGTTCCACAACGCAATCATGGGCTAAGTTGATTTCAACTACCATGGCCGCCCCATCCCTTAACATGGGTTGTCATGGTAGTTATAATCAACTTAGTCTTCGACTGCTTTGTGGAACAGGGGCTTATATTTCCGCAACTGCATTTCCGGGCTTCCATACTCTTCGCAGAAGCGGAACTATCCTCATTAATTATAGCGTCAGAAAGCCAGATCCTGGGTCCCGTTTTACATACTGTAGACATACGTCGCCATGGTAATTACGTTTGACGAAACTTTGCACCTTCATAGTAAAACGAGCCTCGGGTGTCGAGTGGCGAATGAGGTGTGCATGCACAGAAAGTGAACCAATTCGTCCATCTTCGGGTACTTACGTCGAGAATGACCTAATCTAGACCAGCCGCATCAAAGTCTCGACGTGGGAGTAGATTTACCTCTAAGTGTAGATTGAGGGTCACATGTGGTGAACAAATAGAAGCACGTGGTGATTCATGGCTATTTTACAACAAATGTAACGGATGTAAATCACTCTCTGCTAATCAACTGGCAGCTCTTGAACTAACCTACATGACCTTCCCCTGACGTCTGGAAGTGAAGAATAAAGACCGGTTTCTGACCGGTTAATTTTACCGTTACACTCTGTAGAAAATTTTCTCTAAAGAAATTTTCGATGACACCAAACGTTTAACGACATCTTAGTCCTTCATATGGACCATTACAATAACAAAATTGTGCGCAAAGACCCCGTGGTTTTAGATGAACAGCGTCATACAGAGGTGCGAAACCAACGGATTTGACACCGTTTCTTCCTAGAAATGTGATTTTTTTCAGGAAGCCCTCATATCTTATTTAACCTTACGGCAGCCGCTCAAGAGACGGAATTCTGTGGTGGGTGAATTATATATATGGACTTGCACGAAATATGTCCCCACAGGCACCAGTGGCTCCAAATTCAGGTCGCACTGCTCTTACTGGATTTCAGATTTATTCTGTGAAGGGCACCTTGTGTCTGTCAACAAGGTGACCTCTTCCAGAGCCTAATTCCATTCTGTACAGAAAAGAACTCTTGTTATACTAGGAGTTAGAGGATGAGTTGCAACCATATGCACGAATGTCCGACCCATTAACACGCACGCTGCACTTGTAAATTTTAAATTTTCATACTATACAACCTCTGAAGGAAATGTATGTGCGAGCCGGTATTGCGTAAATCGCAGTAAGTCATGAAACAACGACAACACAGATGTATGAGAGCAGTGTCTCTGACAACGACAATATTCCTGTGCTGTTCGAACAATACGGTGACAATATGTATGTAGACTAGCACGCCAGAATGTCCTTGTCCGGACGTGTTTGTCCGTCCTTGAACTGACATGTATGTCCTTCCTTGTACTGCCGTGTACTGCCGTGTATGTCCTTCCTTGTACTGCCGTGTATGTCTTTCCTTGTATTGACGTGTAGGTCCGTCCTTGTGATTTCTGAAAATATCTTCTCCTTGTGGTTATACTGCACCCAATCTCACTAAAATCAGATCATGTGGCCGTCATTTTGGTGGTCTAACACATATCGAATGACGTCACAAGTCGACTAAACGTCACAATAAATGTACAAAGTGGTTGCGAAGCGCTTCGTTGATAGCAACGTTGGCATTTATGACGTCTACGCTGACTACGTGTCACAAGTTCCCACAGACACAGGCTGATGCTTCTTCATAGGTGTACCACTGGCACCAGATGGGAAAGAGGTTATAGTCTGGATATCTGGTACTGTAGTCAATAGGCCAATACAAGGAAATAAGAACTATAAGATACCGTGTGGTGGTCGCATCTTGTAGAATATGTGGGTTAGGTATGTTTCTACACGTGTCTTGTATCTGTGGCCGAGGTGTTTAGCGGGCTAGCGGTGTGCAATGACCCAGGAGCCATTCACCAATGCGGTCGTTGTGAGCTGGTCCAACTCATGCTGTCTTCCTCTCTGGCCGTACGTGGGAAGATCTGTCAGGGAAACTTTCTCCGGGATCTGCCTGCGGTTTCCTCCCACCGTAATGCTCACCGCCATGGTTTAAGTTAAATATTCTTATGTACAGAGAAAAATAAATAAATAAATAAATAAATAAATATACACATATGAAGGTACGACAATGTGAAATTGTTCGTTAAAGAGTCGTTAATACTGGTGTGGGCTTTTTTTCTTAAACCAATGATAGATTTCATATCTCTTGATGACTGTGAATTAGGTTCCTCCCTTGCCGGGTGGTTATCGCACATGTTATTGCATCAGGAGCCTCTCGTCAATATGATCGCTGTGAATTGAGGTTTAGGTCCTGCGCGCTGGCTTCCTCTCCGGTCCTACGTGTGAAGGTCACCAAACGTTTTACGGTCCTTCATATCGACCGTTAGCATAACCAAATTACCCACCAAGAACCTGCGGTTAAGAGAACTTTGTCATGCTTAAAGATGCGAAACCAGCGAAGCTTCTGTTTTCTAAAACTATTTTTTCTTGGGTTCTTTCTTCGTACCGTGCGTCGGACGCGTAAATCACTCTCTCATGTGCAGGCTATAATGATGTGTCGGGTCAGGTCAGCACTTGAATTAGCCGTATAGCTTGACCTTCCGCTGATGCCTGAAAGTGATGACTGAGGAACGGTTTTGGCCGGTTAGTCTGTGGGAAATTTCCCGAAGGAACATTGTCGAAGACACCAAACGTTTAACGACCTCTGGGTGCCTCATATCGACCCTTACAATAATCAAATTTCCCGCCAAGGCGCCGTTGTGAGGGGAACCTCGTCATATAGAGGTACGAAACCAGTGGATTTTATCTCATCTCCCAGGTAAAATCTTACACCCAGTAAAGAGCATGTGCTACACTTTTAACAACCATTTCCTATACACAGGCAAATTTCATGCAAAATCCAAATTTAATTTACTGACCGTTGAATTCCATCTCTTGGGCTGCTATGACGTTAAATAAGATATGAGGGTCTGCCGAATAAAATCATATTTCTGGGAAGAGACGAGGTCAAAGTCTCCAGTTTTGCACCCCTGTATTACGCGGTTCTTCTAACCACGGGTCGGGCAATTAGCTTATTGTAAAGGTCGATATGAAAGTCTCAGAGGTCGTTAAACGTTTGGTGTCATTCACGAGTTCCTTGGAGAAAATCTTCTGCACAGATTAACCAGTCAGAAACCGTTCCTCAGTCTTCATGGACGGAGTGTCCAGAGCCTCTGGGTCCCCGCTTCATATAAGTTTGTCTCATACAGTTTAACCCGCGGGGCAATGTGTTGAGTGTGATCGCCACGTTGAATATATGAACAGCTGCAATGAAAGCACACCTGAGATATATATATATTTGATTATCGACACCATATACGCTAAATGGTACACGATTTTGAAACTGATTTTATTCATCCGACTAGAACATTCAATGCGTCCTTTCGCCATCACTGAAAACAGTTGACTGTTTCTTTGAATCCGTCCTGATTTTTATATTTTATATTCTTTCTTACTTCTTTGGTGGTTTGTGTTATTTGTCGTTTTTGGAAACTGGTCTTGTGATCATCGACCCGGAACGTCCATTTTAGTTCACGGATGGTATACGAATGTCGGTTTCGATGCCTGAGTTGACATACAAGCGTCAAGGGAAGCGAGCAGTTCAAGCTCTGCTTATAGACACGATGTATACCAGTAACCTATATATGGTAGAGAGATTTACGTTTTTGATATGTGGGATGAAGTATCAGCAAGCCAATATATACATAAACTTTTCAAGAGCCAACAAACGTTTCTGATACCACATACAACTAATTATCTTAGGAAGAACGTTAGTGTCATATACAAATTGGTTACATGATCCTCAATACAACAACTTTCATGTTTCTTCACTCCAGCTTTGTTTTAATTTGAGCTCATATTTACTTGTATTATAAAGAGACAAGATAGCAAGGACATACATAGATACTAGCTATTCAAAAGCACGGTAGACTAACTTGCGAGATGTCTTTTTAATACTAATCACGACATTATTATTTCAGAAGGAAAATTTAGTAAGAAAGGAACCCAACTCTAGTTGTTTGGTTTTCTTTCGCTCTGTATTAATGCTTCCAGTGTAGTCTGGTGTAAATGATACCTACGGTAGATCAGGCTGGTGTGTAAAAGTAAGGCCTTTGCATTCTCATCACTGTATCCGGCTAACTTATACAACAGTTCACAACGATAAAGAGGTATATGAAGTTTATGATCGCCTTAAATAGACTCGAGTGGTCACATTTAGATAGTAGGTACAACAAAAAAGTGAGTACTATGAACAAGCGTGTAGAATGGATGCAACATGGCTGTTACAGGTGTGTAGAATGCATAACGTCAGGATGGCAGGCTTGCTTGACCCTTTGTGTATGTTTTGAAACTACACGGCTTCTACACGCGTGTAGGGACTGTTACCCTCGTGTAGTAGTCGAAGTGTTTTTTATTTCTTCTACGGTTTGTTTTTATTGTGACAAAAACTGTGCACTCAGAATGGAAGAAGAGTAGTTATTACGGCACCCTATCTACGCAATTGTGACCGACTTTGTCTAAATCCGGATTCAGGCCTACGTTGAATATGGCCGAATTCAGACTTGAATTGAATGGTCATCTTCCTCCAAAAGTGGGCTCGGTTTTGTGGGCTTATTTTCAAATATAAATTATGGAGAGGAAAAAATGGCCAAATCACATTAGCAGTATTAATTTTGAACTTAATTTTGTTATTATTTTGACAAATAATTTGTGACATAATGTCGTTATTATTCAAGATAGCTGCACTCATAGAGCCTTCGTTCGAAGTTACGTTGTCGTGCGCCAAACATTCTCTACAAATGACAAACATAGATTTCCGAGAAAAGGTGGTCGAAACATTGTTCAATGCATATCAAGGCAGAGACATGATTACCGTTTTGCCAACAGGACACGGGGAAAAATGAGATATTTCAGTCGTTATCCCAAGACTTTTTATCTCTCTTCGAGGCGCCTGTCTGATTCTCGACATACGGGAGCCAGGAATATGACACAGCTAAATGGCGAGACAATACACTACAGGTCAAAGTTCCGACAAAGGAGTAGATTTGTATCTGACTTTAAATTGCCTATCTACGGCCGTATACATACAAAATGGCTGCCCGCCGTCCGTAATCTGTCGTACTACCAACTTCATCCAGCTCGATGAGAAAACAAAGAATTATGTTGCCCTAACAAGGCAAGTTTTTACCAGTGCTAAAAAACAGTGAAGCAGTACATGTGTGTATTTTTCCCTGCATTTGCTGAACTATCGCGGTGAAGAACTAATGTATGAAATCATGTTTCTAGGAATTAAGAGGCGGGGTCAACTTCGCTGGTTTCGCATCTTTACATAACGCAGTTCCTTTCACCACTGCGTCTTGGCAGGTAATTTGGTTGTCGTAATTGGCGACATGAAGGACTCAGAAGTGGTTAACCGTTTAGTGTCATCGACAGGTGCCTTGGGGAAAAACGTTTTACAAACTAACCGGTGTCTTCACTTCCAAGCATCTAGAGAAGACAACATAGTGCGGCCAATTTAATAGCTGCCCGGATATGACAAGCATCATGCCACACGCCTAAAGGCATGGAATAATGGGTGAAATCTTTACCCTCTTGGCGCTCTGGAAGAAGAAACCAATTTACAAATATTTTTTAAAAAAGTAGTGGAAAAGTCAGTAAATCTTACACTAACGTCGGTTACTATTAGTTAAATTGAAAGTCAGCGCATGTTCTAAGTAGTTTGCCGAAAAGGTTGGACAATATTATATATATTATCAAATTCTTTTCTTTTTCTTTTTTCGTAACAACTACTACGACAGCGGAAATTGACATTTGGCCCTGCCCCGTAGGCTAGCTTGAAGCGCCGCCGTTCTGTCTGGGCTGCGACGTAATTCTTCCAGGCGCAGAACACTCCTGTCACCTGAGACTGTAGTAAGCTGCTAAAGTTGTGGTTGAAACTTACGTATATATGTAAATTTATAACATGATATGATCTAGAAACCTACTCATGCCACAAAACAAAGGTGTGGAAACACTTTGCAGTGTTGTCCACACATGTGCTTGATATAATTAAAACATATAACATGAAAACAGTGTGCTGTCCCTACATTTTACAGGTTACATTGACAGGCAACTCAGAACATTTACGTCAAATCTAATAAACAACTGATTTCTCCTAGCCCTCTGATTGGTCGATCTCTCACAAACGTAAAGGCATGGATCTCCAGTCGACAACCAAATACTCCAAACTTCAAAAGAAGATAATACAGCAGTGAACTCATACAATTTGAAACATTTTCTTACATTCAAGAGAGGATTTTATGATCTTTCTAATAAACAGTGCCTCAGTAATGTGTTGTCTTTCACTTTAATAAATTGAGGAAGGACACTGGTCAAATACAGTTTGGTTACACGATTCGTTCACCATTGCAACTTTTAAAGTTTTGGATATGTTTATCATATGTTACAAACACGGGCCAGCAGAGACTTCCACACAAACTATAGATTTTAAAGCAACTAAAACTGTACACACTGTACAGCAACATATTCTAACATCCAGAGGCAAAAAACACATATACATGTATATTTAAACAGTAAACCATAGGTCTAGTTCCTCTGAGACAAATTTAGACAGATACACTAAGCCAACATGAAAGGTGTATATTACATCAGCTCTTTCAGAAGGGATCCTTTGGGAGATTATTCTATACAGCTCTAATTTGGTGAAAATGATTTTACAGGAAAGGCTTAACCAAAGTAGACCACTGAAGAGGTTTGCATCGTCATGCACATATCTATATGCGGATCTCAGCGGATTTTCGTTGTACTGGCCTGCGGTACTACACTTCTAAGCGAGACATATTTTTTCCCATCCGGTTCTAGTAATATGAACAAGCGTCAGCCTGTGTCTGTATAGTGCAAGCTGCCACACGCATTCAGTATGGGTGCTATAAATACATAAGTTGTCCTGAACAATGCGTTGAGTGACATGGACAGATCCACCGCATGCGATATCCCACCAACCCCTCTCGTGACAACGTTACCTTTCATTTCATTGGCGGTGAAAGCAATTGTGACGTCATGACGTCACAGAAAGATTTAACATTTGCAACTAATGTGTGGGACAGCCGGTTGACTTACTTGCAACAATATTGATTATGATTAGTCAAATGCACGTTCTTGATTGACAGTTCGGAAAGGTGATTTGTATTCAGAAGAAGAACCAACACGTATGAGGCTGTTCGATTTTGGCTGGCATTGACGTAACTTTATGTTGTGTCGCTCTATGACGCGGGTCTCAGTTGTAATGTCACAGTGGACAGAACCGGTATTTTGATACAAAGTTGCATCAACAAGGGTAAAAAAAGACTTCTAGCTATTGTTGCCATTTTTTGTTAGCCAACGTAAGGCTCTGCGCATGTCTCAGAGCTCATCTCGAAAGGGTCATTGATTGTGACGTCAGATCTGCTCGTGGCGTAATTCTTAATGTTGGGTACCACCAAACTGACGTCACAGAAAGGTTGCTAGGATCTGCAGGAAAAGCACCGTTTGTTTATGTCTAACCATTTGGGTTCCGAGAGAAGGCGTTTTCGCAGGGAAAGACAAGGACAAAGATACAAACTCCACAAAGGCTCGAGTATAAGGGAAGCCATAATGACATGCTACATTGTAGGGCGACCAGATCGCTCAAACAGGATCAATCTTGTAGCTATTAACTTCGAGAAAACGTTTATCTGAGCATCACAACACTGCCATTATAAACTGCTTCCGAGGGTCAGTGAGGTGGAATCTGTACACAATACCTGGTCGTATGCACATTTATTGGTCCATGGTCTTTAGCACTATTGTGACATTTACAGGTAGGATCTATGTTCCCGCGCGGATCAAGACACACATGTAAGTTTAATATCTTCCCCAGAGGTCTAATGTAATATAATAAGTCTTTGGTCAGAATGGAATCACATGTGGCAGCTGACGTCGGGTAGACTTCACAAGGATTCACAGTGTCCTTTAATCAAAAACTCAAATCAATTATCAGAGCAGAGCGACATTTTGAGTCTCCGTCGCCAATACAGAAGCAAATTTCATGCAAATTCACATATACTTCACCAACCCCTGAATTTCGTCTCTTGGGCAGCTGCTAAAATACGTCAAATACGGTATGGCCTGTTCTGCATGTAATTACGATGAAAGGATTCAAATGTCAAACCAGTGATACAGCCCTAGTTTTTTGAAAAAAAAAATAAAAATAAACGTGTATGAACCCGGTATTGAGTAAAGAGTCAGTCACATATCTTCATGGCACTTTGCATAGTTTACTCGGGGTATTATAACTCCAATTTCCTCCACCCATGTGAAAATATTCCAGGGTACACTCTCGGTTCTCTTATTCAAGAGTAAGCGAAATACCATAGAATACGTTTTAAAACACCTACATTATACTTATTATTTACCAGATAAATAAAAAAGTAAATAAATATATAAATAAATAAGTAATTATGTCATCTTATAATGGTGATTATTATTAACGCTGTATGATGTCGCTTTGTTTACTGGGGCTTTGGTTGTTTATACACGCTATCTGTGTTTAAATTATATCTGTCGTTCTCAAGGACATGGATAAGAGTAAAGGCATTGTGATTACGGCCAGAAGACTGAGTCGTCCCACCGGAAATCCCCAAAAATAATCAGAGGCATTATAACGGTCAGAGTAATTAATATATGTAAGAAGAGGATAATCTCAGGCGCATGCAATCTGGTTAGCTAGGCGCGAATCTAGTGTGTGTTTGAAGACAGACAACTGATTTACAAATCATATCTCTACGAAATGAAACACAATATGAATTTTGAAAAGTGCATATGCATGAAAAATAATGGCAGTTCAGAAAATGTAAACCAAAAAATGCACACTATTATATGCACATCACTGGGAAACAGACATCGTTTACAAGACACAAAATGTAACGTGATATGATAAAATGACCAAGCCTGATATCACTGAAACATGCTTTAATAAATATTAAAATAAATATAATTGGACATTGTATCAAACAATGAAATTGATCGATTCTTTCTTACAGTGCCTTCAACTCTAATAATAAACTGAAATCCAACTGATCCAATTAGTAAAGCATAAATCAAATTTGTATAAAACAGCGATGCTCTTAATTTTAACCATTGAAGGATGAGACATTTCTACCACCCGAGAAGGCATCTGTTTCCGCTGTGACGTCACCCGTTCCTAGATCACCATTTTGCCACGTGCCAAGTAGTGTTATCCTCCTGATCACGAGATAGTTCGGATATACTTTAAAGCCGTTTTCAACGAGAAAGTGGTGGTAGAATACGTTTGAGGTTATTCCCCAAGGCCTCAACTAGGAAGCCACATGGGATGGCCTTCGGTTGTAATAATAACGGGGTTCGTACTTCGCACGACAAAGGAGTGCCTCGCCTCTAATACTGAAAAAAGTTAGGTACGGATGACGTGACATCGTGTTTCCGGTCTCTCTAACACGGCGTATCCCATGGCCTAGTAAGAATTCTAGATTAAACGGTGATTTAATGAGTTACCAGGCACGTATTATTACAGATTAACCAATTAGGCCTGTATGGACTTCTCTTCTGAAATAACTTTAGTCATAGTTTTTGTTATCTTTACTTTTAACATCGCTAATCTTGGTACTATCTGGCTTGGCGAGAGGAATAGGCCAAGTATTGGTATTGGCCCAGTGTCAGTATAATCGGACTGGGTATGTCCTCGTGTCTGAAGTCGTCGGCATGATGTTTCAGTGAGACAGCGCTAAAAGGATGTCAGCATTTTTGCCAGCCAGCTACAAGGAGACACCCTCGGGACATGACCAAAATCGTGTTGAAAGCGACGTTAAACCATAAACAAAGAAGCAAACAAAACCTAGATGTTATGAATGAGGAAGCGACGGTCGTGGAACTTATGCTGTAAAATGACGTGTTTGTAACACATTAATAAGATTAACAAGGTTTCAGAGCAATCAAGTTTGTAGACTGAAACAAAAATCGATCAGTGTCATGACAGACTTATCGGCCGGTCTGTCACCGGCTAAGTTTTACAAGGTTAGTTCCATCACATAGCCATGTATAGGCCACATGTTCGTGCTCCTCGGAATATAGATCAGCGAGGTGTAAACTGGCCTGGTAGTGTTATTGCAGCTCGATTCCCGGTGATGACATCAGGGACGGACAGATCAGCTGAGCACAGGATTATGTCTGTATTTTCCTAGAAACAAGAGCTAATACATTTCCCGATCCGCGTGCGGGATTTCGTGTGTAGCGGGATACCCCTGCTGTCCGGGATACGGATAGACTGACGTGATACAAGCTTTCAATGAAATGAGGTTTTGGCGAGTACCTTGTTCAATTACGACGAATGTATTTACAATCTGTAATTGAACAGTTCCTTGTCAGCCCATGGCAGATCCGATCCCCCGGCTGACAGCGCCACACATAAACACAAAGATACAGTCCTTGACGAACCCAACAGTGCATTTGCCAACACCGTTGGTCTCCTTACACGTCGTTTCATTGCAGGTACAGTGAACAAGACAGTTTTAGATGAATATAGCCACTATACGTGTGGACATATTTTACATGATCATTCGACTGTGGTGTGGAGAACTAAATACAGCAGAATGATGCTTGACCATAGGGGTTCAATGCACGAGCGAACCTACATACAATACAACTGTATGTACAAATAGTAAAGTGCCACACAACAGGCTCTGTGTACTATATAGAGTGAGACAACATTAATCATTTTGTCGCAGTAGACAAATTGCAGGGAAAAGTGCTTTTGCAAGAATTACCAAGTAGGCTAGTTCTCAGTAGATTTCCACGTTGTGCGTATTCTCTGATCAAACGTGAAACAAGTTAACGGCAGCTGGAAATGTATCGTGGGCTCTCAGATGAAACGGGTACGTTACCAGAGGAGTTTGATAGCATGAGCCATCCTCATGTCGTGATAGCCATATTATCATGCTCCGGCAAAGGGGAGTTCCCCAGGGGCTTTGCCTATCTCGTATCGAACAGTGGATTTAATTTAGCTGGTTTAGTGTTTTCCACGATGGCCTTCGCGTCACACGACATGATTAAACTCAGAGAATTTCCCAATAAAACTCTCATCACGAAATGGGAGGAAATGCGTATGATGTATAATTCCCATATAGACATTCCAATTATGTCATTGCCAATTATATTTTGCCTTCGCTTTTAGTGAGTTTTTTTTTTCAACAACTCGTAGTATCGTTTTCAGTGAACTGTAAATAACTGCATCTCAGTGTGGAAAACACATTCACAGTTAGGCGGCCTACGTCTGTGGCTTTGTAGAATGTGTATAATCATTAACTGGACCGAAGTATCTCTGGACAGGAAATCTCAAGGTCATACCTCTGACAGCTCGACCATTGCCAAATCCCCAAAGATGACTGCACGAGCTCTCTGTTAAATTGGTATTTTATGCCGTAATCGAGAATATTTCTCTTCTCTGATGTCGACTAGTCGACTGTATAGCGAAGATAAATCCCGGCCTACCGGACAACCTCATTCCCCTGACTTCAGCCCGCATCCATGTTTTAGGGGAATATCCGTTATGTATATGTTTTATGACAAATAAGGTATCGTAGATCAAGAGCAATGTGTTCATGAATAAGCTTTCAAGGTTTTACAATCATTTTGCTCAGCCCTGAAATTGGCCATGAGAGTAAAAATATATCTTGAACAGAACGCATGTATAGGAAGCGATGCCATGCCTATAATTTTCAGCTCATGTTCTGTCGTTCGCATTCTGTAGAGAGAGAGATGAAGAATCGTGTCACGCTTGCCGCTCCGTATATTTGGTAATGTTGCTTCAAATCATATGCTTTTTCAGCAGACATCGGCCTTGGATTCGAAGGTTTGCTTTGGAGATCTGTGTAGATAAGAGGTTCAATGGTGTCCACAGCCTTTTTCCACTCAGTGCTCTCTGTTTTATAAGCCAAACGTTTGACAAGACTTTACACATGAACATTGTCATTCCAAGCCATGGTGGAAATGTTAACCATCGTCACACACTGTCAGCCGTCTGCTATGAAGAGTGCTATGGAAAAATTCCCCTTAGACTTGACACAAGTAGTGCTGTGACAGATGACCAGATTACAAATTTAAGCGCGGGGGCAGGACTGTAAAGATTTCCCAGTCGGCAACTCAACAAATCACTGACGCTTCCATCCCACGTCTAATATTCTCTAGTTAGTGGTTAAAGCGCAGTATGTCGGATTTCTATACCGAGTTTAACTGTACCAGCAACTTTACAAATGATAGCTTTGCTTGTCACTCAGTCCATACAGTCATTGTCTGTCAGGTGAGACCGGGCGTCAAATCTGACGTCTTTTGGGTATGCCGTTTCACTTCGTCAATACGAAGAATAAATATGCCCTTGACGGGGTTATACGTCTTTAAGGTCTAGACATAAACTTGTCTACGTGGCATTAAACCTGTACATTTAAGAAAAGGACCCCTTGCAACTAAATGGAAAATCGTTTCCCCGTCAATCATGCCGATTGCCAACCTGGTCACGGGAACAAATCAGAATGACAAGGACTCCCCCGGCATGCGACTGGCGCTGTTATATAACGGGTCTTTCCGTGCAATAGGCCAGCAATGAAGACGTATTCGTTACTAACAATGGGCATCTATCGTGTCTTTCTTACACAATTAGTTGTCCACTAATAGCTCTTCCGGTCAAATCTAAAAGAAGTTGGATTTGAAATAAGTATTGTCTTACGAATGATATCGTGAATATATTACTGAGACTTTGTCGGACATTTATTAAGGTTCGTTGAAAAACACCTGTAGGTGCCTTTACCCACAATGAAAACTGTTGGTTATGCTGACACTAAACACAAGGCGAGTTGAAACGGACTAATAACTTGCATATTTTTGGCTGCATTGAGTTTTCATTGGATATATATACCATATATTATCCTTCAAAATTTACCATAGTTACAGACATATCTAATATGGAGTTTTGCAAAATGCTTGGGTTAATCATTTTCTCAGTATCTCATATTACCAAAAAGTTTAAGCAGAGACAGGAATAATATTCCTGCACTATGAGGAACAACAATTTGCAAGCTAGGAAATATTGTGGTGAATATGCAGTTCCAATATTTTTATTTTGATGGGAATTCTCTCAGCAAAACCCCCTAAGATAGCAAATGCTGCCATTGACCTTGCTTTTGCTTTCTGTTTAAATAAAAATTATGAATCACGCCACTCCAAGTTTTCACATATATATTGCATAGTAATTGTACTTCAGATTCAAGTAGATGTTCTCTCTTTTTCTACACGAAAAATATTACACCTCACTTGCAAGCGGTCCTTTCTTGAAAACTATGTTAATCCCGAATAGGCCAAACCACATGAAGCAGATTTCCTGTATGTTCTGTCCTTAAAACTTACCACTGAACTGTCTTACTTAAACAGAAACTTCGTTCCCTTCCTCTTATGGTTATAGAAAAGAAGGTCTATGTTTAAACTTAGTCTTGTTATGGGACTCAACATGATAGTGTACTTTTTATACACTGCACCTCTTCTAATAGTTAAAGGACAATAGTCCATATTTTAAAGAGCACGACATCATAATCCAATCTGAATATAATCAGGGGCCTCCGTGGCTCAGTCGGTTGGCGCTCTAGCGCAGCGCAATGACCTAGAAGCCTCCCAGCGATGCGGTCGCTGTGAGTTCAAGTTCAGCTCATGCTGACTTCCACTGCGGCCGTACGTGGGAAGGTCTGCCAGCAGCCTGCGGATTGTCGTGGGTTTCCCCCGGGCTCTGCTCGGTTTCCTCCCACCATAATGTTGACCGCCGTCGTTTAAGTGAAATATTCTTGATTACAGCGTAAAACATGAATCAAATAAATAAATAAATCTCAATATAATCGGAAGGTTTTAAAACGTTAAGTTAATTTAGGAAGTTAGACCGCGCAGGGCGGTCTTAATATAACGTTTAAACCTATGCATCGCACTCGAGTTAGTCAGTGACTTGTCAAAGGACTGTTGTTTTCCTCTGGCACTGCGGATTCCTACGCTCGAGAACACTGACCCTCCCAATTCCACATCAAACCATTGCTCCATGACCTCATCCGTCATCTACGATATCGTTTGATGGTTGATAGATCTTTCCCCATCTCCCCCATTAAGCCACACATTGCTCCATGGCTGATTCTCAGTAAACTGTACAATATGCTCTGATCGATTAACGGACCTCATAAGATCATTGCTCCGGACCGATTCTGTGTTACGTAATAAAAAGCCGAGAGAACAGTTGGACTACAGCGAAATGACCACTGAATGCGGTTCACACCCAGTGAAAATATGAAAAGCGGGTAATGTAAATGACCACTGAATGCTGTTCACACCCAGTGAAAATATGAAAAGCAGTTAATGTATCATATGACACGTTGGCCAGAATTGATATATTGCGACATTTCATGTGCAGACCGTTGTGACATTTGTGGTTTCTGCTGAGTTTGGGTTTCACAATTTCCTTTTCCAAGGCCGGGTTTGAGCCCGCATCTCATGTGCCCTAGTGTTTAAAAAGCTACTGTCAAGACGTTTTGGGTATTCGGCCACACCCATATTTTAGCTCGAACTAACCTGACGCCTTGGAGCATTTTAGTCCGACTAGGTATGTGTTTGTAAACCATATATCGTCGAAGATTATTGAGACTATCGATTTACAGGCTGGCCGATTCCACTGTCTATTAACGACGGCAACCGTTTCCGTTAACAGCGGCTCAGTTATACAAGGTCAGTTCCATCATATAGCCGTGAATAAGTCACACGACTGAGTTCTTCGGACGTCCCCGAAGGCTGGTTGAATACAGATTTGCGACGTGTAAACTGGCCTGGGAGTTTCAGCGCAGCTCGAGTCCCGAAGATGACATCAGGGACGGGCAAACCAGCTGGGCACAGGATGATTTATGTACTTCACTGGAAACAGGGGCTAATAGATTCCCTTTAAATCGTCTGCCAGATCCCCCGTGCGAGATTTGGTGTGTAGCGGGATATCCCTACTGTCCGGGGTACAGATAAACTGACCTGACATAAGCTTTCAATGAAATGAGGTTTTGGCGAGTTCCTTGTTCAATTATAGCCAGTCTCTTTACAATCTGTAATTGGTCGGTTCCTTGTCAGCCCATGGCAGATCCGGTCCGCCGGAGTAACAGCACCACACAAAAACTACAGATACAGTTCGTGACGATTCCAATAGTGCATTTGTCAGTACTGTTGGTTTCCTTACAGCGTTAGGCCTCAGGCATAGTAATCAAGACAGTTTTAGATGAGCAATATAGTCACTATACGTATGAATATAGTGTACGTGATAATTTCATTGTGGTGCAGGCAGCTAAATATAAGTGAGCTTTATACAGCCTTATATGTTAATCAAACATATGTCCGTTTGTTGCGACACATAAACACTGACGGTATCTGGGTAGTGTTTCTCACAGGTCGTCCAACATGGCGCCATTAAAAGCGACATCTATACTAGTCTTGCCATCTATGTGAGCGTTTTATTTGTAAATGGCATGCTGAGGTCGTCATCCAAAGTGATTCCACCGGTGTCATATTTATATTGGCGGTCTCTATATACACCGGTTACAGTTGTGTAATTTCTCTTTTGTCAAAGTCGTTACGTGTACCCTGAAAATCCGCTTATTTCGAGCCACGTGATTTGTCTGATGGTGTAATAACAATGTTTGCTCTGATTGACTATTTCTGAAGGGAGTCGGACCAGTCTGCAACCAGTGTACCTAAACACTTTAGGCCAGGAACTGTTTTTGCCGGGCTAAGCGCCTCGATGGGAGGACACATATAAGGAAAGTAAGAAAACTACGAAATCAGTAGAGAAGAAAAAAGAAGACGCATGGGACCAAGAATAATGGCCAAGGAATTTAGGATCGGAAAATTAAAAAACTTTTATGATCACATGGCTATATCTTGCTTCAAATGAGTGGATGAGGCCTGACATCATACACTTCCCGGGTATACTTGTTACAGGCACAGGTTTCCGGCACGCTGGTTTTTCCTGATCGTCGTCCGGTTTAAGTTACTTATTTATGAATCAAAAGAACTAATCTGTATCACCCAAGAAACAAAAGCATCACTGTTCTTTTTTTCTGATTGTAAAAGTTTCAACAAATCGTCTACTATCTAATATTTCCGCCGTTTCTTTAAATTACTAAACGGCGTAAAACAACAATCAAATAAATAAATAAACAAATAAATTAAATTACTAACTCTCATACACCTGTAACGGTAAATAGGTAAATAGCTAACTAACGCACTGTAAGCGTTTGCCACTGTCGTACAAATGTTTATTTATTTATGTCATTTATTTATTTGTTTGTTTGAATGGTGTTTTACGCCGTACTCAAGAATATATTACTTATACAACAGCCGCCAGCATTATGGTGGGAGGAAACTGGATAGAGCCCGTCGGAAACCCACGACCATCCTCAGGTTGTTGGCAGACCTTCCCACGTACGGCCAGAGAGGAAGTTAGCATGAGCTGGACTTGAACTCGCTGCAAACCCATTTGCGGGATTCTTCTGGATCATTGCGCTGCGCGAGCGTGCTGACCGATTGAGACACGGATGCCCCAATGTTAAAAAAAACCCACTGATTTGAAGTGGCAAAGATATCCACAAAGAAAGCTGTCCTAAACCCATTATTTAAATCAAAACCAAAAATTTCGAAGTGGGCTTTTCTGTCATACGAAATAACTGAAATCCTAGAATTTCTCATCGAAGACTCTCTTCACGAAATGGGGTGAAATGTGGCAAAATTTTACGTATGGCGTATCATTTCTACACAGATAACCTAATTATGTCAAAGCCAGTTATATTTTGCATTATTTCGCATTACGAATGTTGTGATATTGTCTTCAGGGAGAAGAAAATAATTGCATCTCCGTGGTTGAACACATCCACAGATATTCGGAGTCCATATGTTACTTTGTCCTGTGGGTATAATGATTAACTAGAAAGAACCATCCCCACAGACAGGATCTCTTTCAAAACCCTTGTCACATCACCATAGATTATTAAGCTCTGTGTTAAAACTGGTATTTTACTCCTTCATTATGAATATTTCACTCCTGTGGAATCAGTTAGTTTTCTTGTTTACTACGAGGAAACTCCACAGATCCCCCCCCCCCCCCAACGCCACCATCCCCTGATATCATACTATATCCGCCTTAGGGCGATTTCCCATCTATATTTTATATGAAACAAGGTACCATAAACATGTCTACAGAGGTTCATATAGGCGTAATCACTGTGTTCAGGTTTTGGACAGAAAGACAGTTTCACATGACACATTCCTGAAGCCGCACACAACAAACATCGGACCGAGCTTCAGTTATAGCTGAAAATAATGTAAATAATGGCCGTAAGTTTTACGGTAATTTGGACGTAAATGGTTAACGGTGACTCTCGTAATACTACTACAGACGAGGAGTATTCTGATGCATACTGGGATATCTATTTGGGCAGTTGAGTGATGTGATCTTCAGGGTGATAGTTGATTGGCATCAAGGGATATCAATCTTTGAAAACTGGTTTCTCTGAAATTGTGCAAGTTTACTGTTAGAAATCAGGTAACGTGCGGAAAGGCTTTCCAGAGGTTCCAGATAAGAGCAGTGTACTAAACAGTTAGGCTTTATTTCTGGTTGATTTTTAAGTTACTTGGCCATGCTTCTTGTTGCTGTCATACGAGTCAAGTAATTATAAGTACGGTGTAAAATTAAAAATAACACCAGTTTATGCAGTTGATCTTTGTTTATGAACTTCCAATGAGTGTGCCAAAATATTGTTAACAAAATTATATTAAATGATACTAGACATTATGAAAGTCTCTTTATCGTTCATACTAAGATAACCGCTGTTACTAAACTGTTCATAACTCATTTTTTACAAGGAACACCTTCATCAAGGCGATGAAACATATGATTATAGTTGATGGCACTATCCTGATCTCCAATTTGCTCAGTTTTTTGTTTGCTTTCTCAACACTGTTCGGTGTATTCTATGTTCTAAACATTAGAGTAACAGGACAAAGCATGTGGGATTCTTAATTTTATCCAAAGGTAAGGTATTGTATTTCACCTGAATATTTCTGAGACATAGACATTTTTATTGTGGGCACCATGAATTTGTTCTCTAGTTTTATGTGCCAAGGCCTAGTTTTATCCTGGGATAGTCATGGGTCCTGCAGACTCTGTGCAGATCTTTTTCCACAATAGAGTGGAGAAATGATTATGAGTGAAATATTCGCAAATAAGGCGTTTAACACCAAACAGACAAACGTATTATTCAGTTATTTACTCCACAAGAAATGTCAGCTGTTTATTGAAATTGTTAACAGTGTGATAAAATGCACTTAGATGCTGCTGTCATAAAATTTGCTCAACAAGGTGTTAAAATTTTTGCACTGACTGTTATGCCCTTCAAGCTGAGGGTCTGGGATTGCTACAGGAAGACAGCTATCATCCCAGAGTTACAATACACGGGTTAAATCTACACATACTACAATGTTAAGCCGATGCTGCAAGTTTATTCCATGCTGTTTCAGCCTAGATTTGCCTGTTATTTAATTAGGAAGCTGTGCTGGGAACCTGTGGAAGGCCGTGGTTTTTCCTGGGCATTTCTCTGCTTTCCTCCCGCACTATTCATGGGATTGTTGTATTAAGAAAAGTAACCTTAAGTACGGTGTAAAATAAATAAATAGATGCATATAAAGCCAATAATTGTTCTGAAATGTCATTTTTTCTGTTTCAGGTGTTTGCTTGGTCTGAACCGTGATAAGGGATCTAAAAGTGCACCGTACCCATCCTTAGGAGGTGTTAATTCTAAGTACTCCGGCTGATCAACCAACTTGCAAATTTTGACTGGATTGGTTTTTAAGCATTACATATGGCAGTTTCAATAGTCACCCTGAGATGACATGACTTGTCTTTAAAGAAATAAGACTCCAAGATCAGAAAAGATGTGTTTCTACAGTATTATTTCTGAGGCAACAGGAATTGTGCTTCGACTGAATTGTTTCTGAGGCAACAGAGATTGTGCTTCTACTCATCTCTTTCTGAGACAACATAGACAGTGTCTTTTCCGGAGTGATATATAAAGGGTTGTCGGTATCTAGCAAGCAAGCTTCCAAATGAACAGCTATGCTCACTTCGTAACGATAATGGGTCAACCTCTGCAATGAGAAAAACAACTTTTTTCTCCAGGACCATGCAGAGTTCCGCCGACTTTTACCGACAGTGTTTTTGTGAGCCATTGCAAAGATACAAGTTACAATGTAACCCTAAAATGTTCCAGCAAAATACTGGAGTTATTTGTCAATAGCTACATGTAACTAGTTTCTTAAGTCTCCTTTCTTTATGGCCCATTTGGTCTCATGTTTGTGTGATATGCAGCCCTGTGTGTAATGGTTTGAAGGTAGCAAAACAAAGTAATTTGAAGTGAAATCCTTTGACATAACTTGGTGCGACACTAAATTTTCAACAATAAAACTTAATGAGTCATAATTATTTGTTATGTGTTAGACTACTTGGTCTTTAAAGGTGTGTGCAGAGTTACGTCCCTTGATCAATTACTACCAGAAATGTTCTGTCAATCCTCGGGCAAGTTTCCGGTAGACTGCTGAAATACATGTAAAACAAGTCCGTTAATTTCCAACTACTTCTGCCTCTCCTGCAATCATGAATTCAATAATTTGTTGATGCCAAAATTTTTAAATATTTGTTTACAACTTAAATGATTGTATGCAAACTTGCTTCAGATTTTTAAGTGATCATTGCTGCATGCTTCATGTATGTTGTGAAAACAAAGATCATGTATCTTTAGGCTATAGTGAGTTTGCATGATCACGCTTTAGGTAGCCATGTTGGAACAATTGAGATGGATCAGCTAATCAGTTAGCCCCATGAATGTGATCTAACGTGTAAAATATTAGGTCACATTTATGGGGCTACCACTCAGCATATGTGTTTGAACTTCTGCAAGCGATTGCTTACGAATGATCTTTCGCCTCAACATGACTACCAGTAACCAGGTCATGCAAACCTTCTATAACAAATTTGACTTAACAATAAGTATACCCAAACATTTTGTTTAACTGAAATCTTTTGGAGTTGGGTAACTGAGTTTGAAATGGACAGTTTTTTGGACTGGAAGGTTGTCCTGACCCTTGTTATCGGGGTATTTGGTTGAGGCATATTGCACAGCAGTGATTGCATTTCACTAACAACCAGTTTAAAGACATCTGAAAAGACAGTTCAATCTATCTGGCCTATCAATGAAGACAGCCGTTAGTTAGCGTATATCTGCTTTCCTGACAAGCTTGTGTCGGGTTATGTGACAGACATTAAAACTGTTACTTTGATGATGTTGCCATTCTGATGGCATTCTAATTGGTGGGGAAGTTTGATGCCCTATGCTCGGCTATATTGCCGCTATTTTTACACCTCGTTGTGAAATTGTTCAACACAGATTTTGTTGTCAATTTACACAATTTCTATAAAGTGACCAAACGTCGTAAATCAGAAATTACCGGTTGTTCGTAAAACAGCGACGAAAGTTTGGCCGCCACCTTTGCCAGTTCTTTCGTCGTAATTTTACGGTGAAATTGTTTACAGTGTAAGCTATAGTGTACAGAGTGCGTGTGTGTGTCAGTCCTAGCACGTCTTGGTTCGAGGTCTACAAAAAGCGCTAACTGTGCCTGTTATCTCTTTGTAGACTCTGATCCCGCAAAACACACACTGTTCTCAACGATTTGTTCAAACCAATCGCGTTTTCTAATTCAGACCACCATGCGCTCATCTGCAAATCTGACGGAGAAGTTCTGGCATTCTGGTGACAAAACAATAAAACTGTTTCCCATGTTTCTTGCTCGGCAAAAATTTTTCATTGCCATAACACAGATAGGCGGAAGACAATTATTCTGAAACTATTCTTCACTCCGCGGGCTGCTTTATTCCCTCATCTCGAACAGAATGTTGAAATCAACTCACCCACTTAGCCTGGTGACGTGAAAACACGGGCAAAGGGCAGAAATAAAGGCGTAATAACGTGACATCCAGTCCATAAAATGTTGAGCATCATGATTGCATCAAAAGGAACACGCAAACGTTTGTTCTTTTAACCCCTTTTTACAGGTCATTATTTCCCCAGTGCTACATGCATGGTTTTGTGATTTACTCTTTAATGTATATGCGATGTTGTACAAAACTGAGACTGAAAATCAAGGCAATGAAAATGAACTAAATTATAATAAATGAGTTGCTTGATGTTACAATGAGCATTGTAAAAATGTGAAAGAATCCTACTTTTAGTTCTCTAAATAGCGAATCTTCATTGAAAAGCCTCGTAGCGATTCTTCAGTGAATTGGCACATGTGATTTTGTGCATTATATCTGCTTGAAAAGCCAGAATGCTCTGTACACACTTATACGAAAAAGACAGCTGGGCTGTATACCTTCACTTCACAAGACTGTTGCACTCCCTACCTCCGCCTGCACTTTTCAAGTCAGCTGCCCTGTATACCTCCTCATAACGTATACGACGTGTTTACAGTATTATTTGACATGACATGCCTAGAGTAAAGATCAATAACTGTATTTAGTCAACCCATATATGATCATCGAAATCAGGCTCTCCACGGCATGTATAAAATGTGCTTCTCGAAAGCACAGGCTCCGAGAAGTATACAGCTTTTCTACTTGGCGCATGCGTCTGATGTGCGTAATGTGTACAGAGCCGTCTCTTGTCCACTATTTTGTTAATTGTCGTCACGTATAGGTACTGATAACTTTACAGCCGCTTCTCGATCACAGACATAAACCCTTGAGTTGTACGTAAGTTGGGAGTGAATGGACCACAAAACATTTTAGTCCAGACTACAGTATTATTACCATATAGAATCGACTGGCGCCTTCTGCTTCAGATCTCTTCTATTCGTAGACATTATTTTAATACTCGGCACAACAGTTTTGGTGCAAGACTATCAATAATAACCAGAACCTTTTGGATTCTGACATATAAAGATAAGTTCACAGTTGTCCCAGACGTCGTTTCGGCTGAAGACTTTTACTATATTTTACACGGTATACTGTCCACCAGGGGTCCCGTATAAGATCATCTAAATCAGGTTCCCAACAGCGTGTATGAAGTATGCAGCTTTTCTGTAGACTTCTGTCTCTGGTGCGTTATGAGCACAGAGCCGACTCTCACCTACCATTTCGTTAATGGTCGTCACATATAGGTGCTGGCAGCTTTACAACCGCTTCTCGGCCACAGCCATAAACCCCCATGGCTTAAGTTGTACCAGAAATAGTTCCGCTCTTTACCTGGGGAGTGAATGAACCACAAAACAGTGAGTTTCGCTGAAAGCACTTACAATAAACCCCTTTATTACAGAAGCACTGACAGGCATTTCGTGCCACTCATGTTGAAGATAACGTCGCGCCATTTAGCCAATTTTACGACATAGTAACGTCGCTTTATCCTGCGTCTGTATGGCCCAATGGTTTTCATTTCCATAAAAGCAATAAGGTGCCTTTTCTATTCCAGATACATATATTACGTATATTCCACTCTAACCGCACTCTTCTTCCTCTGTAAATAACGAACCCCATGCATATATAAGCCACAAATACTGCTTCTCAACTCTCTGATACGTCCCAGCGTTCAAGAAACGGTTTTCATTTTACTTCTTTATTTTATTAGTTCCGAGGCCGCCAACAAGTTGACCAAGATATTTTGGGGTTTTTTTTTCACAATACGAGACGCGCATTATACTGTACATACCGTAACAGAGTCAGCAATGTGCAGACTCTTCAGAATCATGATACAACTTCCTATTGTTATATGTAAGATCTTTTCGTCAGAACAGATTTCTCAGTTCCCATCACAGTCATGGTAAACCTTATGTACATGTAAATCCATGGCGCTATGTGAATAGACGCATGGAGCCATTTTTACCCCCGCACATCAGTCTGCCGATGAGAGGTAATATCACTCTATTGACAATCATTTATTATTTACCGTTGCAAGTCGATACAAACGTAAAATTTGCACGGAAATCCATTTTCTATGGGGCCATAAGGGGCCCGACTCTCGGGACAGATCTTGACAGCCAACTGCTAAGGTTAATTTAGAAACACGATGAGGGTGAAGCCCGAATCCCCCGACAGAGAAAACCAGAAATATACACCCGGCCAGAAGCACGCCAATCTGGAAGTTCTATTAGTTACACAGTATAAATTCAAATGTTACCAAACGAACATAGACGTACACAGACGTTAAAGGTTTTAGTTGCGCTATAGCCAGAGAACTGATATGATATGGTATGATATACTCTCTAAAAACGATCGTGTGCTACAGTTACACAAACCGTAACAAAACGGAGCACCAACAACTTTTGTCCACTATGGGTTTTTTCTCATTTACACAAATTGTATACCTCTCGCTACAGTAGATGTTCAAATTTGTCACAATGTGTGTACCTGTGATACACAGTCGATTTCAGAGAACATAATTTATAATGCATCGCAGTGTTTTCCCTGAAGGCAATAGCTACACTACTGATTCTGATTTCACCATACAGTGTAGCATCGCAGAATGACTTCCCTCATGGAAAAAACTTTGAGCTGTTTGCAACTTTGCCCTTGTCATTACCTGCGAAAACATCTTCTCTCTATGCTAGGCGATAGGCCTACCCAAATGCCTAGAAGTAAACAATGGTAATAGACATGCAGATCCTAGCAACCTTTCTGTGAGGTCAGTTTCGTAGTTTGGCACATTTAGAATTACCCCACGATCAGATCTGATGTCACAATCAATGCACAAACTGGTTGCAATGATGCGAAGAGCATTGCTGAAGGCAACGTACATATTTGTTAGGCCCATACTGAATACCTGTCTATAGTTCCACTATATAGACACAGATTGATGCTTCTTCATCACTGGGGCCGGATGGCAAAGACTTTACAGTTTAGGGGTGTAGTACTAGAGGCTTGTACAAAAAAATATACTAAGATATGTAAGTATGCCTACATAGGCCTATGTATACACGCATGACGACGCCAACCTCTTTACTGGTTTGCTTTGGTTGAGCCTTTAGGGAAATAGTTTTCGCCAAATTGGAGCTGTATGGATTAATTTGCCCACGGTTTCCTTGTGAAATACATGATTTTGTAATAAGACACCTTTCATGTTAGCTTAGTGTATCTGCTTGTGTATTTGTCGACTCAGAGCAGCTAGGCCTACAGTTTACTGTTTAAATATACATGCATATTTTGGGGGTCTGGAAGCGAAGTGGACAGAGTCCTGTGAGGGTATTTCAGAGGTGGTCAAAATTGTCACCTATTTACCGAAGTAGCTCCAGTTTGAGTGTGTATTGCCGCGGTCTGTTTCAGCATCCGTCAAAGGTTTTCTTCTCTTTGGGTAAGTAAGCTCCATGGCAGCATTGCCATTGTGTTGCAAAACGTAACTAAGTCATAAAACAAGACTTAGATCATTTTTTGACAATAACATTGGTGTGTTGTTTACAGGCCCTCTTTTGCTCCATGACACAATATGTCGAAACTTCCAATGATTCGGTCAGGCAAACATTAAAAGGAATGTTTGTTGCGGGCAAGAAGACCCACTCGCTAAATTCGGGCCGGCTCAAACTTTTCTTTTCACGAACTCCGAGAACATTTTTGGACAAAAATAAAAACTCCAGGAAACTCCTTGAAAATTCTAATTCTGTGAAGAGCATATCATTCCTTTATTTTAAATTAAATTCAATTCGTGGAACTAATCTTTCAAAACAAATTATTAACGTTATTTTTCCGATTGATCGTCGTCGTTATCGCACAATAAATGGCCCAATTTCCGTTACCCAGCTACATAATGCACCCATACACATGTCACTTTGGTTCTAACAACAAAATGGGTCATTATATATCGCACGTGTCTTACCTCTTTTTCGCTACCTTTGGTTTCATGAAAAATCACTCAAATAAAATGAGGCTATGGTTAAAACAAAGTAACGTTGTGAAAATAAATTCACATAATTTGTCAATGCTTGATTCTTTTAAGTTGTCCGATACCTACATGATACGAACCCTTTTTCGAGCTGTTTCATCCAGTTATAAACATTGTGGTCCTGTTTTGAACTTTGGCAGTTTTCCTGACGTTCCGGATGCATATGCATTTTTTGAATAGTGTAAATTGAAACTTAATACATAGTCAGTAGCTTCTCTTAGTGAAACCAAGTTTTGATCTGTTTCGCCCAATTTGGAAAAAAAAAACAACAAAAAACATTGGAACATGTCTTTCTTATGGATATACAACTTCTTGGTTTATTATCACGACGTTTCGATGTAGATACCAACATCGTTATCAAGTGAGTGAAATCAAGACATCAACACTCTTAAATA
The DNA here is from genome assembly GCA_016165875.1 of Acanthopleura granulata. NCBI lineage: Eukaryota > Metazoa > Mollusca > Polyplacophora > Chitonida > Chitonidae > Acanthopleura > Acanthopleura granulata. The sequence continues at coordinate 12,230,514 of JABBOT010000011.1, read as the reverse complement.
TAGTAGAGATACAAGTGTCAACATGCAGAACAATATTCAGGGGGGATTAGGCTCGATGGGGTTCCAGGTCAGTTTGGAGGATTAATACGTCATAAGCTGAGGGAAGGTAAATCCCTTGATCTCTGTTGAGGCTAGGCTTTAATCTCATAATCTGGATGGCTTCTTGTAGTTTACGCTTTTTCCAGTTGGGTTGATTAATCAACGTAACTGTCATGACGACACAGAATAAATACGTCGCTATGGTAGTTACGTTTGACGTAGCGTTACGCCCTCTTCGTCAGACGGGATCAGAGGGTAAAAAGCCAAGCACTTGGATTCTTTGAGCACTCCGGTCACAATGCAATGACGCGAGAGAACGTATTGCTTTCTCTACGCGTCTTTGTACAGTGGTTGTCCGTCCTTGTGATGACCAATCCTGTCCCTGTGTTTATGCTGTGAAATCCATGGCTCACAGTAAACAAATACAGGTCCTAGCAACCGCTCTGTGACGTCATTATGGTGATGCAAAAATGTACAGTGATGAACTGATGTTTGGTCACACGATATATATAGACTATAATGACGTCACAAATCGATTTTTATGGCACAATCAAGGTGTCAGTGTGTTCATCCAACCTCATTAAAATCACATGATGTGGCGGCTACGCTTAGCGCAGTAAGAATTAAGTATCTGATTTTAATGAGGCTGTGTGTTCATCGTAGCTCCAGCCGTTCTACAAAGAAGCGTTTTGATTATGAGACATACGTCTTTATATGTGTAGCTGTATATGGATACGGCGCTAGTCGCCAGTTGAGGCTTCTTCACACGACTGGGACAAGACGAAAGTGTTTCGCTTGAGAGTCGATGGCCTTGTCTACGTGTATAAGTCAACTTGTTTACGCATGACGGCACAGACATTTAATGGATTGCTATGATTTGATCAGACATCGATTTTAAGGTAAATATAGGTTTGTAATTAAATCCTTTAAGCTTTTAGAGGTTTGTGAACAGTGTTGCAAGATCGGATAGAGTGATGGGGATCAGTAGGTCTTATTTTCATATATATGTTTCATACCAGAATAATTGAATATATTACAAGGCAGCTGCTTAAGAAACAAAACAATTTTACCCAATTTACGTTGAGTTAAATTTCCGAAGCGCTTCCATTTTAAATTAGGAATGGTGTTGTAATTTGTAATCTGTCTTGCTGCAATGGACAGCGACATAACAACCTCCCCATTTTGTCGGGATATTTTCTTTCTCGCTAGCTTATGCTCTACAGTAGATATTGATATAAAAGACAGAGAACGCTGACAGTTTCTTGTCAGGTATATATTTCTATCTATTATACAGTAACTAATAATGAACTACAGAGAAATCAATTAATATAAATTTGTTCCCTATGCTACATGCACGCCAAGGTAATTTCCAGCAATAATAACTTATATATTATTTAGAAAGTTGTTTGAAGTTAGCGGATCAGTTATTGTGAAGTCTGTTTTCTTTTTACCCTTGGGGAAATGGAGCAGAGTAAAATGACGGATGGATGTGTCAGAACAGTTAAAGGAAGATGAGAGTACAGCTATAGCTGAGTGTATGCATGGCGATCCAATCCTAAGTGCTGAATACACGCACTTACCTGTGGTATAGACGGTTCCTAGCATTCGTACACAGTTATATTACCAATGGGGATCTCGCAAAACTACTTCCCGCCTTTAGCAAAGCGGCTCAAAGCTATGCGCTCCTTTGTTCATTCATGGAGTACGTCACATTTCTCTGTGCACGTAAGCTCATATAACACTTAGGTAGTACACAAATATTGCAGCGTCACAGTAGGAAAGGATGTGTTTTACTGCAGTTTGGTCAATTTGTGTAGCTAATCAGAGCCTATACTATTTGTTTCATTTCCACGTACCATTCACTTATTCATCCATCCAATCAAAGATACATAAGATTCCTTGTCGCGATATGCCTGAAATGTGGCGAATATAATTAGAAGACACAAGGATTTCGGTTATTCAAGAATTTGGTCAACAGAACGTATTTTTTCTTAACAACTTAACTATGTGTGAAAGTATGTGTGTGTCATATACAGGTCGGTCAGAGTAGGTTATATACAAATGGTATTCGTCGGCAATGCTTATATATACTTTGCATACATTGCCCCTGTTTTCCTTTCGTATACACCCTTTTTTATGATTACGTCTGGTCGGAATTACAACGATATTTCATTCTGAACCAGACAATGCTGCCGTATGTATGTCAAGCTGAAGGTTTTCGTAACATTACCGTTGGTGAGCCGCCACGAAATCCTGTGTGTCATAAGCCTTTCACCTGGACTGATTGAAACAAATGGTCCAAACGCATCCTTAGTTCATGAGGACTGACATGCGTGAAATGTTGGCCCATTGATAACGTGCTGTGACCACTGCATTGGGCTTCCAGGCGGACACCTGGAAACTTGTCGGTCTATATAGCTTAATTGTTTCATTCCCTCGATTTTCTTATACATTTCTCGCAATGTATACCAAGATGGACGTTCTGCGTGTAAAGCTTTACCCCGTAATAGATGAATCGATACACCACTTACTCCATCCTAAGACCAAATTACTTTAAACCAATCAGGCTGTTTAATTGCCAGTTAATGAGTAATTTGATACATCAAGTCTTGGTGTGAAGGTGGGACATGGTTTCCAACACAATCAATGTTTTAAAAATAACTATTAGCTATTTCTCCCATCCATCTATCCATCCATTCGCCCATCCATGCATCCATTCGTCCACCCATCTATCCATTCGCCCATCCATACATCCATTCGTCCATTAGTTTAACAGTATACCATCCATCCATCGATCGGTCCATCAGTCAACCTGTATGCCCATCTACCCATATATACTCACCCATGCATGAATCAAATATAGACTGATAGGGTATTTTATGTTATTCTCTTTCTGGACAAAAGAATTGATTAGCTGTCAAATTAATTGATGGTAATTGGGAGCTTTTCTGAGACAGCCTTGTCAGTCTACAGTAAGATGAGATACTGGGGCTGTAAATATTTAGATAAAGTCAAGTGGCTTTTAATCTGTATACGAGGCTATGGAGACGTGTGATGTCGCACGTACAACATCTAAAATGTGATGGAGACACGTCATAGCGCATGTCCAACCGAGAAATCTATCCAGAGTCCTGACATGGGACAGCAGTCGAATCAGACATATAGTGGTTTCGAACACGCGACCATATGCCTGTGTGGTTTAGAAAGCATGCACAATCTGATACAAACCCAAAATAACATCAGGCCAAAGCATTGTGTATTGGTACCTCTTATGACCAAAGGTGTCCGTTTACGATTTTTTTAGTTTGTGTGCACTTGTGAGACATGGTCATTTCCATAAAGTATTCTAATTTATACGAATGTGTGTAGCAATGTGTAGATTAATCTATATTTGTGTGTTTAAAACATACAATGTAGGTCTACTGGTGGGTTTTGTTCAAAAGTGAATGACTTTAAATCGGACCTAAAACGTAATAATAGCCTCACGTCAGAGAGGCTACATCGGAGATTTACATATCTGGATTATGTAAATCATATCTGTCGTTGGCGTAGTGGCATATTCTTTACAATATACGTCGTCATGGAAATTAGGCCAGGCCCAGTTTGCGACTGCTTCGTAAAATGGGTTCGCTAATCACATAAATTTCCCACATTTACTTAGAATAGCTCAAGTTATTGCCTTTTAGAAAATATCACACATATACCTATACTATTTATTTATTCATTTATTTGATTGGTGTTTTACGCCGTACTCAAGAATATTTCACTTATACGACGGCGGCCAGCATTATGGTGGGAGGAAACCGGGCAGAGCCCGGGGATAACCCACGGCCGTCCGCTGGCAGACCTTCCCACGTACGGCCGGAGAGGAAGCCAACATGGGCTGGACTTGAACTCACAGCGACCCCATTGGTGGGAGGCTTCAGGTCATTGTGCTGCGATGGCGCGCTAACCGACACCCATACTGTTTAGATATAGTGTTAAAATTATTCTAATGTATGCCAATGTCATAAAGCGAGCCCATTTTAAATTTCATGGACATTATCACCGGCTTTGAACGGTAGCACGTGCAAAAGCGAGGCTGACATTTTGTTAAAGATCATCTTTGGGGCTATTCTAAAATGATATAGCCAAAATTCAACTGGACTGGTGCTGGCTGATATTTTGCCACAAATCTCTGGTCTAGTGCCTGTGGTGCATTCATCTCTGGCTTAGTCTCTCCCACACTTCTGTTCGGCTCTCCAAATAAGCCAACTACATGACGAATTTGACATACTGAATACTACACCTATATTCACCGTCTCTGTACATAAAAGGAGGCTGTTGACTGTGTTCATTGTTTCAATTGTAACTTGTACTTCTGATAATGAAACAAATCTTCGGCAATTTGACATTGTTTTTTCAGTTGACAGACAGGCGTGTGGTTCTGACATTTATTCTTTTAGCAGAACGCAGCTAATATTCGTTAATGGTGAGAATCAGTCGGCAGATTTGTATGGGATACGGTCTCCTCGCCTGCCATCTTCCCGCCCTCCAAGTCTTATAGTGTTTGTCGGGCTCTAAAACACGCCAATTATCACACGGCAACCCCGACACTGGCTCATTGGAATTCCTCGGTAAATTTGCGAACGGCACGGCTAGTCTGTCTGCAGCGCGTTATTGCGTTTGCTCGAGGCACTGGGGACTGCCCAAGGCGTATGTGTATCCGAATTGGAAATGAGTTTTCGAGGAGTGTAGATGATCGACGCTCAACATCCGCTTATTGGTTTCTGCCGGCGTCCTGGAAGGACGTCCGAAAAGGAAAAACGGCTCGGAGTTTTAGAGGGGAGACTTTGTGCTGAGTGCCGGAACCAGGGTGTCGACAAGGGCGGGTGGTGAGAACCCATCTGGGGCTCCGTGATCCTTGGATACCGTTACACCGTACTCCCCACGTGTTTGATTAATGTCTCCGGCCGGCGAAGTCTCATATGACGATCAATACAACAAGAAAGACAATTTCATTATACACCGGTGACGGGATGTTCCTAGCCAAATGAGGCAGCTCTCGGTGGGATTTATGTCAATGCAAAGGTGTGATAGCCCCGTTGTCCCCGCCTCTTGTGCTGCCCCCCCCCCCCAACGCTCCCCTCCATCTCTCTCTTACCCAACAGTCCGCATTTGCTCAGCTTCTTGTTTTGGGGGTCCAACAGGGACGTGTCGTAGGACGTGATCCAGACATGTGATTGACTCTGAAGAGAACGACGATTTAACTGACGGGGAATTCACCGAGATCGAGTTGACTCCGCTGGTTCCTGGCTCCTGCACCCGTCTCCCTTCGTGTACAATAACCGCGTAAGTCTTAAAGCAAGCCTGTATCACGCCGTAGTGGTCAGTTGGAGACGTTTAACCAAGATAGGAAACAGACAGGTCTATGTGTTTACGTATATACCGATGTACGCACATCATGAGGGTGCCTTTAAAACGCCTGGCACGCTGCATGCTATTAACTTTACCAGTCTGTGGCTACCTCTCGGTGGTTTACCTGTTCAATTACGAGCCGTGCTATCGACTTGAAAGTACCGCTAACAACAACAACAACAACGTCCGCTTCACGAAGATCGGTAAGTTTGTGTCAAACGTTCCTCGGCACCTGGTATCTGGTGATCAAAGTGTAAATTCGAACCGAGGAGAGAGCGTGCTGAATTCCAGAAGATTTGATTCGAGTGTCAGTAAGCGATTTTTAAGGAAAATTTCCCAAGACACTTCTGAAAGTCGCCCAGCCGAAGACAGTCATTCTGCACTCGAAAGAAACTTAAATGGCAAAGATTTTGACGTCGAGATAGAAGGTGCTCAGAATCCGTATTACTTCGATTGTTCGAACATTCATCTTATCCGACTTCGAAAGAAAGTCGGAGAAGGCGTCTCGAAACAGACCTACCTTGGTGATTACAATGGCCACCAGGTGGCGGTAAAAATGGTCACGCGACACCAAGCCGACGTGCGGAAGTGTCTGGTGGATCTGAAACAGACGATGTCAGAGAGCGGTCAACTTTCACCTGGCTCGGAACCGCCTCAATCGGAGAGGGCGAAATGTTACATTTTCCCAACGATGAAACTGATGAAGGAAACTTTAATTTTACAACAACTAAATCACCCCGGCATTGTGAAACTGCTGGGTTTTTGTGTTAGGAGTGAAGAATCGGAAGCTTCGGATTTGTCCGAGCACGGTGTGATTGTCATCGAGGAATACGCCAGTCGATTCATGCTTAGCGGACTTCAAGTTCTTCCTTGGCAGAAGAGATTAAAACACGCTCGAGATCTGGCCAGCTTGTTGTACTATCTAGAACATTCACCACTGGGATCTTTAAAAGTGCCAGACTTCAAAGAACCACATTTTCTGATGAAAAATGACACGATCAAGCTGACTGATTTTGATGACGTCAGTAATTTGGAACCTCCGTGCGCTGCGCCCTACGTACGCTCACGTGACGGTTCGTCACATCACGAGAGTTCACGTTCGAAGTGTGAGTTTGACTTGCCTTGTCAAATGGCAATGTGCGTGGGGAGAAATGCAAAACTTAATTTAAAAAATACGAGGAAGTTGTTTTTTAAAAGGCTTCTGTTACCTGGATCGTTTCCCGAGGAAATTGCTGATGATATTGCGGAGCTAAATATCAAACTGGACAATCTGTCAACTGACGCTGAGGAACTTTACGCCAGGTTTACTCACTTACTGGAAACGCCTGTATTAGAGGACGTAGACAGGTAACCTCAAACCACATCTCTTGTATAGAATGTGTGCTCAAAATTGTTTGGTAACAAAAGCGCAGATGTTTCGTACGAGTGCGAAACGTAAATTCAGTATCCGGCGCCATTCATCAAAAGACAAAAAAAGAAGAGCCGTTAAAACAAAAACACCGAGATTATCAGTTCCAACATTGCCTTTCAGCGTATCAGGGATCTCTGTCAGTTTCTCCCGTTTTCTGTAGAGCTGAAATGTTCGCAGTAAAGCCCTTTCATGTGTACAAATATGTAAAGCCAGATTCAATTTTTTCGGTTTACATTGTTGTCTCTGTGATATGGGTCGTATTTGGGTACCTGTGCATAAAGGTAATATTTGCACTCTCTCCCACTTTTGCACTCTCAAGCTGGCTTCCTCTCCGGACGTTCGTGGGAAGGTCTGCCAGTAACCTGCGGGTGGTCGTGGGTTATCCCCGGACTCTGCCCGGTTTCCTCCACCATAATGCTGACCGCCGTAGTATAATAGAAATATTCTTGAGTACGGCGTAAAACACCAATCAAAAAAATAAATAGATAAAATAAATAAAATAAATAAATAAATAAATAAATAAATCACTTTATAGTGAGATCCCCTTCGAGTGTTGTCCATATTAAGGTTTATACTTTCTGGATATAGCACAGATTCTAACACGGAAATTTTGCTGATATGATTCCGGGCTTTTGAGCAAAAAATGATTTGATTTGATTAAGGACATCATATAAACTAGAATGGTACACAATTTCGATACTGATTTTATTATTTATCTAGATCATTCATGGCGTCTTTTCGTCGTCACTGAAAACTGATGACTACTTCTCTTGGTATGAATCCATCCCATTTGTTGTTTTTTTTATACATGTTCTTAGTTAATTGGTGGTTTGTGTTACATGTATTTGTCGTTTTGGAAACTGGTTTTGCAATGATTTCATCCAAAACGCCCATTTTTGTTAACGTCTGGTATACTAATGTCGGTTTCGACACCAATAGGTTCGAACCCAAGACCTTATGAATCCCATGAGTCATGCGGCATTTCAGCCGTCTAGAGATAACGTGTTGGGGATGTCTTTGGGTTGAATTTTTAGCTCTATAGAATCTGTGTTATATCCCGAAATGCACTTCCTAACACAATAATACCGCTACTTATACAATTCCCTTCTTTATAACAATTTACCAGTGTGAAATCGAGTATAGCCTCTCCCCAGGCCAGTCAATGACTTCATCTGAAGTGCTATGAATACAACCACCCCTTCCAATGACACCTTGCTGTTTGTCACTTATACGACGGGGGGCCAGCATTAGAGGTGAGGAAACCGGGCAGAATTTGAGGAAACCCCACAATCATCCGCAGGTTGCAGGACCTTCCAACTTACGACCGGAGAGGAAACCAGCATGAGCTGGATTTGAACTCACAACGACTGCATTGGTGAGAGGCACGGTTTCAAAACGTCGCACTGGCGCGCTACCTCTCTGGGCCACGGAAGAAAAGAGAATTTTATCAAAATCAATTTTGGATCACTTTTAAATGACTTTATTGCGCAGTGTGGTTCTGATTGCAGGTATTAGAGCAAACTATTTACTAATTAAATCTGGGGACAAGGAAAATGTAAAAAGGGTTTGTCTACATTTTAAGAAATTATAGCATTCTTGTGAGCAGCTATAGCGTCACTCAGGCTACAGGCTTTCTGTTAAAATTAACAGATTATGAGTGTCGACCACTTGTCGCTTTTAAAGATTTGATTTATGTACGACTCTATATCTTTTCTTTATAGACCAAACTTATTTGTTGGCGTTTAACTGAAATTGAATACACGAGTTTCAAACACAGTGTATTTCATCAGTCTGGATGGGATGAGGTAATAACAATCGCTCTGTGATAACACTATTTACAAATATATCTTTCTCCTCTGACTAGAAGCGATTCTCGTCAAGACATTACGTCACCGACTAACTGGTCACATGCTACAGAGGATTTTGAGTATCCTTTAGCAAAGGAAGGTTTTCCGTAAGGATAGGAAGATTTTATGCACACACTGTAAAAAACCATATATGTTAAATTTCTCATAATATTACCTGTATGTTCTCTAATGGTAGACTAGGTTATGTAACGGTACGTTTTCTAATAGACGGTAGACTGGCTTGTGTTACAGTATGTTTCTGATGGATGGTTGACTAGATTATATGTTAGAGTGTTTTTCTAATGGATGGTCGACTAGGTTATGTTACGGTATGGTTTCTGATGGACGGTAGACTACTTTATGTTACGGTATGAATTCTGATGGATGGTAGATTAAGTTATATGTTATGGTACTTTTCTAATGGATAGTGGACTAGACTGTATGTAACAGTATTTTTCGAATGGATGGCAGACGAGTTTATGTTGAGGTATTTTTCTGGTGGATGATAGATTAGGTTATACGTTACGGTATTTTTCTGATGGACGATGGACTAGGATGTATTTTTCTGATGGACGGTAGACTAGATTGTATGTTACGGTATTTAGAAGGTTGTGATACGGTGTGTTTTCTGATGTACAGTAGATTAGGTTATCCTACGGTATGTTTTCTGATGGACGGTAGACTACGTTTTATGTTACGGTATTTTTCTGTTAGGCAGTAGACTAGGTTATATGTTACGGTATTTTTCTGATGGATGGTAGACTGGATTATTTTACAGGAACATAATATGATGTTATGTACATGAGCGGTAAAGGCATTTTGTTGGGATAGAAGAACAAGTCAGTCAACGATATACCACATCAAAAATACGATATATATTTACTCTCAATCAGAAAACATAATAAACTGTAATCCTAACATTAGTTTTTAGACCGTAACTACGAGGGTTGACGATAAACAAATGAAGCGGAGCGAGTTTCAAGATTTGGTGTTTTCGAAGCAAATCAGATTGTACATCATATTAGAAATTATAAACGGACAATGCTTTCATTAAACTGTATGCATGATACCATCGTATATATTCGGTTGGCAGTGAACGTATATGAATGTAGTTGTTATATTGTTGTAGAACCGCAGTGACATACAACTACATTTGTCTTATGCATATTGTCATCACAATTGTCACAAAATATATATATATATATATATATATATATATATATATATATATATATATATATATATGGAATCTTTTCTGACGTTACAACATTTGTGGAGAGGAATGGATACAAAGTCAAGCATGTGTCTATTTTTCTTACTGGAGATGCCAGTGGATCATGGTTTCGTGAACGGCCAAAATGTAGGCCTAGGTGCTCAACGTATATTGCCCATTATAGCCTAACTCCAGAAAGGGCAATGTACAACTTTTTCTGAAGATCTGGAGAAGTAATTTATGTATGGTCTGTAGGAGTCAACACATTAAAATTTCTTCATGCTGAGAGGGTCTATACGTTAACCATGGAGTTATTATTAAACAATCCAGTTCTCTTAAAAAATGGTAACGATATGGCTGAAATTTGCCGACGTGACGTTAAGCCATAATCATTCATTCATTCTGTAATTTAAAAAATCCCATTCAATGATTTTAGCGTTGAAATTGCTTTGTTCCATGTAACAGCCTTACTTTGATTCCCTGCTGTCGAGGCGAATTGCCAGGGACGATAAAAGTCACTGGCAAAGCCGATGATACGTAACCGTGTTTTATGGGGGACTGGCTGGGGGTAGAGTCACACGAAAAGCTGTATAGCTTGAGACGAGTGTTACATTTACCGCCACTGAAGGCTGTTACCATTAAATATTCTCTACACTGAGGGTGGAGATACCTGAATTATTTATTGATCATTTGTGGGTTGCGGAAGCTGAATAGGAAGGACGGAGAGCGCAGTGACTTGGGACGTTTAGTATTCACATGTAGGTAATGGGAAACCTTGCTCTTGATCCCGACTGTTGAAGCACAGTGCACATAGAGGACCGTTAAAACATTTTCATTTTAATTCATTTCTGACTACAAATGATTTTGTAGTTCTTCTGTACCTGTCTGCTGTGACGACAGTGAGTGAAGTGGTTCGCTCCCAAATTCGCAGTCGACTGTAAAGATCTGCTTATCATTTGACTCAATTCCACCCACCTCACTCCACTTCCGCCTCCCAAACAACCTGGCCATCCCAAATCATCCGCCCCTGCAAACAACCCATCATGCTGGCCCTTGAGCGGAGACGTCATGGTTCGAATTCATCTGTTGTTTGTTAGACGGCGGATTTGATGTGCTGGAAGTTGCAAGTACTCGAGTGAATTTCTCTAGTCTTGTCAGGTTTCACTGCTTTTCTCCTTGTATTGTGATTAAATTGACCTATAGAACAGCTCAAAACTGCCCTTAAGGCTGCAATAAACTTGTTCGGAAAAGAACTTAAGCAACACATCTCACGTGTTTACTAAGTACAACCTAGAAGTTCCTAACCAAGAGAAGAAAAAGACCAATAGGAAAAAAACACACCAGGAGTTGAATTCCAAGAAATCAAGAAAACCACCAAGAGACGAAAAACCACCAAAACAAGAAAACTAACAACAGAAGAAAGCCACGAGGAGAAGAAAACCAGGCTTAATGTCACCACAGAAGCTGGAGAATCTTGAAAATCCATGTTTGACATCATGTGACTGAACGACTGAAGATGAAGAACCTTAATCGCTACCACATAACCAATTATTTATCCTCCTTGATTAAAACCAGAAAGGTACACATCTGAGACCTCTCTTATTTGGGGTATGTTATTTAGTGTTTCATCTTTATATTTATTTGATTTATTTGATTGGTGTTTTACGCCGTACTCAAGGATATTCACTTATACGACGGCGGCCAGAATTAGGATGGTAGGAAACTGGACACAGTCCTGGGGAAACCCAGGACCATTCGCAGGCTGCTGGCAGACCTTCTCACGTACGGCCGGAGAGGAAGCCAGCATGAGCTGGTCTTGAACTCACAGCGACTGCATTGTTGGTAGGCTTCTGGGTGATTACGCTGCGCTAGCTCGCTAACCCACTGAGCCACAGAGGCCCCCTTCATCTTTATAAACATATCTTGCAACTGATTATTCTCATTTCAATGATCAGAAAGTATGTGGTTCAACTTAGTAGTTATTTTCACCACCACCAAAGGCTGTTTCCATTGAATACTCTCTCCAGCTGAGGGTCGATTACTTGAATTATTTATTGCTAATTTGTGTGTAGCGGAAGCAGACTAGAAAGAACATAGAGTGCCGTAGAGTGACTCCGGATGTTTAGTATTCACGTATAGTTGTCGAGAAACCTTACTCTTGATGCCAAAGATTTAACCACCGTGGGAACAGGGGAACACTAGAACTTTTTTCTCTTGGGACTAAGACTTATTTTGTTGTTTTCCTTCGAATGTCTGCTGTGACAAGAATGATTTTAGGTGTTAGAGCCAGAATTCGCTCATGACTGGGAAGAGCACATAAAAACGATGCCAAATAAGATGAAATCAAATAAAATTTATTTTTATTAGTCTTTAACATTTATTTTCATTTTATCTTTCAGGGTTAAAGAGTATTTGAACGTAGTTTTGTATAGTGATTATTTGGGACCACCTCCTGCTATATAGTCTTTGTATAATAATGTTCTAAATAAGTATGTGATTAATATGTAGTAAATGTATTTGAATGTAAATTGGTTGTTTATTTTCAAACATGTTCTGTTAATCTGAATGATGATAATATTTATGTATATACTAAAATATAGATGTGATCAAACCCAGGTTGAACACATTTGTTAGATGTAGAGACCAAATTCTTGTATAAATATATCAACATCGTCATTTATAACATTATAACAAAATACAACATGTACCAAGAGATGATCCCAAATAACCACCGTGCAAAAATATTTTCAAATACTCTTTGCTCCTGAAAGCGTCAATCAAACTAAATTTTAAAGAAAATATCTGCAAATAAATTTTCACGTTCTTTCATCTGAATTTGGTATGGTTTTTATGTTTTCTTCTCCTTGGCTAGCTAGCTTGATAATTGTTTAACTCGTCTAATTGTCTAACTAGGCAGACCGCCTGGGTGGCCTAGCGGCTAGAGCGTCCGCCTCGAGGTTGGGAGATCCAGGGTCAATCCCGGGTCTAGTCATACCAGAGGCTTTAATGGTTATTGCTGCTACCTCGCTTGTCGCTCAGCACTGAGGGGCCCCAGAATAATGCCTTGTCTGGTGTCTAATGCCGAGTGGATGCATGGTCTCGCCTTGCCTCAAGAACACAAAGTAAACATACGTAATAAGGATTCCTGGTCGTCATATGACGGAAAAATTGCTAAGTATGACGTGAAACCTAAGCATACATAAAATTTCAACCCCACTCAGCTCTACACAATAACCGGTCTCCATTCCAACTCCTATAACAACCCTTCTCATTGACCTCAGGTTCGAATACACCAGCAGATTTTTAAAGTTGTGCAATTTTCCCTGGTTGTGTCCGTATTGCGCTACATTCATCCTGTAACTTTATGTCATACATACGCTGCAATACACCTATTCAGAAAGATGCTAAGCGATACACGTCCCGAGTTGGTAAATTGGCAGGAAGAAATTCCTAACCAGGACACGAAAAACGTCCGTCCTTTCCGAACTACAGGTATAGGTGTATAGATAGGGAAGACCCTTCAACAACAAGAGAGCCAGTTCTCTCTGGAATCCGCTTGGTTTACACGTGAGCCAAATTACGCAACTCATTTCCCACTGACATTAATACCTTATTAACTTGACTGAGTGATTGAGTGATTGGTTATTTATCGCCATACTCATCAAGTTTTCACATATATGATGACACCCAGTATATATATGAGTGGACGAGGCCTCAGTGCCACAAGTATAACACCAGCGTTTGGCCTTTTGCGCTGGCGAACGGTTTACCTGTAGGACACACGTCATGCTAGTGTAAAGAAAGTGTTGTCCAACGAATTTCATATCAGACGAAACGAGAGAGAACCGCCGATCATTTATTGTCACCAAATGGCCAGACAATGATATAGAAGTTGGGGAATGCTAAACCTTTGGCGTAAAATTCATGGAAGCAGAAATTGCGCATTTAAACGAGATTTTCGGGTTATCAGATAGAGTCGTCTGCACATGTGATTCGTATCATTTTGAAGTAAATTTACGTTGAGAAACTGGGTTTAGCTTTACATGAACTATATCCTGAACATTTTTTGTCCAGAAATGTGACTGAATCCAAGTATCGCGTGACTGAGCAATTAAAAGGCAAGTGTCTTAATCACTCCTCATAACCACCAGTTTGTCCTGCCTCATTGAAACAAGAGAGTTCCGTATCTTGATTAAACTCAGCTACCTCATGATAACGCACGATGTCATCTCTAGGTTCCAGGGAATATGATCGTGGCGCCAAATTGGTCTTGTGTAAGGAAGGTAACAGTCTCGCGTTTCAGTTCTCATCAGGTTTTATTAACTAATAACTGTGTGTTAATGACGTCATCAGGTGGTTCCAGACTTGACTGATTAAAAGCAAAGTAATACTCCCTAACCTGCGTGATGGTCGTTACCAGGCTTAGATTTCGTGCTATTGGGCACCTCCGGTAACTTCCAGCAAGAGCCAAGTACATACCAGAATGGCCTCGTGCGTTATTGGCAGCCATTTTGTGTGACCTATTGTTTAAATCCATTCTTTTTAGACGTATTTTAATGGGTATTTAAAAAATATTAAAAATATCCGATTTATTTATTACTGGTTGGCATTTATGTCTGCGTTAATTCATACAGTTTAAGACTTCACTTATTTTCTTCATTGTTTTCTTTAATTTCCTTTATTTTCGCGATAGTTACAGCAGTATTAAGAGCTCCAAGATAATGCACTACCTACCTGTCCAATCCATCGAACATCTTCACAAGTGACCCATTTTATTTAAACAGTAACCGCGCCCTGCCAGTGAGGCTGGAGGTTAGAAGAAAGTATCTTGTGAGATAAACACATGAAAAACGATATTTATTTATTTATTTATTTATTTATTTGATTAATGTTTTACTCCGTACTCAAGAATATTTCACTTATCCCACGGCGGTCAGCATTATGGTGGGAGGAAACCGGGCAGAGCCTGGGGGGAAACCCACGACCATCCTCAGGTTGCTGGCAGACCTTCCTACGTATGGCCGGAGAGGGAGCCAGTATAACGAGATTCTGAGACGCGATACTGAGTCAAAATGTCATGTAGTGTAGTACCAGTCCTACCTCTATTTATTTACTTAATTTATTTATTTGATTGTTGTTTAGCGTCACATTCAAGAATTTGTCACGTGCACACGGCGGTAAGGTTTTATGTGGATAAGCCACCAACCCTGAGAGAGTTACAAAGGAATATTCCCACGCACACATGTAACGCATATAAATATATGCACACCGTGTTGATGGACGACAAGTAGCCTTCAAATAGGTGCAAACAGACCAGTCGAGCTGCTTGTTGTTCTCAAAGCGGGGAAAAACTACAAATTCCTTGTCCGAGGTAGGGTTTGACCCCTCACCTCGTGTGTAACAGCGATTGAAATGCAAGTACTTTTTATCCCACTAAGATGAACGTGCCACGTGCCATATGGCTGTAATATTGCCGACGTGGCGTTAAGTTTATAACCATTGATCCTAAGATGAAGAGAATCCTCGTGATTTTTCGCAGGGCCGCATGAAAGTCGACAAAGCATCTTTTTTTTACCTTGCTGCCTCAATGTCAGCAATTCCTCCGTTCCTCACTACTTCGCTGTCCGGCTGCTCCGCGTCATCTCCCGGAACTGCAAAAGTCGACGAAGCGAAGCAGCGAAAGATCCTCAGTCGGCGTCCATAGGAGCGGGATAATCTCGTGCGGATAAACAGAATCAAAGTCTGATAAGTATGGTGATTAGCAAGGTTCAATGGGCATTTTCATAACGACTGATTAATTCTCTCGTCATGGAACGAAACAAAGAAAACAAACAAAAAAAAAAAAACAACCTCTTGCATATGTGTGGAAAAATCCCGTACGCAAGCACAAACAAAAGCTGTAGAAATAGTTCTGTTTGCATCGATAAAAATGTGGGCCAATTAAACACTAGAGATTACTTTCCATTGTAGATATACATCACTCGAGAAAGTCACCAAGGGAATTCAATCAAAGTCCTTACCTCTGGAAAGAACAAAAAAACACTTTGTCTTTGTTATAAAGGAAACTGTATACCTCTAGCGAAGTGATTTGTTGAAAGTTGTAAGAAGAGGAATCCCACACATGGGCTGAATGTTCAACATGTATGTGAGATGCACAGAGGCGCAATAAGCAGTTATTACAGCTGACTGATAATTTGCCATGGAGAAATGCATTGTCTGAAAGGGAATGGGAATAGATCTAACAAATCATTGGCCCTATTGTAACTGTCTCAGAATCGTCCACAGGCAGTTGTCTGACGTGGAATGAGGAAAGCCCAGTCAGCCTATCGGGCCACATTGTGGTGAATGAGAATCGGCCATAGTCCCTGGTTTCATGAAATGCCACTCACCTAAGTATTCAGTTCACTGCCATGACAACCTATGTTGAAGAGATAAGAAGTGCTCATAGTTAAGGGGTAATTAACGCTAAGTTAAAAACTGACTGGTCTTTCCTTAAAAGAATGGGAATTGACAACAAGCTAGTTGTTTGATGGGGAATGGGGAAAGACCTTGGTCAACGTATCAGGCCATATTGCACCTGGCTGCATGAGAATCGGTCACGGAACAATTGTGTGGTATGGAAAGTGGGAAGGAATGGGGAAAGATACGCCTGCGTTTCTCATTGCAACTGAGGCCTTTAAATCAAAAGGAATGTCAGACGCCTAATTTGCTCCACTCTTACACAGGTGCCCGTCATATAAATGAAAGGGGGTCTCCGTGGCACGGTTATCGAACTAGTGCAGCGCAATGACCCGGAAGCCTCCCGCCAATGCCGTCGCTGTGACTTCAAGTCCATCTCATGCTCTCCCTCTCTCGGTCGTAGGTGGGAAGGTATGCCAGCAACCGGTGGATGGTCGCTGGTTTCCCCCTGCTCTGCCCGGTTTCCTCTCACCACAATGCTTGCCGCCGCCGTATATATTCTGGAATTCGGCGTAAAACACCAGTCAAATAAATAAATCAAATAAATATAACAGAAAAATTCTCAAGTGCGGGGTTAAACACCAATCAGTCAATCAATCGATCAGTAAATCAGCGAGTCAGCGATATTACAACTGACTGATGATGGTAATTCTGAGAAGCTTGTTCATGAAATCACTGACTGTGAAGCTATTTTAGATGATGACAAAGCCTTTTATCTCATAAACCCTAAAAGGGAGATTCAACTATAAAAAATATGGATGCTGTTTGAAGTCAGGGGAATGGGGTTGTCAGATAGGCCGAGATTTATCTTCCCAATACAGCTGACCGACGTCACGGAAGAGAAATATTCTCGATTATGGCGTAAAATACCAATTTAACAGAGAGCTCCTGAAGTTATCTTTGGGAATTTGGCAATGGTTGAGCTGTGAGAGGCATGACCTAGAGACTTCCTGTTTATAGATCCTTCTGTCTGGTTAATGTTTATACACATTCCACAAAACTACGGGGCCTCCGTGGCTCAGTTGGTTAGCGCGCTAGCGCAGCGTAATAACCCAGAAGCCTCCCACCAATGCAGTCGATGTGAGTTCAAGACCAGCTCATGCTGGTTTCCTCTCGGGCCGTACGTGGGAAAGTCTGTCAGCAACCTGTGGGTGGTGGTGGGTTTCCCCCGGGCTCTGCCTGGTTTCCTCCCACCATAACGCTGGCCGCCGTCGTAGAAGTGAAATATTCCTGAATACGTCGTAAAACACCAATCAAATAAACAAATAATTAAATTAAAACTACACACGGAGGCAAACCAGTTTGTGGACGTGTTTCCCCCACCGAAATGCAGTTATTTACCGTTCACTGAAAACAAGATCACGAGTTGGTAATAAACGGTTAATTGATACAAAAGGCAAAATATATTTGCCAATGACATAATCAAGATGTCTGTAATGATACGTCATACAATTTGCCCCCATTTGGTAATCAGAGTTTTATTGGGCAATCCAATGGTTTTAATTATTGCGTGTGACACGAAGCCAGTCATGTAAGTTTCTAAAACACAAAAGCAGCTACATCAAATCCACTTTCTGTGTACGAGATAGGGGAAGCCCTTGTTGAACTCACCTTTGCCGGAGCATGGTAATATGGCTGTCACGACGCGAGGATGGCTCATGCTATCATATTCCTCTGGAAACGTACCACTTTCATCTGACAGCGCTCGATATATTTTATATTATCGTTAACTTGTTTCACTTTTGATCAGAGAAAACGCAACATGGGAATCTACCACGATCTCAGTATACAACCTAAATGGCCACTATTGAAAAAGCACTTTTCCCTGTAATTTGCCCTCTCTGCCAAAATGATTACAGCTATCTCACACTATATAATATACAGAGCCCTCTGTGTGGTACTTCAATATTTGTACATAAGTTTGTATTGTATGTAGGTCTGCTCATACAGCGGCCACTATAGTCGAGCATCATTTCACTGCATTTAGCTTAGGAATCAAACGGTATTAACAAATGTACTGCTGGAGAATTGTCATCGTTACTATACCTCAGGTATATTGCCTTATATTGGCAAATGTAGTGTTGGAATAGTGAAGGACTATCTCTGTGTTTTTGTGTGGTGCTGTCAGCCGGCGGACCGGATGTGCCATGGGCTGACAAGGAACCGACCAATTACAGATTGTTAATATACTGGCCGTAATTGAACAAGGTACTCCCCAAAACCTTATTTTATTGAAAGCTTGTATGACCTCAGTTTATCCGAATCCCGGACAGCACAGACATTAACTACACACCAAATCGCGCTCAGGGCATCGGGCAGACGATTTAAAGTTAATCTATTAGCCCCTGTTCCCAGTAAAGTACATAAATCATCCTGCGCTCAGCTGGTTTGCCCGTCCCTGATGTCATCTTCGGGACTCGAGTTGCGATATAACTCCCAGCCCAGTCTATATCTCGCTAATCTGTATTCAACCAGCCTTCAGGGACGTCCGAGGAAGACGGTCATGTGTCTTCTACATGGCTAGAAGATGGAACAGACTTTGTATAAGAGAGCCGCTGATAACGGAAAGTTTTGTCATCGTTCCTACACAGCGGAATCGGCCAGCCTGTGAGACAGATATGTCATTAATCGTTCGCGATATATAGTTTTCAAAATCTGTCTAGCTGCGATAAACTGTTATAAAGACGTCAGGCTGGTGCGAGTTAAAGTGCGGGTGTGACTGACTGGCTACAACACCATGACAGAAGTGTACTATCACACACGATACGCGGGTTCAACCTCAGTCTTGGACAAGGAAATTTTGGATTCCAAGCTCAGCACAAGCCAGTAATGTCACTTATTCGTACCAACAAAGTGAAACAGTATAGACATTAGATTTAACACAAACAAATATAACAAAGCCGTCATTTGTCAAGTACTTGGCACAGGTAAACTCGGTATAGCGGTATAGAAGTCTGAAATTCTGCGCTTTAATCACTAACTAGAGAATATTAGACATGGATGGAAGCATGGGTAATTTGGTGATTTGCCGCCTGGGAAATCCATACAGTCCTGCCCATACCCCTAAATCTGTAATTTGGTCATCTGTCATGACAGTGCTTGTATTAAATCCTAGGGGACTTTTCCCAAAGCAGTCTTCTAGACCAGACCGTTGACAGTGTGTGACAATGGTTTAACATTCCCACTTTCATTGATTATGTTCATGTGTAAAGCTTTCTCAAACGTTAGGCTATACTATGTTCTGTAGAATATCGAGCACTGGTGGAGCTAAGGAGATCCACTGAAGGCACCATTAAACCGCTCATTTATCTAGGCCTAATCTAAACCAAGAATACATGAATGTGCGATGGTCTCAAACGCACACCGGATATGTGCATGCATATGCCAGGTGAACCTTCGGCCCAAATCAGTATGAAATGTCGAACTGTAGATATACTTTTCTAAACCACAACAGAAAGGAAATTACGATTTTCTATAAGAAGACAGTGCAGTGGTAAGTTTTAAAGACTTTTCTTAAACGTAGACATAATATAACATTAATGTCCAGAAATGTACTTTGGCAACTCCAACGTGGCCCTATTCTTCATGCTGATATTAGAGACATCAGATTTGACGCCCTCACCTGAGAGATCAATCGCTGGACTGAATGACAAGCAATTAAGCCCAGTGAGTCATCAGCCACGTCTTTTCATACAGGTAAGCTCAGAATAGATTACCTTGAAACCTCTGCGTACAATTACAACGCTTGGACTAAAGTGTTGGGAATATGAGGTACTAAATAGAACTGTTCGCAATTTGCTGTTAGGAATTGGGAATTCCATATAGTCGTGCCCGCACAGTTATATCTGTAATCGGACCATCAGTCATGATGGTACTTGTGCCAAACCAGCGGAGACCTCCGGATGACAGTGTGTGACGAAGAATTAACCTCGACATTTCCACCGTGGCTTTAATTCAATATGTTCACTTGTACAGTCTTGTCAGGCGTTAGGCATATATGTCCTATATACCACAGAGCAATGACTGAGACAAGATGATATACTGAGGACGCCTTTAAGATGACCATCTATACAGAACTCCAGACCTCGAATATTAACATGTGATGGTCGAAAAGGACCATCGGATGAGCACAGTATAATTGGCGAATATTGGGCCAACATTTGTTGATAAAAGCATATCATTTGAAGCCCAAAAATACTACATACCCGGAGCCATAAAAGTGTCACGAGTTTTCATTTCTATTGGTCAATTATCTCTTGCGCTCGTGAATAACCTTATAGTTTTGTTCCCCTCAAGAAATAGTTCAACCTGATCACTTTGCCGGATCCTCCGGATAATTGTAAGCCTTGAAAGCATGTCCATGATCATAGTCGCTATGAAACTATATATGGGCATGGTTACGACCTCTTATTCTCATAAAATACATAAGACAAATCCCTGTATTATGGATGTAGGCGATTTGGCGACAGAGGAGGGCGGCAGGGGCGTTGGAGATTTCAGATGGCCGGTCGGGGACTCCCCTGAACTACAAAACTGTCAGGTATCAAGGTTGAGAAATATTCTTGATTACGGCATCAAAATACCAATTTAGCGGATAGCTCAGAGATCTTTGGGAAACTGGCAATGGTCAAGATGGAAGCTGTTCTGATGGAGTACCGGTCTGTGACGATCCTTCTGTCTTGCTAAATGGCTATATTCACTGCACAACTATTTCCTTTTCACTGAAAACAATATAATAAATTGGTAAAAATCGTCCTGACTCGCAAACAATGCACAATATAATTGGGTTGTCTGTACAGGAATGATACGTCAAGCGCAAAATTTTGTCACACTTCATCCCATTTCGTGATGAGAGTTTTTTTGGGAAATGCTCGGTTTTCAATTATTTCTTGGGACACGAAGCCCACCTTGTAAAACACTAAACCAGCTAAATCCACCATCCGTGTACGAGATAGGGGAAGCCCCTGGGCAACTCCCCTTTGCCGGGGAGGTGTGCAGTGGCTGTCACGGCACGGGGATGGCTCGTCCTCTCATACTCCTCTGAAAACGTGTCACTTTCATCCGATAACGCACGATGCAATCACTGACTATTATCACATGCGGTCAAAGGACACGCAACAGGGGCGTCTTCATTGATTTTGGCATATAGCCTATTTGGTCGTTCTTGAAAAAGTGCTTTTCGTAAATTAAGTATATTCTTAAGCATAAGTATATTATTCATGCTGACTTACTGAAGCCGTGTAACCGTTAGACATCAGATTTGACACCCTCACTAGAAAAACCAATAGTTGGTCTGAATGACAGGTATAATAAGTAGACCCAAGGTGTCACCTGTCAAGTCACTGGAACAGGTATGCTCGGAATACATAAACTTGGAACACCTGCGTACAAATGTAACGTTTCATAGACCGCACAGAATTTGAGCCACGGGATAGAATCGTCAGTAATGTGCTGTTACGAACTGGACATTCCACGTAGTCCTCCCCAACACACTTAAATCTGTAATCCGGTCATCTATCATGACGGTTGTTGTGCTAAACCAGAGGACACTTCCTCCCAAAAGAACTCTTCTACCAGGCGTCTGCCAGTGAGTGACGAAGGATTAACCTGAGCATTTCCACCGAGGGTTTGAGTGATTATGTTCTCGTGAACCTTGTCAGACGTTAGGCGTGTATGTCCTGTATGCATATAACACAGAGCACTGACCGAGATAAGATGATATACTCAGGACGCCCCCGTTTAACTTCCCATCTATACAGAGCGCCATACCTAGAATAATATAATATTAGACCAGTATAATTAGTGAACATTGGGCCAAAATTTGTTGGTAAAAAGCCTATCATTTGAAGGGAAAAATACTACTTAATCGGAGCCATAAAAGTGTCAAGGGTTTTCATTTCTAATGGTCAGTTATCTCTTTTAATCAATTAAACAGTATCACAAAATGGCGAAAATCACCATGGCTTGCGAGAAAAAAGCTAAATATTATAGGCAATGACATAATTAATTTTTCTGTATATAAATGATTCACCAAGCGCAAAATTTCGCCACACTTCATGCTATTTCGGGATGACAGTTTTATTGGGAAATTTTCTAATTTTAATTATTTCGTGTGACACGAAACAGGTCTTGTAAAACATCTAAACGGCTAAAGCAAATCCTCTATCCGTGTTCGAGATAGGGGAAGCCCATGGGAATCTCCCCTTTACAGGAACGGGGTAATATAGCTATCACGACACGAGGATGGCTCAGGCTATCATACTCCTCTGGAAACGTACCACTTTCATCTAAGAGTCATTATTGTTAACTTCTTTCACGTTCGATCAGACAACACACAACACAGATATATTCCCTGATTTCGGCATAGAGCCGATCCGGCCGTTATTGAAAGAGATGTTTTCTTTGCAAATTGTCGCCTGCGTCAAAATGAATGCCGCTAACTCTCTTTGACATTCGCGCAACATAGGACCTACTTGATGATATTTTATCATTTTATATATACAAAAAAACTATTTTCTCAACTTATGCAATCAAATTATCTAAACTATCTAGAGGGCGGAGACACACATTTTGGACAAATTATTATATTCTTGCTTACACGTTGAAACCATCTTCTTGACATCCTCCCACTCCACCCGTTCCTATACACCAGCTCACAAAGACAGGCCTGTGGGATACAGCTACGGGTGAGGTGGATAGACGTGTCTGTTCAAAGCTAGGAAGCAATGCTGTGATAATTGATATGTTTTGCTTACTATACTTCAACGAAGTCTGTAAAACGGTTTTTGAAAAACGCGATGCATTGCAAACTTGTATTTTCGCTGCAATTTCAGCCCACCTTTCATTTGTGTTCATGAAAAAAATACGCACACAAAAAAGCAACATCCACACATGCAATGGACACTGATGGTTTAGAATTCTATTTCTGGTACTTTTTTGCACGTGCCTTGGACATAATCACCTTTAGAGATGGCAGCGTTCAGGCTTAACTTGACTTAACCGGTAGCCAATCACAAAAAATGTCATTATTGTACCATCAAACAAGTCTGGCGACAACTCCCACGGGAGGAAGAAATAAGCAGATTCTTAAGTGAAATTCATCGGTTTTGAAATTACAGAAAGTACACTTCTGGAATTGACTGAGGGGGACCATGGACATAAATATGACACCGGTGAAATTGCATCGAATGAGGGCATCAGCATTCCATTTACATACAAATCGACCGTATAAAAGATAGTAGTATTGAGGTCGTTTTCAATCGAGGCCATATTGATGGACCAATCAGAATATACCTAAAGACCGACATTGAGTAAGCCCAGCGCAACCGAGATATATACTATGATTAACTAATAAATCAACATGCTTTCATGGTATGTATGCACGATTTGGATAGTGACAAACTTCACACGCCTAGAACACCCCTCGCATCTTTCCAGAGCAATAGGGGTCTGCTGGCAGCTTCCCTTTGCATGACTCCGTCCTAATGTGTATTTGAGAGTGGTTTCAGAAAATAAACATTCGAATTCAACTAATACTGGTGGCATATATAACCACTATCGTATAGTGGACGATTGGTATGAGAAAGAAATGTACAAGACATCCAAACTTTACAAAACTTTTCCCCTTGGCTAAGTTTGCTACCCGGGAATCTTAGGGAAAAAACCCCGTTTAGACTGGATTAATCACACACCTCCTCAGAACGAGCAAATGAAAGATAAGCATCTTAACCAATTGTCCAGGGCCGTATAGATAGGCCTTGGTAACGCACGTATTGGATTGCATGTGGGTCTGCTACAAGCCTTCATATAAACCCGGATTATCGCCCTTGCAGTCTGTGTCGAGAATCATTTAAGGATACAGCTGTATTTAATTAACCACACCACTGTAAAATCATCGTGTGAACTATGCCCATACGTATGGTGACTATATTCATCTTAAACTATCTTGATTACTACACCGAATCGTAACCCCGTAGAAGGAAACTATGGGTATTGGCAAATGTACTGCTGGAATCGTCAAGGACTGTATCTTGGTGTTTTTTGTGTGGTGCTGTCAGCCGGGAGACCGGATGTGCCATGGCTGACAAGAAACCGATCAATTACAGATTGTTAATATACTGGTCGTAATTGAACAAGGTACTCTCCACAACCTCACTTCATTGAAACCTTGTATCACCTCAGTTTAACCGTGTACCGGGCAGCAGGATATCCTCCAACATAAGAAATGCCGTTTGGGGGATCGGGCAGACGATTTAAAGTTAATCTATTAGCCCCTGTTTCCAGGAAAGTTCAGACATAATCCTCTGCCCAGTTGATCTGCCCGTCATCTTCGGGACTCGAACTGCAATAAAAATCCCAGCCCATTCTACACCTCGTTAATCTGTATTCAACCAGCCTTCAGGGACGTCCAAGGCACACAGTCGTGTAACTTTTAGGCTACATGACTATTAGGTGGATGGACCTTGTATAACTGAACTGTTCTTACCGGAAACGTTCGTAACTATTCGGAGACAATCGGATCGATAAGTCAATCATGCTTTTGTCCGTTTGCCATATGGTTTCGAAAAACCAGGTTAATCACAGAGCGATAAAGATTTCAAGTTATTGCAAGAGTTGTATCGCGTGAACTTCAGCATTCGTATACAGCTTGGAGGCAATCAACCATATTGACGCTCCAGTGATCTATACATGAGGTATATAATATTTGTATTTTATTTCTCTGTCTTGATCACACAATATATTCAAATAATCCAATCACTTTACTGCAAAGTCTTCGGGTTTTGGGTTCAGTGATTTGCGCAAAGTCGTATTTGTGCAAAGTCATCATCTATTTGGTTCAAATGAAGTGTGATGTAGCGTATCAGATCTCCTTGGCTCTAATTAGTTATACAGATATACAGTCCTAGCCGCCTCCAGTTTTCCCGTGGTAAATGAGGTTACGGGTTCGAGCCTGACTCTCGCTAATCAGATTGTGGCTTTCGGACGAGAGGGGTGCGCCATGCTTTTGTGCACAGGGTTTCATCTACCCAGAATCCTGACAAATTTTTTTAATGACATTTAATATTTTTCCCTAGACTGAATAACAGTAAATCTGGTTAACCGGATAAACCAGGTTGACCAGACTTGGTGTTGTTCAGTCTACACTCTACCTGAATGACTCAAAATATTCATTCCCATATATTTATTCCCTGTTGAAGTAAATCCTAAATAAACCAATTATATGTAAGGTCACAGATATTAACTGACTGAAGAATGTCTGTGTGTGGACATATAAATTCCTTCTCGAGGATTACAATGTGGGCAAGATATCTTTTTGAATAACTGGTTGATTGATGATTTATTTCTGACAGTAGAATAAACTATGAAAACTATATAACAAAACAGTTATCTCAACACACAGTAATATTATACACTGGAAAGGCGTATATAAAACGACAAAAAGAAAAAACAGAATTTTGCGGTTCTACTTATACAGACTAATGATAGAACTGAAAGAATCAGACTACCCACAAACTGGTAATATAAAACAAAATCTAAACAGAATTGTGGAGATTGTATACGCTTATCAGGTTATTCTCTCTTCTGCTAAATTGATTAGCCTAACCGTTATAATGCCTCTGATTGGTTGTTTGAGATTTCCCGATGGAACAACTCGTCTCGTTAAGGCAGTAAACTTGACCCGTTTATACCCTCATTCCTGTCCTTGGAATCTGTAGATTATCTACATACAGTCATAGTCATCTTAAACAAAGTGACGTTACAAATAGAATATACGTATCATCATTAATGCCAGATATAGGCTATCCTGAGATATAGCCCGCTGTATTGTGAGGCTTATTGATTGATTGTTTGATTGATTAATTGATTGATTGATTGATTTGTCAAGTATACCTGGCAGGCATCATCACTAAAAGCCGAAGACGAATAAGCGACATCTGGATTTGAACTCCCAACTTTCGACTAAAACATTGTTTTGGTTGCAGCAGAACGACCCTTCCCATTGGAGGTCTAGAAGTGTAAGTATTGTGTTCAGCGGGAGCGAGAACTACACGTACTTCATCTATGTCTATGCTTCTAGATATGTCTTGTCTTGGGACTACAGCTGAACTATCAGGTCTGTATACCGCTGTAAAACAAGTTCCAGCTATAACAGTTTTACCACGACAAAAAAAAAAAAAAAAGCTAAAAGCAATATATGCTGATATTTAACATTAAAAAATATGTCAACTCGTCTCGTAACATTTGCCTTTATACCCAGTCACTTATAAAACTACAAGATTAGCGTGCTTCTGACCCGGTGTATATTTCTAGTTTTCCCCAACGGCGGACTCGGGCTTCACTCTTATCGTGTTTCTAAATTAACATTAGTCATTGGCTGTTAAGATCTGTCCGGAGTCGCGTCCCTTATGGCCTGATAGAAAATGGATTTCCGGGCAAATTTTACATCTGTGTCGACTTGCAGGGGTAAATAATAAAAAAATTGTCTATAGGGTGATATTACCTCTCATCCTAGTACACTGATGTAGGCTGACACGGTGCCAAACAAAAATGGCTCCATGCCTAGCGGAAATGGTCTCTGTACACAGAGACATAAGGTTTTGCATAAGGTTTATGTTTTCTGAGGTGGGAGCTAATAAATCTGTTTTGACGAAGAGGCCTTAATATACCTGCAAAAACCAGAGGTATTATGATCCTGAAGAAAGCTAGCTCGGTTATGGGTGTGCTAAGTATAATGCGTGTTTCGTACTGTGACAAAAAAGATCTTGCCTAGTATGTTCGCGTGATCGAAACCAATAAGTAAAGAGAGAAATTGATAACCGGGCTTATCCCGACCCTGGATCGAATCAGAGAGTTCAGAAACAGAATTTGTGGCTGTTATGTTCGGTGGTGTGCGTTATTTGCCGTGGAAAATGAAAATCGACATTTGTGTATTTTAGGTAATAAATACTCACTGGAACAGGAACACAGCAACACTTTAAACAATCACCTTAAAGATCCGCTTTATAGGTACAGACTTACCAGTGTGGTCAAAGTGAGTTTATGCTGGTTTCCTGTCTGGTCCAGTATCTGACCATGAAACATGGCGTCTGGTGTACTCCAAACGAGGCTAAATCCTGGAAGAGAAAAAGTACCTTACTGCTTTTATGGAAATGAAAATTGTTGGGATATAAAGACACTGGATAAAGCGGCGTTACTGTGTCGTAAAACTGGCCAAAATGGCGCGAGGTTATCTTCAGCATGAGTGGCACGAAAGTCCTGTTAGTCCTACTTTAATAAAGTGGCTTTATTGTAAGTGCTTTCGGTGAAGCTGACTGATTTGTCGTCCATTCGCTCTCAGAGTTAAGACCGGAATTATTTCTGATACAACTTAAGCCATGGGGGATTATGTCTATGGCCGAGAAGCGGCTGTAAAGTTGTCATCACCAGTACGTGGCGACGAATAACAAAATGGTAGATAAGAAACGGCTCTGTACACATCAAACACGAAAGACACCTGCGCCAAGTAGAAAAGCTGTATACTTCTCGGAGAATGCAAATTCGAGAAGCATGTTTTACACATGCCGTCGGGAGCCTGACTTCAATAGTCATACATGGATTGACTCCGTGGATTTAGGGATGTTTATTGTAGGCCTTTCGTGGTAGCACTGGAGAATTAATGGCCTGTAAAAAGGGGTTAAAAGCATAAACGTTTGTATTTTCCTGTTAATTCAATCATGATTACATAATACTCACGATCGCGTGAAGCGGGTTTTACGTTATTACGTGTTTATTTCTGCCACGGTACCAGACTAAGTGGATGAGTTGAGTTTAATATTCTGCTGGAGATGAGCGAATAAAACAACCCGCAGAGTGAAACAAGGCTTCAACGTGATTGTCTTCCGCCTGTCTGTGTTATGGCAAAGGGAAATATTTGCCGAACAAAAAAAGGATCGAAAGGGGTGTAATCGTTTTGTCACCTGAATTCAGAATTTATCTGTCAAACTTGCTGATGAACATATGATGGTCTGAATTATAACAGAGGCAAATCGGCTGCAAAGAGATGACAGGAACAGTTAGCTCTTTTTGTGGACCTCGAATCATTAAGTACTAGCATTTACACGCGCTCACTACGTGGTCTAACGGACGGTCGGTCCGTTGTTTCCCGTTTAAGGCTTCAGCAACGTGCGATGTGAAACTGCGTTTCCGTCCAAAACACAACAGAGTGAGTATGAAACTCCGTAGACATGTTTACCGTAACTTGTTTCTGACAAAATATACATGACGGATCACCGTAATGGGGATGCCGTTTGAAATCATTGGAAGGGGGGGGGGCTGTGGGTTACGGGGGTGCTGGGGAGTTGGGGGTGGGGGAGTCAGATCTGCGGGAATTCCTCGTATAAAACAACAAAGTTGACACATACCACAGATGCGAAATATTCTTCATTGCGGCGTAAAATACTAATTTAACAGAAAGCTCAGTAGGCATCTTCAGGGGTTTGGCAATGGTTCTGGAAGAGTTCCTGTATGTTGACATCCTTCTATCTAGTTAATGATTATACCCACTGCGCAAAGCAACATACGGAGGCCGAATATCTGTGGATGTGTTTTCCCCAAGGAGATGCACTTGTTTCCTTTTCGTTCAAAACAATATCATTAAATTCGTAACGTAATCAGCCTAACGCGAGAGATAAAGTGAAAAATATAATAGGCACTGATATAATTAGATTATCTGTGCATGAAGAATGCGCCATACACAAAAGTTTGCCCCATTTCACCCCATTTCGTGATGACAGTTTTTGCTGGAAAATTCTCTGATTTCACTTATTTCGTATGACAGAAAAGACCGTCTTGACCCGTCTTTTTTTGGTTTAAATACTGGTTTTAGGACCGCTTTCGTTTCGGATATTATGGCCCGTCAAATCAGTAATTTATTTGAAGACTTGTATATCAGTGGTAAACAGTTACAATGCGTTAGTTTGCTATCTACATATGTACATGAGTCAACAACTGAAACAACTCCTCTTTGCCACAATATCCTTATAACTGATTTTTACAAGTACATGTGTTGGGATGTACAGATGTATACGTATGAGTTATTTAAAAGAAAACAACCGATATAATAGATAGTAAACGATTTGCAGAAATCTGTACAAACAGAAAATAATAGAGATACTTTTGTTTATAGGGTGATAGAGATTAGATCTCTTGCTTCCTCCCCAGTGTACGTGCAGCTGTAATCCTCCTTTCACTTAAACCGGACGCCGTCCAGGCAAAACCAGAGCGCTAGAAACCTGTGCCTGTAGCAGATACGACAAGTATATTTGAGGCGTAAGGGTGTCAGGGATCATCCACTCATCTGAAGCAATAGATAGATAATCCTATGATCATAAAGTCGGTTAATTTTTCTGTCCTGAATTAATTAGTCATTATTCTTGGTTCCATGAGTCTGCTTGCTTTTCTTTCGTCTCTACTTCTTTTGTTCCTACATTGTTAGGTGCGCTCTGTCAGCGGTTAGAATTTACTTTTGGGGTCTGATCAGTCCGCTGTGTCTCCACAAACTTACCAGTGGATTGTTTGTCAGCTTCTTGTTAATTTTATGGATTTTTGAAATATAACTATGGACTGAAATTCAGCTCTGCAATCATATTATCTAAACTATGTAAAAAAAATGGAGATCTGCTTGTCCGACAAATTAGGCTTGCAGCTTACACGCTGAAACGACCTTCACCACATCAATTAAGCCCACGTCTACCCTTCCTTATATGCCCGAGCACATTTCGGCCTCTATTGGGTTGATGGGAAGATGTATCTCGGAATTGAGGTACATTTTTTGGATCAACTTGTAAGGCAATGTGCATGATAAGCCTACACACGATCTGGAAATCGCTGACCGTTTGTCTTTATATTTGCATGGGAAATCAGCGTTAAAGCCACCATCTTACGGTCGACGACTGGGCACAAGAAGATCTAGTACGACTATATCATTATTTCCCACTGCTAGTGTTATATATTGATTGATTAATTAATTGGTGTATAACACCGTGCTGAAAAACAATTCTCTTATAAATACACTGTGGGAGAATGGTCATGTTTGAAATTTAAAGGGAAAGACTACACAAATATACAGATATGCCGTAGTAATGTATATACGTTTGTATTGGATGTAGGTCTGTTAGTAGCCTACAGGGGCCCCTGTCGCCTTGGTAATCTGAGTCGAGAATCACTTAAGCGATTCACCTGCATTTAGCTGTCCACATAACTGTCCTATGATCACGAGAACTATGCCCATACGTATAGTGATAATATC
Organism: Acanthopleura granulata; assembly: GCA_016165875.1. Classification (NCBI taxonomy): domain Eukaryota; kingdom Metazoa; phylum Mollusca; class Polyplacophora; order Chitonida; family Chitonidae; genus Acanthopleura; species Acanthopleura granulata. The sequence continues at coordinate 12,199,861 of JABBOT010000011.1, read as the reverse complement.
CATCTGAAGCTGTCTTTATTACCATATTCCTAAGGTGTAACGCTGTACAAGGTATTGGCAAATGTACTCCTGGAATCGTCAAGGACTGTGTCTCTGTAATGCTGAGTGGTGTTTTCAGCCGGCGGACAAGGAACGGTTCGATTACATATTATTAATACACTGGCCTTAATTGGAACAAGGAACTCGCCAAAACCTCATTTCATTGAAAGCTTGTATCAGGTCAGTTTATCCGTGTCCCGGACAGTAGGGATATCCCGCTACACATCAAATCTGGAACGGGAGATCTGGTAGACGACTAATAGGGAATATATTAGCCCCTGTTTCCAGTAAAGTGCATACATCCTGTGCCCAACTAATCCGTTCGTCCATGATATCATCTTCGGGACGAACTGCGCTGAAACTCCCAGGCTAGTTTACACCTCGCTAATCTGTATTCAACCAGCCTTCAGGGACGTCCGAGGAGCACGGTCATGTGACTTATACATGGCTATAAGATGGAACTGACCTTGTATATCTGAGCCGCTGTTAACGGAAACGTTCGTGACAGTCGGAATAGGCATGCGCACGGTCCATAAAATTCACAGTGAAAAAGACATTCCCAACAGCAAGGTGGTAACTTGGATATTCTGTAGGAGTCTATATATCAATAGCCTAAGGTGAAGTGCCTCAACATTTCAACTTCCAGTATCAAAAACTAAGCACTGGGGCGAAGTTTGAAATATTGACTTAAGAAATGACATTTTACAATTGACCCCACGTATTTACAGTTGAAACGTGCAAAGGCTACTGTCCAAAAAGAATCGTCATACTACGCGACGTCGCATGCATAGGTGAAATAGTCTTGAGTATTACGTGAAACACTGAAAATAAATAAATGAATTTATAAATACATAACAGTTTTTCCCTTTCTTGGTGACACTATGAATTCAAAGAATCCATTCCAATCACTTTCGTGAAAAGAGAAGTATTTCTGGCCTCTCTCCCAATCCCCATGCATGATCACAACCTCAGACTTGGTCCTGACTTGTGATATTATTCCGTTAACAGCGTTAAAAAGGACCAGTCCGGTTTCAAGCATCTATAAACCTGCCCCCGGTTTCATGAAGCGTACTTAGCGCTAAATCGCACTTAGCTAAGTGCACTTCATATCTCTATAACATACGTTGTCATGGCACTTAAGGGAATATTTAGCGAAGTGCGCTTCATGAAATTGGGGCCGACTGCGTTCTTGTGAGCCAAGGGTCTTTAGTCCGAAATCAAATCAAAAACAAACAGATTAACTTTATGAAAGGTCACATATTTTGACAATGGATTGTCTGCGTCCTGCTGCATGGTGTGGACATGTGAACTCTTGCTTCCTGTAATATACTGTCTGCAAGATCTCTATTTCTTTGAGTAATTGGATAATTAATGTTTTAATTCTCACATAAACGATGAAATGTGAATTAAGACTGTACGACAAACCAATGATCTCAACACCTAGCAATATTATACACTGACATTTGTACAGGAAAGACATATACAAAAGCGAGGAAAAAATCGGAATCAGCCGGTTATGTTTTATACACACTAATGTTGCAACTGAAAATGAAACGTCCAATATTGGGAATATAAACCAAAAGTCTCATTTGTGAAATAACAGTTTTTGATACAGACATCTATATTGCATAAAGGAATCATGCAATCTTAAACTATGAGTTCTTACTTGATTTTCAGTTACTGGCCATGTAGCAGACCGAAGCTTGCGAGTATAGTTATGGAGGTTGTATACAACTAAGGTTACTCTCTCTTCAGGTAAATTCATTAGTCTAACCGTTATAATGACTCTGATTGGTTTTTAGAGATTTCCCGATTGAACAACTCAGTCGGCTCGAAAAGGGCGTAAACAAGTTTATGCCCACTTTTCTGCTCTGGGTGGAAACTGTAGATAACGTAAATGCAGCCAGCCAAAGCCGTGTTAAACAAAATGTCATTGTAAGTTTAATATTATTTATTTATTCATTTGTTCACCTACATTATTTTTTTAATTCGCCAAGTATACCTGGCATACATCATAACAAAGCTGCAGATGAATAAGCGATACCTGGATTTGTCACCCAACTTTCGTCCAAAGCGATGTTTTTTGTTTTTTTTTCCTTGCATGGAGCAGAACGCACATTGGCCCTGTTACCTCATAACGTGGTAGTATTCTGTTCAACGAGTCAGCAGTACTTCATCTTCATACATATATGTCTTGTCATAACGTTTCTGGGGCTACAGCTCAGTTAAAGTCTACAGCATCTGTATAATGGAAAACAAGTTCCAGCTATAATGGTTTTGCCATGACAAAAATTTAAAGACAATCTAAGCTGATATTCACCAAAAAATATATGTATATTCGTCTGGTAACATTTGAATTTATACCCAATATCTAATAGAGCTACCAGATTGGCGTGCGTCGGGCCGGCTGTATATTTCTACATTTCCCTATCGAGGGACTCGGGTTTCACTCTCATCGTATTTTTAAATTAACCTTAGCAATTGGGTGTCAAAATCTGTCTCGAGAGTCGGGTCCCTTATGATCCAACAGAAAATGGATTTCCGGGCAAATTTTTCGTTTGTATCGACTTGCAGCGGTAAGTAATAAATGATTGTCAGTAGAGTGCTATTACTTCTCATCGGTGTGGCTAGTAGACTGACGTAGGGTGACCCGGTGCCGGATAAAAATGACTCCGTGTATAGTGGAATGGGTCTCTTCGCCAGGGATTTACATAAAGTTTACGTTGTCTGTTGGTGGAACGAATAAATCTGTTTTGACAAATAAGCCATAATGTCCATGCAAAAACCATACACAGATGCATTGTGAGTTGACAGAGTGTACATATGGCTGGCTCGGTTGTGACATGTACAGAATAACGTGTGAATCGTGTTGTAAAAGAATACATCTTGATCGTGATCGGAACTAATTAACAGAAGAAGGGAAATGATAACCGGGCTTCCCGCTGTGTGGTATCAGAGAGTTAAGAAAAAGGATTTTGTTACTGCTACCTTCGTGGTGTTCTTTATTTGCAGAGGAAAAGGAGAGTCCGGTATAATTCGACAATTGCATGTCGATGTAAAGTTTTGGACAAAAAGAACTTAAGGTAATTTACATCTGAATATACACTGAATGAAACAGAAATACTGCAAGACTTCGCAATAACCGATTTAAAGATGTGCTTTACAGGTACAGACTTACCAATGCGGCTAATGTGAGTTGAAGTCCAGCTTATGCTGGATTTTCCTCTCGCAGCGTGGGATGGTCGTGGGTTTCCATGGGCTCTGATGCTGGCTGCCGTTGTATTTAAGTGGAATATTCTTGAGTACGGGGTAAAGCAAAAGTAAAATAAACACAATACAGTTACAGATTGGTTGAACCACGGCCACTGCTTTTTAATTAACCAACATTGAATGTTTTGTCTTTCCAATGATTTACCAATCTATATTTCATCATAAGGTTTTCCTTGGGTACATTTATATCCTGTGTTAAACCATGCCATTAGGGGCCCGTTTGTGCTTTCGTAGATCTGCCAGTATCGTACCTTGAAACATGGCGTCTGGTGTACTCCAAACGAGCTTCGTGGAACAGAAAAAGTACCTTACTGCTTTTATAGAAAGGAAATCCTTTGGGCTATAGACACTGGATAAAACGACGTTATTGTGTCGTAAAATTGGTTAAATGGCGCGAAGTTATCTCAACATAAGTGGCACGAAATGCCTGTCAGTCCTACTGTAATAACTGTGTTTATTGTAAGTGCTTTCAATGAAACTCACTGTTTTGTGGTCCATTCGCTGCCACAGTTAAGAGCGGAATTATTTCTGGTACAATTTAAGCCACCGGGTTTTATGGCTGTGGCCGAGAAGCGGCTGTAAAGTTGTCATCACCTATACGTGACGACGTTTAACAAAATGGTGGATAACAGACGGCTCTGTACACGTCACGCACATCAGACGCATGGCCCAGTCTACAGATAAGCTGTATACCTCTCACACCATGCGCTTTCAGGAAGGACATTTTATATACGCGGTTGACAACCTGATTTCGATGGTCATATATGAGTCACCCACTTCGACTTTGTACAGTTAGGAATTTTTCCTGCAGGGGTATAAGCCTACCATGGTCTTCAGCCGAACAGACGTCTGGAACAATTCTATCTTGTATGGTGTTGTGTTATTCATAGTTTTACACCAAAATATTGTGACGTATATTATGATAATGTCCAGAAATGGAAGACAACTGGAACAGATGCCGACAGTCTGGGTAATATTTGGTGTAATTCTGTAGCCTGTACTAAAGTAGCCTTTGTGCATATACAGGCCTATTATATAGAGCGGCCCATATGCCCACACGTGTACAGAATAAGTATGCTCATAAAATGCTGTGTAGGCCTATAAGGAGTACAAAACTTTAACAGTTTTCAATCTAAAGCCGGGATGTCTAATTGTGCAAACTTTACATTACACAAACCAACAGTATTTATGTTTCCCTCGTCCAAATTCCTTTAACGAAAAATGCACTGTAGTCCTGGAATATTTATGTAGTTCAGATATCTTGTTGGTTGGAAGTATACAGGGCAGGAGATTCCTCAGTCAGAGGTAAACAATGAACCTGTCTTGTGAATCGCTTGTCTGGATTGTCAAGTGGAGGTATACAGTGCCACAGTTGTCAAGTGGATGTATATAGTGTGACTGTCTTGCCAATTAAGTGGAGGTATACGTACAAAAGAGCTAATTTCTCATGCGTAGGTAAATGAGGAATTATTACACAACTAAAATTACGATATTTTCACCTGATTACAAGGTTCCTTTCTAGTGCCATGAACACCTGGACTACCTGAACAATAAAAAATACATTTTTCATGATTTAAGCCATTTCCATTGATTTATTTTCTTTTTCAATATTACGTAACATCACACACGTGGACATTCAAGACCTTTAACAAATAACAATAAAGCGGTACAGGTAGCACGGAATAAATAATGCTTACCTGTACACATGGGTTGAAAACACGAAGAGTTTGGGTTTTTTCGTGATTCATTGATAATTGCATAATAGGTTACTCAAGATGACGTGAATTGGATGTCATATTATGTCTGTTTATTTCTGCCAGTTGTCCGGGTTTGCACATTACAAGACTTAGTGGATGAGTTGATTTTAATAGTCTGCTGGAGATGAGCGAATAAAACAACCCGCAGAGTGAAAAAAGACTTCAACGTGATTGTCTTCCGCCTATCTTTGTTGTATGGCAATGCAAAATGTTTGCCGGAAAAAAAATGGGAAAGGGTTTAATTGTTTTGTCACCAGAATGCCAGAACTTCTCTTTCAAACTTGCTGATGAGCGCATGATGGCCTGAATTAGAAAACGCGATTGGTTTGAACAACTCGTTGAGAGCAGTGTGTATGTGTGTGTGTGTGTTTTTGTTAGGTCAGGATCATAACAGAGTCAAATCGGCAACAAAAAGATGGCAGGAACAGTTAGCGCTTTTTCTAGACCTCCAACCAGTGCGTGCCAGCACTTAAACGCACTCTCCATACTATAGCTTAGCTGAAAGTCGGTCCGCTGTTTTCGGTCTGAGGCTTCAGGTATGTGTCATGCCAAACTGTGTTTCCGTCCAAAAGCCTGAGCACAGTGACGACGAAACTGTAGACATATAGCTTATAGTACCTTACCTCTAATGAAATATAGAATTCAGTGGGACGGGGGCTTCGGATCTGCGGGGATCCCTCGTATAAAAAACAAAACTAATAGATTCCACAGAAATGAAATATTCTTCATTGCGGAGTAATACATCAGTTTAACGGGTAGCTCAGTAATGTTTGCGGATTTGACAATGGTTCTGCAAGGGTTCATGCGTGTGGATATCTTTGTGTCTTGTTAGCGGTTTCACCCACTGCACAAAGCAACATGCAGAGGCCGAATATCTGTGGATGTGTTTACGACGGAGAAGCATTATTTCCTTTTCACTGAAAACAATGATTCAGTGAAAAATCACAAATACCACAAATAGGTCAAAAATCAGCCTAACTCGGGACAAAATGCAAAATACAATTGGCATTGACATAATTAAGTCATCTGAGTAGGAATGATACACCATACGCAAGGTTTTGCCACATTTCAGATTTCATTTAATCCATATCATGACAAAAAGCCCGCCTTGTAATTTTTATTTTATTTAAATACTTACTTTAGGGCCATTTTCCTTGTGGATATCGTGACTCGTCAAATCAGTGGTTTATTTGAAAATTTGTTCATCAGTGGCAAATAGTTAGTTTGCTATTTATCTGTGAACATGAGCCAGCTACTGGAATGACACATTTTTGTCACAGTATGTTTATTTGCTGATATTTACACGTTCAAGTGCTGGGAGTTTAAAAATGTATGAGAATTAGTTATTGAAAAGAAACAGCTGAAATAGTAGGTAATAAACGATTTACGAAAATTTATACAAATGGAAGACAACAGTGATGCTTGTGCTTTTAAGGTGATAGAGATAAGTTCTCTTGCTTCTTACTGACTGACGTGCAGCTCTAGCCCTCCCTCCACTTCAACCGGACGGCATCCAGGAAAAACTAGCGTTTTGGAAACGTGATTTTATACGTTTTAAAGAAACTAATATTTCACACACAAGAACAACACAACACATTCCAAGATACAGAGGCAAAGAAGAAAAGATAGAGATCTGCATGAGTATTTAAACAGTAAACCGTAGACAGATACACTGAGCTAACATGAAAGGTGTCTTTACAAAATTATCTATTTGAGAGGGAAACCTTTCGGAAATTAAACCATGTCTCTTCAATTTAGCGAAAAGGATTTTGCGAAAAGGCTTAACCAAAGTAGACAAACGAAGAGGTTTAGGCCGTCCTTTGTATACCGATGTGGAAGTATACAGGGCTACAAATACCAAAACTACAATACGAGTATATGAGTAAAGTTTCTTCTTAAAGGCATTAGGTACTACACCTCTCAACCATAAACTCTTTCCAATTTGTCTACGAATAGTGAAACTGTTGACCCCTATTCAGTATGGGCGTTGCCATCAACAATGCGCTTCGTGACATTACCACTCTTTGAACATTAATTGTGACGTTAAACCCGCTCGTAACGTAATTCTAAATGTGCTCCACCACTAAACTGACGTCACAGAAAGGTTACTAAGATCTGCATGTAAATCACCTTTTGCCTATTTCTAGCTATTAATTCGGGTAGGCCTATCGCGTAACCACGGAGAGAAGATGTTTTCGCAGGTATAATATACTCGGGTATAAGGGAAATCATTCTGCCATGGTACATTGCACGGTTCCACTATTCCTCAAACAGAAACAATCTTGTGGCAATTGTCTCCAGGAAAACGCTGCCATCATGAACACTTCTCGAGCGCAAATTTACTCTCTGAAAATTACTGTATACCATGCACAGTTACACAAACTGTGACAAAATTAAACATCTAAAACTTTTGGGTACCAGAGGCATACAACTTGTGTACGTAACAATGAAAGCATATGAATCAGTGGTACACACGTCAGTGTACCGCTGGTACCAAAAAATTTGTAACTGTTACAGTTTTGTTACAGTTTGCGTAGTTGTGGTACACATGTCATATTATATCTGGGGACTATACCTGAACTAAAGACTACATCATCTGACCACAGATAAGTTAAAAATAAGTTAGATAAAATAAGTTCCAGCTATAACGGTTTGGCCAGGACAAAAAAAAGTTATTTCTTTATTTATTTCTCTGGTGTTTTACGCCGTACTCAAGAATATTTCACTCACACGACGGCGGCCAGCTTTATGATGGGAGGAATCCGGGCATAGCTGGGGGCAAAGCCACCACCATCCGTAGGTTGCTGGAAGACCTTCCCACGTAAAGCCCGAGAGCAAGCCGGCATGAACTTATAGCGACCGCATTGGTGAGAGGGCTCTGGGTCATTACGCTGCGCTAGCGCGTTAACCAACTGATCCACGGAGGCCCTCCATAAGGAATATATGCTGATATTCACCTTTACATTTGAATTGTTACTAAATGGAGGGACCAGATTGGCCCGGTGTATATTTCTATCTTTCCCATCGGCGGATTCGGGCTTCATTCTCGTCGTGTTTCTAAATTAACCTTAGCAATTGGCTGTCAAGATTTGTCCCGAGAGTCCGGTCCATTATAGCCTCAAAGAAAATGGATTTTCGTCTGTATCGACTTGCAGTGATAAATAATAAATGATTGTCAGTAGAGTGATATTACTTCTCATCGGTGTGTTTGTAAGACTGATGCAGGGTGACCCGCTGCCGGACAAAAATGACTCAATGCCTAGCGGAAATGGTCTCTGTACACAGCGCCAAGAATGTACATGAGGTATATGTTGTCTTCGGTGGGAACTAATAAATTTGTTTTGACGCTTAAGCCCTACTATACATGCAACACTCATAGGCACAGGCATTATGATTCTGAAGGAGTTTGCATATCTCCAGCTCGGTTACGGTATACATAGCCTAATGCGTGAGTCATATTGTAAATAAAGATCTTGGCCTGTGTGTTAGCGTGATCGAAACCAATACATGATGACCGGCTTTCCTTGGATACTGAGTCGTATTAGAGAATTCAGACTCAGTATTTGTTGCTACTATATCCTTGGCGTTCGTTATTGAAGAGGAAAACGAGAGTGCGGTTAAAGTCGACAGCTGTAGATTGATGTAAAGCTTTTGACAACAAAGACTTACATGTGCATATATATTGACTGACAGAGAAACTCTGCAAGAGTTTGCAACTTAATGACGTGTGCCTTACAGTTATAGACTTACCAATGCGGTAATTCAAAACCAGCTTATGCTGGTTTCCTCTCCAGTCGTAAGTGGGAATGTCTGCAAGCAACCCGCGGGTGGTCGTAGGTTTCAACTGGGCTCTGTCCGCTTTCCTCCCGTCATAATTCTGGCTGCTGTCGTATAAGTAAAATATTTAAGTGGTGTATATAAGAGAGGCTTTTATCCACATCAAGCACAAGAGACGTTTGCGCCAAGTAGAAAAGCTGTATACTTTCCACATCAGCCCGCTCTTTCAAAAAGCATATTTTCTACATGCGGCATAGGGAGTCTGAAGTCGATGGTTGACTGCATGCAGTTACAGATCTTTATTGTACGGATTATGATGTAAAAACAATAGTATAAACATATCGCATACGATATGTGGGTATACAATGCAGTTGGCTTGTTAACTGAAGGTATAGAGTGCGAATGTCTTGTCCAGTGGAGGTATAAAGTCCAGCTGTCTTGGCATATAGACTTGTACAGAGCAGCTGACTATTCAAGCAGAGGTATACAGTCAATAAAGAGTCGCTATTTACAGAACTAAACTTTCCATTATTACAATGTTCACTTCCACCAAAATAGTTAAACCATAAGCATAACATTTAGCCGATTTTCTTTCGTTTAATTTTCATTTTCGTGCAGGTTACACGGACCTATTTATGACCTGTAAAAAGGGGTTAAAAGCATAAAAGTTTGTATTTTCTTTACAATGCAATCAATTATACCGTTTTTGTCCCCCCCCCCCCCCATTTGCCCCATGTCTTCACGCTACCAGCCTAAGTGGATGAGTTGAGTTTAATATTCTGTTATAGATGAGGGAATAAAACAACCCGCAGAGTGAAGAAATGCTTTAGCGAGATTGTCTTCCGCCCATCTCTCTTATGGCAGTGGGAAATGTTTGCCGAGAAAAAAAGAGGTGAAACGGTTTAATTGTTTTGTCACCAGAATGCCAGAGCTTCTGCGTCAAGCTTGTCGATGAACGCATGATGGTCTGAATTAGAAAACGCGATTGGACTGAACAGCTCGTTGAGAGCAGCGTGTGTTCTTTGGGGTGAATATCACGACAGCACTTGTACAAACACACGCACTCTCCATACTATACCCCAACTGAAGGTCGGCCCGTTGTTTTCGGTCTAACGAATGTGTCATGTGAAACTTTCTTCTCGTACGAACCATGAACACAGTAACTATGAAACACTGTAGACATGTTTACCGTAAATTGCTTCTTATAAAATAAAGATGACGGATTGCCGTAAAACGAATGTAGTTTTACGTCAGGGGACTGGGGAGCAGCGAGAAAGGGAAGTGGGGGGGGGGACGTCACATCTGCGGGAATTCCCCATATAAACAACAAAATTGATAGATGGCACAGAATTGAAATGTTCTTCATAGCAGCGTAAAATACCAGTTTATCGGGATGTTTAACAATACATAGGGACTTGACAATGGTTCTGGAAAAATTCCTGTCTGTCTTGTTAACGATTTTGCCCACGGCACAAAGCAACATACAGGGGCCGACTGTTTATGGATGTGTTTTCTTCCAAGGAGATGCAATTATTTCCTTTTCACTGAAAGCAATATCACAAATTGGTAAAATTCATCTTGACTCGGGAACAAGATGCAAGGTATAATTGACCATAACATAATTAGGTTGTCTGTACAGGAATGATATACCATGTGCAAAATTTCATGCCATTTCGTGATGCGAGTTTCATTGCGAATTTCTCTGATTTCTCCTACTTCCTGTGATACGAAGCCCTTCCTGTAAAACATTCAGCCAGCTGTATCAAATCCACTCGCCGCGTTCAAGATAGGGGAAGCCCCTAGGGAATTCCCCTTTGCCAGAGCGGTGTAACACGGCTGTCACGACAGGAGAATGACTCGTGCTATCATACTCCTGTGGAAATGGACCACTTTCATCTGAGCGCACACGATACATTTCCAATTATCGTTAACTTGTTTCACGTTTGATCAATGTCTTCCGTCAAAATGAATGGCGCCAGCTATCTCTCTGCTATGCACAGTATGTAGGGCCTAAAGTGTGAAACTTTCTCAAATTCTGCAGTTATATAATTTAAACTTTGTAAAGGACGGAGATATGCTTGTCCGACAAATTATAATATTCCAGCTTACACGTTGACACGACCTTCACCACACCAATTCAGCCCACCCTATCCCATCCTTTCATTCCCGAACAGATTTCCCCTGTAGGGATACGCATTGACGCGACGTGAGTAGATGTGTCTCTTCCAGGCTCAAGAACCAATGCTGCATTGACTGCGATCAACGCAACTGTTTCATTGACCAGACTTCTATTCGAAATCTGCAAAAATGCTTTGAAAAAAGATGTATTTTGCAATTTTACCCCAGTCAACGATTTGTGTCCATCACGAAACCGTTGCCCTCCATTTACCAACAAATCGCTAATATGAAGGATTGCTAGTACAGATGTCGCCTGTATCGCAGCTGGGGAACATATTTTTGACCAAGTTATGAGGCAGTATACAAGGCATACACGATTTGGACACTCATAAAACTGACACGACGAGAACATTCCTCGGGTCTTCCCGGCGGCAGAATTGGAAACCGCTAACAGCTTCTCTTTAAACAGAGGAAAAGTCCGCAACCCTTTCCGATACCGGTTACGATCAGTTAACAAACGCCGAACTCAAGAATACTTCACTTATACGACGGCTGTCAACATTATGGTGGAAGGAAACCGGGCAGAGCCCAGGGGAAACCAACGACCATCCGCAGGTACTGGCAGACCGTTCCACGTAAAGCCGGAAAGGAAGTTGAACTCACAGCGATCGCACTGGTGAGAGGCTTCAATATCATGCGCGAGCGCGCTAACCAACTGAGCCACGGAAGCCTTTGTTAACAAATTTAGGGCAAACGCTGGCCAAATACAGGTTGGTTACATGATTCGTTCACCGTTAAACCATTAAATTTTCGCTGCTGCAACATTTTAAGTTTTGGGTATGTTTATTATCTATTACACAGGTCAATATAGACCTTCATCTAGAAACTATAGATTTTAAAGCCACGAAGATGGCATGCACAAAAACAACAGATCACATTCCAACTACAGAGGTAAACAAGAAAATACACAGATATGCATGTATACGTATACAGTAAACCCTAGGCCTAATTCCTCTGACACAAACCCAGACAGATGCATTAAGCTAACATGAAAGGTGTCTTATTAGAAAATCATCTGGTTCAGAAGGCAATTGTTGGGAAATTACTAGTAATCCATGTAGCTCCAATTTGGTGAAAAGGATTTTGCGGAAATGCTTAAACAAAGAAGATCATATGCGTATGCGTGTCTATAGGCCTATCTATACTCAAGCATATGCACGTAGACTACCTAATTTAAGATGCATGTAATAGTAGATTTTCTTCTTACAGGCCTGCGGTACTACACCCCTAAACTGTAAAGTCTTTCCCATCCGGTCCGAGGAGTATGAAGAAGCATCAGTCTGTGTCTTGTTACGAGGCACATGTCGTGATTACATGTGTCCGGGTTAGGAACCGCGTAAGTTTAAGGCCCACACAAGGTGATTAAATTCACGGTCGGGTTTAAGTTCGTTTGGCGTGGCTGATTGTCCAGATGGGACAACGCTACATCATGGCCCAAGCTGAAATTCCCACACATGTGTCAAAAATGGTTCTCGCCGTTGGTCCCCATTAATGTTACCCAAAGGAGGAAAGAGAGCACCTCCAGACGATACATTAAGTGAGATAACGCAGGCTTCAAAATTTACGACCGGTAATTTAGAAACAAAAGATTTACTTGTTCACTGCTATATAAGCGAATCCCCCAGTTTCAATTAAAAAGAGAAGCAGAAGTCTTTGGCCACTCAAACGCCACGTTACTGTGCTTCCTGATACCCCCGATCTAAGACTATAACTTCTCTCCCTTGGAGATACCCTCTGCTTTCGGACTTCACCAAATTGAACTGGGATTGACTTGTTTTGGCTGGCGTTCGCTCTCTCTCCACTTTGAACCCGGGACAGCGGCACATAGTAAGTATAAGTAGTAAGTATATATTAAAGAACTCTTTTCTTGTTATTTAACCCCTTGTCGTTGTAGTCACTTTGTCCACAGGTTTATCTATAAAACTATATAGTTTTATAAAGGTTACGGGTATAGTTAGTGGCAACCTCAGCGCATAGTTTCCACTCTGCACGTTGTGTTACCTAATTGTGTCTGACAAGACTATATAGGCTCCATCGTGAGGGTTTCCCTAAAACGCTTCCACTCAAAACGCTTCCTCTACAAACTCTGCGCTCGGATCAAGTAGCCACACAAACCCTTACCCCGTATCAATTGGTAGCAGAGCGTGGTTTGTTGCAAAGTGACACATCGATAAATCTCTGGTATACAGTTCTAAGGTAAGTGTTTTTAATTTTTGTAACTTAGAGAAAAATGGCCCAAAGCAACAGAAACCAGGGTATTCAGGGAGTTCCATTAGGATATAGTCTTAGATCAGGGGATCACCAACATCGACTGAAATTACTTCTGATTCGGCTGCCAATTCCAACCCAGATATCGAACAAATCCTACAGCCAATTTCTACCATTCTTACCAGTTTGGCACATCAAAATTCGGAAACGGCTAGGATACTATCATCTATTACAGGCTCTAATTCTAGAGGGCATACTTCGCCTGGGCCAAATGGTGTACCAGCCCCGAAATCATTCACAGGTAAACCTGATGACGATTTTCAGGCCTTTCTAGATCATTTCATAACCTATGCCGATGTCTTAGGCTGATCAGACGCCCAAAGATCGAACATTTTTAAAATGTATTTAAGCGGACCTGTGCAATCTTTTTACTCTGGATTATCGGATTCAGTGAAACAAAATTTCGGACAATTGGTAGATTCGTTCACAAACCGTTTCGACGGTCCCGAAATGCGTTGGGCGAGAGACAGTGCGCTCTACGCCAGACAACAGAGGATGAACGAGCCTCTAGAGGAATTTATAACTGATATTACACATCTCTGTAAAAGAGCTAGGAAATCGGATGTTGAGACCTTATCATTCTTTATGCAGGGACTTAACCCTTTTCTAAGGCCCCATGTAATTTTTCAAAAACCGGAAAATTTAGAAGACGCGCTAAACAAAGCCAGACTGGCTGAGAGTGCGTATCCAAGCGCCGTCAGCATTGCGGCCTTAAATTCGCAAGCTGCGAAGCAGCAACCAATCGCAAAGTCTCAGCCTGATAGCCGCACCTCCTCAAATTTAAATGATTTCGACCGTTTTCGAGCCGTCGATGGCACCCCTATTTGTAAATCGTGCCACCGACTAGGCCACATGGCGAAGGACTGCCCCGAGAAAACAAAACCTAAACCATTCTGTAATTATTGTAAAACTCCTGGCCATGTAATCAACGATTGTCGAAAAAGAAAGAGAAACAATGCCAGACGACAATCCTCGCAACCTAACAATTCGAGTAACGTGCCTTTAAACTAGAGGAAGTTCACTGTAACTGGGAGGATAGTGAACTTCAGGTAGGAAGAGTTCGATTTCCAAATTCTAATCAAAACATTTCAGACTCGAAACTCAATGCTAGTAATAATACTACATCTCTCAGACCTAGGGTAAGTACAACGGCTAGTTTAGCCATCAGGGGCAAATCCACCCGGGTTAAGCTAAATCCTAGACCCCCACCTGATCCTCAGCATTCTTCTTTAAGAGATTCGAGTGATTCTAATTTTAATCATATTTCCCCAGGTAAAATCACTTTTGAAAATAAATGTAGTTTTGGAAATAGCACCTCCGAGAGAAGCTTTAAAGAAGTAGGTATTCAAACGGATGCTAGCATCCCCAAATCCCTTGAAACAGCCATTATTAACAAAGGCACCCTGCAACTTTCGCCTATTGATGTAAATTCAAACGGTCTGAAAGGTGACCGTGCAGACTGTGGGACGATAAGTGATTCTAACTCGAGTCTGCTCTCTAATGCCATTGTCCATCTGTTGAGTTTTATTATCATTGCGTTTATTGTTATTGTAAATGTTGGAAAGGAATTGGTTACAACGTTGCTCAGTTCCAACCCACGGCTTCCAGGCAGCTGTGTTAATCTCTTCGAGAAACACAGACGTCACACCGAGCCGTCATTTGTTAAACCAGCCAATGTCGACATACCTGTGGATTCGGAAAATGTAACTGAAACAAAGAAGGTAATTTTAGCTTCAATTGCTAGCTCTGTTTGTGCTAAGGTTAGTGACTCAGCTGTCTCTGTTCTTATAGACACAGCTGCTGGAGTAAGTGTTATTCAAAATGAGTTTAGACTTAGGGACCCAACGCTAAGAATGCTCCCTCTTACAGCTTCTGACATGCCTACCGTCGTTTCTGCTAATGGATCTGTTATCAAGATATTAGGCACATTGTCCTTACCATTAGAGATAGGTAAATTACATGTTCTCCATAAGGTATATGTCGTAGCTGATTTGACATATGAAGTCATAATAGGTACTGATTTCTTGTCTACCTATGGTGGTCACATTAACTTTGATGAGGGAACGTTCCAACTTCGAGGTTCGGGGATTGTTAAGCTACAAAAGAAGTACAATCTAACCGGTGCAAGCAAGGTTTGCGCCTTCACTCATGTCGAATTAAATGCAAATTCCCAAACTGTCTTTATGGCTAAAGTCCACAATGGTTTTCTTGAGGGATGTTCTGGATTATTCGAGCCTGATGAAGATTTATACGGTAAGAAGGGCGTAATTGGAGCCCGAGCTTTAGTCACCGTTGTTAATGGTCTTATCCCTGTCAGAATTTTAAATCCCAGTGGGGAATCAGTTCACATAAGAGACTTACTGAACTTGGGAACATTTTCAGCAGATCAGTTTAATGTTTATCCTAGTGTAGAGTCCCCTGCGGAGCAGGTGAATGCCGTCTCGCTAGATAGTCCTTCTTCCCCAGGTGGTAACTGTAATCCCTTTAATCCCTTAAATGACCCTCCTGCGGTTGACTTAAGTACCTCTGAATTGGACACAGACCAAAAGGGCAAACTTGAGAAGTTCTTGATGGACTACAGAGATGTGTTCGCAAATGATGATTCAGAATTATCTAAAAGCTCAACAATTAAGCATAGGATAGAGACGGGTGACCACGCCCCCATTAGACAAAGTGACTACAACGACAAGGGGTTAAATAACAAGAAAAGAGTTCTTTAATATATACTTACTACTTATACTTACTATGTGCCGCTGTCCCGGGTTCAAAGTGGAGAGAGAGCGAACGCCAGCCAAAACAAGTCAATCCCAGTTCAATTTGGTGAAGTCCGAAAGCAGAGGGTATCTCCAAGGGAGAGAAGTTATAGTCTTAGATCGGGGGTATCAGGAAGCACAGTAACGTGGCGTTTGAGTGGCCAAAGACTTCTGCTTCTCTTTTTAATTGAAACTGGGGGATTCGCTTATATAGCAGTGAACAAGTAAATCTTTTGTTTCTAAATTACCGGTCGTAAATTTTGAAGCCTGCGTTATCTCACTTAATGTATCGTCTGGAGGTGCTCTCTTTCCTCCTTTGGGTAACATTAATGGGGACCAACGGCGAGAACCATTTTTGACACATGTGTGGGAATTTCAGCTTGGGCCATGATGTAGCGTTGTCCCATCTGGACAATCAGCCACGCCAAACGAACTTAAACCCGACCGTGAATTTAATCACCTTGTGTGGGCCTTAAACTTACGCGGTTCCTAACCCGGACACATGTAATCACGACATGTGCCTCGTAACAAGACACAGACTGATGCTTCTTCATACTCCTCGGACCGGATGGGAAAGACTTTACAGTTTAGGGGTGTAGTACCGCAGGCCTGTAAGAAGAAAATCTACTATTACATGCATCTTAAATTAGGTAGTCTACGTGCATATGCTTGAGTATAGATTGAGTAAATTACCGGTCGTAAATTTTGAAGCCTGCGTTATCTCACTTAATGTATCGTCTGGAGGTGCTCTCTTTCCTCCTTTGGGTAACATTAATGGGGACCAACGGCGAGAACCATTTTTGACACATGTGTGGGAATTTCAGCTTGGGCCATGATGTAGCGTTGTCCCATCTGGACAATCAGCCACGCCAAACGAACTTAAACCCGACCGTGAATTTAATCACCTTGTGTGGGCCTTAAACTTACGGGTTCCTAACCCGGACACATGTAATCACGACATGTGCCTCGTAACAGTCTACATAGTGGAACTTGAGACACCTATTCAATACAGGGGTTGCCATCAACAATGCCCTTAGTGACCTTGCAGGTACTTTGAACATTGATTGTGACGTCTAATCCGCTCGTGACATAATTCTAAATGTGCCGCGCCGCTAAACTGACGTCACAGAAAGGTTACTAAGATCTGCAGGTAAATAACCTTTCGTTTACTCCTAGCCGCTTGGGTAGGCCTATCGCTTAAGCAAGGAATGAAGACGTTTTTGGAGGCAGACAAGAGTAAGGCTACAAACAACACACGGGTAAGAGGGAAGTCATTTCGCCATGCCGCATTGTATGGTGACCGGATTGCTTAAACAGAATCAGTCTTGAGGCTTCAAATTGTCTTCAGGAAAACTCTGCCAATATGAACAGCTTTCGAGGGAGAGTTTACTCTCTGAAAACAGGTACACAAACTGTGACAAAATTAAACAACTAAAACTTTTGGTAACCAGAGGTATGCTAATTGTGTACGCAACAATAAAGACACAACAATAAAGTTGTTTAGCTGTTCAGGTTTGCTACAGTTTGTGTACTTGTGGTACACGGTTGTTTTTAGAGGGTCTATTGTGACAGGAAGCGGTTTGCCATTATTTTAAATGTACATGGATGTAGTCCACCACTCGTGAGCCTCCTTTATTCCTTCTCCGATACACAAGTTTTGGGACTCCTTATACCTTCTAAGTAACCTGTGGAAATTTCTAACGGTGATTGTTTACACTCGCGATCCACCGATGACAGCCATGTTTTCACTGAACTTCACTCATCGCCAGTTATGAAGCCAGAATAGCGAAATTATTTAATGTCAGCACGTATAACTTAGCTTCAACAAGTCTAGCATAGGTTTTACTTATCTGCATCCATCAATTTCCTGCTGTAATCGCTTTAGGCAGTGGAAAATTATGGTTTTGACCAGCTTTTCTACCGGCAGCGTTTCCCTTTCCTCCATGCTGTCTGCAATTGTGCCTTTCGTTACTCAATTTTTGGAGAAATCTCATGGTGGCTCCAAGATTAAACTTTGACACATGTGTAGTGTTTTTCTGTGCAAGGTTTAACTTTATAAAAACTTGTCAGGCGTAATTTTCACACCAGGTTGTTTCCATGAGTGTAGAGCTTCCTTCTTTGTTGTTGTAGCCAATGAGAAGCCTATGATATAGGGTTAGCTCAACCCAGATTGCCAGAAAAGTATAAATGGGGCTGAATTAGTGGAAAATGATGAAGATGGTCTTGGACGGCAGCCTGTCAGATCGTTTCAAGGAACCGAAGCATTAGAATCAGGTACACAGATACAGAATTAAGCTACTGACGTTAGTACAGTTTAGAGCATATGATAACTTATCAAGAAACAAGTACTAGTGCCGTACATATAGCATACCAAGTTTAGTGGGCGTGGACTGCCGGTGCTGAGTATCGTACTCGGTACCGTACTACAGGAACTTTGGTGCACACGGACTGGCGGTACTAGGTACTGCGCAACAAAGGGTTTAGTGCAGATGGACTGACCGCGCTAAATACTACACTATATTTATGGAATACTCTGTAACAGGATCAGAGGATTTGTAAAGAATTCTGATAACCTAGCGGATGAGGATTATTATATGCTGCATGTAATAAACTGTTGTTTTATTTGTTAAACTTGAAGACAAGACTTTGTGAGTGTTTTATGATACCTTCAAGTGATTGATTGATTTTGTACAGTGTATATTCCCCCATGAACTTTCGAGTAGTGTCACTTAAGACGTAACGACACTGAGATTAGCAAACCTGTTGGTAGCGGCGTCTCCAAAGAAAAAGTGAAGTACTTTTGATTCCGCGAAACCACGACTATCAAGGAAACCGGATGTACGAAGGGCAATCTTTTTATCTTTTTAGTTAACAATAATAGATTTCGTACCTAGCAGGCAATCTGTTGACTGTTTGGTGGCAGCATAACTTTACCCTTTATTACTTCATTTGTCTGAGGTCGAATACTCCATTACATATATCCGCTACAGTATCTTGCCATATCATGTCTGTGGCTTTATCTGAACTAAAGACTCTATCGTCTGTCTAAAGACGTAAAACAAGTTCCAGATATAAGGGTTTGGTCATGACAAGTGAACTTGAGAGCAATACATGTTGGTATTCACCTTGATGTAAAAGTATGTTTGTCTCGTAACATTTGAATTTATACCCAGTCACTAACAGAGCTAAAGGGTGTATATTTCGTTTTCCCTATCGGGGACATCGGGTTTCACTCTCATCGTGTTTCTAAATCAACCTTAGCAAATTGGCTGTTGAGATCTGTCCCTAGAGTTTGGTCCCTTAGAAAATGGATTTCCGGGCAAATTTCACGTTTGTATCGACTTGCAGCGGTAAATAATAAAGGATTGTCAGTAGAGTGATGTTACTTCTCATCGGTGTGTCTGGTAGACTGATGTATAGGATGACCCGGTGCCGGACAAAAATGGCTCCATGCCTAGGGGAAATGGTCTCTGTACACAACGTCATGGATTTACATAAGGTTTATGTTGTCTTCGGTGGGAACCAATAAATTTGTTTTGATGACTAAGCCTTAACATATATGCAAAAACCATTATGATTCTAAAGAGTCTGTATATGGGTGGGTCGGTTACCGTGTGTATAGTCTAGTGCGTGTCTCGTATCGTGAAAAAAAATGATCTAGACGAAGAAGTTCGCTTGATGGGAACGAATAAACAGAAAAGGGAAATGATGACCGGATTAACTTGGATGCTGAGTCGTATATTAGAGAGTTCAGACGCAGTATTTTTTGCTGTTATATTTGTGATGTTCGTTATTTGCAGAGAAAAACGAGAATCCGGATTAAGTCAACAGTTGTGTATTCATGTAAAGTTTTGGACAAAAAAGGCTTTAAGGTAATTTACATCTGCATATATACTGACTGAAACAAGACACTGCAAGACTTTGCATCAACCAACTTAAAGGTGTGCTTCACAGTTATAGATTTACCAATACGGTCAGTGTGAGCTGAAGTTCAGCTTATACTGGTTTCCTCCCCAGTCGTATGGGGGAATATCTGCACGCAACCTGAGTATGGTCGTAGTTTTCCTCCGGGCTCTCTCTGAATTCCTCCCATCATAATGCTGGCCGCAGTCGTACAAGTAAAATGTTTTTGTGTACGGCGTAAAAGACCAATCAAATACATACATGTACAAAATTATAACCATGACCATGCACCGCGTTTGAATTAAACAACATTGCATGTTTCAGTTTTTCGAGTGATAGACCGATCTATATTTCTTCAAAAGGTTTGATACTGATTGGATCCATATATAACCTGTGCTAAACAGTGTAGTGAAAAGTCAGTTTGTGCTTCCGTAGAACAGTCGGTATCGTGCCTTGAAACATGGCGTCTGGTGTACGCCACTCGAGCCTCCTGGAATAGAAAAGGTACTTTTGTCCTATTATGGAAATGAAAGCTGTTGAGCCACAGAGACACTGAATAAAACGACGTTACTGTGTCGTAAAACCGGCTAAGTAGGGTGAAGTTAGTGGCACGAAATGCCTGTCAGTCCTACTTTAATAAAGTGGTTTTATTGTCAAACTAGCTGTTCTATTGTCTATTCGCTCCCACAGTAAAGAGCGGAATTATTTCTGGTACAACTTAAGCCATCAGGTTTTATGGCTGTGGCCGAGAAGCGGTTGTTAAGTTGTCTGTACATATAAGGACGACGATTAACTAAATGTTAGGTAAGAGAAGGCTCTTTACACATCAAGCACAAGTGACGCAGGCGTGTAGTAGGAAAGCTGTGTTCTTCTCACAACCTGCACTTTCAGTAAGGACATTTTATACACGCGGTGGAGAACCTGAATTCAATGGAAATATATGGATGACCCATGTCGATTCCATGCCGCTAGCTAGGGATTATTCTCGAAAGTCTTCAGGTGAACCGGTGTCTGGAATAACTGTATGTCAGAATCCATTTCGTTTTGTGTTATTTATAATTTTACGCCAAAAATGCTGTAACGGATATTAGGATAATGTCTAGAAAAGGAGGAGACCTGGGGCAGAAGGCGACAGCCTGGGTAATGTTCGGTAATAATGATGTAATCTGGACTACGTTCGGCCCATATGGCCACACGTGCGCAGCATAAGGAGGCTCATAAAACTTTGTGCACAACCTGTTCAAAATTTTAGCAGATTTCAACGTAAAGCTGAGATATATAATTGACCAATGACACAAACCTTACACCGTACAAGATAGACAAACATTATTTACATTTTCCTCATACAGGCCCAGATCTGTTTTATAACAATGTACTGCAGAATATATAATGCAGCTGATTTCGTAAGCTGTGGTATGCAGTGCAGCTGGAGGCCAAGTGGAGGTATACAATGCAACTGTCTTGTTACTGGAGTAAAAAAAAGTGCAACTACAAGTATCTTGTCGGGGCCTCCGTGGCTCAGTCGGTTAGCGCGCTATCGCAGCGCAATGACCCAGGAGTCTCCCAGCAATGCGGTCGCTCTGAGTTCAAGTCCAGTTCATGCTGGCTTCCACTCCGGCTGTACGTGGGAATGTCTGCCAGCAATCTGCGGATGGTTGTGGTTTTCCCCAGGGCTTGCTCGGTTTCCTCTCACCATAATGCTGGCCGCCGTCGTATAAGTGAAATATTTTTGAGTACGGCGTAAAACACCAGTCAAATAAATAAACAAATAAATAAATAAAGTACCTTGTCAAATGGAGGTACATGCCGTGCATACTGACCGTACAGCTGATTGGTAAAGCGAAGGTAAGCAGTGCAGCTGACTTGTCAGTTAAGTGGAGGTATGTCCACACGCTATCTTGTAAATATCACTTCACCTGATAACCAAATCACCACTTTTTTCATTTCCACTTTCCCCCCCGTTTTCTATATTATTTAATGTCACATACCTGCACATTCAAGAACTTTACAAATAGCAATAAAATGGTGCAGGTAGCACGGACGAATTAATGTTGACCTGTAAAAAGGGGTTGAAAGCACTAATAGTTTGGTTTTCTTCATTCAGAATTGCATAATACTATAGTCAGCATAAGGTGGGTGTTAAGTCATAACGTGTTTATTTCTGCCATTTGCCTGTGTTTTCACGTCGCCAGGCTAAGTGGACGAGTTGATTTTAACATTCTGCTGCAGATGAGCGAATAAAACAAAGTGCAGAGTGAAAAAATGAATCAGCATGTCTGTCTTATGCCAATCTGTGTTATAGCAATGGAAAATGTTTACCGAGAAAAAAAAATATGGGAAAGACTTAATCGTTTTGTCACCAGAATGCCAGAAATTCTTTTTGAAACTTACCGATGGGCACTTAATGGTCTGAATTATTCCACGTCCGTGGGTTGAATGCTTCTATGCTTTTATGCTTCTATGCTTTTGCACAGATTCTATCCCCGCTCTCCGGGCATGACAACATATTGAGATAAATATACATGCATTATTCTTCGTCGAGACGTAAACCTCAGTATTTTTCATGGGAATCTCTTCCCCCTAGAAGGATGACATATTGGCTACTCCATACTTGCAAATTCAAATCATATGATCCACGCTTGATTGGTCTGTTTAAATATGGAGTCAACCCAAGTGGACAACGGATTGTGCCCTCCACAAATTGTGCTCCTGTCGCTTCTTGGAGGACTGTTACATTACATGCAGTTTGGATGAATTTATCTACAAACCCAGAGTGTCTTGGATAATTGATATTGGGGACCTCAGTAAGAAGAAAAGCTTTAATGAAGTCGTCGGGTTTCAATGTTAATACAATTACCCAGCTTGCGTGATTGAATGTCTACCTAGGCAGTGATTGAGTCCGAATCGATTATGTTTAAGGCGGAGGTGGATGATGGATATATCCTCCTGTTAGCACAAAACTGTATGAATGACGCGTGTATAGATGTATAGGGTTGATGGGTGTGGACCAAGCAGCCAAATGCGAGACGTAGAGAGTTGGAGGGGAGGGGAGAGGTGGGGGAGGGGGAGCTGGGCGGTGTGATGGGTGATGGGGCGGTGGGAGAGGTGCATGAGGACTGCGGTCATGGAAAATAATCGCAGCGTCTAGCGATGAAATGGTGGGTCAAACTGATTGACAGATTGACTGATGCATCCATCTCCCTTCAGCTTATGATCTGTTGGTCCTCCCATCTGACTTGGAATCCCACCGAACTTAATCCATTTATTCCTCAACCTCTTGAGTGCTGTTTAATCATATATTTATCTCTCCCTCTTAATCCTGTGAGTACTGTTATAGAATTCATCCATGGCATAAACTTATTGATCATTTATGTATGTTATTAAAGCGTCAGTTAACTTTGAGATCATCTATTTAATGTGTTGATAACCTGTAAAATTATTTATCATTATCTTTTCATTATCTGTGGCCCTTTTATTATTTGTAGCCTTTTTATTATCTGTAAACTTCTTGATGATTTAGGGGACCTCCGTGGCTCAGTCGGTGAGCGCGCTATCGCAGCACAATAACCCGAAGCCTCCCACCAATGCGGTCGCTGTGAGTTCAAGTCCAGCTCATGCTGACTTCCTCTCTGGCCGTACGTGGGATGGTCGGGGGTTTCCCCCAGGCTCCGTCCGGTTTCCTCCCACCATAATGCTGGCCGCCGTCGTATAAGTGAAATATGCTTGAGTACGGCGTAAAACACCAATCAAATAAATAAATAGAATATATCTTTGTTCTACATTTTAACACTTGTATCTCTCTCGTTGTTATATTTATGAGCATTAATGCTCTGATGGCATTAACTTGATAGCGATGTTAGTAACTACATGTGTTAATAAACCCAAAAGTTGTATATCCATTAGAAGGGCTTGTCCAGTGCACTTCCATCCCAACTTCTACATGCCAATCAAACAAGTGATCGATTGATTGGTTGATTTTGTTGTACATAATGCCGTAATCAGCTTACTTACGGCAATCACATTAACTCGGGGTAAACTCTATCGTGAAAGCTTTATGTAAACATACATATAATGTGCGCATATATTTAATATATATAAGTTACATTACTAAGGCTTTTTTTAAGAACATCCCGGGCCTTGAGGGTTCCGATACTCGACTGCTGTCAAAAACCTTGATCGCTCCCGTGCCTGGGTATAAGAGTACTATTTCATCGAAACGACTAAAGTTTGCCGACATGAATTTTCAAATGATTAATTGGTCTGATTTGATTTGGTTTGATGTTTCTTTTTTCTTTTTAATTTATACGATGAAGGTCAGTTGTATTGGGTGAAGGAAATTGCCTTGTATAAACCTCTGATCTTCGCGAAATTACGATACTGACACATGTACGTTAACAGAAATTATCACAAAACACAGTGTGATTGTTTTGTGTGCCTTCGCGTTCTTTAATTTTATAAATTGAGCTACATTACCCTCTGGGAGGCCTAAAGTTACACATAAGTATTAGGCATAAAAAAAAAAATGACTTAAAGTAAGTCATACTTATAATTTCAGTTCATCCAGTACTATCACCTAGTTTTTTTGGTTTGCACATATACCCGGTATATTAGCCACTAATTAGACTTCAAACATTTCATATGCTTTATGTCTGTTTGGGGTGCTGAAATGTGTTCAACAAATTATAT
Source organism: Acanthopleura granulata (assembly GCA_016165875.1). Taxonomy (NCBI): domain Eukaryota; kingdom Metazoa; phylum Mollusca; class Polyplacophora; order Chitonida; family Chitonidae; genus Acanthopleura; species Acanthopleura granulata. The sequence goes on along the minus strand of JABBOT010000011.1, from coordinate 12,175,230 downwards.
TACGTCACCGAACTCCACAAAACAAAATTGACGTAAGACTGTCACTACGTTACAAGAAAAGGAGTGCTGGGAAGGTCAACACAGCTTTATCATCATTTTCCTCAAGCGAGTACCATAGTAAAAGAAATAAAAACAAATGATGACCTTTAAATTTATCATTCGAGTTAAAGTCGATGTTCCAGGCATATCTCAATTCTTTTGTTGAAGTCTGTAAGAGTTACCTCCTCTTGTCGGCAAACAACATCCGGGCTCTGCGTCGCCACAGCAATCAAAACAATCAGCAGCCACGGCGAATTATTTGGGAAAGTAGCAGACGGCGAAAGACAGTAAGCTTCGTGACATTACAGACAGAATCGTCCAAAATGAGCAACAGAGGGAGTAACGCGGGTACCCTGAGTATCCTAAGTGAATTGGGATGGGATGAAGGGTTTAGCATGCCCGTGGCAAACAAGGAAAATAAACATTTGGAAGATGAGGTATGTATCTATGAATATGCAACAACAACAACATTACACGCTGAGCAAAGCTTCACAAATCCTGGAATTCACATAAAATGACATGACTTTTAGACAGTGAATTAACGAATAAAAAAAGAGATGTTTTATTCACGTTTCAAAATTTGACGTCAGGGCAATGCAAAAATAAGAAACTGATCTGTTCTGAAAAGTCGGCTCTTTAGATTGTTGATGTAATTGCTGTAATGTGTAATGTCGGTTTTACTGACGAGGACAAAGCAACTGACGAGAACAAAGCAACTGACAGTCTGACAGATATCATTCATATAGCACATGTGCAGCCATATCTGACTCTGAATATATGCCTCATGTCTGATATCTGTTGTAAAATTTGAGATCGAGTCACTGGTTATTTGTCGTGCACAACATACACGGCAGTGTCACATTTTATGACTTAGACCCACCAGCTGTGTGGCAGTTTAACATTGCAAATGGAATAAACATGGAAAACACACCTTTTCTTATGTGTGGCATGTGCAGACAAATAGTAATACACTATCGAAAATGTGATGCATTCAACATCTCCTTAGTTGTTCTTGTGAATATATTAACATATTTACTCTGTGTCATTCTATTATTAATCCTGCAATCAAGCTGGACATTTCTGTTGTGGAAGTGAGTTCCAAATTCTGCCACGATGAAAGGCGAATCGAAACTGTAACTGCTGAAATGTATGTTGCCTGCATTCAGTGCAATGAAAGACCGATACTGTGAGCCCTGTAGCATCAAGCACATTATGAAACAGTTTTAACGCATCTACATAGTTTGTTGAAATTAGTATATGTATTCATAGTAGTCTGTGAAATGTTTGATGTTTGCAGGTCACCCAGAAACAGCGGACAGTGGTCAAGCATATCAATGACCTGGAGGTCACCACTGATCGAATCACAGCCATGGCCGAGCACCTGAAGAATGTGAGACAGGAACTACAGCACACACAGGTTGGAGAAAGCTCTAATCACTAAATTTTCATAATTGAAGAAATCACAACAGTGAAATATCATGGTTGTGTGTTTGTAATGATGTGGATAATGTTGTTCATTTAAGGACTTTAATATAGTAATCATAGTAGTTATATTCCCCTGGAATACTCATCAGTGACACAGTGGTGCAAGCATGAAGTGCTTCTTTTGTATAATTTTACTTGAAGTGTTCTCAAGATATACACATTGAATAAATTGTGAGAATAGTTAATATAAACTGTAAAGATTTACCATTATGTAGATTACTTCCCAGTTATATTGGACCAGTAACACATATATCTATACATATGTAATAGGCCTGTATGATAATTTGTTTTGACATGTAAATGAAATATTGCCAGGGTCTGGTCAATGCTAGGCAGAAGGAGATAGAAACAGAAAGTCACTTCTCCAAGATAGCTGAGCGTGAGGAAGGCCGCTTGAAACAGGAAATACTGCGACTTCAAAAGGAGCAAGAAGAGTTGAAGGAAAAGAGAAATGTCTTTGAGGTAAGATCTGATTGGAACTGTCATCCTAACACTTGCACACAGTTAATGAAATGGACAGGTACATGTAAGTCAAGTCAGGTTTTGTCTGAGCTAAAGCATTATCTGGAGAGGTTGATATGATAGATATATTTACATTTGGAATGGTTTTTGCTGGGCATACCTGATTTCCTCTACTCCTGATGGTGAACCCAATCAGATGGGATATATGGTTGAATATGAAGCACTGGTGAAAAGGACATCACCTTTCTTCTATCATAGGAGATATAAAAGAAGGAAATTCGACTTGCAATGGGTAGATGCATTAAATGTTTTTGTATCATATGACTAAAGGGGCTTTTAAATCCACATATACCACATTGATCTCTGTTTAAAGTTTAAAAATATTTTGCCGGTTGCATGGAATCACAAAGTGTGCTTTAAGGTGAAATTAGGCCATCCAAAAATTCTTTGTTGCAGGTAACACAACCCTGTCACAAAAAATAGGGTCGGCCAGTAGGCAAATATTGTTTTTATTCTTGCTAATGAAATACATATTGATGAGGATTTTAAAGAAATCAGCATGGAGAGAAAGATAAAATCTGAAGTCCAATAAAAACATATTGTGTCCATGCATTTCTGACTGTTTATTTTTTTGTGTTCAGAACAACATTTTCCGTCAAACCCAACGTCTGGAGGAGATGAAGTCTCAGATGAACTGGGACCAACAGGCCCTGGAGGCATGGCTTGAGGAGTCGGCACGGAAAGACGAGGATTCCATGACGCTACAGAAGTACTCCAGGCATGATGAGGGCAAGATTAAGGTCAGAACCATTGTTTTTTGGTAACGTTCTCAGGACACACTTAGTTCCCCGGTGATAGTAAATCTCTGTTGTTGACAATGAGTTGACCTTTACAGATAATAGAAACTTAAATCGTTGCTGATTGCAAAATCCATTCACAGTAAATGAATACTCACAAGAAATTCGTCAAGGCTGATAACAAGGCTTTTGTCGCATAATAAACTGTTGGTGATAACAAATCCGTCTTTTGTGGTAGTGGTATTAAACACAACCATGAGGAAGTGAGATTTCAAACTATAGGTGTTGTAAATGATGACATTGTTATGACTAATTAGATATATGTAAGCATGAACATGAATATTTTTTTGTTTTTTTGTGTGACTGTAGGAACTGTCATTGAGGATGGAGAAGCTGACAGCAGAAGTACAAGGCAAGCGTAAAGCCCTGGACCATGAGACTACAGAGACACTGACTGCCCAGGTAGGCTAATATGACAAAGTCTCCAGTTAAATTAAGATTAATTAAGATCTAATGCCTACGAGTCCACAGTTCACATGAAGAATCAAAATAGTGGCATACAGGGTGTAGACGGAAAGGTAGACTGGCCTACATGCATGACCAGTGAACATAACTAAAAACAAATCTATTGAAACACATTGCTTATAAGCACTTGAAGAAAGGTACATGTGTTACACAGTGTGTCCTGCTGCCATTTGAGTGTGACATTAAACAACAGCCATAATAAGACAACAGTGATATAAAGAAATCTTAATGGTTAATGTTGAAAAACGAAAAATGTGATATAAATTGGGTTGATGAGATAGTATTTATCACACAGATTGAGCTTGACAAGACAGCTGAGGATTTCCGGAAGGCTCATATTGAACGCCAGAACCTGATCTCACAGTGGGAGCAAACCATTGAGCAGATGCAGAGGAGGGACACAGAGATGGACTTGTTGGCTGCAGTAACTTTCACTTTCTCTTCTTGTTTTTCAATTTGAGAGTCCAGTTTCAAACTGGTATTTTCAGTGGTTAGCTGTTCTTTGTCTACGTACAGAGCAAACGCCATAGGGTTTATTCTCTTTGAGATGAGATTTGGCCATGATGTTCAAGCTTAAAGATTCGTCTCATATTACATGTAGTCTCTGCTTTATGTATACATGTAACTTAGGGCAATTATGTGATTTTTATGTACGTCATGCGTACACAATGAATGTGATAAAAGGTAACACGTAAGCCGTCCATTTTGACAATCAGTTGTCAGGAGTGAAATCCACGGGAAAACTTCATCTCATTTTGCACTTTGCTATATTGCATGCTTTAGCAAAAAAGCAACGGCAAATAATGAATTGATGAATTTCTCTCTGTGACTGTTTTTTTGTGTCTCGCAGCAACTGGCTCGAGTGAAGGCCGAGGTGAGAAAGCATGAAGAGATTATCAAAGAGAAGCAGCAGTTTTATGAGAACGAGATGGACAACAACCAGGAGTTTGAGAAAAAGATCTCTGTGGCAGAACGGACGGCTGCCAAAATGAGGCAGGATTACACTGAGGCCGAGACCCAGAGAGTCCAGTTCAGTGATGAGGTATGGATGTACACAACTTGAAGGATACATCAGGTGCAGTTTAGTGGTATATTTGAATTAGTGGTATGTTTGATTTCATGTCTGCTGGTCGACACTCTGCTTATGTCACTGTCTGATTGTATGAGAAATAAGACAACATATATGTATTTATAACATTTATAAAGATTGGGATGATTTATTATTTATACATCAGAAAACTCCCAGCATTTCCTTCACTGATAAAAGTGTAATTTTCACTGCAGTGAAATATCACAGTTTGATATTTGCTACAGCTGGAAAAAATGCCGAAAAGTTTTTAAACTACGCAAAATCATGATACTATTAGTGTGTATATAATAAATAGAATATTGCACAGTGAAGGCTGAATACCATAAATATTGTTCCCGTGAGAGGTGGAAATGACGTCCACTTCTCACTCAAACAATATTTATGGTATTAAACCTTCACTGTGCAATATCCTCTGTATTGTGAAGAGTATCCTGTAGCACATTTTGTACGATTATTCATTAAAAAGGAAGCAGTTATAACCATAGATTAAAAAAATCTTACTATTAATGTATTTTGTTTACAGTTGGAGGCGCTGAAAAGAACTGTGGACAGAACAGCTACTGACCTTGAGGTCACAAGGTCAAATGTGAACATGCTCAAGAAGGACATTGTTGACAAAAATAACAAGTGAGTGCACTTTTGTCAGTTAAACAGTGTGCTTTTTCTGTGTAAGTGAGATCATTTTCCACTGACAAATTTATGATGAAATGATTCATCCATGGCATAAACTTATTGATCATTTTTGTGTGTTATTAAGGCGTCAGTTAACTTTTAGATCATCTATTTAATGTGTTGATAACCTGTAAAATTATTTACCATCTATAAACTTAGCTTATCTTACCTTTTATTGTTTGTAGCTCTTTTATAACCCTTTTTGTAACCCTTTTATTATCTGTAGCCCTTTTATATATTTTCTTCCACCCTTTATTATCTATAGCCCTTTTATTGCCTGTTGCTCTTTTATTATCTGCAACCCTTTATTATATGTAGCCCTTTTATTGTCTGTTGCTCTTTTATTATCTGCAACCCTTTATTATCTGTAGCCCTTGTATTGTCTGTAACCCTTTTATTATCTTTAGCCCTTTTATTGTCTGTAACCCTTTTGTTATTTGTAGACCTTTTATTTCCTGCAACCCTTTATTATCTGTAGCCCTTTTATTATTTGTAGCCTTTTCATTATCTGTAGCCCTGTTATTATCTGTAACCTTTTCATTATCTGTAGCCTTTTCATTATCTGTGGCCCTTTTATATTTGTAGCCTTTTTATTATCTGTTACCTTTTTATTATCTGTAAACTTCTTGATGAGCTAGTTGTAAAATGGAATGTTTCAGTGAATGTAGCAGTGGATTAACCTGATGGCTTCTGATCTTATCCCCGCAGACTGATACAAGTACAAGAACTGCGTGAGACGCTGGTGGAGAAACTGAAGATAGCCACAGAATCGACACTGAGCGCTGAGGAGCGTGCCGCGCGCATGGATGAGATCATGCAAGATGAGGAGAATCGACAGAAAGCCCTGGATACAGAGCTGAAGAACCTGCGCGACACCCGCTTCAGAAAGTCCCAGGAGCTTCACGAGAAGAAACTGAAGGAGAAAAACATTGATGCTGAGATTCAGGTACTTGGTGACTTGTACTCAAGGTCATGGTTGATCGCTAACAAAAGAATGTCATGGTCCAGTGCACATAGTGCAAGGTACACTTCAGGAGAGACAGTAACATTCTTTTGTTTTGGATCCAACATGGTAGCAACTGCAAATCACTTGCACATGTGCTTGAAAATTCTTGAGGGTGGCATTCAACAACAGTAATAAGAAAAAATTAAACACAGAAACATAGAGATCAATACCATACATATACTTTAGGTTTTAAATACATGTTTTACTGTTCTTGTCGTGAAAGGTTTGAATTGTCATTCATTTGAGGTGCAATTCACTGTCCTATTATTCACCTGTTAATACTCAGCGCAGAATTGAAAAAAAAATTAATGAAAGCGATGGGTGCTTGACCATATGCTTAACATCAAAAGGAATAACTAAATGTTATTTTGCATACTCTTGATTAGGCTGCTTAATGGTCACGAGCAGTTTAAATTATTGTCAAGTAAAGTTTTCAGTCAGTGAATCAATCACACACAATGGTGCAAAGGCAAGAATGAATGAATTGATGGGTTTTTCACTCATGTTGGGGTGTGTTTTATTAATTCATTCAGAATCCAGTATTATGGCATTCAAACTTCACATGACAGCATTCTGGTGTGAATTATTCATATGCATTGTGATATACATGTAGTTCTTTCTGAATATAACACAAAAATACACGTAGTTAGAGGTTAAAGGTCAGTGTGCCCGTATAATTGTACTAACAAGTATGATAGTAGGGGAGTTTCGAGATCCAACTCTTTTATCGCTAAAGGTAAGAAAAGCCCTACTGTACCATGTGACCAATCAAAAATGTTAGGCAACTATTTCTGACTACATTTACTATAACATGGGCGTCTAAGGAAAGTTTCAAAAACAGTTACTTAAACTAGACATACAGTAGGGAAAATTGAGGAGCTGGAAGTCTTTTAATTTAAGAGGCTCCTGATGGAAGGAGAGGTCATTTGTACCTCCCTAACACGGCAAGACAGGTGATCAGTAAATTAAAATCAACAAAATTGCCAGGCATTTTTGACAAGTCACATGACACAGTTGAACTCTTTTTACCTTTGAACTCCCCTATTGAACCATGTCGAATATCTTCTTCTGTTTGGGAGGCATATTCTGCTGTTTTATCTTCGGGTAGAATAACTATATATTTTTTTTTTTTCTCAAATTTCAGGGAAGCTCTGCAGCCATTCGAAACCTGAACAGCAAAATCAACAAGATGGACACGAATTCTCTAAAACAGCAGGAGATCATCTATAATCAGGTCAGTGGAAGTCAAGAGGGCTGTCCTACGAAATCGTTTCAGCTCTCTCTGAACATGTGCAGATTTCCACCGGACACGTTTCTGCCGTGCTGGAGGAGGGGCGATTTGCTTCTATTCTTCGTATTTAAATTGTTTAAATTGCATAACAGAGTGGGAGTTTCCAACCTGTAAAGGTCATAGTTTAACTCAGTTATGAAGATAAAGTTGTGGATGAGGGATAGTAGAAACAAAATTGTTTCAATGCCTAATAAATGTCAGAAATAATTATTATTGGTAATATCGGCTGTAATTACATGTTGGCTTAATACTTAGTTTGTGAGTTATGTGTTTAAGCCAACAAAGTGACATCTTAGTGCAAAACGACATCACTGCTTTATGACCTGATAAGGCTAATTTGCTTACCTTGCCAAAATACTGGCAGAATATTATTGTTATTTCCATATCGGGAACCCAAAGCCACCCATGAACATCATACAGGAGGTTAATCTCTGGAAAGTTGTAAAACTGCTGCCTGTCTTGAACAAAGGGTCCAAAGCTGTGTCCTCTTTTGGTTCTTTCCACGATTACGTCACGTTTCTGGATGCTTGTGCGCTCAGAAAGCCCTTAGGTAGCACAAAAACACTGCTGCGTCACAGAAGAAAACAATGTGTTTCTCTGCGATTTGCACCCTTTTGTGTAGCCGGCCAGAGTCTCCCATTAGTTGTCTATACTATATATACCACCCCATGTTAAAATTGGTCTTGCTAAGCCTTAAAATGTCGATGTCACACAGTAAAGGGATGTCACTGTGATGCTGTAATGCTCTATCTGCAAAGTTCTGTATTGGCAGGCTGCCCTTGACTGTTGTTTGGGTGTGCTGTCAACTGGTTGTACGTAAACACCATAAGGTCAAGTCCCACTCTGGACTGAAATGGTTTTGTTGTGTGTGTGTACATGTTTATTATACTTCTATGTCATTCCGTTTTTTCACCTTTTAACAATCAGGACTTCACCATTCAACAACTTGAGCGTCGGATCAACCGTATGCAGGGAGAGAAGTCCAATGACGAAAAAATCCAACTGGAGATGAAAATCAACGAGCTTACAGAGGAACTGGAACAGAAGAACACCACCCATGCCTTGCTGAGTGCTCAACTTAAGAGGCTACAGGTAAAGCGCTGTCAAATGCAGGCTTTTTTTTTCATATATTCACAACCAATAGAGTCAAGATGTCTCTTGAATGTAGAACTCGTAAAACTCCTTCCAAGTCTGACTACTTAACAAAACAGGCCAAAGCGTTATATACTTTTCTTATTTCCATGAGTCCATCACACTTTTCAGTACCTGTGTGCTCATAACAGTGTTTTCCACCTTTATGTGAACCCTTCTGTAGCCCATTCAACTTTCCAAATGTGTTTAGTGTTAAAATTTGTAAGTTTTGTAATATTGTAGTTGTGTTACATCTGACTCCGATTCCAGTGACAACCATTACAACAGAATGTTCTTTTTCAGACACAGATGTGGCATCCATGTTGTCTGTTCTTCATACATGAATAGTTGACTGCCAACATAGGCACTGGCTTATGAGCACACATAATCCATTGGTTTATGGGTATAAATAAGGCACTGGTTTATGGGCATGCATGGCACTGATTTATGGGCACACATAGAGCACTGGTTTATGAGCAAACATAGGGCACTGGTTTATGGGCAGACATACATGTACAGCATTGGTTTATGGCCATGCATTAGGCACTGGTTTATAGGCACACATAAATCATTGGTTTATTGGTATAAACAAGGCACTCGTTTAAGGGCACACATAAGGCACTGGTTGATGGGCACACTTAAGGCATTGGTTTATGGGCATAAATAGGACGTGGTATATGCAGGGCACAAATAAGCCATACCCATCCCCACTGATTGGCTGTAATGATATGGACTTGCTTCGTATGGTTTTGACAAAGGCTGCAGAGGGCTCCCAAGAGGGATTTTGACAAATTTTTCATGACCTTTCTAAGCTGGGGAATTCTCACTTGTATGCAATAACAAATAAACATTAGTACAAGTGTTGAAACAGAGTTGGGGTGAATGCCTGTCTTATTGTCATGACCTTTGTCTGTTTTCAGGATGACACGAGGAGAGTCGCTCGAGAATTGGAGAAGAGCGGAGCCGAAAAGGCTGATCTTACCTCCAAAATAGAAGAGCTGGATCTGTATACTGAAAATTCTGAGAAAGAATTGCGGAGAACAGTTGCTAAAAAGCAGGTGGGTTACATTTCATGGTTTTAACTCCTGTACTGCAGGATGCAGGATGAAGAACAGTGTTTTACATGTGTTTGGGGGCTTTGAATTATTCCATTACTTTCTTTTTTAGACTTTAAAAGAAAAGAAAAGAAAATTGTAATACAGGGCTGAACTTGAATATACTGTTTACACATTTGTATATCTAACATGTAATTGTCCTCTTTCTTACTTATCAGCTAACAAAAAATAAAATAACAAAAGAAAAATCAAATTAATAAACACATATAAATTGAAAAAGAAGCCAAAAAACATTTTTTTGAGGAAATATGTCAAATTGTGCATGTTTATATTGCATGGAATTATTAATACAAAATCAAGAAAGCCATGGGTATCTTTTAAATTATGTTAAAGTGATGTACTAAATGACCCTTTTTTTTTTTGTTTTGTCAGGACATGATGGTGGATGAGAACATACTGAAGCTGGAACTGAAGCGGCTCCGAGAAATCCTCTACTCCAAGGCCGATGAGGTCCTCTCCATGGAAAAGAGAAAACTTCAGCTAGAGACGGTTAGTTTCACTTTCAGTTCGGATTGTTTCCCTAATGTCATGATTAATGTCATGAAATGGCAATTGATTTCTTGAAATCTTGTTCATCAAAGGGTTCTGTATTCTCTAAGTGCTGCCTTTCGGTGTTTGTTTTTTAATTCATAATTTTGACTGATGATTTAGTTATATATTTATTTGATTGTTTTAATGGTGACTGATTCACTTCTTTCGTTTTCTCTGATGTCACATGACTATAATGAAGGCTACATCATCTTGTGTGGCTGTCATGAAATTGCTCATGATTTGAGCTTTGAGTTTCATAATTTTTTCAGGTGAATTAGACAGGCTGTTTATAATGTCAAAACTGTTTGTGTGTGATTTACCAGGCGATGAAAGAGCGGCGTCAAGAGATCAATATTCACAGGGAGATGTTGATAGCTCAGATCCGCGCGGGCGATGACGAGAGACAACAGATCAGCGCTGAACTTCATGAGAGAATCTCCAGAATTGACAAACTCCGTAAACGGTACGTAAATTTTGTGATACGAAAAGTCTTTGACCGAAATCACAGACGAATCTTCCAATTCTCTCCAATCTTAAGAAAATTTGGGTCCAGATTGCATATTTGTGTGATAGCTCACATTTGTATTTCTGGGGATGACTGTAGTGTGTTTTCGCTTCATATCCGTGATTGATGACAAGAATTCTAAGCTATGCGAGATTTTGTCTGACCTTTTATACTCATAAATCGTGACTTTGTTGTATTGTTTTGCTGTTTTCTTCAAGATATGAGATTTTGATGGTTTCCATGTCACCCCCAGAAGGTGAAGAGGAGAAGTCTCAGGCTTACTATGTCATAAAGGTAAAGAAATAATTTTTTTCTGTTTTATTTCATAAATGGTCCTATCTTGGTTGGACGGCCATGTAAGGTCAATATGATAGTTCTCAGAATGATTGATAGAACTTGTTCCCAAAATTTGTTGCAAAAGTTTATGGCACTTTGTTTGTGTCTTGCCCCATGTTTTATGTAATATTAATTTTGACACATTCTGTGTTTAGAAGAATGCAGACCTAAAATTTAGAATACATTATTGGTAAAGCCATAGCCATTTTAACATACATGTTTGTAAAACAGCAGTTTACAAGTAAACACATACTGAAATGCTCGGTGTATATTTTTGTGTGGCTTTGGTGTAAAGTGAATTACTGTAATTCGTCAACCTTTTTGCATGTTTGCAGGGTGTTTATTCAAGCATATTCTGAAGGCATTATTCTGTGTTGACTGATAAAATTATACTTTTTGTGCAGCCCTGAAACTGGCCAATCCAACCAATGTAGTTTTGCCTCCAAAATCAAATTACAGATGTGCATCAATTGCACTGAAAGTTGCGAAATGGTTGAGGAGTTAGGGTAACCATCTGTAGCTTTAAATACGCCGCTGATGAAATCAAATTGTTGTGTGCGTCAGGCAGCCCAGGAGAAAGAAGAGCTCCAAAGAGAGGGAGATGAGTTAGATGCCCGAATACGGAAAGCCGAGCGGGAAATCCGAGCTCTGGAGAACACGCTGAAGTTGATGAACGGTCGTAATGAGACGTACAGGAAAAGCTTTAACAGAGTCACAGATACAAGTGAGTTATCTCCCATCTTACTAAAAAGAAATGCTCCACCTACACAGGCACTTTGTCACATTGTAATGACCCTAGGTCAAGAAGTTCATGTACTTGGCCTATTACCATATTTGTAGAGTATCAAGCCCAGAAAATATCAAGGTTATCAACTGTACAGTCTCAGGTATAACCCGATTTGAAATTGAACCCTTTGTCTCCTGTTTATGGTGTAGGCTTTCTGTAAGTCATTTGGCACAGTACGAGTATTGAGGTTTTGCGGTGCATTAACCTGGTAGAGTGTGTTTCATTCATCCCCTGTAGGCCAGATATGTGCCACACATTCACTCTAGTGGCTCCAGTGTCATGAATGTAGCTCATCAAGATTTATGACTGTGATGTTAGTGCCCTGTCTTAATTTGTATGAAAATAATGATATAATGCAACAACAACTCTTTGTCAGTTCTTTCACTTTGAGGAAAATTGAGAAGGAGGATTTTCCATTACAGGAACTTTGTGTCCAAGGCCGGCAAATGACTTTTTGAGGCATGGCTGACAATCAGATGTCAAAACTTGTTCAGTCACAAGTACCGGTAGTGTTTGGAAAATTCCTTATGTTATTTACATGAGAAGTTTGCCAGGCACTAATTAGTTTGTACCTGACAAACTGGGATTTGATGCCTGCCTGTCCTTGTTGGGCTGCTTAGTTTCAGGCTTGGTATCCTTGCAACTTGTGAATGTCCTCTCACAAGTAACACACATAACTCCTACCATGGAATGTTCTCTCCTTCATGGTAACACACATCAAGATAACCATGAAATGTTCTTACCTTCATGTTAACACATCATGCTAACCATGGAATGTTCTCTCTTTTATGTTAACAGGCATGAGCTTAACTATGGAATGGTCTCTCCTTCATGTTAACACACATCAAGATAACCATGGAATGTTCTTACCTTCATGTTAACACATCATGCTAACCATGGAATGTTCTCTCTTTGATGTTAAAACACATCAGTCTAACCATTTAATACTCTCTCCTTCATGTTAACACACATCAGTGTAACCATGGAATGTTCTCTCCTTCATGTTAACACACATCAGTGTAACCATGGAATGTTCTCTCCTTCATGTTAACACACATCAGTGTAACCATGGAATGTTCTCTCCCTCATGTTAACACACATCAATCTAACCATGCAGTGTTTTCTCTTTTATGTTAACACACATCAATCTAACAATGGAATGTTCTGCCCTTCACGTTAACACATATCAATCTAACCATATAACGTTCTCTTCCTCTTGTATCAGGTGATGAGATGGAAGAGAAGCAGCAGCTGGAGGAGCAGCTGAGAGCGGTGATGGATAAGTACAAGTACAAGAGGCGTCAGATCCGTGAGCTTCAGGAGGATCTGCAGGTCAGCACACTACATGGCTGTAATCATAATAATACCTACACAGCTAGATTTTCAACTTTGCTTTCATTGTACCTGCGAATCCTGCAGGGTAGTGGGGCCCGTCTTACAGAGAGGGTGTAACGCTATGTCAAATGTAACTACCATGGCGGTGTACTTCTACAGTATGTGTCGTCATGACAGTTACGTTGGACATAACTTACACCCTTTCGTCAGGCTGACCACTAATGATCATCACAAAACTGCTGCAAAACATTATGCAGTTTCGCTTTTGTTTTCAGTGAACTGTGCAAATACTGCAGGGCATTGAACATGACATCTTCTGCACCGTATTACAATGTATATAGTTTCACTTTCTCTTTCACAGTACTGTGTAGTTGCTACGCTGTACTGAACAGAAAGGTCCCCACAGTACCGTACAGCTGTAAATTCTCATGGTACAGCATAGTGCCTGCCTGGTACCTCTGGGTGTAAGCTGCACCTTACGGAGCATCTTCTGACTTACAGCTGTACGGCATTGAGTAGTGGCTACGCATTGCAAATTACCAAACAGTGCCCTCTGTAGGCAGTTTTCTGAGTAGACTCGCGTGGTAAATTATTCAGGACCATGAAGTCACAGCTGTTACATCTGTGACTCTAACTATTAGAGGATACGTGAAAGAGAACTCTAAAATGAACATTGTGGAGATTATGTTTTTAAGGGAAATGTGTAATGAATTTTTATTTATTCATTTTTCTTTGATGGCATTTCTTATAGCTCTCTTAATAACCTCTGTATTTTATGCTTATATTCTGTCAGTGCCAACAAATTTTCTGAAATAAAATCAGTGAGCATTACACTGGGAGTGTGGTACGTGTACTTACTTAATGCCTACCCCATTACTCAACCCACTTACCGTGTGAACTATAACTGTATCAAGCAATTAAAACCAGGTGATTTATGTACCCTTTAATGGGAAAAAAAAACTGTCATGGCAGGTTTTTTTTTGGTGTGACTCATTTGTGATACTGTTGAGGGATACACGCCATGTGACACTTCCATACAGTACATTCAAATGTTTGCTTTCTGTGAAATGTCTGCGTAACTGTGTATTTATTGCAGACTTTGATGAGAAGAGTTGTTTTTTCTTTTCAGACAATGAGCAGCACCCTGGATAACCTGACCCGTGATGAAGATGCTTATGTGGAGCTGATCGAAGAGAAAAAGGTGAGAAACAAAGTGTGCATGATCTATTGGCTTGTCCCTCACGTGTACCTGTTATTCATGTCAGTGGTAGTGGACAGTTGTTGGCTGAAACTCAAGCTACTGCGGAATTCTCTTGAGCATTTATGAGGACATGCCGACTGATATATATAAAATCTGATCTACGGTGGAAAGACTATTAACACCTGCAATATAGATGGTATGAGTGTTTAAATTTCATTACGGAATGCTGGATGTGGGCAATTCATTTACATATGTAGTCTTAAACATGCACAATAGAGAAACAGTCCACCTGCCACTGTGTACATCTTTTCATGAGCCAATTAACACAATCACTTTGGCTGGATGACCTGAGCACAGTGTAAGTCATAGCATTACAGCCCTGGTAAATCCCTATGGCTGGAAGGCCCCCACATCTCCAGTGTCAGTTGATGACTGTAAATGACCTCAAATTTTGCCCCAAAAGTGCATTATTAAAGGTCAATAAATATTATCGTCGTGGTTATTGGTTACTGAATCTTGCATTTTCCTAGTGGGATATTGTCCTTCCTTCCTTCCAACGAAACATCAAAAGCAACTTCCCATACATCTATCAGAATCAGGCTAAACGAACAGCTTAGTGACAGGTGAAGTACATGTATGAGGTCATACAGTTCCAGTCATTTAATTCCACCTTGATCTTTTTGGCAGTGGAGTATTAATGAAGTGTAGACAGAAGTACATTTTCAGCATTTGTTTTCTTACGTTTCCATTTCAATGTCCCACATGTTTTCCCACCCACACTTCCCACACCTCCAGTTTGATGTCCCACATTTTGTTTCCCATGGTTTGATGTCTCACACGTTGTTTGATGTCCCACGTGTTGTTTGATGTCCCACATGTTGTTTGATGCCCCACGTGTTGTTTGATGTCTCACATGTTGTTTAATGTCCCACATGTTGTTTCATGTCTCACATGTTGTTTCATGTCTCACATGTTGTTTCATGTCTCACATGTTTCCTGTTCCAGTCCAAAGTGAACCAGCTGTCGAAAGAGTTGGATGACCAGAAGGCCAAACTGGAGCGTGTGGCCAAACAGAATGCCAAATACACCAGGGAACTGAGGAACCAGACCAAGTCCAAGGATGAGACCCCACAGGAGGTACAACAACTATCTGGTCAATTCTGACTTCATTCTGAGACTGTATTCTGTATGAATTGCTGTATATCATCTAAACTGGCCTATATGTTTCCAGAATTTTTGTGAAAGGAAGGATGTGACCTATGGGTGTTCGGATCTTGAATACGCACATATGATGCTAAGCGTTGATGACTTGCTCTAGGCTGTCAAACCTCCAATGCCTGTGCTTTCTAACTCTTTTCCTTGTTGCTGCAGCGTGATTTTGAGGTGCGTGAGATGCGAGAGTTCAACAAGTCTGTGATGAAGCAGGTTGGAGATGTGGTGAACCAGCATCCAGACCTAGGGGAAATTGTCAGTCTCTACTTCTCACAGGTCAGTACCAAGTGTCACAATCAGGCTTATATAAATACCTAACATCTGATCGGTTTAAACTGATAATGATACTGGGCTTTCATTTTTCTCAATGTGTACAACTTTGCCTTCTTTGAATGTCTACATGTTGTTTGTGAAAGATCATAAAAATAAGATGTGCTCTTCAGACTTTATTGATGCATGTATACATCATGTTGTCTTTCCTTTTAGCTCACATGCTTGTCTGGTACCATCATAACTTGCCATTCAGACACTCATCCTGAATTAACAGAAAACCGACCTGCGAGATCTAGATTACAGTGGGTCCTGCATAGATGCTCTTAAGCATTTTACGTTGTATTACTGTAGAACTACCGTACATAACAGCCCTGTTTTCTGTTAACTGTTAGACTTTGACCTCTTCCTCTCCAGGCTAATCTCCCGGCCCTGACGCCCACCCCAAGGGGTTCCCGATTGGGCAGCGCCCGCAGCAGCCTCTCCTCTGTACGGAGCATTCGCTCTGTCGCCTCCACTCAGAGTCGGCCCAGCCTTATTGATATTGGAGCAGAGCTGGGTAAGAAAAACATGCAGTATTACAGTGACACAAAGTTTTGCCCATGAGTAAGGTGCACATCTTGTCTAAGAGCTCTGTTGATCTTTATGGAAGAGTGTATGGAAGAATTTTAATAGTATCAAAAGTAATAATTTTTGACACTGATTTGTCTTTTGAAAGTGCACTTTTTGGCTGAAATTTTATGTCATTTAATGTTATCAAACCTGAAAAATTTTCATTGCAAACACGTACCAAAGACGGTCAATGGGACAAACTGGCAGTCAGCCAGCTGAGATCTGGTTTAATCTGGTTTCCAACAAAATGGCAGCAAGCAGGCATTGACTCAAAACTATTAATGATCAACCAATGATGATATTTTCAATCCAGTGACATACATGTATAATGTATTTAATTTGTTGAAATGAGAATAAACTGCTTCAGTCTTGGGAATGGTCTCTAAATATTTAGCAACAAGAAGTGGGTACTGGTTTGGAAGGTCATTTTGATATTTGCCCATATGTCAGTATTAAATTGAAGCACCACTTTTGTTCAGTTTAATGTCAGCCATACCCATTGAAGCCCAACAAAGATTAAGCAGACAAATTGTTGATCTTATGAATTAATGGTTCTTCTTCATGAAGCCATAATTATTGTTTCACAATTGTCACTTTCATTTGTGACCACAGTGCCTGGCTTTCTAGTCGCTAGATTTAATTGTACTGTTTTGATGGTTATCTTGATATTTCCTGTTACGATGGCACAAATAGTGATAATTTCACAGAACAATCTTTCATTACGTCTGGAACTAGCAGATGAAACACAGCATCTTGCAAATAAGTGACATTTGCATTCCATGCTGTGGTCAAATTAGCCTCAAGTCATGGTCGAGTGCCTGCCTGATTGACCTTTGACGTTTGAGGCTGAAGCTGCTTTCTACAGCTGATATAATTAAAAGCTGAAACAAAAACACAACTTTTTACTTGGTACTTTCAGTTTGCCCTTTGTTTTTGCCACCAGTTATTATGCATGAGAATACAATTTACGATAAGTTCACAAGCAAATTTAGCACCCAGTTCTTGGGTACTGTGAAATTTGCGGCATTTTAGGTAAAAAAAAATGGCAGTGATCTGACATGTGAATGTCGCTTATTGAAATCTGAAATTATGGAGGGGGATAATACACGATTCTCTAGACAACAGCCATGTACTTATTCAGAAAAAGAGATTAGCCCCTTAATTGTTAGGAGCAGCATCTGAAGGGCTGATCTTATTCATTTAGATATATTCATTTCTCACCAGCATGTTTTTCACCCCTGTTGCAGTCTCGCCAGCAAGTTCCCGCAGCGGCAGTTCCATAGCCAGCATCCGCAGTCAAGCCAGCAGATCAGGAGCAGGCACGGGGCGACGCTAACATTCTCCATCGTACAACATAAACATTGGGCAAATTTTAAACCAGAACTCTGTTTTTATGACAAGATGTTTTTTTTCCAGATAGGTCTTTTTTTTGTTCTTTTGCTCTGGAAAATGACTTGTGAAGTCAGTAAAAGTTCATTCCAGTAGTAACTTTATTTTCTCCATCAAATCGAAATATGCCGTAGATCCAAGCTGTTGAATGTGATAAACACCAATTTTACTTTTACCCTAATGCATTTTATATCTGAAATTTTAAACTGTTATTTTTTGTTTTACTCAAGGATTTGACATCCTGAAAGGATTGCCTAGACATGTTTCCATCCAGATACTTTTCAGGAGGAATTTTTAGTTACCAGTAATATATTTCTCTTCAATCAGAATTGTACATAAATGTGTAAGATATTTGTGAGTCTATGTAATACGTGTATATCCATACCATTGTGATCTATCTCATGAGTGTGTACTGTAAACTCACCCAAATACAAATACAGGTACAACATGATTGTTTGTATGCTTTGTAGTTTGACGGGTTCATATTGTGCAACAAACATGTGGTTCTACTAGATGCAGGTCTACAACCTGGCCCCCCTTTTGGCTAAGGAATACTGCTTTCAGCTGGAAGTTCACTAGAACCTAATCTGTCAGGTTGTGAGTTCGAATCCAGCTCTAGTTTGGTTCATCAGAAGCATGTGAGGACATTTGTCAGATAGGGCAACCAGACAGGGTCGGTGGCTTCCCCAGCTTCCTCATCTCATGAACCTAATGTACAAGTGAGAAATTCTTTAGTGTGGTATTGAACACTTCACCAAGTGTAAAATCGATATGTAGCTGTGCTTGTAAATAGAAGTACCAGTACATTTACGATCATCCTATTTGACATCAAATCCTTCTCACTGATGGGTGGTGATGCACTGTCACGATGTTCCCATACAAACTGTTGATAAACCACACCCTATGCTGCTTCCAAACGATGTACTGACGGACAAATGATGCCATGACAGTCGCCCATTTGTGTAGTGTCTGTAGTGAGTGTGGTACAGGGGCTGTCACACTCTGGATTCAGTGGCCTCTATCCAGTTGGATACAGCTCCATCTAAAGCTGTAATCTTTGACCAATGAGAACACGAGTTCAAATCTAGCTCTGGCTGGTTCGCCTAAAGCATGAAGTCTGCAGGTTTGTCAGGTACCTGGCTGAGGCTGACGGGTTGTACAAGACACAGTCTCTGTTTCGTTCACCTTTAAACCTGCCTGCCTTCGTATGTTAAAGTGAAATACTCAGGAGGACAGTATCAGTACTGGAGTGAAAGAGGGCTACGTGTTCACGTTGCATTCACGTAAAACATCATCCCAGTCCTCTGAGATGGAGAGTCAGTCGACAGTTTGTTATTTCAGCTTTGTGCACTCTTGATGTTGATGGTAAATATATTGTACTCCAGATTCTAGTTATAAAAATCAGATTACCACTGATCATCTGTCATCATTTGGAGTACCATTGAAACCATCAACCATAGGCAAGGTACTGTTGAACTCTATCACGTGTGGTGTACATGCAGATGTGCTGTGTTGGTGGAGGACAAGCAGTCTCTAATGAATGGTGGACTGCACAAATGTCTCCATGAATGTCTTCAACATTTTTTTTTTTTTTTTTGGTCACCAAGGCTCCACGAACTTTGAGAGCTGGGGAACAGACAATGCCTGAAGGCTGGGATTGAATCTGTGGCTCCTTTCATTTGAGGGAGCTGTGTCTTCTAGTCATCAGAAGTGCATGTTTGCTGCAAAGTTGATCCCTCAGCTATCTGGTGCTTTAGTGCATGTACATGTAGGAAGCCAGTAGCCAGAGGGCCAGACTCGGAGGTTGCTGATCAAAATGTTACCTAGAAAGTGTAATTCCAAGTCAAGATGATGCTGAAGACCAAACTAACCAGCTCTGAACCAAGATGAGGCAGTTGCTATTCCAACTGACCAAGCCCATGACGACGTGGGTGAGGCATCAGTCAGAGTTTCGGGCAGAGGACTTGTAGAATTAGTTTTGAAAGAAACAGCACTTTTGAAATAAAAAATTGGCCAGGCTTGAAATAAGATGTTTAAATAAAAATTGACCAGACTAAGTTCTGAGATAATTTTGGTGGCTTCATTTGAAATAAAAATTTACCAGTTTTGATAAAAAGTTCATTTCTTAATTTCAAACATGGCAAATTATTATTCCAAGTAGTTATAATGGTTCTGTTAGAACTGGTCAATTTTTTAAATTCAAAAATGGCCTATTATTTCCAAAAGTGTTATGTTTTCATTTATTCATTCATTTTAGCATTTACTTCAAAACTGGCTTTTACAGCATGCACTTAAAGTGAAAACACAGAACACATGGAGGTTTTTTCCCTTCCATCTTATAATAAACAGAAGCACCCGACTGTACAAATGACAATGGCCCAGGTTAACAGTGAGGATGCTGTCATTTCACACAGGACCAGTGTACAAAAAACACACAGAAACAAAAACATGACAGTTATATCATTGATAAATTAGCATTTATACAACAAACATGTACCCCGAGGTATAAACATGTGAAGAAAAAAAGAAAACCTGTGAGAGAAATCTCTGTGACAATGAGGACATTCCTGTTCTGATTTCAATTTTGTTGTTACAACAACTTTACAAACAACTTTAATTTCAATCGTCTTATTCTTTTCTTAAGGTGAAGTATGTACAATTTTCCCATGTACCTCTTGCACAAGCCTGTCCAGCCGGTTGTCTGTGTATTACGGTGATGATGAAGCGGACACTGGGTAGGTTCCTCTGTAGCTTGTGAAGAAACGGTCCTTACTACAGCTATTCACAGTCTTGGAGGAACAACTGATGCTAACCCACATGTATGTTGTACCATCCTTTCAAGAGGTACAAATGACACTTCTTTCCAGAGTTTGCCTTAATCGTATCAGAACATTTCAGGTATCGGTATAAATGACACTTATTACCACTGTTTTGCCCTTGACATGTCAGAGCACATAATCATTTGATGTACAAATGACACTTCCTAACACTTCGCTTTTTACGTGTCAGGACATCATTTGAGTTGCACATGACACTTCTTTTCACTGTTTGCGTTTCACACGTCACAACACAATGGCTTGAACATGTTGAAGTACCGTACCATACAAATGACACTTCTTACCACTGCTGAATAACCTTAACATGTTAGAGATGTGTACTTATTCATCGCCAGTATCATTTGTCCACCCAAATTATCTGGTGAACATGAACAATTTCTATTCCTCCATCAATCCTCCCTTACCTGGTGCTTACTGACACATGCAAAAAAAGATCTCATCTGGCCAAACAACTAACGATTGTTATTCCTATCACTTGTACTGACAAGCTGCGTTCAGATTATGTTATAAGGCTGATCACTACGAGCCTAAACAAAAGCTAACCACAAGCTAAAGGAAGGTAACTAAATTCCAACCCTGTGATAAGTTCTGTGATGTTGAGCACATTGCATTATGGCTCGTGGACCGAAACACACTGAATTTCAATTCACACAAGTTTCAAACAAAAAAGAAAACGTAAGCACGTTTTAAGAAAACTCCATCCCCATACCATAAACAGCTCCTGACAAAATATACACCATGTACATAAAAACAGGTTCATTTCCAAGCCGCAGTCATATTCGTTCTCATCTGAATCTGCTGTGCGCAATGCCAGCAGCCTTTACGTGGACTAACATGGCAGAAGTAAACAACAAACGCATTTTGGAGAGATCACACAAAATAATCACTCTACTGCACCAACATCCGCCAGAGTTTACAAGGGGCAACAGGTTATCTTGACGAGACTTCCCGGTGCACTGTATAGTACATGCCAATCTGAAGAGGGAGCAACACCTTTCATGCTGGAATCTTCACACCAATGGTCTTGGCACATTCTAAATAATTCTTGGCTTTCAAACCACAAACAATGAGAGTTTTTCAAGTCTACACAAACAGGCACTGAACACAAAATTGTGCGGTAATAATCTCCAGTGTCCTGCATAGAAAACACCAGCCATAAGCCAGTGCTGGCACGGATAACAACCCAATGCACACACACACACACACACATTAGCATTATCAGAAATGTCATGCCCTTCACCTGAACTAATTTTTTTTTTCTTACCGTCACAACTTTCAAATTTTATGTCTGCAACCCCAATTCTGGCAAACAGTATTTTGTTGATCAGGAAATTTACATGCAATATCTTTTATACTGCATGATGAATTGATGCACACACAGCTAATGAATTCTAATGGTCCCTGATGGCATCACTGACACTGATCACCTTGCAGCAGGCTCAAGATATGAAAAGCAATCAGCCTTAACCCTACTTCAAAGCAACTGTGCTTCCTGCGACTCAATGCTATACTCGTGGGTCTGGATAAATTGTGACGATACTGGTCAATGTTAACTCATTCAGCTTTACATAATCTCTTGGCCACTGTCTTGCCATCCTCATGTCGGATCGCAACACGTTCAGTTGACCAAAGAACCGTTTTTGCTATAGCCCGTTGACCGATGGATTGTCGCAAGCATGAACCCTGACTGTATACTAAGCTACTGTCTTAAGTCAGGTCACTGCCTGTGAGGCTCTACATCTGGTCAATGTCAGGCATTTACTCTGGTGTCCACACATGTAACCACAAACCAGTTTCATCCTGATACGAAAGCAACAGGACTTTTGTCTTGACTGAGGCATGGAAACAACAGTGACACAATAAATCTGAAATTGTTCCAAAAGATCTGAAATACACCTAACCCTATCAAATTAAATGCAGTTTTGGTACTTTCAGGAAAATATGAGAAGGTTTTTTATTCTTTCAACCTTTAAGACAAAAGCCTGTCATTTGCAAAAGGACTTCTAATTTCCATGCCCCTAGACTACATCTTGTTTTTAAGGCTTAAAACTGTATCCAAAAAAAATTTAATAGAACCATGCAAACAACAGACTGTCCACGTAAAAGTTCTATCCCTGAGTTTCCAACTGTGAATGATGCTGTGTTTTAGACTAGACTGGGAAAAACAGACCAGCTGATTTATTTCAGGGCTGAGGATGTAAAGTGAGGATGTATACATCTGCTCTGTGAGCTTGTTTTTCATCATTTCGTATCTTTCATTTGGAAATGTACAAAAATAGGGATGAAAAATGATCGGTGTTCTGTGAGGATGCGTACATCATGTGTTACTGCACATCAGTGAATTGTTAAGAGGTGACTGATGGGATTGTGATACGTGTTAACATCCTGTGAAAACTCGCACAGAGGTACATGTTTTCAGCTCTTAACCCTGAGCAGTAGCAGATACTGTCTGTGTGCGTGTGACATCACAGGTAAACACTAGCAGTCAACAGGAACAGGCCAGAAGCCAACTGAACACATGTACACACACATTTACAATGTCATATTTTTACTTCATTTCAGTGAATATGGTAAATGACCTGCTGATATTTACCCCAAAAGTGCACATTTACAGGCAAATTAAGGTCATAATCATATTATCTCCCCTGTTGAAGCTTAATACATTTTCAATGAGGATCTCATCCAATCTTGCAAACAGCAGTTAAATTACCATAATTTCTAAGAAGAACGGAACTCTCAGAATCAGACAAAACATCAAACTTGGTCATTGGTGAATCAGTAACTCATCGTAATACCTTTAGGCCATCGGAACTATATCCAGGTGGTTGCATTTCTTGATGTTTCACAAATACTTAAAGTGGATGCAGTCATACTGACAGGTATTAAAGTTAGGTGAACTTCATTGTATCTTTTAGTCTAAGGCCAGAGACGAAAAGGCAACTCTTGGATTTGAACTTGGAACCTATATTTTTAAAATGAGTCGACGTTTTATAACAACAACAAAAAAAGTCCCACTCAGCCATCTCTTTCCCTTGCTCCCTCTCAAATCTTTCACAATAATTTTAGATCCGACTAACAGCTGAAAATGGAATTCTTCATACATCGCCTAGGCCTATCATATGCAAATTTATTTTGCTGTACACAAATGAAAATACATGTACAGGACTCTAAACACACCCAAATTATGCATAATGACCTAAATTCTGTAATGAATGGATAGGCATAAGTACAATTTCCACTACATACATGGATTGTTCTCAAATAATTGTCCCCTGTTCCACATATTTTATTTTAATATATACTTGGCACGCCTGGTGACAATATTTTTAAGTGCCAAGCGAACAGTTGTTTTTGCTGCGTGTACAAAGTATATACCAGAGTCTATGACACAGTAACTTACATGTCGTTAGCAGATACCAATCTGATTTTGTCTTGACAAACAAACCAACTTTTGGCAGTATTGCAAGCTTTCAGCAGTATTAAAATTTTGAACCACATTTTGCCACTTGACGCAGATTTAGCCAGAATTTGAAATCAGGGTGTCTCATTTTCAAATTTTATCCTACTTTCCTTATCTATCCCATGTTAAATTTGTCTTGAAGACACTGACACACCCCTCTAGCTAAACCACACCCCTCCTGCTAAACCAGGCCCCTCTGGCTAAACCTATGCCATTTGACACTTCACTATCGCCAGCCAAAAGGCAACTTATGGCCTTACATACATATATACATGCAGGACTATTTTAGCCATGCCTGGCAACTTCCTCCTGTCAGCCAAAGGGCAACTTGTAGCCATACATGCAAGAATAAGATTGAAACTGAACACCTTTAGCCATAGGGCAACTCTTAGCCATGTCTGTCATCTATATGTAAGATAACTTTACCTACATTTAACAAGCAGTACTGTTATCACATACCTGTAGCATCTGTCATAGGCCACAGAACCTTAAAAATTACTTAACCTCCACGCACACATACACAGGCATTCTAGGAGCAAAAGCTGAACAAACAAAGTAAAACCTCCAAGCATCCCAAGCCAAATTTTCCCCACCATAAGGACGCCTGTAAATGAGTGTATTTAAAGGCAGCAAAGCCAAGGCTAGAATTGTCAACCTGCACTTTACTTAATACTGATTGGTTACTTTGGATTTGATCGAACCAATTGTAACCAAGGTAAAAAGACTTTGTTGAAAGACAATTGGTCAGGTATCACAATGACAGACCTTCATGTTAAACTACACCAAAATATACAGACAAACATATCCACTGCGAAACACTTAATGACTTCTACTTCTCACAACACGTTCCCGCCTCCGCCTGCCCCACTATCAAGATATTTCTTAGACGATGGAGGAGTATTTGAAGACGAATGCTGAATAAAACACCACGGAAATGTTTATACCTTTGTTGAATATTTCACATGATCAACAACATCATAAAGAAGGCAATGTGATAAGATCAACCATTCATGTATACGAGAAAAACGATAATAATAGCTAGGCATAATATATATGTGATTATACGTATATATATATATATATAAGAAAGATGAAATGTTCGCAGTCTAGCTTTTATCTGGATGGCGACTCGATTAACTACACAGAATATGGAATTTGCCAATGTTAATATCACCTTGGTGTAATGGGGGTTGACCTGCCCCTTACATGTACAAAGGGAAGCAAAACTTGTAATTCCTGAAACAATTCAGCTCTCCATGCCATTCTAATAACAAGACAGTTTAATGATACCAGCTGATATAGTTACACAGTTACATGTAGCTGGAGAGGGCTGTTGTTCAAGGTGTTGCAGGAGTTGCTTCCCTTGGTCATGTTTGCAGCGGGCAGATGAACCCTGATGTAACTTCATCACAGACAATGTCACATTATTGATGTGTTGTTCTCATTTGGAGATCCATGAATATAACACCTGGAGTCTGTGATATGGTACGATGGTTTATGGTGTACTTCTTGCTGTTTTGAGTTACAAATGTACGCACGTATTGACGAATCATGCAGAAACCTGTGTTTTAAAATGCTGTAAAATAGAAAAACATTCTTTTTCTGGCAATAGCTTTTATATAGTATTTCCCTGAAGTTTCCATCAAGTTTGTTTTTTTTCATGGCTTTTTGATGGTCAAGATGCGAAAATTAGAAAATCCCTTCCATCACTTAAACACATCCACTACTCAAGCAAACCCACACTGTAAATTCAAAGTAGGCGAACAATTGTAAAGAATACATCTCGGCAGACCAGGCTTATAAATACACTGCTCAACTATTGGGCCTCTGGCAATAGCATAATTTTCCATCAGTGAGCAAACAAATATATTATTTAAGATTATAAAATGAGAAACAAAATTTTTTTTTTTCCAATAAATGCTCTTTGCAGCAAAAAAAGAAAAAACCGTAAGTTTGTACTTGAGCAAGCACTTGGTGTTCATGGTACAAGCAGCACACTAATTCTGATAATGAGCACACTGATTTGGGTTACAAGCACACTGTACAGCCACACCAAAATGGTGGCTGTTTACAATTGTCTACTACATGCAGTTTCTTTTATTAAGGTTACCTTGTTAACTGAGCAGTACTCCACCAGAGACTACTGTCACAAAGCACTGGTGACTTTATGTGCACTATATCTGTATTTGATTTGTGTTTAATGCCATACTGAAGAATATTTCACTTATACGACTGCGACGGCAGCCAGCATTATGGCGGGAGGAAACCAGACAGAGCCCGCAATCATCAGCAGCTTGCTGGCGGACCTTTCCACGTACGACCGGACAGGAAGCCAGCGACAGCCGAGTTGAACTCACAGCGACCGCATTGGTGAGAGGATCCTGCATGTAGGCCACTGTACGTTATGTGCACTAAACTACCATAGCAACCATCATTGCAGGCAACGCATCACACAGCAAGTGAATAGCTTAGTGAGTCCAGTCCCAGATCTCTTGGTGACAGTATATGTGTGATTCCTGAGCAGTCAGATTTAGATTAGAATATGGACTCCTGTATGTCACCTGAAGATTAGCCTCTCAAAATGTGCTTTCGGAAGCACATAAAGGCCTTAAAATGGTGCTTTTTAATGCCAACACATAAGTCTTTTTTTCTGAAAGAAATTAATCAAACTTCACAAAAAAAACTCTTCATTAGAATCAATTCTAATGAAGCAAAACATGTAATGTTAAAGAATCTAAACTTAAAGCAAAACACAGCAGATCTGAATGTGAACCACATGGTCACTCTGAACCACACAATTCTGCTGCAGAGATTACAATGTACTCAGCAGCAACCACACAGAACCGAGTACCAAACCACAGCTGCACAGCACTGAACTACAGCAGCACAGCAACGAACCACAGCCGCACAACGCCCTACCGCAGCTTCATGGGACCAAACCACAGCTGCACAGTACTGAACAGAACCTTGCACAGTACTGAACAGAAGCTTGCACAGTGCTGAAAAGAAGCTTGCATAATACTGAACAAAAGCTTGCACAGCACTGAAAAGCAGCTTGTGCAATGCTGAACAGAGTCTTGCACAGTTCAATTGCACGTGAAAGGACCTACAGACTGTTTCACACTGTCAACAAACTTCTGTAAACTGCAACATTCCACACCATGACCCTCTCGAGCAAAATCTAGCAGCAAAAACTATGCTGTACAGCTCAAATAACATGGCTTGACTCAAACACCTATGTCATCGTCATTGCTAAAGGCCGTAACAACTGTTATAGTGCTCAAGTTACACGGCTAAACTGGCAGCCTTCATACAATCATACATCTGAAAGGCAGAAAAAATTCAATCATTCCATCACACAATAGGCCATCAAGGAAAAATAATAAAGCAGACGACAGCTCCCCTCAGCCAAGCGAAGATTTAATATTTGACATTTCACCAATCAGACGGCAGTAAACCCTGTTTAAATCTTGAGTGTGTGTAAAATTTGGCACACCTAAACACTATCCTGACCCTGCCCAGCGTTCACTCTAATCTCCTACAGGTAGAAATCAAATGTGGTGTCAGGTTCGCACGTCTGAGCCGCAGACTCCTTCCTCTCCTTCAGGTCCTGCAGGATTAGCGCCAGACTCTCAGCGTTGACGGGGTTCTTGTTTTCCACACTGCTGCTGGAAGGTCGAGCGTCAGAGAGACCGGTCGCTGAGAATTCCTCACAGGTGCTGCTGCATGGCTCCGGGCCATCTCCTGACTTCCTCAGCTCTGTCAAGGGTTCAAACTTAGTATCTGTGCCTGTAAAAGATAGACAGACAAGTGTTACTTTCCATGTTTTACACTACACCATGCTGGCACTGAACATTAATTTACAATGTTCAGATACATTTTATCCATGTTCTATGGTAATGAACAAAACTTTTTCTGTGACTAAGTTATCCATTTGCTTCGACTCTGGTTTGAGGTTTGTCAAAATGCATGATGATATGACCACAACTAATTCTGCCCTCACATTTTGGGCAAATATCGTAATTCTGTTTTGGGTTTCATTTCCAAAACGCCACTTTCTTGCCGATGACACACCATGATCATGAAGGCTGAAAGCTTCAAACTAATCATCAATGGTTTGGCTTAAATTTGTAAGCTGGGAACTAATTGCCTTTGGTTTGGCTAAGGTTTGTAAGCTGGAATCTAATTGTCTTTGGTTTGGCTAAGGTTTGTAAGCTAGAAACTAATTCCCTCTGCTTTGGCTTAAGTCTTTAAACTTAAAACCAATCTTCTCTGGTTTGCCTGCTGGTCTGTGCGGACGTTTGTGGTGTCATAAAGGTGCAATGTTCTTTAATGGGGGCTGATGCAGACTACATATTACTCCCTGTGTAATTTTTAGCATGAAGCTGGTTTATCATTACACATCAAATATTACTATATTATGATAATGATATCACTGTTTGTCTGAGAAAACAAGACTACAAATAATGGAAGAGCTGCGAGGTCGAACTCTTTTATCACTGAAGGCAAAAAAAGCCATACTGTACTTTGAGATCTATTAGAAATGATAGACAACTATATTTTATAACATTTACTATAACATGGGCGCGTATAAAAGTTTCACAATAAATCTATCAATGATAGAGAAAAATAAGGTTTGCTGAGCGTCTGTGGATGTAACTTCATAAAAGGAAAGTGTAGTCTTTTGAGACTTTTCTTTTTTTTTTGGATTTACTGTTGATACTCAAAAAGGATGATTTACCCACAACAACAACAACATGCAAGTGTGTGGGCGAGTAGGAAACCAACCTTGTCTCTGGTAGAACAAAACATATGCGCTGCTGTGGTCGTCTTCCCGCGGCTCCCGTGCACTCACCGTCTCGTCATTGTAGTAAAACCACTGGTTGAGCAGCGGGTGTTTGGTGTAAGCTGTGTAGTGGCCGGCATTAGCACCTGAGGACAAGGCAATTAGAAAATGGGACACAAAATTACAACTAACCACTGAGTTCAATAGCACCAAGGCAGAACATATCTGAATGGGGACGTTGAAAACACCCAGAAACAGGAATCAGAATCAATGATGTCAAATGCTCCTTTCCGAAATCATTAGGAAGACATCACATAGAAGACAGAATAGTGTAACGGCAGAAACCGATATACTGAAACATTGTAGACACTGTGATACAAACAATTTTTCATGTAACAATGGCTCAGTCCTGCTTCACAAATTTGTTGGCACCCCACTGGGTAACTGGAACTCTTGAAAATTTAAAATTTTCAAGACATTCTTTCAAAGTGATCTCTCTGCCAACCTTAAATCCTCAACAATGCAGCAACTTTCCGCACTATTTATCTGCCCTTTAATCTCATTCTGATTTATTCATTTATTTTGTGTTTTATGCCGCGCTCAAGAATATTTCACTTATCCACTGCAGCCAGCCTTATTGTGGGAAGAAATTGGGCAGTGACCATCTGCAGGTTGCTAGCAGACCTTCCCACTTGCGGCAGAAGAGGAAGCCAGCATGAGCTGATCTCAAAACAACCGTGTAGTTGAGAGGCTCATGAGTCATTGCACTGCACTACCAGACACAACCAGGTAGGCCCCTAATTTGATTATGAAGACAAAATTGCACAGGGCTTAGGAAAAAGTATAGTTTTAACAACTGACATAGAATATTATGTCTTCGGGCAATGCTTGAGTGAACCAATTGTAAATGTGCAAAAATGCTGAAGAATTACATAATGATGTATATAGTCAGGTTTCTAACCTGCTGAATCTGCAGAAGAGAAACAAGAATGTCATCTTACCACCAAAGTGACAGACAATCCCATGTAAGTCGTAGAGCAGCTGTTTGGTTCTCGGGCCGGATAAAAACTCGCTGAGATCTAAATTGTCCAGCGGAAAGACAACTTTGTTGTCAATCTTTGTGCTGGACAACTCATGAAAGACAAATCTGAAAACAAAAATGTTAAGCATCATGGCAAAGGAAGTGAAAAAATACAAGGATGGAGCCAAGAAAACCTTAACACAGTTAGTGCCATGCATTTGACATGTTTGAAAATGGTAAGAGGGGACTTGAGTTTCAGACAGAAATACAGCTCTAAATGAATTAACCAGCTGTTCTTTTTATTGAACTGAGGTACACAGGGTCTGCACGCTGGCTTCAAAAAGTCAGGAAAATGTGACCAACATATACTTCTTAACATTTCCATCTTCTGATCAAAACTATCCAAGAGGTCATCAGCCAGTACATCAGTGTGGTAATTATAGGCACTATAGACTATGACAGCATATTACTGGGACTTCTGAATATGAGTACTGCAAGTCAAACTTATTTCAGCTTGCTTCCTGATAAACCTATGGGCTTTTAGTTTTAAGAAGTAAATCCAGAGAACTTTTTTTTTTTTCCCAAGCAAGAGAGGTCCAAGACACTCTTACACAGCTTAATTATTTTCACTCAAACAAGAAACCATGAAAATAATAATAGAACCTTTCTTTCACACAGAAAAGTTAATTTGATGAAACCTTTGTCCATACACATACTATTAACGACTTAATCTGATTTGAAAATCTGCTGCAGTACATGTATTTTGGGGAGGCAAATAAATGTCAAAAATTAAGACTTTTGTGCTTAAAGTTACATGTACATTTTTCATATACAATGTCAACCTACCTTCCAAACAAAACTCCCTGCTGAGAAAAAAGAAACTCTCAGAATCAAGCAAAATTAGTAACTTCGTCACGGACGAAACTTAGGTTAAACAATAAATGCCCTTAATAAAAGACCACAATGGTTACCTTTTGAGATGTATGATGAGAGTATCGGGATATCGCCAAACTGTCATGGTTTTCCTGGCTCTCTGGTTCTGTGCGCACTGAGGGCAGTACCAGGGGTTGTGTTCATCTAATATCTCACTGAAACAACAACAACAACATGACCTATAACAATGACTGAGGGCAGTACCAGGGTTTGTGTTCATCTAATATCTCACTGAAACAACAACAACAACATGACCTATAACAATGATTGAGGGCAGTACCAATGGTTATGCTCCTGAAATATCTCACTGAAACAGCAAACGTGACCCATAACTGAGGGCAGTACCAAGGGTTGAGTTCATCCCACTGAAAACATCACCAAACATCAAAGAGTTAAGAAAATCATTGTCTAAATCCAACCTATGGGGGAAACTACCCATCTGTGGCCAGTTACTAACAAACTTTCCCACATGTGATGTACTGATATGCACAGAATACTGGCAAATGACAAGAGGTCTTCAATGAATTTCTACACAATTTTTAACCTCTGTTCTGTCTCAACTTTCAAGCCACACCCACCTTTCCGTAAATGCCCTGAAGCAGTCATATATGGTGATGGGGTCACGTGGGCGGAGTTTTTCCATTGACTTGTGATCCTGAGTGGGTGGGGCTTGCACCCCTGACATGTCAGACACGGTGACTGTCAGATGGTCGCCTGGCTGCAGGTTGACCTCAGTGTCTCGCAGAACCAGGCAGCCTGTACAGTGAGCAGTGAAACCACACCGAGAGCAGTGCAGGCCCTGTGCGGGAAAACAACACCAACAACATCAGGGAATCTGTTCGTGTATGGTCTAACCATGTGCGAAAACAGAAAACTGGTATTCATCAACACGTACATTTGAACATGTCACGAAAAACTACTTACTATGTAAATACAAATCCTTCAGTTCTTCGGTAAAACAGCTTTTTAAACCAAACTATAAATAAACAGATGGAAAAGCTTTTCATTCTGCCCCAGACATCAGTTCATATATTTCATGACTGTTTTGCAAATTTCAACTTACCACCTTTCCTTGTCGTATTATTTGCTTTGCTAATATGTTCTGGTGACCTACACAACAACAACATGGCAATGACAGTCGGCCTACCTGTCCGTCTGTGAGAGAGATGTTGAAGGTTGTAGGGAATGGTATGATGGTGTCAATGAGGTCATAGAGGTCCTGCCCCCTCATCCTGCTGTACAGGTACACCACGTTGGGGTGGGAGAAGAGATGGAGGCCCTTCCCGTCCAGGTCAGAGTCCAGACGATAGGCCACCGGCACTGCCAGCAGTCTGCATGGGACAACAGATATGACAGACCGTTAACCCTTCAGGATTTAACAGTGTATATCACCTGAGTTTTGCTTTTGTCAAGTGACACATTTTACTTGATTCTGATTGATTCATTCATTTTATAGAGCCACTTCAACTGATTTGTGAAGTTTGATAAATTTCTTACCAGAAAAACTTGAATGTTGGCAACAGAAGTATGGTTTTAAGGTCTTTAAGTCACTTAAAGATTATTTTTATTTATAGGTTCATGATTCAAACTTTATGTGAAATACAGTAGGTATTGTTTCGAAGGAAGACCATGAATGCTAACGAACTTATGAGGAACTGCACAGAAATTCTGGAACATCCTCTAATAATCTAGGATTTCATTCTTTTTTTTTCTTTTCACGAAATGCCATTAAAACCAAAAATTTCCATGCTGGTTTTGCCATCAAAAATACTGTCAAACTAATATAGAAAATGAAGCAGCACAGGCATATTAACAACTCAAATCTCGGCATCTAATGCAACCGTTACACGAAGAAGAAGAATAAAAGTTTCTTAAATGTTAAGTACATGTGTCTAACACTGAATAAGACTGGTCTGAGACTTCATGAAACACATTTTTACTAACATGAATCAGGAGAATGACCTATGACTACATGAGATTACTCTCACACCAGACGACACCCACCTAGCTTTAGAGTTCCTGTTACTCTGGCCCGCCAGGGGGAGGAAGCCTTCCACAGGGTTAACGGGGACAGAGCACACCTGTGCAGGTAACACAAACATACGTCATTCATAAAACCAGTAACCTGAAGTAAAAGGTTATCACATGCAGAGAAATTTGATATAGTGATTTTAGGTCAAAGATACAATCTATCAAAAATTATTAAATGGGTAATGTTGTTTATGTTTACTATGTTCAGATTTAACGAGGTGATCAAGGGCATTTTGTTAGCAAAGAAAAAAAAACTTACAGGACAGGTAAAAGCAACATCTCCATAATGCTTGAATGACATCTGGAAGAGAAAAATCAACTAGCTATAACGTAATGTTGAAAGAAGCATGCAAAAATGAATTCAACCATTGTTACATCACAGTTAGAGACTGCAGCCAATCCTAAACACAAAAATCATTTCCAAATCCAATTTTAGTTCAGCTTTGTGTTATCTTGATTTTGTATTTCACCTCTGTTTTGTGACACATCTGCACAGGGCAGATTCACAGGAGGGTAGTTCTGACGCAGCCTGTCCCCTCTCCTCCAGGCAACTCTGACAAAGTGTGCCCTAACACAAAACGAACTCCCCCCCCCCAAACAGCTCTGACAAAACTGCTGTGACCTAAAACAACCAAGTTGCCTCAAAACAGCTCTGACAAAGCCCACCCACAATAAACTCACCTCCAGACAGTCCTGACAAAGTGTGCCTTTACACAGCAAACTCACCTCCAGGCAGCTCTGACAAAGTTTGTCCACACACAACAAACTCACCTCCAAACAACTCTGACAAAGTGTGCCCTCACACGATGGGTGAACCATAAGATCGCTGTCCACCATCTCCTCCAGGCAGATCGCACAAGAACGCCACTGCTGTGTGCTAGGAACATCCACCTGCTGGGAAGGAGGGTTGACCACGATATCCATGGTCCAGTTTCCTACGATGTATTCTGAAGAGGTCGTATCTGATGCTGATGCTTGGGTGGCCGACCAGGCCTGGACACCAGTGATGTCCAAGTCAGGAGAGCTCATTCTCGGCGTTTCACTGTCAGAAAATCCAGAACTTGACACACCTGCCGGTAACATGGGCTCATCCAACTCAAGTGGAATTCTCTGCTCCAACATAGTCGGTGACATG
Organism: Acanthopleura granulata; assembly: GCA_016165875.1. Taxonomy (NCBI): domain Eukaryota; kingdom Metazoa; phylum Mollusca; class Polyplacophora; order Chitonida; family Chitonidae; genus Acanthopleura; species Acanthopleura granulata. Next base: position 12,141,236 of record JABBOT010000011.1, on the reverse strand, counting down.
TCTCTTGTTGTGTCCGGCATGTCAAGGCCTCCCTCATCTTCCACCTGGTGGGTGGAAAATAAACCCACATTCGAGAAAACGTCCTGCTCTGCGGATTCCGCTGAGGTGCAGGTGGCTGTTGAGGAGCTGCTGACAAAATATTCCTGACCAGTACAAGTGTTCAACAGGCAGGACTTGTCCGAGGGGGACTGGTCCATGGATTCAATCTCAGTTATCTCCCCTTCTGTGATTAATGGAGGCGGTGGGGACAGCATATTGAAGGCGTAAATGAGACGGGTGGAATCATTCACGTAACCCAACATCACGCTATCGTCCTACAAAACATTAATATTAATATTCAATAACGGAGTGTCGCGTTTGAACTCTTTTGTTGCAATAGGTAAAAAGAGTCCAACTGTTTCATGTGCCCTGTCAAAAATGTCAAGCAATTTTGTTCACTTTAATTTAACGATCACCTGTCTTGCCGTGTACAGTACGTACCAACGATCTCTCCTTCAATCAACAGCTTCTTAAGTCAAAAACTTTTGGCTCCTCAATTTTCCCTGTCGTACGTCTTCTCTAAATAACTTTTTCTGACACTTTTCTCAGACGTCTATGTTGTAGTAAACGTAATCAGACACAGCTGCCTAACATATTTGACAGGTGATATTGTACAGTAGGGCTTTTCTTACCTTTAGCGATAAAAGAGTTTGAACTCGAAACTCCCCTATTCACACACGCAAAAGCAGTGATATAACAGAACACAAAAAGCTATGAGTCTGCCTTTTTAAAAACGAGCGTATCACTGTTGTTTTCAGTTTCCCACAGTATTATCCTTATCACTATGTAGAACTTGCACTTTCTGAGCATTCAATCCATCCTAGTTTCAAAGTTACTCTCTCAAGAGTCGACCAAATAACTGACTGTCAGTAATGGATGCCAAACTTCTTGGCATTAATAATAAGCTATCAAAGAGTTGGCTAGTAGAAGACTGAGGAATGTAAATCTTCAGCTCAATGAGAACAGCACTTTGAGTGCTAATGTTCACTTGTTGCAAGTCGACCTTAATTAAAGGTCATATTATCGTAATACATACAGAATTCCAACATTTACCTGAACCTGGACTCCAACAACACAGAAGAATTTTGTTAATTTACCCACATTCAGGATATCAACAATGGAACATCCTTCTTGTTTTCTGGAGCTGTAGGCCTACATGATGGCAAAACCTAAGCTTAATATAATAGGTATTTTTTGAGATACCATCCCGAACACTTACCACTACAACGAATCTAACAGAGACGAGGCTAAGCGTAATTACGGCAATGAACATGCAGATACATGTAGGTTTCCTCTCGTGTTATTGTACTTCATATGTATGCACAACCTGAACTCAGTATGCAGTACTTTTTAGTATATTACCCCTAATGTTGCTTTCATTGTTGTGTTGAATCAACAGGATGTTGCAGTGTCGAATTCACCAACCCTCCTCCCACCTCACCCCCACCCCACCACCAAAATAAACATGAACATTTAACGCATAACTTAACAGTGACCAACAAGCAACTGTGTGTGTGAGATGTGCTGTTTACTGACCAGAATCCTGGAGATGTGAGAATCCAGAACCTCAGCCATGATGATGTCACAGTTCTCCAGTCCCAACAGGGTCGTCAACTCCTTCTTCAGCTTCTGGATATTGTCACTCTTGTGCATGGTGAACAGGTAGCGGGTTGGCGGCATATCACACGATATAAATATCACACCTACAGGAGAAAAACGACAGCCATGTTAAACCTCTAGGGCTTGGTGAACAGACAGCGGGGTTGGCGGCATATCACACGATATAAATATCACACCTACAGGAGAAAACGACAGCTATGTTAAACCTCTAGGGCTTGGTGAACAGACAGCGGGTTGGCGGCATATCACACGATATAAATATCACCTACAGGAGAAAACGACAGCTATGTTAAACCTCTAGGGCTTGGTGAACAGACAGCGGGGTTGGCGGCATATCACACGATATAAATATCACACCTACAGGAGAAAACGACAGCTATGTTAAACCTCTAGGGCTTGGTGAACAGACAGCGGGTTGACGGCATATCACACGATATAAATATCACACCTACAGGAGAAAACGACAGCTATGTTAAACCTCTAGGGCTTGGTGAACAGACAGCGGGTTGGCGGCATATCACACGATATAAATATCACACCTACAGGAGAAAACGACAGCTATGTTAAACCTCTAGGGCTTGGTGAACAGACAGCGGGTTGGCGGCATATCACACGATATAAATATCACACCTACAGGAGAAAACGACAGCTATGTTAAACCTCTAGGGCTTGGTGAACAGACAGCGGGGTTGGCGGCATATCACACGATATAAATATCACACCTACAGGAGAAAACGACAGCTATGTAAAACCTCTAGGGCTTGGTGAACAGACAGCGGGTTGGCGGCATATCACACGATATAAATATCACACCTACAGGAGAAAACGACAGCTATGTTAAACCTCTAGGGCTTGGTGAACAGGTAGCGGGTTGGCGGCATATCACACGATATAAATATCACACCTACAGGAGAAAACGACAGCCATGTTAAACCTCTAGGGCTTGGTGAACAGGTAGCGGGTTGGCGGCATATCACACGATATAAATATCACACCTACAGGAGAAAACGACAGCTATGTTAAACCTCTAGGGCTTGGTGAACAGACAGCGGGGTTGGCGGCATATTACATGATATAAATATCACACCTACAGGAGAAAACGACACAGCTATGGTAAATCACCTCACACCTACAGGAGAAAAGGCTATGCTTGGTGAACAGACAGCGGGTTGGCGGCATATCACACGATATAAATATCACACCTACAGGAGAAAACGACAGCTATGTTAAACCTCTAGGGCTGGTGAACAGAGAGCGGGTTGGCGGCATATCACACGATATAAATATCACACCTAAAGGAGAAAACGACACCACAGCTGGCGTTAAACCTCTAGGGCTTGGTGAACAGGTAGCGGGTTGGCGGCATATCACACGATATAAATATCACACCTACAGGAGAAAACGACAGCTATGTTAAACCTCTAGGGCTTGGTGAACAGACAGCGGGGTTGGCGGCATATCACACGATATAAATATCACACCTACAGGAGAAAACGACAGCTATGTTAAACCTCTAGGGCTTGGTGAACAGACAGCGGGGTTGGCGGCATATTACATGATATAAATATCACACCTACAGGAGAAAACGACAGCTATGTAAAACCTCTAGGGCTTGGTGAACAGACAGCGGGTTGGCGGCATATCACACGATATAAATATCACACCTACAGGAGAAAACGACAGCTATGTTAAACCTCTAGGGCTTGGTGAACAGACAGCGGGTTGGCGGCATATCACACGATATAAATATCACACCTACAGGAGAAAACGACAGCTATGTTAAACCTCTAGGGCTTGGTGAACAGACAGCGGGTTGGCGGCATATCACACGATATAAATATCACACCTACAGGAGAAAACGACAGCTATGTTAAACCTCTAGGGCTTGGTGAACAGGTAGCGGGTTGGCGGCATATCACACGATATAAATATCACACCTACAGGAGAAAACGACAGCTATGTTAAACCTCTAGGGCTTGGTGAACAGACAGCGGGGTTGGCGGCATATCACACGATATAAATATCACACCTACAGGAGAAAACGACAGCTATGTTAAACCTCTAGGGCTTGGTGAACAGACAGCGGGTTGGCGGCATATCACACGATATAAATATCACACCTACAGGAGAAAACGACAGCTATGTAAAACCTCTAGGGCTTGGTGAACAGACAGCGGGTTGGCGGCATATCACACGATATAAATATCACACCTACAGGAGAAAACGACAGCTATGTTAAACCTCTAGGGCTTGGTGAACAGACAGCGGGTTGGCGGCATATCACACGATATAAATATCACACCTACAGGAGAAAACGACAGCTATGTTAAACCTCTAGGGCTGGTGAACAGAGAGCGGGTTGGCGGCATATCACACGATATAAATATCACACCTAAAGGAGAAAACGACAGCTATGTTAAACCTCTAGGGCTTGGTGAACAGAGAGCGGGTTGGCGGCATACCACACGGTATAAATATCACACCTAAAGGAGAAAACGACAGCTATGTTAAACCTCTAGGGCTTGGTGAACAGACAGCGGGTTGGCAGCATATTACATGATATAAATATCACACCTACAAAAGGAAACAACTGCTATATTAAAACTCTATGGCTTGGTGAACAGACAGCGGGTTGGCGGCATATCACACGATATAAACATCACACCTACAAAAGGAAATGACATGTATGTTACACTGCTTTTGCATTGTGCTATGCTACATTGAATGTCAATGTATGATCTTAAATTGTGGTGGTACTGATGAATTACGATTTGATCTAGAACACTAATTTTCATTTTTGTCATGAAGGTCTAAAATATGGGTAAGTCTTCGTATTAAAAAAATAATGGAAACACAAAATAAATAACTCAGTTGTAAGTCCACTTAAACACTTAAACTTTGCAAACTTACATTTCAAAATTCAGAGCCACACACACACAAAATAAAAAAACACTTTCAAAATTACAGTGGACTCAATGTTTACTAATACACATGGTACAGGCACATGTCTCTCTTTAGGAACAAACAAAGGAAGATAACTCACTGATCTGTCTCTCCATGGCATGGGGCAATGGTACTGACAGGTACATGAATGGTTCATGAGTAACCGACACATGCTGGCATTCAGAACATATCACCTGTAAAAACAACAACAATGGAACAAAAGGTTCAACCATATGCAGAAAATGTTTGAATTCAGAATTGATGGTTATGAAAAAGACAGCTGTGCATGTTACTGTACATGCTAAAAGCATTCGGTAAATTAAATGCAGGAACAGACTGATTGTTGTTTAACACCGTACTTAAAGTATTCCACTCATATAATGACAATGATCAAGCTGCCTGGAATAAACCAACAGCCTTTGGCAAATATCTGACAAACTAGAGTTACCTCAATGTGTACATGTACACACTGTTTGGGGAAAGTCAATGATCTACAACAAATTCCATGTAAGACCATCTGATCACAAACATTCTATTTACCCAGGATTTGCATATATAAAAATAATGAAGATTAATACAGTACAGCTTACAGTGCTACGGAACTGTCCTTGGAATGTGTCCACAATGATGCTGCGATTTTTCTCCAGGTATTCGTTCCATGCCAGATTAGCTGCCTCTATGTTTTCTGGCGTGGCGCTCTCAACTTCAGCATGATGGGATACCTCGACAGGACTGTTACGAGAAGTTGAACTTTGACCTTCCTCGCCCATCTCCACCAGGTTGTCGTTGTTACCTTCGTCATCGCTACTGGAGTCTGCATCACTCTGCGTTGGTAAAATGTCTGATTTGTGAAAAAGAAATTTCTCTCGGTTCACCTTGTGTAGAGCTTGCCGTTTTATATTTTTTTCAGTGCCTTCAAACTTCATTCTCTTCACATTGTTGATGCTCAAAGAATCATCAGAGTCCGCTTCAAAGCTTTGTGATGGAGCATTATTCTTACCGCCGAAGCGAAATTTTTTCAGATTTTCGGCCTGGATGTTGGTATCCTTCACAAGGCGTGGCTTGTCTTTCTTCTGCTCCGTTGTTAACGCCAGCTCATTCACATGAATACTCTCTAACCCCTCTGTGGGCCTGCTTATGTTCTCCGGTTTTGCGAACTTCTCACTGTCCACCTGCACATCTTCATCCATGTAATCCGTAGCCAACACGTTCGTGTTCAGAGTCTTTGTATCTTTGGCGTACAAGTCTTCTAAGGTCGGCAGACGTGCTCTTGGGGTGGCGTTATTCGGAATCGAGGTGCAACCTTCTGCATCCACGCTCTCCACAGTGGACTCCGCCTCCCCGGGGACTGGGCCTGAGAAAACATCATCCATAGCCACAATGCCGTGATCCTGTGAGCTCGACACCTCAGCGGGTTTCGAAAGACTGACAGCAGGGGGATTGGCAGTGAGAGAGGAGGAGGAGGAGCTTTCAGGCTGGGGCACGCCCACAGGGATTGAGCCATCCATGTTCTTTGGCAAGGGGTAGCGTGAGTCTGACGCTGTCACGCCCAACTCGGACATGTCAGCTACTTCCTGAGGAGAGTCAGTAGACGATGACACCTGAGTGTCTTTGTTCTGGTCTTTCAGTTTCAAGCGACTGATTCCAACAGATTGTTCCGAATCTGAGCTCTGACAGGACAAATTGCTATCTTCGTTCAGGTGATGCGACTGGCTGAGAATGTAAGGTGCAAACGATTTTGAATCCATCGGATTTTCAATGTTGCGGATTGAATCCACGCTCCCACTTGGGGATTCGATTTCAGCCTCCCTGTTTACCCGGATGCTAATATCGCCCGCTGCACGTTTGATATGCCCGTCAGCAAGAGTGGCGGTGGACACTTTGTTGTTGGCTGTGCACGGCTCTAACACCGAGTCTGGTTGGACAGAGGGTGAAGGGCAGCTGGCTGAGTGCATTGTGTGGTCGTAGGATGTGGAACAAGAGGCTGCCGCAAAGCTGGGGTACGGTGTGTGTAGCACATGTGCTGCCGTGTTCAACTGTTCATGCAACGTGTCCAGGAGAAGAGCAAGCATCTCCTGACAGTCGTGCTGCAGAAAGGAAAAAAAAGTGATTATTTGCATAAATTTGTTTACTGATTTGATTGTTGTTCAATACCATACTCATGAATTTTTCATTTATAGAAATCAGACCCCCACCGAGAAATCAAAAGGAGCAGGGTGGCTACTTCCACTGTCTATCAGGGCCCACTTTCACAAAATTTTGATAGTTACTTTTCTCAAAACCATTCTCATAAAAAGACGTTGTCAAGGTTAGAGTGCCTTAAAGAAAGGTGATTTATGAAAAAAGCTACAGTGTATGAGAAATTGACATGTGAAATTTTGTGACAGCAGGCTGTGTTAATATCGAACCAGACAAAAATGTGGCAAGATGCTCATGTTAGGGGCAGTGTGTAATGCCCTTCTAAACAGTCCAGCTAGGGGTATGTATAATGGCTGCAGTTTCATGGGAGGAGGGAATCAGGAGTGACCAGGGTAAAAACCACAGGCCCTTTGCAAGTTACTGACAAACCTTTTCACAGGGGACACTCAAATATGCACAACATATTGGTGAAAGACAACTGGTCTTCCACAAACCATAGACTTACTAAATGGCCACATGAGTGATGTCAACAAAACACCTTGTAGAACTTTAACTGATATTAATTCAAATTTTTTTTGTATGCATTTGGCCAGTGCTGACATCCTATATCACACATGAATGCCATCATTAAAAATATGTTTGTTGCGGGTAACCCGACCTACCCTTATAAAAAGCATGAACTTGTAAAGTTTTATTGGATTTTGGTTGGAATTTCTTTTTTTGTTTTTTTTTCCATGTCAATTTCTTTGAAGTCTTTTATTTAGCAATAACTAAAAAAAAAAAAAAATTTACACCGACTGACCCTATTTTGTGTGATGGCGTCTTGTTACCCACAACAAAAATTTTTTTAAGGCTGGCCTAACCTACCTGTCTGTAGTCCTGGAACTGAGGGTGGTACATGCCCAGGGTCTGTTTGAAGTCCAGCGGATGAATAATGGCATACTGAGAGCTCCAAACCTTGTACAGCAGCTTGGTAAAGGTACCTGTCAGCGTGTCCTCGTTAGCTTTACTCAGGTGGTACTGGTTCAGGAAGAACTTGACCAGGTGAGCGTTGCTGAACAGGCACTGGAGCCCTGAGTTCATGAAGCAGGTGTTGCCCAGGTTAAAGAGACCGGCTTTACCGGGTCCCACTGACGGATCTGAGGTCAAACATACCATACAAATCATTACACGTGTACGTGGCTACGTCAGTCGTGCTTCAGCCGTCATGAAAGTTTGACAAGGAGTGACAATTTGTACAGGACCGTATCTTGGGACAAAAAGCGCGGAAGATTCTGATCCCAAATTTTAAAGTCCTCATCGTGATCATGCACAAGAACGTACTAAGAATCATTAAAGGCATCCTCAAATGATGCTTTCTGAAAAGCTTTAAAATCTGTGAATGAAAGAAATTTGCCAGGAACGCAAAATCATGTGTTTGTTCAAGTCACTTGTTAGTTTTAATACAGCTTGTTGAGCCTGGGTGCTCAGCCAATATTTTGAAACGGCTCTTGATATGGCCTGTTTGTGCGTCAGCCAAAGTTGTAACATGTATGTACACATCCATGACTTGCAGCCCCAAACTAGCCCCGTACCACCATGGCCAGAATGGATGTAAGCCATATGCAATATGCTAACCATGTATTTAATGACCTCCTTTTAGGTGCTTTTACTTCTAAGGCACACATATTTTAACTGACATAACCATGTGTCTATCACAATGATGACCAGATACATGTATGTAAAATCATTTACACTGTGATTGTTATTACATGCTGAAGGATAGTACCTGATACTAAACCTATTAAAATAGAAAGTAAATGCTCCCACAGCCCTACTCTCACCCCCACTCCCAAAGAACCCTATCCTCTGCAATGAAAAGAGAAATACTGAATACCTTTGACATCTTTGGTTACAGAATGATGCTCCTTTTCCAGAAAAGGCTTATGAACAGGGCTTGTGTATCTCACTGGAACACAAATATAGGTACACTTCACAAGTGTGAACACAGGTAAGGTGTGAGTTTTTAATTAATTTAATTTAGTTTAATTGACTGGTGTTTTACAGCGTCCTCAAGAATATTTCACTTGCATGACAGCGGCAAGCATTATCGTGGGAGGAAACTGAATTCTTAATGCCATACCTTCCACTGGCTGGGGGGTTAATAAGTGGGTTGTGATTACAGGTCAAATTATAATTACAGAGTACTTAGAACACTCTAGTTTGATTTACTCTGATTTACACCTTTACTTTCACCTCACTGTATTCTATGCATATGGAAAATGACCTGAAGTTTTGACTCAACAGGTGCATTCCTAGAGGCAAATAAATGACACATGATATTATCTTTGGTCCTGAAACTTATATTTTTCCATAAGGATATCACCCTGCCTTTCAAACAAACTCCAAAACATTTTTCCAGTGTCAACAGAAATATCAATCTCAAAAATGTGCAACTTTGTCATGGGCAAAATTTTAGGTCATTCAAATTACCATACATATGTATTTGTTTATTTATTGGATTGGTGTTCAACAGTATTTCACTTCTTTAATGGTGGCCTACATGATGGTGGGCGGAAAGCTGACAGAGCCCGAGGTAAACCCACGACCATCTGCAGATTCATACAGATGTATAGATGTCAATATTAAATGTACATAACTGCAATTACAGTGTTTACACGATAATTTCCGTGTTATCCTTTCTCATGGCTTGACTCAATGTGACTCATGTGACCCAGGCAGTCAGCATTAGTTAACAGCCTATAGCACAAAATCTATCCTCAACTACATTCCCTTTAAAATTTTCTTGTGGCCCCAGAATATCAAACAACAGATGTACCTGTCTCATTCGGCTGTCTCTCCAGCAGGGGCATATCATCAAAGGCCACCTTCTTCACCACACCTGAGGTCTCCACACCAGCTTTAAGCACAGATATTTCAGTTATTATTAATAAAATAATGATAGGAAAACATGTTTGCTCTGCAAGGCCAGGAGCTTAAGGGAGGTAAATGTATGATAGCTGATTGTAGGTGTTGACACGTACATGGAAGTTAAGAGTTTTCTCAAATTTCTTTGCAATTACTGAATGTTGTGAATAAACAAATCTTTACATTAACAGTAAAGTATTAAAGTTTAAAGTATATAAAGAGCTATACAGTAATAACGACAGAATAATGGATATCTACAGGAATCCTAAGTATGAACATGCAATAATTTTACAACTTCAACAGATATGGTTAAAATATGGCCGTATGTACATGTTTTAACGAACCTTCAAAGGGCGGCATGTTTTGGTCGTTAGCTTCTTCAGTTGACACAGGAGAGCTGACAGTTTCACCTTTCAAAACTTCGTCTTCCGTGGACTTCACCTCAGTCAAAACTTCCATGTCTTAGCCAACTGGCCATACACCTTGTCTCTGCACCACCTATGATTTAAGGAATACACAGTGCCAAATTTACATGTATGATGTATACATGGACGTACCAAAACTTAGAAAGTCTGACAGAAGGATTAACTGTTCATCAAAAGATATCAGATCCAAGCCTACATGGCTTTAGCCAAAAATCTCCCAAAGCCGACAGCTGAGCTGTAAATTTCTGTTTGAACTCTCAACACTAACCAGTCTCTCGGTTCTCATCAAGATACTTGTTGTTGTCTCCTGTGAAGTGTTAAAGGTATAATTTAAAACTTTGTGTTGGCCACATTTATTTTACTGGTCCAACTAAGACAACATCTCACTCACTTTTTCTTTGTTTTTTTTTTTTTTTTTTTTTGTTATTCACATATTTCTCACTGTTCCCAGCTGAGGATAACTAATGTTGTTTTCTGCCCCCTGTGTGAAGGAGTATGTAGAATGCCAAGGGCAGCCTGTTCTTATAGTACACGTAATGTGACTGATCTGCCTAAACACACATTTTCAAGCTACAAGGGCAATGCTGACATGTGGTGGTATACCACCACCATCATTTTTATTTATTTGATTTGATCGTTATTTAATGCTGTACTGTTGTAAACCATCAACCTTTGGCAAGTCACTGGTAAACTTTCCCACATGTAATAGTAATACACACGATATTTGTAGAAAGTAAGTGGTCTCCAGCTAACTTCATATAATACCACACACAAGAAAAAATATTACCCTCAACCACTTCTTGCCACCAGGGGAAGTTTTGAAATTCACTGTCTGTGAGTGGGCATGAGTCCATGCCTCTGGGTTGGACGACCAAAGTCATAGTAGTGACATAGTGACCTAAGCAGTACTAAATCATTAACGTGTACATGTCCTGTACTATACAATGTGAATATATATATAATGTACAGCTTGTATTTACATGTACATGTAGTTACTACCATTAATACCATATTTAAATTATAACTGACAATGAATGCTACTGTGATGAGTGAGCTAAAGGAATTTTGTCAGTAGGATCAACACAGTGGCATCCACAAGTAAACAACATTATGAAGGCAAATTGTTGAATAACTGGTCCAAGATTGCTCACAGGTTAGAACATGCATTTAGAAATGCAATGCTGGTATTCGATGTCTGAGGCCTGCACTATACTAACCAAGTGACAACACTGTCTGACTTTCAGACTGACCACGTAAGCTTGACAAATAAGCCTAGCATGGGTCTAAAATTAATACAACTACTTCCTGGAAGTACATGTGACTACAGAACATGTTATTTGGCCCATCTAAAGTAAATACAATGTGGAATCTCAGCTTCAGCCAGGACACATCCCACGAATGACAGCTACCAGAAATTTGTCCATTGTCGTAAGGCGTTTAACATGTCGCAGTGTTTTGAGTCAACCCAGCGGGAGAACCACAGTCATGTTGGATTTAGCTACGTGAGTAACGGAGACAGGAGTAATACAGATAGGCTAAACAACATAGTCAGCAAGGTTTCCAGGGATAGATGTACGCACATGTTAAGACAGGTAACTCTTGGATGTAGAAACCAGTCTAAAAGTGAGACTAAGTCTCTAAACCAAATCAGACTAAATTACTGTGAACTGTGGCATTTTTTTCTCATATTTTTGGTTCACCTGCATGCCACTGTACACAGAACAGTACCTGTGACAGCATTCATACTCCACATGGTTACAAACTGAAGCTTTGTCTTGGCAGCCATTCCTACACGCTTTGCTCAAGCCATCCATGCATTTTGTGCATTTTGTCTTTTCTTTTCAAACAGTGTGTGTGTGTGTAATATATAACTGTGTGTACAGTTATAATATGAGGTGGGTAAATTTCATCCTGAGCCCATGTAGCACATATATATGCAATTTGTATACTTCATAAAAGTTGTTATAGTTACCATTATATGTGTGCTAGTAGAACACCTTTGTCTTCTGGCTCACAATGATATAAGCTAAATCAGCACTGTACCCGTCTGGTGAGATTAACCCTGTTTTGGCGAGACAGGGGTGGGTGCTCATGCAAACTAACACCGAAAAGACATGATTCCGGTAGTCGCTATAGAATACACATCTGACAGACACGATTCCGCAACCCATTTTTCGCTCATGTGAGCTAAGTTCAGAAAAATAACAAAGAAAAATTGACTGAACGGGAGTCGGAGAATTCAACTACAGGAAATCCGTCTTTTAAGCGTTATTTCGCATTATTTTGCGAGAACACCCACCCATGTCTCACCCAAACAACGTTACTTCAGCGAGGCAGCTCCAATGCCGATTCGGCTTAGTTTATATCTCTCCTGCATGATTTTATATCACACTAGGTTCACTTAGAGTACACAACATCTTCTCATTTAATTCGGGATCAGTCTGTATTTCCTACTTTTCACCCTAAAACCATTAAACAGTGACTTATATATCCTAAATTCGTTTTTCATTCTTTTGTGTTATGTTTGCGTTTATGCTATAAATGTGAGGTTAAGTGTCAGAATTTTAAAACAACACACCGAGTCCATCTAGATGGTTTAAGAATTGAGCTTAATGTCATATAGTAAATGCTGTAAAGCATGCAACATCACTCTGCATTTATTCTGGAACATTCTGACATGGACAAAACAACATTTTTTTTCTATTCAGGTAAAAACACTCGGCTGGACAGATAATACAATAAAAAAGCTGCATACAAATTTACTGAAGTCGAATTCTCCACAAATCGGTTAGTGATTAACATTCAACAATCTGTAACAAAATAATCACGTAATGTAGGGGTATCTCATTCTGTCTTCACTCCGCAATTAACCGCTATAAAACACTGTCGATGTCGTTGGTGATTGAGTTAAACACTGACACTGACTGTCACGGGAGAGAAAACATAACTACGCCTTACGGGCTTTCAACGAGATCTTGTACACCGATTTTGTCACACACTGACCCGCGATTCTGCAACATAACTCAGCTTTAACGTTGATGCAAGTCTGTTTTCTCTTACCTCAATCAGAAACAACGAAAATCGTTCAAATTTGATCGTCTTCTTACACAATTTTCTCTCTCCATCAAGGCCATATTTTCAGTTTCGCGCAGATGGGATACGACTTCCGGAATTTGGGTTTTCTTAAATTTATACACTTAGAAAAGAAACGAATAATATTAAACTAGATTTGTAAAGCCTCCGCTATTTAATAATAACTTAATCACAACCTAATAAGACTACCACAATGCTTACTTCTCCCTTACAAATTCTTGGTCTGTTGCCATAAACAGCTATTGTATTATATAAAATTTCCGGACTTTTGACAGATTTAGCTGTCGTATCACATTTGGATGGATACACGTTTCCGAGCAGACGAAGCAGGTTTGATATCAAATCAGTATTAGATTGTTTGTGTTTGTTGTTACACTATTTTATCAGGCACAAACAGATGTCCTTTTATCATCCAAAATTGAAATGCATTTGTGCCTTTCAAACTGCATTTGATCCTGCCTGGAAGTTATATGGGATTTAAATGAATCTGGTGTCTAAATTCTTTCATCTCTTTGATGGATTCAGGCATTACTGTGGTTTCATATTTTGGATAAGCCGTTGTCCTACACTGCTATAGAATTATTCTAACTCAGCGTCATTTTCTGTAGGACTAGCTAAGTTCATGAAATTAAGGTATCGCGGTAGCGAAAACTATCCTGATGATGAAGCAATGCATATGAAAATGTCGAAGATCAAAGGGAAAAAAAAGTACTAGACAAATCAGGGACTCAACCTACTAACTGCTCTGTTTTAAGTGAAAGGATCTATGTCATCAATCATGTCAGCATTTTATAAGGCTAATGAAACTTGATTAGTTGTTTCCTGCCATGGGCGTTCCTAGAGGATGTGGGCAGGGTCCCAGTTTTCATTATTCATTATAGCTTATTATGTACTTTAAATACACGCGGCTACAGATGGAATTATCTTTCTTTATGTACTAAGTGTCTTAGTGTTAGAGTTATCCGCCTTTACATGCACCCCAGCAAGTTCTAGACCATGGCCAGACAAAGCTACATCGGAAATAACGGCACTGAGTTGTAGGAGTTAAAAAAGAGCAAAGCTCCACAATGTATTTTGTGTTGTTTTACGTTAGCTTGTGAGAGCACCCATCCATGTCTCGCCCAAACAGTGTTAATCTCGCGAGACGGCTTCAATGTAGAGTCAGCTTATTTTTTCTATTTTAAACACAGTCATGACAGTAGCAGTCTGGGAAATAGGCGCCTAGCATTTTTTGAAACTCCCCTTTAGTGAAAGTGGTGTGACCATGTTTCCTCTGTCATAGTACTACATAAAGTTCACTTGGGTCATACCTTTTTCTGCAAAGGGGTGTTTTCAAAAATGTTTTGCACCTATTTGCAGACTTACAGTACTGAGAAAAACTCCACAGCACAAGCACTAGATATCTGGAAGCAGGTGGAGGAGTGTATGCAAATGAAACATGTTATCGCTCAGTGCTATATTGTTTTGATGTCATTTGAAATTGTCATTAGACATGTTGGAAGAAAACTTGATTGGCTGATTACTGATGTCATTTAACTAAAAGGACAGGTGAGAGATTTTTTGTGCAAGAGATTTTTATTTCTGCCATGGCTTGGACGAAAGAACAGTTTCTTGTGATCTGTTCCTGTCAGACCGTATGATGGAGCGACATACAATGAACTGATGCTCAGGCTACATTCTTGGAAGATTTTTTAACATACTGACCGTGTGATTGACAGCTGAGATTTTTCCCTTAAGCATGTGAATGCAGCTTAGCTTTGTGGAGAATTTTTGGTTGTAATAATAAGCTAAAACCACCACCTACAGATACTCACAATTATTTCCCTTTATAAGCCATTAATTATTTGATTAGAGTTTTACGGTGCAATATTTCACTTCTACAATGACGGACAGCTTATTATGGTAGAAGGAAACCAAGAAGTGCCGGGCAGAAACCCTTTAGTATCCACAGGTCAGTGGCAGATATATGTCATTAGTAATTGGGGCCTTTGACATATTTGGTGTGCTGATTAGGATGCTTATTGTATGATTTGTTAAAAGTGCTTGTTTTGATGCAGAAAAAAGGCCTTGTTTCTGCTTAATTGTTCATTAGGGGTTTTATGTCAGGAGGTTTGTCAGTAGTATGGTAAAGTTTGTTTACTTTTTTTTGTCACAAGAAAAGGTCAGAAATTAATAAAGAATGAGTACATCTTTATTAATAAAGTATGCCACTTGTTTTCTTATAGAGTTGCCACCCTTGTGAGTGGTCAGATCATGACCAGTATGGATATCCTCAAGCCGCCTATCATACAGGTGGGCAGGAGACGGTACAGGAGAAACCCCATCTCACTGGAGGGTTCAGAGGTCGAGCCAGTGGAAGAGGAGGTTATTTACACAGGTACAGTGGTGTTGGGTTACAGTCTGTGATAGAAAATTCTGTCCTTGTCCAGGCTGATTTTGGCCAATTCTGAGAATTCTATTTAGCTTAGAAAGGTGTCTTGAGGTTTGTTAGAGTGATATTCTACTGGAGATCAAAAGTAGTAATTTGGAACATATTATATTCAGTAGAAGTGCACTATTGAGCAGACTTTCGAACCATTTACTGTGTTTTGCACTCCTAAACCCAGAGATCTGTCTTTGGACTGTACAGTTTTGAAAATTGCTGGAAGGATATATACAAGACAAAGCTGGGAAATCACAGTAATGGTAAAAATCTGCCCATTGGTCTGAATGAGGTTGTCAAATAGCTCTGGGGCATTTTGCTTGAGGGCTTTGTCCCTTGGTCGTCAAGGATGGTGTTGCTTGTTTGAATCTAGCTTGTGCTCGTTTGATAACGTCATCTGTTTGTAAATACAAGGTCATCCACAAATTTATGGAATTCTTCACACCCTCATGACATTCAGGCTGTGTATATTAGGTTTAAATCAGTTAGTAGTAATCTTAGTAGTGAACTTAAATAAAAAATTGGAACATGTACTTGTATTAGATTGTAAAAGGTTCTGTTGTATCTCTCCACAGAGGGGGGTATGTGCAACAGATGGGACGATGAGGTTTGTGATGCCAACACCTGTGCAGATATCAAGGAAATGGACAGTGGTCAGTTACGATATTCCATGGACGTTCCCAGTCCTTATTTCAAGTTTATTATTGGGAAGAAGAGTGAGACAAAGAAAAGGTTAGAGTCGGAAACAGAAACACAGGTGACGATACCTGGACATGGAAAAGAAGGGCCGATAGGTAAACCAGCTGTACTTTACGAATGTTAGCTGTGTAAAATTTTTCTAGAGTGCAAAATCTGTATTTTCATCTCTTGATATTTATCATAATTTTTGTACATTCAGGGATAGTTGGTGATGATTTCTTACCAAAAATTTAAGAGGAAATTTTTAAATTTGCTCTGAAAAGAAGTGTTCCTGCTCAGAATAGGCTAGTTTTGAATCTAAAGAAAAACATGTACATGTTTCAAACCAGGTGTCTGAGCTGTTTTGTTTTCACAACCTGTAGAGACAAAACTATCAATTTCAAGGCAACAAAAACACCAAATTGATGTCCTGGTATATGAATGGCAGTTAAACACCCTCCAGCAAAATAGTTCAATTTATTTCTTAGAATTTTTCAAACTTACATGACTGAGTAAAAAAGGCTTCTAAAATATTGGATTCTACATTTGTCTGCTGGAACCAAGTTGTTTATTGTCTTTGACATATTTTGACATATTGTCCATATTTTTGGCCTCAAGTACATGAAATACTTAGTTTCAAAACCCTCTAGGCAAATGTGATGAGAGCTCTCTCTCTCTGTATATATACATGTATATGCATTTTGAATGCAGAATTCTGGCAGGTAAAGTATTATGAAAGTGTTCAAAACGTGATGTGACATCACTGGTCCAATAGACAGAAAAAGTCACAGATTTTACTTAAAGAAAAAAAATAAATCAAACAATTTTCCTTTACTTCATGAAATAGTTTTTCATCCAACAAATACTTCATTGTTAGTGTCTTTTCATTTTGCTTCTAAGGACAAGATGGTTGAATCATCATTTATCATAGAAAACTGCAAATTATTCTTTGTTTTAAATTTGACAGATTTTAAGAAATTAAAGAAAAACATTGTTTAATGGTCATGATGGTGGAGACGTTTCGAGTTTGCAACATCTAAAAACAAGAAAAACATGGTTTAATGCCCTTGAATATGGAGCCCTTTCAATTTTGCAACGCGTAAAAACAATCAGTTGTGTTTTGTGGGTGTTTCAGTCATTGTTGGTCACCACAGGAAAGGTGTGCTGTCAGCCAAGACACGTATAGAGTTATTAGTGAACTCTGCCCGCCAGAAACTACCCTCCACTCACTTCCTATCTCTTCCTATGAGCAGTCCGGAGATCAAAGAGAGTTTTCATGCTTTCAAATCTGATGTGCTGTTACACTGTGATGGGGTAAGAATTGATTAGGTCTATAGGTCTACTATCTCCCTATTTTTTGTGTCCTGAAACTCGTAGTATTAAAAGTTTTATTATCAGTTTTATATAAAGGGTGTAGCTTATGGTGGTGGAGTGGTAAATGAAACATGGTTTGCCTTTCATTTGATTGAAAGCACCAGGTGAGAGTTGAAATTCTGACCGTAAACAGTGAATTTCCGCATTCCCAGACTCTCACTGTTTGTGGTTCCTTGAGGAAAATAATGCTGGATGGTGTATGCTTACATGTAACTTACTGTTTAGCACACCCACATACCTGATCTTGGTGTGTATGTAAAAAAAAAAAAAAAATGTTTTTGTGAACAGCAGGATATGCCTGTGCTAATCAAATAAACAAATGAACCAATCAGATTTTTTCTGTTTGTTTGACTCTCAGGCCCGAGGGTTAGACGAGACGATATTCCAGAACCCTGACAAGCTTCACCTGACACTGGGCATGCTGGTCTTGCTGAGCGAGGCTGAGATCAAAGCAGCTCACAGTCTCCTCCTGGATTGCCAGGATACCTTAGTCGAGTAAGCCTTTTATTCTCACTCGATTCTTTTGTCTTGGAGATTTACTAATAATTTTAGCTAACACGCATGTAGGTTACTCTAAAAAAGGAAAGGTTCTCTTTGATTCAATATTTCACCATTTTATTTTGCATCATCAGGAATTTTTTTCAGATAGTTTTAAGTGGGTGAAAAATAACAGCTTCTATTTAACTCGATATTTCACCATTTTAGTTTGCACCATGAGGAGTTTTTTCAGTCCTACACTGTAATTGATTCATTTTATTGTGCTCCTGCACAGAGAAGCCTTATGTGGGCTCATTTGACTGTGACTTTCTTCCGGCTGCAAGGTGTTGGTGCAGACACAGCTCTCATTGATTCTGGGACTTTTTGACAACAGGTGATCACACTTGAATGGTGGTTTGTGGAGTCGGACTTTTGTTTAAGGCCGCCTGTCTTCCACCAATATGGTGTGCATATCAGTAGTCACATGCGGGAAAGTTTGCCACTTTCCAAAATCAACTACCTCGGTAGTCTAGTGGTTAGAGTGTCTGCCTCGAGATCGAGAGATCCAGTTTCAAGACTGGGTGGGGTCATACCAGACTTTAAAAATGGTGCTTGTTGCTGCCTTGCTTGGTGCTCAGTATTGAGAGGTTAGAGCAAGGAAACAGGACTGGTGTCAGTATAATGTGATGGGATGGGGCGTCATGTCCCGTGTCTTCAGCATGATATTCCAGTGGTGGCTGCACTTTGGCGTTATGGACTCGCCCTGTCTCAAAAAGACACACTATGTGCGCACACCAGAAGAGCTCCTTGTCGTCATATGACTGAAACATTGTTAAGTATGACGTTAAATCCCAAGCATTCACTCAATGATTTAGTGAAAATCTGGAAAGTTTATCAGCATCTTGTAAAAGGTATCAGGTTTAACCTGGGCACTTCCACTATCTTCCACAAACAAAACTGACTGCATTGTCAGAGTTCAAAATTTATGCATATGATGTCAAATAAATTAATAAATATTAGACACATTACCATAAATCTGTTCTGCCAGAATATGTCAGTTCTCAAAATATTTTGTTTGCTTGTATTAATGTAGTCCTATATTGAAAAGAGAACCATTGGTTTCACAAGTACAAGGCCTGGAGTACATGAACGATGATCCAAGTGCTGTGGATGTCCTGTATGCTAAGTTAGACCTGCTGTCATCATCAGACAGGTGAGTTCTGATGTACAACAGGTAACCTGTCTCTAATTACTGACGTGTGAAGGCTTGAGTACATGAACGATGATCCGGGTGCTGTGGATGTCCTTATGCTAAGTTAGACCTGCTGTCATCATCAGACAGGTGAGTTCTGATGTACAACAGGTAACCTGTCTCTAGTTACTGACGTGTGAAGGCTTGAGCACATGAACGATGATCCAGGTGCTGTGGATGTCCTTATGCTAAGTTAGACCTGCTGTCATCATCAAACAGGTGAGTTCTGATGTAAAACAGGTAACCTGTGTAATTACTGAGGTGTGAGGGCTTGAGTACATGCATGATGACCCATGTGCTGCGGATGTCCTGTGTGCTAAGTTAGACCTGCTGTCATCATCAGACGGGAGTTCTGACGTACAGCAGGTAACTGGTCTCTAATTATACAAGGGTTTTCATATATCGAACAAAGTGTCAGGCTTTCCTCAAAGTTTTAGCATAGATGTATTATGCACTGAAAACTGGTGTATGGGGGACATACTTTTAGTTCAGTAATGAGTCGAAACACCTGTAAAGTACTTAACAAAACATATTCTGCCCAAATCACAGTTCACATGCAACACTTTCTTTCCCTGTCATTATTACAGTACATGCGTAACCTTTTTTTGTCATTGCTATGGATGTACTACCTTCTGTCATTATTACCATGGATGTATAACTTTTTCCTGTCAATGTTGTCATGCACGTACAACTTTTTGTCCTGTCATTATTACCATGGATGTACATGTACAACATTTTCCTGTCATTATTAACGTGGATGTACATGTACAACATTTTCCTGTCATTATTACCATGGATGTACATGTACAACATTTTCCTGTCATTATTACCGTGGATGTACATGTACAACATTTTCCTGTCATTATTACCATGGATGTACATGTACAACATTTTCCTGTCATTATTACCATGGATGTACATGTACAACATTTTCCTGTCATTATTACCATGGATGTACATATTTCCTGTCATTATTAACGTGGATGTACATGTACAACATTTTCCTGTCATTATTACCGTGGATGTACATGTGCAACATTTTCCTGTCATTATTACCATGGATGTACATGTACAACATTTTCCTGTCATTATTACCATGGATGTACATGTACAACATTTTCCTGTCATTATTACCATGGATGTACATGTACAACATTTTCCTGTCATTATTACCGTGGATGTACATGTGCAACATTTTCCTGTCATTATTACCATGGATGTACATGTACAACATTTTCCTGTCATTATTACCATGGATGTACATGTACAACATTTTCCTGTCATTATTACCATGGATGTACATGTACAACATTTTCCTGTCATTATTACCGTGGATGTACATGTGCAACATTTTCCTGTCATTATTACCATGGATGTACATGTACAACATTTTCCTGTCATTATTACCGTGGATGTACATGTACAACATTTTCCTGTCATTATTACCATGGATGTACATGTACAACATTTTCCTGTCATTATTACCATGGATGTACATGTACAACATTTTCCTGTCATTATTACCGTGGATGTACATGTGCAACATTTTCCTGTCATTATTACCATGGATGTACATGTACAACATTTTCCTGTCATTATTACCATGGATGTACATGTACAACATTTTCCTGTCATTATTACCATGGATGTACATGTACAACATTTTCCTGTCATTATTACCATGGATGTACATGTACAACATTTTCCTGTCATTATTACCATGGATGTACATGTACAACATTTTCCTGTCATTATTACCATGGATGTACATGTACAACATTTTCCTGTCATTATTACCCATGGATGTACATGTACAACATTTTCCTGTCATTATTACCATGGATGTACATGTACAACATTTTCCTGTCATTATTACCGTGGATGTACATGTGCAACATTTTCCTGTCATTATTACCATGGATGTACATGTACAACATTTTCCTGTCATTATTACCATGGATGTACATGTACAACATTTTCCTGTCATTATTACCATGGATGTACATATTTCCTGTCATTATTAACGTGGATGTACATGTACAACATTTTCCTGTCATTATTACCGTGGATGTACATGTGCAACATTTTCCTGTCATTATTACCATGGATGTACATGTACAACATTTTCCTGTCATTATTACCATGGATGTACATGTACAACATTTTCCTGTCATTATTACCATGGATGTACATGTACAACATTTTCCTGTCATTATTACCATGGATGTACATGTACAACATTTTCCTGTCATTATTACCATGGATGTACATGTACAACATTTTCCTGTCATTATTACCATGGATGTACATGTACAACATTTTCCTGTCATTATTAACGTGGATGTACATGTACAACATTTTCCTGTCATTATTACCGTGAATGTACATGTACAACATTGTCCTGTCATTATTACCATGGATGTACATGTACAACATTTTCCTGTCATTATTATCATGGATGTACATGTACAACATTTTCCTGTCATTATTGCAGTGCATGTGCAACCTTTTCCTGCTATTATTATTGCCATGGATAGATAACCTTATCCCCTCAATATTGCCATGCAGCCTCTCCTTTCATTATTACAATGCATGTACAACCTTTTCTTGTCTTTATTTTGCTTGTTCAACATTTCAGTGTCGTTTTTGAAGTTCATGAACAGCCTTTTCTTGTCATTACTACAGTGCATGAACAACCTTTTCTCCTCAGGCTGCAGATTTTAGTGGAGAGACTGGTGGAGAAGTTTGTATCAGCTGGTTTGATGCAGAGAGAGCATGACCATGTCAAACTCCACATGACTGTGATCAATTCCCTCATGAGGAAGGACCCCACAGGGGTCTCAGTGCCCCTAGGAGACAACAGGAAAGGGCCCCCAAGAGAGTCATTTGATGCCACAGACATCCTGAAGGTAGGTTTTGAGGGAAGACCTGTTGTACTTTCTACATTTTCCCTCATGACCATCTTTGCACATGCATTAAAAGGGGCTGCTTGAGTGGAGGATGCAGTTTCTGTGTTTCTGAGTAACTGTTTGTTTGGGGCTTAGGATCACTTTCAACAATATTTCGGTCAGAAATCGATGGTGTCTCCTTGTACTATTTCTGGTGCTGCCTCAGTGGAAATGCCATGTCAAAGACACCAAACACTGTAGTCTCACTCAGTCACATTATACTAACACTGGGCCGACCAGTACTTAGCCTATTCCTCTTATGATGAGCACCAAGGTTGAGTCAATAAAATATTTTCAGTTACATGGTAACTTAGTGAGCGGATACAGGAAATATGCGGTGTCAGTAACCGTCATATTGGGTGAGGTTGACCAAGTATGAGGGTTATCGACACCATATATTTTCGATATCCTCTCACTGAGTAACAGTGTAGCGAATTTATCCTGCAAAAGACCCATCAATTCAGCACAAAGCTTTAGCTTCAAAGATATCCTTGTTTGCTCAGCCCTGCAAAGGGAGATAACCTAGTCAACAGAGACGTTTGGCATCAAGTGCAGAATTCAGTGATTTATACACGTCTCTCTCGTGACCATTACTGTCCATTCAAAAGTAGAGGATCTTGTTTTCATCCCGTCAGCATACACCCAAGCACTACTGCCTGTCTCTTACATGTAAGAAGTGGGCTGTCAGAGAATTTTAGCTCAGGGAGTTGGTTTATCTTCGTCTTGCGCTAGCCAGTCCAGAGTCCTCCCCTCGAAGGGTTTCCAGAGAGGGAACTAGCTTGAGCTGGACCTCACAGCGACAGCATTGTTGAGAGGCTCCTGGGTCATTATGCTGCTAACCCCTTTGGCCAAGGAGTACACTAGCCCCCACCCCCAACAAATAAAAGAAAGCAAATAAATCATGAAACGCCCTATGTCTGATTTTCTCCTGCAGAATTTTGGTGATGTAGACTTTGGTGAAATCCACATGAAGGAGATCCACTTGTCAAAGCGGTACACAACTGATGAAGACGGCTACTATGCTTGTGAGGGACGATTGTTTCTGCCTTAAAGGGAAGCAACTCCTTTCGAAGTGCTACATAACCGATGAGAATGGTTATTATGCTACTATTGTTAGTGCTGTAAAGGCAAACTCTTACATCCGGGACACATTATTGTTTGTGCTATAAAGGGAAGCTGCTGTTTCTTTAGTCAAAGAGAGGAAGCAACTGTAACTTCACATTTCCTCTGTAAGGAGAAGTAACTGTTACTTCAAGGATTCGTTTTAGTTTCTGTCATAAAGGGAAGTAGCATTAATACTTCAGGAACATGCTTTTGTTTCTGCCATTAAATGAATATTTCAGGGACACGTTTTTGTTTCTGCTGTAAAGGGAAGCAACTGTTATTTCAAAGATATGATTTCTCCCTTAAAGGGAAGCAACTCTTACATGTATTTCAGGAACTCCTTTTAAAGTTGTTGACATATAACAAAAACTTTCTGCATGTGTGTTCACTGAAGAGGCAGACAGCGATGATGATTAAAAAGACATGATGTATGTGAAATTTAACGAATATTTTTTTGAAGCATTCACAACAGTTACAGAAGGAGTTACTGCCTGTGTATGTTATAGGCAGTGAAAGGGATTCTAATGTCAGTGTTCACCCTTGCTGGTCAAGTGTGGAGTAAAATGAACACTCTCACCACAGAGTTTCTGAGTTCAGATTATTCAATGATCCATCCATTTTCTCCATGATGATGCAACAAAGTATGTCCGGAGTTAATACATGTAAAAAAACTTCAATATTTCAATTAAGCAAATAATCCTGATGATGATGAAATGAAGATCTAAATATTGATGTTTTGCCAATGATGCATTTGAAGTGTTTTCTTGGAGTCACCTGCGTGCTGTATTAAAACATGTACATATAGTACATGTATACAGCTTCAGCATGAAGTGGGCTGGAAGAAACTGTCAGAATACAATAGGATAAGGGCTGAGTAACTCTGCATATGGCATGTACTGTGTGAGCCATTGCACAGACTACAGTATGAGTACTCAGGACCAGTACACCTAGTAAGAGTATTGGTTGGACCTCCGTGGCCAAGGGGGTTAGCATGCCAGTGCGGCTTAATGACCCAGATGCCTCTCACCAATGAAGTCACATTGAGTTCAAATCTGGCTCATGTTGGCTTACTCTTTGGCCTCATGTTGGAAGGTTCGCCAGCAACCAGTGGATGGTCGTCAGTCGTGGGTCTCTCCGGGGCTCTTCATTTTTTCCTCCCACCGTAATGCTGGCCGCTTCTTTGAGTACGGCTTTAAGTTACACCCTGAGTTGTAGTGGTCTTACTTGGTTCTGTTCAGTTTTCTCCAGCCTTAAACCTGACAGCAATCATATAAGTGAATAGTCTTGTGTGCACATCAAACAGTAGTCAAATCTAACTATAATGGAAGGAATCTCTATACTATTCATGTCTTTCTACTTTATCTTGTCTTCAGTCTACCTGTGCAATTGGAAATACCATTAGAATTTAATTTTTCATTGTCGTTTAAGGCCATATTTAATGCCATACTCAAAAAGTGTTCACATTCAGGAGCTTTTCAGGAGGTATCTGGCACAGTTGGGTGTTTTTCATAGAATTATTCCCACTTTCCTCCACCCAAGGTTTGAGCGCTGACATGAAAGGGAGGGACACTAATTACTTCGCGAGTACATCTGCATACCTCATGCGGGTGATATGAGCAAGAAACACGTTCTTTAAGTGATAAGCTATTATTTATTCATGCTCTAAGCCAACAAAATAAGGTATAAAATCACTTGAAATTAAAATGTATTAAACTACCCGTCATGTTTCTAGTAATGATTTATATCTGCATATGATGTATTAGTGGACAATGGCGGACTGATGTGATGTTTAAATGTATTTGCAAATTACTTAACACTTATTCCTGAACTGGAAAATAAATATATGGAGATAGATGAAAATATAGCTGTCTCGGACAAAGGTGGTGGTGTAATCTGGAAAAAAGCAATAGGGTATTGCATAGAAGGGCCATCCCCGAAATAAAGCATATGAAAAAACTGTCCTGTAAAAACAGCTTAAAAGTGAATTCGGTTTGTAGCAGCAGGGGATGTTTTTCCAAATCACTTTTCAGGCCGTCGGCAAGAATATACATATGCATATCTCAATCAAACAGGCAAAAATGATTGTCCGACCAGTAATAATGACTTTGTGTCTCTGTATAATTGTATAACACTATCTTTGGTTATTATTTTATTGATAAGGAAAGAGATGTCTTTGTGATCTAACAAAGTATATCTTTTAGCTGCGACTGAGCAAATCTGTCGTTCTTGCGGTCCTCCTGGTGAAATTTTTGACATGGTACATACCGTTTATTCTGGGTCTCCGAAAATCCACGAAATCCTCTAGGATGGGCGATGGTGAGGTGTTGTGGCAGCCGATTGTGAATTTGTGGTTGTTTGGACTATATTTAACGTGATGTGAGCGGTTAACTTTATGTTAACATTTACATCTTAATATAAAGAACATGCCTAATTTAATAGGACAACAGACCTCATAATACGAAATACGCGATGACCAACACTGAGCCGAAATATTGCATGGAGCTCTGTGGAAACATTTTAGGACAACGAATATACACGCATGAACTGGCAGCATGGATGCGCGTTATTATGGAGTTGTGCAAAGGGAAATATTTCTGAATGCAGAATTCCGTTTTAACACCTATTGCCACGACAGCCACAATATACAGGACATCTTTAGCTTGCCTTCTAAACTTTAAGCCTGATTTGAGCACAACTTTAGTCCACGCAATAACCCAATCAGCTCGCCGTGAATGCCGATAACAAAACCTTAATTCGCGTTTCCAACCTTTTGTCTAGACTTTTACATTAAATTAAAACTAATAAAGGCGGTAGACTGCGTGGGCTGTACTTTTCATCATCTGATTCCTTAGCGGTTAAACCACGCATATATTTATTCCATAGTATGGGCCTGTACGTGACACAGCATATTGCAGGCTTTATATTCTGAAAGTTCGATTGTATATAGTGAATGGAGACTTTGAAAGAAATCACCAAAAGTAAAGGCCCACGTGGCTTCAGTGTTCCTCAACTGGCACAACTCCGGTGTCTGGATCAAGAAGAGTCTGGCAACATACAAAGACAAAGAGACTGTACCATATTTCACTGTTCTACTTGTGTATTTTATCATTTTATTTGATAAAACTTGCCATTGTCGGATTTCAAATGTACACCTGCGCGTGAGTACGTTAAGAATATCACTAAACAGAAACCAACACCGACAGCAGAGCCCGTGAAACCACGACTAAACCGCCTGAAGAACCCGAAACACTTTCCAACCAAACCTTCATCTGGTTTTGAAAACCCAATCATATTTTAACAGAGTCTTGTGGAGAGCAGGGGTCGATTTCACAAAACCATTCCCGACTTAATCAAAATTTAAAATACGATTTTATACCTTATTTTTGGGGACTCTAGAAATTATAAATTAGACAACCTCATAAATGTTGCCTTACAGGCAAAAGTATCAACATATATGTTCTGTAAAGATATTTTTAGTTTTGAATAAAGTCAAAAATGTCTTCACCCCCATCCCCGGCCGTAGTTTCCCAAAACTGTCTTACAGGCTGAAGTCAGACTTGGTTTTAACCTGTGGTATTAATCCTGCACATAGGTTTGAACTTAAATGGTAACTTTCCTTTTTCTCAAGAATGTCTTCAAGAATGTTTGTTTTAGGAAAGTCTTGCTCTTCTTATGCGAAACGTACATTTAGTGGCGAAAGAATAACGCGGTATTTCATGGTGAGACATAAATACAGCACGCTTTTAAAGTTAATGTAAGATTATATGACTGGCAGAGGGGGCGATTAACTTTTAGCTGGTACGGCTAAGGCTTCATTTAACAAATGATTATGGCTCAACGCCACGTCGGCAGTATATCAACCATATCTTTTCTAGCTTCATTGAACAGAAAATTTTTTTGGTAAATGACGAAGAACATTTAATTGCACCGGGTGAAATACTCTTAAGTGTGCACAAAAACCAACAAGGAACCAAAGGTATAATATAGGTTTACCACGATAGCGTTACTAACCTTGGTTGTTACTGAAAGAAAAACAACCTCATAGACCACTGGTGGAATCGTTAAAACTACAAGTAAAGCAAAAACACTTGGTCCTTATATATATTGTGATATATTAAGCTTTTACCTTATTAACACTGTGTGAGGCATCTTTAGCCTGGGTGAAGTGCTCGTAGTTGCTGCCATCAGACCCCGAATGACTGCTAAGAGACACGCCATCTTGGCCTGCAGAAGCAGCGAAGTATACTTCTGGATAGTTAGGATCGTACGGAAGATCGGGAAGTTTCCGTGTATCCGTGAATGGAACTATCGCTGTATCATGGCTGTAGAGTTTAGAAGATGATTTCCTGTGGGAATTTCTCTTGTTACCCGTCTCACGCATGGAACCGGGCCTGGTGACGTCAAACGCGTCGATGACGTCATCAAACATGGGATCTCTGACGTCAGACTTCTGACTAGGACTTCTGACTTGAAAGAATAGACCGCCAACTCCATGCTGTCTGTAAACTCTCTTCCTCCATCTACAGAAAAAGAAATCCATCCAAGACATTAGGATAAAGAGAAACTCTGAAAGTGAAACCTTACAAAAGATCAACTGAACTCTTAGGTCTACTTTACGTTTCATTATACTCAAACTGATTGCTGAATATGAGTGAGTGAGCGCTCAGAGTTTAACGTAGTACTTTACAGTGTTTCAGTCATATGACGACGAGGAGTCCTTCTGGAGTGTACTTATAATGTGTCTTCTTGTGGCAGGGCGAATCCCTGCCGCCAAAGTGCTGCCGCCACTGGAACATCATGCCGAAGACACCAGACATGACACCCCACCCAGTCGCATTATACTGACACCGGGCCGACCAGTCCTGTTTCCTTGCTCCAACCTCTCAACGCTGAGCGCCAAACGAGGCAGCAACAAGTACCACCTTTAAAGTCTTTGGTATGACTCGAAAAAAGGTTTGATCCTGGATCTCCCTACCTCGAGGCGGACGCTCTAACCACTGGACCACCGAGGCGGTCGATTGCTGAATATGATAGAGGTGCTTACAGGGAAACATCCATGGTTAGCTTATCTTTGTTACATAACAAACCATAAACAAAAATCATTTACCTTTGTTGTTTTTTTCGACTGCAGTAAGTGAGGTGTCAGGTGTGCTTTGTTTTAGCGATAGGTTTTCCGATATTACGGATGCAGTAGGCGTAATCGTCTTAATTAATTAAACTTCTGATTATATGTGTTCCTGTAAACTGGTTATATTATTATTGGATTATTATTATTATTTTATCACTGGATCAGATCGTACATTATGGAATGTTCTCGTTTTGCCCCCCCCCCCGCCGTCCCCTTTCTGTATTGTTAAACATGTGCAATTTCATGTGTGAGAGGAATGCACCCATTAAAAGATAGATATTTCTAACCATGCTCTCCACAGCTAATACAGAACAGCCTATATGGTATCACCAGGACAGCAAATAATTTATCTTCCCTTACTTCATAGCAATGTAACAAATCTAAGCCTCAAGCCCTTTATTTATGTACAGTAATCGCAAGATCCATTTCAACATTAATCTCTTAACACCAGTTCCCAATAGAAGGTGAGAAATAATATATAAATGTTAAATAAGGCTCTGTACGCGAGAGAAGCATTCAACAGTTTTCAATGATGCAAGAAACACAGTGGATATTCCAGGCATGGCGCCCAATTCAAATCTCGAAGTCGTAATCCCAAAAATTTCCAGGTCAAATATAAATATTGATATCTCAGTATATTTCTCTTCATAGATTGCTACCTGTCATACCTGTCATGTATGTATCCATGTTTCCGAGAGTGTACTGTATCATTCAGACTGAAAGCCTACCTTTTCCTCAGGATGTAGACAATGAGCACGATGATGACAATCAGGAACACGCCGGCCAGACTGCCAAGTATGATCGCCAACATTGTAACGTTATATGTCGTCCTTCAACCATATGCAGTTCTTGCGTTATTACACCAAGGATGTGATGACAACGTTCATTGCTGTGACTGAAACTAACGTTCAACGTCAGTCACTTCAAAACAACTTCTGGATGATCCAAACTGTTTCCGGCTGTCACATATACACAATTAGAGAAAAGGTTCCAACTAGTTGCCTGCAATTATATCTTTTGTACTTTAAGCATCTATCCCGTTCAAGGCACGACTCATTGTTCTCATCAGTGCAAGTTCTTCGTATGAATGTGATGTTACAATCTACCTATATATCGGTGTTAACATACATCTGCATAACCGAAACGATGTTAAAATGTAAGGATGCAGTTCTTGTCGCTTCCAACCTCGCTGCGGTTTCTTCTGCTAAATTACACTTCCAGACTATGCCTGTAGGCTTGTATATAGCGATATGTTAACACAAGGAAGTACAATCGTTCCGTTTCTGTTCTCAAAGCTCAGTATTGACGTTGTATCACGGCCAAACTTCCCAAGCAGCTTTTTCCGTCATTTGTCTATCAGCAGATTACACTTTACGCAAACTACAAATTTGATATAAAAATATCGCACGCTGTTTGTTTTAACGTAGTTGAGATATCACACCCTGTTTTCATCAGTCTGTCATTACAACTTCCTTCATGCAACCGTGCCGTTATCCTTTTCTAATAGTTTCCCATAACCTGTAATATGAAAGGAAAGATTGGCATACAGAATGAGGAAACGTCAAAGAAATGAACAACGGTTAGAAGCATAGCTTTCTTTATAAGTAGGAAAGGTTTTCCATGAATGGAATCCCAGAAATATGCACCCATAACGTTGACAAGAACTTGTGTAGGTAGAAACTTTGTATGGACGACTAAACGGAGACACGAACACGAACCCGATATGAATGTTACATAGATCTTGGCAAAGGATTCCCTATTACACGGATACGAAACATACTAGAATGTTCCACACATGTGAGCAAAGGATTCCCTGAGACACCAAGAGGAACCCTCTATGAATGTT
This sequence comes from Acanthopleura granulata, assembly GCA_016165875.1. NCBI lineage: Eukaryota > Metazoa > Mollusca > Polyplacophora > Chitonida > Chitonidae > Acanthopleura > Acanthopleura granulata. The sequence goes on along the minus strand of JABBOT010000011.1, from coordinate 12,110,841 downwards.
CAAACATGTGTGCAAAGGATTCCCCGAGACACAAAGATGAGCCCTGTATGAATGTTCAAACATGTGGGCAAAGGATTCCCCGAGACACCAAGAGGAACCCTGTGTGAATGTTCAAACATTTGGGCAAAGGATTCCCCAAGACACCAAGAGGAACCTTGTGTGAATGTTCAAACATGTGGGCAAAGGATTCCCCGGACCGTGGACCCCATGCGAATGTTCCCCAAATCTTAGCAAATGGTTGCCCGAGACAACCACTCGTTCATGAAGAGAACTGTGTATACTCGTATGTAAAAATTTTGATATGAACTTTAACTAGTTTATTTAAGTGACATTCAAAATTTGCTAAGACATGTAAGGTTCGTTCATTTATACGAACTTCCCGAGCATGGCTCAAAATGTGGACAGCTATTCGCTAATGTATTTGGACCTTCTGAATTGGTCTCATAATGTGGACAACAATTTGCTCATGTGTACAGGAACCTGATATAAATATACCTCATGATATGGACATTTCATTCGATTCGAGCTCTTGTATAGGTGTGCCATGCCTACGCTTTTGTCGTCGCCTCCTTGGCAGAGTTCGTTAGCTGGCCTATCACCAATAATTTGGTCGCTGTGAGGCCAGGTCAACGTGCGCATGATCGTGGTTTTCCCCTGTACTCTGCCCGGTTTTTTCCCACCATAATGCTGACCGCCCTCGTATAGGTGAAACATTCTTGCAGTGAACCAAAACTGCAAAATCCCTCTGATGTACATGCGCATGCAAACTGAACAATTAGCTCTTCTGCTACGTGTATTAACACAAAATTCTTCGCACGAAATACTCTGGCCATAAAGTGATTATAAGGGGATCTGGATTAAGAGGCTATTAATTGTGAAACTCATATTAATCATGAAGACCCCCAAGTATGCAACTGTTACTTTAGGCCTAAATCAATTACCTGTACTTTGTGTCTCTTCTATTCATCGATTTGGCACGTACACTTCACCTTGTGTTTTAACCAGCACTCTGTCTCTGTCTATCTCTCTCTCAGCCTTGAGGTTCTCAATGAGCCAATTTACAACTCAGGCCTTTGTTTAGGATTCCACATGTACGGTAAATGCCCTAAAGTTTCCCCCCCAAAGTTGCCTTGTTAGATGGCAACAAATGTCATCATATAATACCTTTAATACAGAAACTTACATTTTTCAGTAGGACATGATCCTACCTTCCATACAAACCGCACAACACTTGTCTAAGGTCAACAGAACTTTGGGAAAATGATATTACATTCTTCTTTGTCATGGGGTAAAATGTTAAGTTATTTACCGTATATAATGCATTCAACCCGAGTGTCAAATACTTGCATCACAATGAGCCCCACGCCACCCCCGGAATCCACTCCTCATTATTATACCCCTAACTTTACATACAGTTGACCCAGGGGCTTGTGTGTAAGGACTGGCCTGTGGGGTAACATGATACCCTCTACACTGGGACAAAATTCTAAACTCGAGACGGTGTACAGAGGTGTCGTTATCTGACAGCTCATTAGCTGTAGTGTAAACCTATACACGTTTCTAGTGATGAATTTACCTTATGCTCTTGTCACACTAGATATAAATATGCATGGATCCAAGTTTGCACCGCTAAATTTGACTTCTTAATGTGATATATAAAGCGAGTTTCAAATCATCTGCATAGTTATTTGCCGGTATTAAAAATTAACTAACAAGTACAGAATGAACCAACTAACGACGGAAAAACTTCCATGATTAGCTAACACCTGACAATTCTGTAGGTTAGCCTGAAGTAAAGTACAGGAGATTTTGGGGCAAAAGAATGGAGCAGAGTTTTTGCTTTTCACCTTTCACAAAATATCAGCACATGTTACCACTCATAACTGGCGATGAAGTTCATAAAAATCATGATTCGGTTCGTTATACATGTTTATCGACTTCAAGCTGTAGAATCATATTATTAAACACTTTCAATAGTACCAGTTTGATATTTTCGGATTTTTTCAATAATTTGAACTGTCCAAACGAGAACTGGCCAATCGAGAAAATTTTGATTTGATTCGCCGATAAAGATATTTTGCCACAGCTCGCCGACAAGGCCTCTTTAAATGTGAGCCCGTAGCGGTCGTGGCCGAGTTGCCGAGACGCTTGAATTTTTAAATCTCTGAAAAGGAGGTACCAGCCCAGCCCCTGTGTATAAATACGTCGCACGTTGGAGAATTTGTCAGTTACTTGCCGTAAAGGTACCGGCCCGGTTTCCACCCGGACACTCCACTTTCCTCCATCCTTGAATATTTATTTATTTATTTATTTCATTGGTGTTTAACGCCGTACTCAAGGATATTTCCCTAATACGACGGCGATGGTGGAAACCCGATTTCCACGACCACCCGCAGGTTGTTGGCAGACGCCGCCAGTTAATCAATGGGGTATTTACTATTGAGTATAACGTTAAACAACAATCAGATGACTAAGAAAGTACCAGTATAGATAAATAAATAGACAAATCATTTGCACTGAACAATGCTTCATTGACGAGGAGTCATTGTAATGTATATACATTCTCTGTCTTCTTAATTGTTGCAAACCGAAGACATCCCACTCAGTCACATTATACTGACACCGTGCCGACCAGTCCTAACTGGTCTTGCTCTAACCTCTGGGTGGTAAGCTTCAAGCTAGGTACCATTTACAAAGTGGTATGACCCGGTTCAGAATTCATCCCGAATCTCCGGACTCCAAATCCGGGGCCTCTAACCACTAGGCCACCGAGACGGTTATATGACAAACGCAAAAATATGTCAAATAGCTATAGATTGTTTTTAAATATTAAACATAAGTTATAAAATTATCAAGAAATAGACACTGTTGTCTGGCCATGGGCGCAGCAGGTCTGTGGCCATTTCTTCATTCGTTTGGTTCTTCACTTAACATTATGAACTCATTCCATATGTATCTGTGGCAAACATCTTTAGTCATATGGAAGAAGAGGGTTGAAAAATTGGCTTCCAGTTAACTGGCTTCCAATGTTCGACATCCATACTATATCACTATAAAGACGGTGTGTTAACTGTACTTTCCTTGCAACGCATTAGCGTATAGAGCTTGTCATGCTAAAGGCAACTTTAATAATACCGTACGGAGTAATTTTACAGAGAGCTGAATATAGGCGACAAGTTCAAGGATATAGAAGAGGGCAAACAGACGAAGTTGTGTGCGAATGTAAGAAAAACACGGGCCTGTAATTGCTGTCAGCATGTTTTGTGAACACATCGCCATGTAAATACATGCACGCTCTTCCGGTAAACATACTGATAATAATAATACAGCGAATAACCATGTAAAGGTATAGATGAGTATCAGAGGGTAGATTAAAGTACCGCCTAAGACAGACTGGAGATCGGTTGGGTTGAAAAATAAAGCTCTAGTATATATTTTTGATCATTTTTGACCAGGGAACGACCCCAAAATAATGAACTGTGCCTATACAGACCTGTAGAGTGGTCACTAGGGATAAGATTCAATCAAAGATCAAAGTTTCAGTTCATTTAAATTTCTCACCGAACCGTAACAGCTTCAACTGTGCTCAAGGGGGTTAATGCCAATTTAATGAACGCGTATACCCTCTTCATACTTTCACCTGAAATAACACCTTTATTGTTGGCGATGTGAACACCGCCTCCCAACTCACCCTGGTGTAAATATAAGCGCATGGTTAATGCACTGGTTTTGACAGGGGGCTCCAAACCAATTATCATCAATTATCATTGCTGAAATATTCTTAAGTAAGGAGGATAACACCGATTATAAAAATAAATAAATTACCATTCACTACTTTGCATATACTTCATAGCTTTTACATATATAAATGTGGGACATAAATAATACTCATGGATTTTTTATTTTATATGAAGTATTTGCACTGGCATAAACACTGCTTTGTCCAAAGTGTCTCTCAAGAAAAGCCCAGGTAAAGTCCAACAACACAACAGGACTATAGGGCGACTTCGTATGGTTCATTAAGCTGCTCACTGTAGTTATACTTTAACCGGCCCCGAAGTGACGCTGCACCAAAAAATAGTTCTACAAATGCAAAACACACCAAAGTTTTGTTGAAAGTGGCTGTTGAACTGGCCCTAATTGAATAATTTTTTTCCACAGACAGGTGAAAGATGCCGCCTGAACGGTTCTTATTCTATAATTGTATGCACAAATTTGCTGTATTCTTCAGCGAAAGTTAAGGACCATTTGGTCACAGGTGAGTTTTACTACATAGTTACCAGAGTAAAATTTGACCCCCAGCTGTAACCACTGAGATCGCATGCTCCAATCCGGTTTTCAGGTCTGCCAGTAACCTGCGGATGGTCGTGGATTTCCCCAGGGCTCTGCCCCACTTCCTCAAACCATAATGCTGGCCTCCGTCGTGCAGTGAAATATTCTTGAACACGGGGTAAAACACCAATCCAATATATAGATAAATAAATAAATAAATAAATCCATTCCGGTTATCGCTGTTTCAGTCAGGTACCTGGATAATGGCGGAGTTTTACTCGATGTGGTTTCGTTTTCCTATACCCTTTAACCTATACGCGCTTGTGCAAGTGAAAAGAATCTTAAACGCGACGTTAATCAGCAATAAACAAACAAATAAATAAATAAATAAATACTATTACAATTGCTTACAGGCCTTTAGAATACACAATGACCTTATAATAGTAAACTTTCCAGTTACTTAAAACTTTCCATAAGGGCATGATTGCTATCCTTTTTTATCTGCATTCCTTCAAACTAGCCAAACAGCTCTTTCATCACATCAATTCAATCAATGTAGTTCAGTGTAGCGCTATCATTGTGCCCTGTCGTCTGTTCTTATGTTATATGCTCATGCCTCCAGGGCAGTTTGTTTCATAGCTAGATCAAATTTTCCCGCTAAGTAAAAATCATTTACCTCACAAACATCATAGCCTACAGTCGCAGACGAAATAAAGGGAGAGTTGGATTGAAACCCTGCAACTTTGCAGTCGGGTGTCGATTGATTGCAACGAGGACAACGCTTAAGCTGAATGTACACGTACTACCGGCCACATTCACAGAGAGGACGTATGCTTGTCAATGCCTGTTTCCCCAAAGACATTTTTGCCTTAAGTCAAAATTTAAAACATCTGTAAAATTACCCAGTTGCTTGCATACAGAACGATCAAATTTTCATATATTTGTCTTAGCACAGGACTTTTTAAGTGGTCCCAGGTTTAATTCTTACTATCCGAAAATATGTGTTTTGAATCCCCTTTCTTGGAATCGATCCCAGCTATAGTCCTATGCTTGGTTAATTCCGCACCACCAGTCTCGTTCACCAATGAACTTCAGCGCCCTTGTACTAGTAAGTGAAAAAATTCCAGAGTGCGTCGTTAAAGACCAAGTAAACGAATCGATAAATACTTTTGTGAAGCTGTAATTCATTTGAATTGTTAGAGAGTATTCTTGTCAACAGGGTTAACATGCAGCTTAGGTTCATTGTATGGAATCTTCCGGGGTCCGTTTTGCACAGCTGTCGCCACACTGCACCAAGCGCATTTACCATGGTAGCGTATCTCTTCACTGTATGTTGTCATGGCAGTTACGCCAGGCGCGTATTGCGACCGCTTCGGAAAAAACAGGCCCTTGAAGTCTTAAAATTGGTATTCTTGCAACTTTACCCCTTGGTGCTCAACATAATGGCAAAGGATCAATAGTTTTGATCGGCCGGGTGTCAGCTTACTATATATAGCCGGGTGGACATATAGTTATGCTCAGCGTCTTCGGCATGGCATTCCAGTGAGGCAGCACCATCAACATGGCGGCATTTTGTCCGTCCTGCTACAAGGAGACACCGTCGTGATATGTCCGCAATGATGTGTTCCCAACCACGTTGGAACAATAACGAAAGAATTTCATAGTCTCTGCTGGTGTGTGCCTTTTACCATGTGCGCTGGACTATGATTTTTTCCCTCTGAGATCCAGTATCCCCGCGAGTGCTTAGGCTACTAAGTCATGTATTGATTATACTATTGAAAGAGAAACTATAATCCGTGCAAGCCAAATAAGCGAAGCTCATAAAAACTGTGATGAAAGAATGATAACAGAAAAAATTTGCTCGGCTTTGAATCAGTTTTATTCCTGAAGAGTATAAAATATATCTGAGACATATCATTACACGCCGACAATAATATATGATTATCTGAAATGCAAATCGGACTCATAGTAAATCCGCCTAAGTTTCAGAGTGTACGTCCATCATTGTATGAAGTGGTGAAACAGGCACTGCTATCGTCAAAGTTATTGTTCAACAAGCTTGTTATGCCGGGATGTATAAGTAAACAGGTCAGACACTACATCGTCAAACACTATATTACTTTGGAATGCGTGAGATGTCACATCCATTGATGTAAGATATAACATGATCCGATACTCAATTTTGCGTATATATATCAAAACTGAATTGTCAAAATAATAATAATAATCATAATAACTCAGGCAAAAAGCACTATTTCAACATGCAAAGATTATATATACATAGAAGTATGTACACCACAGTCTTATTCCCTTTTTGATGTTTACAAAAAAAAAAAAAAAAAAAACATTCATGCTAGAATTTATGTACAGTGAATATATGGATTAACATTCATATATGAGTAAATATGAATAAAATACAGAATATATTAGTGAATTTCAAGCAGAATACATACGAAAACAGAAAAATCACATAGCACCATTAGGCATACAAAAATGTTCATCGTTTCCAGTAAAAACTGGAAATGGTGTACCTTCTTTCATTCACAAACTATGATATCGCCTCTATACCCATTGGGCTATGAACGCTTTATTGTCATATTTTTAGGTAATGGGAAGAAATGAGAGAATTTTAATGATGCTGTAGAAACGACTGATGATGCATGATAACTAAATGTAAGAAGATGATACAGTTGTGTCCCTTTGTTGACATTCACTTTTTTATTGAATTTCGATTTCCCAATCTATAATAAATTTCAGCCCTTACATCAACTTACATGTCTGAGTTAGCAGTCGGACTAGCTACATATGCCTTTGTGCTGAGAAATGACACGCTTGTAAAAGACACAATTTTATCTGGGCTAGGGCCTGCGCAAGTTGAACGAGTGTCAAATGATAAGGTGAGTTTCTTAACTCTTTCAGTGGGCCCTGGTAAACTCTACAAAATCTTACCATCGGGAATTACCATGCCTTAATATATAGTGATTTGATTAATGAACTTTATACATATGAATTGGAAATGATAACTGTTGATAAACAATAATAACAGTACTCATTAACCGATGTAATCCATTCCCCATATTTGTGTTTCATGTCTTCTCTGGTTTGGGCTCTTTTTTCATTTCACAATCTTGGTGGTGTGGAAAATACGAATAAAGAAACTACAATGAAAACATTTTCTTCACTTATAAACTAGAAATTTGGGGGAAAAAAATACATTTTCGTCAGTGTTCAAGAATCATAATTTAGAGAAAAACAAATACCTCTTTGATGTCACTCGTTCACAGAAGATTTTAAAACTTATGGGAGTCTTAGAATTCTTTTAAATACTTTGTGACAGTGTTAATAATCTGTCGTGTTATTAGTGAAAGACTGGACTGAATGTTACTGAGGAATTCGCAGTTAGTAAGGGAAGACTGGAGTGATTTGGAAGTTCAGTGATAAAAATGTCACGGGAATGTTACTTGTAATCTCAAGGTATTAATAAACAGCTGAAGGGCGAATGTACTGTAGATCGTCTTTTACGCACTTTCCGTTTGAGACAGGCGTTGGTAAGAATGCATAAAGAATAAATCTCCGGTCTGCTCTTGAAATGACGTCATATCCGGTCAGTACCGGAAGTACGGTCATCGCAAAGCACATAAGTCCCGCACTGAATACTTGGCCGAGTTCTGATTGGCCCCTGGAAATGTCAGTCATGACGTGTGATATATCATGCAAACGAATCCATTTTTTGCTCACGTTACGTTAGCAGTAGGCTTTACCGGGTGCCTAGAATATCACAAAGGCGAGAGTTTGGCCACTAGAAGTCTTATCACAACAGTAAATGAGATGTTCTCAGAATTAACACCAAGCAATGCCAGGGAAGACAACTGTTCAAAAATAGACCGTTATCTCTGGCTTTTCTTCTGCGGGCTTTATATCCTTACCAGACACATCTCCCTGTAATGCAACAACAACATAGATGTGTCAGTAAATGTATGAAAAATACACTTAAAGTATACAGTACATGTACCTGGACCAAAGTGCGGAGACTCCAGCCTGTCTGTTGTATTCTCAGTTCTCAAGTTTCAACAAATCTTAACAATGTCAAGAGAAAACTTTATTCACGAATCGTGGAGACAGACTTTGATAATTCACGTGAATTTCCTTTTGTTTTTTTTTTTTTGATACTATTTTATACCATTTCTCTAATTGCTTCATTCGTTACCGTTTTCAACTCCCTGAATAGGCTTTTCGTTTCGCCGTATGCATCTCCATAATAGACGGTTAAATTCTGATGCTTTGCGTTCCAAATGATAAAAAACTTAAACTCGTTGTTCATGGGGTCAGGAACGGAGTTCAGTGTCAAATGCTGGAGATATGTTACTTACATTGCTGCTTGTTAAGGTAGATCCATTAAGATTGTTCCATGAGTAAGGTTTGTCGCTCCCCTTGTCGTGTTCCACCAGATCGGGTTTAACCAGCTGTTTTTTGCTCCCCGGTGTGCTGTCGCTGCTTAGACTCTCACAGCTACTTCCGCTTTGATGGAATGTCTTCATGTCCCCCGTCCCGTACATGTCGTTGTTATGGTAACCAGGGTAGCCATTTTGGTAAGGCGTCATGGAGGTCTGTATGCGGATGTCGCCCATGTCCGGGCCTACTTCCGACATGTCACTTCCGCTGTAGCCGTGGTTAATCGTGCTGATGGGGTTGTGTTGTACTGTAGTGGCACCATCTTCTGTTTCGCCATGGTCCGCGTCGAAGTTAAGGTCAAGTGTACTTGGGAACATACCGTTAGAGTTCTTCGTGGATCTGTATGCAAGTCCTTCCGGGTCAAGATGGCTAGGGGGTTTGACCTTTTCCAAGTTTTCGTCTTTGAAAGCATGTCTGAAAAATAACAATGACAAAGATTGAATGAAAATAGTACTCGTGGCTTATGCTGTTTGTTAACCAGTGCAATGTATTGTGATATACTTTGTGATGTATATTGGAAAGTAAGAAGTGCCGCTGATTGCACAAGTCTAAACAAAATGTGTGATGGTTTTCTTAGGGTTTTAAAGATCAAAGTCAATCGCTTAAGGCACGATCCGAGATGTACAGGTACAAAAGTTCTGATAATGACAAATTTCGTGTTCAAAACGTGTAAACTCTATGATAAATATGTGAGCTGTGTATGCTACTGTATGCGCTTTGCATAGCGTGAGCTGTGTTTAGGATCCCGAGAAATGGCGTGCTTTTGCAATCTGCTAACATCGGAGAACAAATAACACAAGGTGATATACAACAGCATAGCGTAAACGCATGTCACCAATAAACCACCAAGTCAGAATGGTCGTATTAACAATACACTGCAATAACGTTAAGCGATAAAATGAAGCTTGACGAGTGCATTACCAGGGGAAATAACTCATTTGCTCAGAGAATGCTATTGATATTTACATCACTATTGTTTGCATTGTTTTCTACGATGATATGTCTGTGGTCAATTCATCTAAACCTGAAATAAAATTTTTTTTATCCCATTCTCCAAGTATATACATAAGAAATCCCAACTCCTTTGTGTTAGTTCAAGGACATTTTTGGATTCAAATCTCGATCAGGATCGAACGTTGGAGTCGGTCAGTGTAAATAAGCTTGTGCTTGTTATAACAAGCTACTTGTAGGTATTAGTCCGTTAGATTCTATTCTATGGTAGTAAGTTGTTAGCCTGAAATACAGATGTTAACAGTCCCACTAGTGCCACAGTAGAGAGGAATATATCAGAACTAAAATCGCGTTGATCATCTAAGCCCGGTAGAGAGTTCAAAAAGAAGAAGAATAAAGGCAATCGGATGCAAATATATAAAACTTGGCCCTCACCACCTCTCTGTCACTTTCATTTTCAAGTAGCTATTGCCATCGTCATGACTCTTTTTAATCGTCACATTCGATGTGATACAAGAAAATGAGTCTCCATAGTCTATGGCACTATTTTCAAATGAATATTTCTGTTTAGCAAAGTTAAGCCCATAGAATTTCTCATTCAGCTTTCACGATCGTTGGGGAAATAGGTTCCTCGCAACTTCATATATCAAGGGTTTGTAGTTTAATGACGGGCTACAGAGCCATAATTATTTCGAAGCTTTAGACATAGGTAACAAAACGACTCATCATATGCACGCAGCATGCAGTTAATTGGGCAACTATTAATCATTGGTTAATGCAGTAGATCACCATGCTGTATTTCATTGCGAAATGTGTGCATCAGTTATACACATCGGATACTAAACAGATCAGATAAGCGCAATCGGAATATTATTCCGCATCAAGATTGATACACATCTTTACCATAATACATCATGGTTAAAAACGAATACAGGTTACCCTTCCTTTTCACCCTGGAGCATGCCATGGCGCTGTGACCATTGTTCATGCAACGAAAACAGTCTCACCTGCTTTCAGTTTCGTTTTCGGTTTGAATATCCGCTGACCCTTGTGCCCTTTTGCTGCACAAAAGTCACAAGTAATTTCAACAGATAAGCAGTGTATTAAAAAAGCATGGTGTAAACGAAATTAAACTTCTTCACACAAAGATTACACGGCTTGTACAGTACGTAAATAATAATTTAAAAAAAAACGAGACTATGTGATTAATTCTATAAGTCGCTTGTAGAATAGAACAGAACGACACAGCTATTTCGCCCTGACAGTAAAAAAAAAAAGTGTTAATAACTTCATATGTATACTATAACCCTTCCCACAGGAAGCCACCTGCCTGTATGTCACACAGTATAAACGCTGCATACCTTAAAGAAAAAAACTACAACAGCTACTATTGAAAAAAAAAATTGTTTTGCCATTAGTAATGAAGATGTGACTCAGTTGATGAACAGTAAGTAACCTATTCCTTCACCGTACTAATTTGTTAAACCTTTCTAGTCTGGCAAGTACGTGTCAGCAACATGAGGGATCCATCATTTTGGTTAGCACTACTGGCTACACCATTCTATACTTCGCCGTTGGACCGGAAATGCCCCTCTACCGTTAGCACTAAGTTGGAGTTAGTTATTAATGGTCGAAACGGGTATTTATCTTACAAAACCATAAAATAAGACCAAACCACAAAACCATAAAGTAACACCATAAAAACAAAGCTCATCACCATAAAGCCATTATGTAACACCATGAAAACAACGCTCATCACCATGAAATCACCAATGCCCAAGGTAATGAATCCGGTGATCTTTACCACAAAACCAATGCCCAAGGTAATGAATCCAGTGCTCTTTACCACAAAACCAATGCCCAAGGTAATGAATCCAGTGCTCTTTACCACAAAACCAATGCCCAACGTAATGAATCCAGTGCTCTTTACCACAAAACCAATGCCCAACGTAATGAATCCAGTGCTCTTCACCACAAAACCAATGCCCAACGTAATGAATCCGGTGCTCTTCACCACAAAACCAATTCCCAACGTAATGAATCCGGTGCTCTTTAACCCAAAACCAATGCCCAAAGTAATGAATCCGGTGCTCTTTACCACAAAACCAATGCCCAACGTAATGAATCCAGTGCTCTTTACCACAAAACCAATGCCCAACGTAATGAATCCAGTGCTCTTCACCACAAAACCAATGCCCAACGTAATGAATCCGGTGCTCTTCACCACAAAACCAATTCCCAACGTAATGAATCCGGTGCTCTTTAACCCAAAACTAATGCTCATCACCATGACACCAATACCGTTTACATTGAAACCTGTCTTAAATGGTATAAATCAATGCCTTTCACCTTAAAACCAAGGCTGATTGCCATGAAACCAGTGTTCATAACCATGAAACGAATGATCTTTACCATGAAACCAATTCTGTTTACCATAATCCCGATGTCCTTTACCATAAAACCAATGCTTTTTAACATAATCCCGGTGTCCTTTATCATAAAAAGAAATGCTCATCACCATTTACAAATGCTCGTCACCTCCAAATGGGTATGTCTGGAACACACCACCTCTTTCCCACCCGACCACCATACACTCCAAAAAACTCAAAGGTGACACGTGTCGTGTTTTCCATCAAACCATGTTAAACACATCAAACCAGACAACAACTAAACACATTGTTACACTTTCTCACCTATCAGTGTTCTCATTTTGTCGTCTTGCGTTGGATCGTTTCTTTCGGCTGCGTAGAATTTACAAATATTTCTTTACAAATCTCATCTAATTGATGTAAAAATGAAAGCTTGACCTTTGACCCAATTCACAGCTTTCTATGTAAGTAAGTTTCAGAGAAACACTATACCTAGCCGTGGGTGAGAAGCATTATATAAGCAGACATAGAAACAGGAAATATTGTCCATTAAAAATAGATAGAATCACTGCCATAAGGCAAACCATCTACATATACTGAGTGCTTGTTGTTCTTTGCTGTTCCTACAGGAGGTGCAAATAGGAATTATCAGGTATGTCACACTAGGTACCAACAGTAGTGAGTGAAGTTATACAGCTCTACCCAGGGAGGAAATTCAAAAGCAGCTAAAACCCAAATGTAAGATCCTCGATTTATGTTTACAAAAATCATATTATTATTAATTCCTCTTCATTAATAGTGTGTTTCACAGTAAAGAAAGTAACGGAATTGATGTACAAGTTTTTACCCTAATAATTATCATTAATTATGAAACATAAATATATCATAAGGCTATTACAAATCTCGGTCATAAGCGTGGACATTTTTCCTTAAATCGGAAAAAGGTGCAAACAGTACTAAATTGCCTAATACTAACCTTCTGACGAGTATAATGGACAGGACGATAACGACGAAGAGGAGGACAGCAGCGACGACGCCCAAGACGATGGGCAGGACGTCATTCGGCTCCTCCTTCACGGCTGCGTTCGTCGGGGCCTCTGTAGAGGTTATGTTCAGACCTCCGGTAGGAGTTACGGGCCGGGACCCTGTTGGGTTTATGGCCGGCAGATTGACAAGGACTTGCGCAGTGGCTTGTCTTGGCGGAAGTCCATTATCCTGGACTAAGATGACTACTCGGTACTCGGTGTTTGGGAAGGCATCGGAGGATGCCGTCATATACACCTGTCCCTGAGCATTCACCGAAAATCTGAAGTAAAATTAACAGATAATATTATGGTACAATATTACAACAAAACGACTGAAACAATACCAGACTGATAAACTGGACACCTGGCTGCTAATACAGATGCACATCATTGTTCATTTGTAACGGGTAGTCGTTCTTTTTCAATGATGAAGGGAATAGTAAGTGAAGTATTCAAATTTCAAACTGGTAGTCCGTGACGTACTTCCACGTTGTACAAGACATACGGATTCGTGATTATAAAGGCTGGAAGCGGATTAGAGTATTGGACCTACCTATTGTCACCAACAATTGAATAAGACAGGATCGAGCCCACATCCTTGTCCGACGCCTGCGGAATAATCAAAAAGGTAAGTTAAAAAAAAAATATATATATATATATATATAAAATAAAAGAAAAATAGTATTTTCGTGGCAAAAACCTAGGCACTATCATAAATATACTTCCCACTGGTTACTTGTCACTAGATTCTCTTCAAATGTAATTGGCTAAACGTTTAAAACTCTCACTGCAAAAGTGTATCAACTCTTACTCCCCATGATACTGGCATACACTACACTTTGACGTGACCGTCACAACGGTACAGAAAACAACAAATGCCACGACGACTAATTACGTCGCCTCCACAGCTTTAGCCTGGCTCGTAGGTTTAGGGTGGATAGGTTATCTGTCAGGAAAACTCACCTCTATAGTGGCCAGGAGCGAGTTTTGATCTCGATCAGCTCTGACTATCACCTCCGGGTTTATGATCTCAGGGTTGTTGTCGTTGGCGTCCTCTACAGTAATTTTCACCATCACAGAAGCCGTCTACAAGGCAAATGTCAACAAAACCAATCACAACATTTTCTCTCTTCGCACATGGCGTCTAAAATATCAAGTTGTTGAATTTCTGAAACAAAAGTTGTATTTTAGCAGACCTACTCGACTTTGACCTATACCCTCGAACATTTACTATTTCTCCCTTGTTTGAAAGAAGATAAACTGTTCGATATACAGGAAGGCACTATCTGGTGAAAAATGAAATCCGAACGGTTCCAGAGCATAATAAAGATAACTTACGTAGATTTCATCTGTGACGCTGACTTCGAGGGTATATTGTTTGACTTTCTCGTAGTCCAAGGGTTTTAGCAATTGAATGTCAGCTCTGGAAATGAAATCAGAGAACTCAGCATTGCATCTGTGTGGAATTCCTTGAGTTTTATGACAGGTGACTAAAAGATATAGTTTCCCAGACACAGTTTGGGTGCAGTCAATAGTTTGTGCTACATATGCGTATTTCACCTTTTGCTTACGTGTTGAAAAATGACATGACGAAAAACTAAACGATGATAAATGGGGTGATATCTTGGACCCAGAAGAATCACAGAACAAAATCAATGGCTGCATATCGCAAGGCACGATGGGAAATAATTTATAACCAGGCAGCCATAACATTTGAAAGTGAGAGCGAGAAGAACGATATTTATGAATCATTTATAAATAATATTGAAAATCAGAGTATTTTTAAGTCACAGCGAGGGCCACGTCATTTATCAGTGATATCGAGAAACATATCATTTATAAATGATACAGAAAAACATATCCTTTATATGTAAAATCAAGAAACATATCATTTATATGTGATATCGATAACAGCTGCGTTTACAATTGTGTTTCTGTTTATATTCAGAACATCTGTGATCAATACTTACGTGGGCGTAATGTTGAATATGCCATTTTTATTATCTTTTAACCAGTATCGCAAGGTGGTGCCCTGGGGAATAAGTGGAACACGCAAATCAAACTCTTTTGCGCCAAAAGGTCAAATCTTCCACGTTTATATTTTCAGTGTAACGCAATATTCAAGCATAGTAGAATGTCAGTGACTTTTTATGTTTACACATAAAATGATCCAGAAAGGTTCCCACACAACAAGGCTTATTTCCGTGCCAATTACAGTTTAATAGCTTTCATTTGTTTTTTTATTTGATCGTTGTCTAAAATCATACTCAAGATTTTTCACTTAATTCATGGCGGTCAACATCATTGTTGGAGAAAATACGGATGCTCCGGATAAACCACCTATCATTCACAAGCTGGTGGAAGACATGTTTTCTGAACGAAGGTACGACTGTAGAAACCTTGTTTGCTTATTGTTACCAAAACCCCGCGGTACAGACGAGTCCTGGGATCTAGAGATTCCCTGGCACGGTAAGGGTCGTGACTGGTGTTGTGCTGCTTACCATTGATTCCCTCGAATGGCTTTTACGGGACTCTAAACAAACAGTAAATATTTAATACATCACACTTACTACCTGAACTGTATTCTGGGGACTGGGGAGATTTTAATGACAAACGTGAGACCGCAGATCACGCTACCTTAGCAAAAGCATGCAATTAGTAGAAATGTATTGCGCTTACAAAATTTGGGTTCACCGCTTGAACACTGACAAGTGTGTGGTTAACTGGTGTAGTCTCTAAAACCAACACGTCGTAGTGAGACTTGAGAAAACTGGGTGGTCTGGTCTGTGCGCCACTCTCGGCTACTTCGAGAGTCATGGTCGCTATGGCACTTCGTCTCGGGTTGTCCACTTGTGCGGCCTATAACGAGCAGACAACGCTAAGGTAAAGCATTGTAATGACAAATGAAAGACTTGCGCTCATTTACATGAAAACGTCGGCACCTTGTCACATGAAGCTACGATGTTGGGAAAGAGTGTGGCGTCAAATATGAGTGTACACTGAGTTCAAATCAATAAAATTTGTTTAAATAATTACAAGAATGCAGAATTGTTTACTTTAAGAAGTTATAACCCATGGCTGGAAAACAATGCAAAGAAGCCATTTAGAAGATCTTTGGAGTTAATCATTTCTGTAAATTGAAGATCGGAACAGACTTGTATTTCTCAAATCTAGCAACTTGACATTGAATATACACAGAGTAAACGTATATGGCTTAAAACCGACAACTTGAAATTGTCTATTCCCAGTATGGACGTGCATGGCCTAAGCCTGATATTTTGACCTTGTCTATCCCCAGAGTAGAGTTGTATGGCTTAAGTCTGAGACCGATTCTTCACTGAATATATTCCCAGAGATGCGTTGTGCCTCTCACCCGAATTATGGCTGTATAGACACCTCTATGTACTTGTTTCTGTAATGTCACAGTGGCCGTGTTAGGATCAATGGCAAAGGAATCTGCGTAATCTGTAACGGAATAGACCAGTGTATCATAAATGTAATAACTGCAATACAAGAAATCATTTACGTATTTATGTAGGTCCAGTATTTAACACCATATACCACTATACTCGAGGTTTTTTCACTTTTTATGAAATATCTTGACTTACAGCGTCAGCCGATTTATTCAACGAATGAATCGATTAGAATTGTTCTAGAGAAAGTAAGCGTCAGTTTTGACGCCCAACTTCAGACAGCATGCAATGGCAATAGCGCATCTTGGCGTCAAACATGCATGACAACATGTATATAAAATCTCGACATCTGTCCACCTCTTTCTCAATAGGGATTCTTGAGTACGGCGTTAAACACCAATCAAATTAATAAATAAATTTCTCAATAAGTGTCTTTTAGCACATCTGGTAGTGGGATAGATTAAAATGTGCCGAGATAAGATAGTAATGCTTTCCAATGTCACACAATTTTTATTTACTCTCTACCTACGTATGTAGTTCATGCATATATCTGGCGATCATTATTCATCGCTCTCCTGAATACTAATATGATCGAACTCGTCTTACATGAAGTTCATGTCCCCTGATACTTACCCCATATTGAGTAGACAACGGGAGATTTGTCGGTCAGATCTTGATCTTCGGCATATATCGGCGGTGAGATGTTCAGAATCGTACCCTGTCGAAGGAGCAATCAGAATTGTTACATTTCCCCAACTGGCGGTTATTATATTATCTGTCTGTTTCGTTTTCCAATTCTTCCGCTTTCGTATTATTTCGAGGGTGCAGATGATAAGGTGAAAACAGACGTTTCTACCTTCACCTGAGACGAAGCGGATCTATCCAGCATATATAAAACTCCGAAAATACTAGAACATGTTTTTTGAATTTTATTTTGTATTATATAGGACATTTCACCTAACAGATACTGACTGTTTTGACCTGCGTAGTTAAGCAATCCTGCTGTTCAACTTCTGCATAAACTGGAATATATATATATATATATATATCGATTTGTATGAAGTAAAGATATGTTTTGTTTTATTGTCAGCAGGTTCAGTTTCCGATGCCGGTTGACTGTGTTGGGAACACAATGTTAGAAGCTGGCACTCACCCCTGCGGCATTGGAGTCCATCTTGGTTGAGTAATGGTCTCTGGTGAAGGCAGGGTCCATGTCGTCCTCGTTCTGGACGTTGATGGTCAGATTGACAATGGCGCTGCGCCGCGGGGAGTTTGTGTCCTCGGGAGTGTCCTGGAGTCATAAAATAATAGACTACTGTATAGAAAGTACCACCCTGTTCCACAAAGTACTGGTAGGTTAAGTATAACTACCATGGCGTGGTAGTTACACTCAACTTAATCCACGACTACTTTGTGGAACATGGTCAGGGCTATGACCAAAGTGTGACAGTTACCGAAGGGTCGCGCGTAACCGGTGAAACACTTCAGGTTATCCCAGTGAAGGATTCATTTTAACTGTCCTATGTATATGCCTAAAGAGTACCAACTTACACGTCTCCCCTCTAGCAAGACCACGAATGAGATATAATAAATTATGCAGTCATGGTAACAGCACTTCTCTAGACGTCAGTGATGCGCCAACTGCGAAGTTGTTTGAGCTCTAAGAGTGGTTAGGATATCACGCTGAAGAATTTCACAAAAGACATGAATTCAATCTGCGTTTCAAAAACTTGTTTTGGGACAATTTTTGTTTGTCTTTCCAAACTTGCGGTGATTTACTTACCAATGCTCTGATTTCGACAACAAAGCTCTGCATTGTTTCGTAATCCAGACTCTGATTCAGAGTTACCTCCCCTTTACTGGCGCGGTCAAAGCGCAGGTAATCCTGTAAATCAGGTGAAAAAGATGTCATTACCGACCGGTATTCAAATTTCTGAAATACGATTCATTCGATTGGTTCAGATGGGGAGAAAGTTACGATTATGTCAAGCAAATGAAATGTGTGTTTTCTCTTTTGTGTTAGGCATCAGAAAAATTAAAAATGTTTTAAAACATTGTAAAAATACAGTTTATAAGACTAAATAACTTTGCGATAATTGTTTACGGTGGCAAAAGGGTTTACCTCTGATGTCCGCTGTATTTCGGTGTTGTAAATTCTGAAAAACTTGGAAGAATTTTAATTCGTGTGTTTAATGACGCTCTGGTGACTTACCGAATATGGCCCCTTCACAACCTCGTACTGCATATATAGATTTTTCCCGTCGAGATCAGTCGCTAATATCCCATCAAATATTACTGAACCCACTGCGCTGAGCTGTAAGTTGTAAAATTAGAAATGTTTACAATTAACAACAACAACAGCAGCAATAATAATAATAATAATAATTTATATTCAAAGTAGGAAATAATACGGTGAATTACTCATCATATCACGTGATATGGCCATATACCCTACGACCTCATCAATTCGCACACGATCTTCTCCACGCTATAGCGCGACCTCGTCAAGTCACACGTTATTTCAACAAGTCAATTTTGTCACTATTTAACACGTCACACTTTATTTACGCTTCGTCTTACGCTTTGTTTATCTTTTCTATTAATTATTACTGTAGAAACCTGAAGGTAATAAGCTGTCGGTAACGCAGAACTTTGAGTTGACTTACCTCACTAACGTTGACCTGGTATGAACTGGCCGAGAAGACGGGAGGGTTGTCGTTGATATCCTTTATTAGGATTCTTTGTTTCAATTGTGTCTAAAAAGCAGGAAAACAGAATTTAAAACAATGATGCGAAAACCCATGGTGTCCTGGGTGCAGTCTGTCAACCATTGCGATATTTTATGGTAATGCTGAGAGTCCAATGGTCATAGATAATTTCTTGCAATCAAATGCGAATGCTTCCAATGAAAAGTATGTTCGTATGCTTGGGTTTTACGTCGTACATATGAAGATGCAGAGTCCTTAGAACGTAGATATGCTGTGACTCATTAGGGCGGGTACATATCGCCAAAGCGCAGCCGCCACTGGCGCGTCATGCAGAAGACACCAGACATGGCACCCCAACCTATCACTTCTAACCTGCCAGTGCCGAGCGTCAAGCGAGGTCAGATGAAAAGAGCAAGGTCAATCTTAATGTTAACCTTAAATTATGTCAAATGTTTGTGGACTGGAATTTGCAATCCGGTTGAAAATTTTACCTTAAACGTAGGGTTTGTCTGTCGACACAAGGCGTTGATCTCGTACTTTTGGACCTTCTCAAAATCTAACGATGAATTAAGAGTTATCTCCCGTGACGTCACGTTCACCACAAAGGGGGAGAAGGGTGCCTGTTGACTTAGTTCAACGTCGTCAACATTTCCAGCAATGTCAAAATGCCCGACAACAGAACCTGAAAACAGATGTTTAAAGAGATATAAAATGAGGTTGATTACAAGAGACTTTCTTCGTGTTTAAGTAAGTTTTAAAACATTTATTGTTTTGCAATAAAACGGTATCAGATTCCCAAGGTTAATACTCGTGGTCAGTTTCAATAAGCTACTTTATGATTTGCATGGAGTATGTTTCTCCGGATGTCTCACGCATAGTGTTATGCATAGTAATATACAGAGAGAAGAGATGAATCCCAACATAAGTGCCAAAATAAGTCATACTCACCAACTGTAGTGTTTTCAGGAATCTGAAGAATGGTTATTCTTTGGAAGCGGCAAAAATCTGAAAACCAGAAATGTTAAAAAAATTCAAAGAATGCAAATTTTGGCTTCAATTGAAATCAAAACGTTTTACGGGGTGGAGATTGGAGGTGCAAAATTCAAGATCCTTTATGGACAGTCTTATAATATAATAAATATATATATATATATGGTAATATTCCTATTATCTTTTCTTTTTATTTATTTATTTATTTACTTACTTATTTATTTATGTTTGTTTGTTTGTCTGTTTGTTTGGATATTGCCGTACTGAAGAATATTTCACTTATACGGCCAGCATTATGGTTTGAGGAAACCGGTCTGAGCCCGGGGAAACCCACGACAATCCGCAGGTTGTTGGCAGACCTTCCGGTGAGGAAGACAGCCTAAGCTGGACCTGAACTCACAGCGCCCTCATTGGTGGTCTTTGGTTTTGTATTTTGTTTTTATGGGAAGCGATGGTATCTTTTGTGTCTCAATATGAGTAGTTAAGAAAGAATGAATGATTAGGGCTTTACGTCACATCGGCAGTACTTCATATCGTGGGGCGTGTGGTCAAAAAGCTGAATGTCCATTGAACCTTAAATATGTATGTATGAATGTATATGTTTGGGTTTTAAGTCACACTCGACAATTTTTCAGTGATACATGGCGACGGCGAGTCATTAGAATGACCTCGTCGAGTATGGAAACGTCGAGTACAACTTCTATATTCAATGATTCACTTTTTCTATACTTTGCCATAAAGCATACCATAACAATTATTATTTTCGGTAAAGCAACTAGCTGCTGTTGATTTGATACTACCAGGTCGAATAAGTTAGTCCCATGTAATCAAAATGCCAAAATTATGAAATAAAACGTGCAACCTAGACCGAGGTCCCTGACAGCGTTCATATATATATTTGTTTTTTCTTTCCAACATTTCCCCCGGAGCATCGTTTAGTTACGGTCGGATTAAAACCTAGTCTCACTTCCCTGTCCACTAAGACTGTACTTCGGGCCATCCAGATTACAAATGAGGCATTAAAATTCAAATGCCCAAGATTTGGGGATAAGGACAATAGCGAATGTATCTGATGATATAACACTGGGAGTTGGTGCAATACTTGACTAGACGTCCATTAGTGAACTTCAGACGTTTTCCCACCCAGCAATAGGCTGTCCATCATGGTTTCAGCACCCGGGAAGACAATGTGGCCGTAAGGGCTGTACGCTTGAACCCTCACCCACCCTCACCTCCCCACGCTCCCTGTTATATCCTGACTGGGTGAGTGGGCAATGAGTGCGACTGGGAGAAAGTGCCCCAGCCTTAAGGCTACCCATTGTACGGCAGACAGATTAGAGAGGGGATCGTCTTAAAGCAAGTAAACTAGTGATTTATAATGACCATAAAGTCATTCAGGTATTGAAACTAAACCAGGAGTTAAAGGTATAGACGTGACTTTATTACTTCTTGCTCGATTGCCTGTTCGGTACCACCATACGACATGGTGTTATTCTCACCTATGACCAATACTGTTTAATGTCTTCAACTTTTGTAAACACAGGTGTGGTTAGAAACACCACTTTGAATTAAACGAATCTTTTATAAAATGAAACGAAGACACGAACCATTAGTTGTTAAGAGTGTCAGAAAGAGGCAGATTCACTGTTGAGTGAGAGGAAATAGATGGCACAGATTGCTAAATTTGTTCATTTGTTTGTTTGATTGGTAATTTACGCTGTACTCAAGAATATTTCACTTATACGACGGTGGCCAGCATTATGGTGGGAGGAAACCGGGCAGACCCCGGGGGAAACCCACGACCATCCGCAGGTTGATGGCAGGCCTTCCCACATACGGCCGGGGAGGAAGCCAGTAAGAGCTGGGCTTGAACTCACAACGACAGTATTGGTGAGAGACTCCTTGGGCATTGTGCTGTGATAACGAGCGAACAAATATGTAATACTCGGTTTCCACGTCAGAAATGTAACTTCTTCAAATTCGACAGAGGTATGCCATTCGTCATCCCAAAACACAGGTTCCTAAACGATGAGCCATTTCCAATACAGCTATTAATTCCAATTCACAGACGAATAAAAACCCTAACATCGTTGGTAAAACAGGAACAGTCATGCATTTGGAGTCATGTCAGTGTTCACAGAATTATTCTAGGCAAGTAATCCAGATAACATTCTGGATTAAGGTCCAAAAATACATATCCAGGTCTAGTACAATTAATAGACTAGTGACTTCTAGCTGTAACGTGACTGCCAGTGTGCATATATTCATTCATTCATTTACCGTTATCCGTACCTACACTATGTGCATCCTACATTCTGTACAAGACATCTTGTATCCCGTGCGAGACATTCTATATTCTATTCAAGACATCATATATTTTGTACCAGACATCCTATATTCTGTACTAAACATCCTATATTCTATATCAGACATCCTATATTCTGTACCAGACAGTCCATATTCTGTACCAGAGATCCTACATTTCAAGCTAATGTCATACTTTTAAATCCACCGTTAAAGAGAAAACCACTGAACCCACTGGCCACATCTTACCGTCAATGACCAGACACTGACCATTGTCCGGAGTCTGACCATAGGGATGGCTTACGTAACTGGCCGCAAAAAGTCAGGCCTTCCTATTATACAGTAAATCCTATTACTGGTGTAAGTCTATATCCATTTTAACCAGACACCAGACGCACGGCACATTACAAGACAATGGCAGCAGACGGTGGGGCTATGTTCTGACCAGAAAACAAGCCATTCAACCACAGATTTTAGTGGCCTACTTGGGGACTAGCTCTTTCGAGAAGCGCTCATTACACCCGAGTATGGGATGACTACGAGAGGACGTATTGTGCACTGTGTTCTAAGGTTGTCTTAAAATATGCCGGTATGCCTGCAGTCCAAACCTGGTAAAACTCTTTTCTCTCTGTTCTTTTATAAAAGTGTATATTGTAGACCAGTGAAGCCGTTGGCTATGGATGCGGCGCTTGAGCGTTGATGCATATAACCACAAGGGGGTATAAATGGAATAGGTTATTTGTCATTTTTAAGCAATGAAATATTTAAAAAATTAATGGCAGGTATGCTTATGACTCATTCATTACATAGATGAATTTAATAATTAGAGAGCTAAAGAAGTGGGCAACCATATGGCGCTGAGTGCACACATTGATATATGTCTCTGTTAAAAGTGTAAACATATTTTGAGTCATATTGGACATTGTATCCATTATAACACACTCTCACCTCCGGAATATACTCGCTGAATGAGAACAGCAGTGACGAAAACTAGCCTTCCTATTATATCCATGGTAGCTGTCGCACGTGTGGGCTTGATAACCTGCAATATACAAAACAAAAACGGATATTAGCTATAAATACGGGTCCGTTCATTTAGACTGCATTTACTGATTCAATGACACTGGATATTTTTTTAAAAATTTAAGCATATATAAATCTACCCCATGCACAAATCTGAATGTTAGAAGAGGTACGGAAGACAGCTGAGCATGACTTCTTACAGCAAACACCAGTCGTGCCTCGCCGGAAGACATGATGACTCGGGTAACATTAAGCAAGTAGAAATGCCAGTTAAACCTGCCCTAGGTTAGCGTTAGCTATGGGGTTTGTCACACAATTCGGTGTGACACAAGTAAGCCTATACATCCTCCGTTCACTATGTATTCTTTTTGTAGGATAAGAACCGCTTACGTCTACAGCATCTTTAATTGTGACATTTAATTTTTTGGATATGGTTTTCGCTCAGTGAAAGTAATCGACCTCTAGGGCAAGTTCCAAATAGACGCCTGGAACACGTTGGCCTATAGTTACTGTAAAAGTTTTAAAACCCGTTTTATACGTAAAACTAAGTTTATATAGTAAGAGTTTTTGAAGTAAAGTGCGTTGTTATGCTTCAGTACTGATGATGAAAAAGAATTATGGCGCTCCACCTGAGTGAATAAAACTGTGTTGACACAGTGCACATAAGAGCCTGGAGCAAGTCGCTACGACCCGTTAAAAATAATCATCGTCCATGTTTAACGTTCTCTAACTCTCTTTCCTATAACTTACGAACGCATGCACAAGAATTACGGCCGTCTGGAAGTACTGTAAATGGGAAGTGTCCATTTAAATAGGCCAGATAATGCAGAGCTCCGTAAAAGGATGTTAGTGCCACCACTCACCGTTTAATATCGTCATTAGACTTTCAAGACATTGCTTTTTAATAAATATAAGTCATCCACAAGAAAACTGAAGTAGAGCTGGAACAGTTTACAGGCAAGCGACAAAGGCTGAGTGGCTGGCTTGGGCATTTTTCAATATCCTAACGCATCTGGTGAACAACGCATTGGCTAATTTAGACCCCCTCATGGACTGCTTTTTAAATATATATACATGTACATCTTATATATTACATAACATTTGTACTGTTTGCACTATATACCTAAAATGTTTAGGTGATAATGATTGCTCCTCAAGGATTCAAGCTTTTCAGTAATACAATAGTTTAATTTTTCAAATGTTTATAAATTTCCGCTTGGAAAGAGAAACAGGTAAGCTCTCTGCGTAGCCATCCGTTAAAGAAAAAGTGCTAATAATAACATAAAATTTTAAATTCGTTTCGCATTTCAGCGAGGATGATATCACACAAACAGCGCATTTCCAGACTATGTCCCCTGTAGGTTTTATTTGCGTCACGTTACTACATGCTTGAGTTAACAGGCTGCACAAGTATGCTGGTAATGCCATTATCACAGGCCAGTGTAAAGACTTGGGATCTGTTTGTCACTTGTGTCCATTGTAGGGTTACTGGACAATGGGCATTGTCCGGCTCGTGAGAACCTCATCCCTCGGGATCTTGTAAAAGACTTTGGTAATCAACGATCCATGGAATAATGGACACGCGGGTTAAGGGGTGGACTCCGTAAATTGAAAAGTGGGAAAGTCATTTCATGAACATGACAGTATAAGAGTGGTGGAACAAGTATTTTTTCGCAGCAGAAATGAACTTGTGTTTGAATTTCGTTGAAACACGGACTTTTACGCTGCCTTTAAAGTTTGAAAAGCGAAAAAGAAAATAGCGCTGTTTATTTCAATTTAACAACTGCCTATGGAAATGGGCTCAGCGGTTAAAAAATCCTTTGAACACATAATCCACAGGGATGTGTGTTGAGGACTTAAAGTAAACACCCTAAATCAGGCCACCTGAACAGATTTCCATTTATGACTTTACCTGGTGCAGGTAATCAGGCGCGTTATTTGCATCAAACACTTCCTACAGAAGCTGCAAACAATGTGTATGAAATACCCAAACAACGGTACATTTTACCGGGTAATTTGTAACTGTTTCTCCCTGGATTAATATTCAGATAGTTGAATTTGAAGAAATCATAATAACTAACGGATGTTGGTGCTCAGCCATGTATCTGTTCAGTCAGAACATGCACTAAACGATCTTGATAACTGATTCAGTAAACAGTGTTCGAATCTTATACAATTGCAGGCAGTGGGAAACAGGAAATTTGTCGGAAACTATATACTGTGTCCTGTGAGGAATGCTGTCAAGGAACATTCACACTGCAAGGAAGACTGTAACTTAGATTTAGCTAGAATCTGAAATCAGCGTGTAGCATTTCCAAAGTCTCCCTATTATCCCTGTATATCCCATCTTCACTCCATCAGAACATATGTGGTAACTCAAAGACACTGACACAATTCCATGGCTATTAAAACCTATGGTATGTAAGACGATACAATCGTGGTTGTCTTTCATGACTATTTCATGAATTAACTAAACCAGGATAACTTGTTTTTCCTTTTTTTTACGTCAAGAATTACATCAAATAACTGAGGATTTGCAATAGTTTTCTCGCAGCTCCTTCCGGTTTCACTCACCCTTATCAACCACTGTCATATGAGTAAAACCGTATATGTACAAGATTAAACGACAAAGCAACTTGTTTTCTTTAAGCACTTTTCCAATTTATCTCCGCTGAAAAGCAAATCGCTTAGTCTGTCTTAAACACAGTACCCACAGATCTTGGTGACAAAAAGTCAATACGCTTAATCGGCAGATCTTCAAACTTTCGTGATGTATTGACTCGCATGCAAACATATACAAAAATTCATGTCTGCATGACTGGGTGTATCAAATTACAAATTTGCAACCGCATATCCCCGTCATCTCTGTGTCACATGCAAATATGTGACTAACTTTATTAACTGATGCTGAAATATCTAACCCTGACCACAAACAAAAACCACCCACTGAAACACTTTCACTGAAAAACAGGCAGACACGAAAAAGCAGCCCAAAACCCAGGAACTTCGTGCTGTATCGTGTCAGTTTACATCTGTCTTCTCTGCTGCTGTCCACATTGCCATGGTGACAGGCCTTGATGGCACTATATATATGGGATTAAGATTATCTGATATGAAAGCGTCACGCATAGTCCTAGTTTGAGACATCGTATCACTAATGAATTAATAAGGGTAGATATAGGTATTAAGAGGTGTTCGTTTGTACAGAACATATATTTTGTATATTTTGCAGTACCTAAATTAAATGCACGTTGAGTTCGTTGTAAACCGCAAATCAAGGCATTTCATATAAACAGTGGACATTTCCTTGAACAGACTGATTGACCGGGTGATTGATTAATGGGTTTTGATCATTGACTGTTCAAATTATTCATCGGTTAATAGGTTTTCAGTTAGTCATGCTTTGTGTTCGTACAATGGAAAGATTAGTTTCAAGTAAAGCAATTGGCTTTACATGTGTAAGTATTGACAACAAGCCATTACAGTCAAGAGAAACTCTTTTATCATAGAGAATGACTACGGTACTATCAAAATGTAAATACTTACGGCAGAATATGCTCAAAAGCAGTCTATTATTTGTAATGAGTATGTTTTTTTTTCTTTTTTTTTTGGAAGTTCACTGTAATACTAATGTGTACACTAACATATATGCACCAGAAATCAATAAGCAACATGACAGAAAAAGAAAGAAAGACCATTTATATTAATACATAAACATACCATACACATCAATATGTTCATTGTTTTCAGATAGGGTTAGACTTATTTATAAATGCGGAAAACTGTTTTCGCGGAGAAATGAAAAACCATCCTTTTTACAAGACGTGATGTGAATATCTCAATATAAATTGAGGAGCTTAACTGTCAGACTGTGGTGTCATTGTCACTCCGGTCTCTCCACACAGTGGGTAACAGTGAGTGCCTATGTTCATCACACGATCAACACAGATTAAAGATAATCTCATCTGATTACACCAGTCCTGTTGATTAGATATTAGGCACACGCATGTCTGTTTTGTCCAAAAAAATGAAAAAATCACAAAATCAAAACAATCGGACATGTGAGTCAATAACACTGACTAAAATCTTATTTAATGAACAGATTAATTGACTAATGATTACTGATGATGAAAATTGTTCTTTTCTTAACATAACATAGGCGATCATATCTTCACACTGTACGATCACGTTTAAAAAATTAAAAACTTCGCATTTCAACTAATTATTTACCTGAAATCGTTCTCTGATTTACGGTTCTTTATCTAACCCATTATCTCGGTGCGTACATACAGGTGGTGTGCAATCAGTGTTACTTTTGACACTACTACCTGCCTAAGCTGTGAACAGCCTAGGTCTATGTTTATATACAGTCAGTCATTTGGTAGTAATTGCCACATCAAGGCGTTCCAATATGACGTATCGCGCTTCGCGGCACTTCGGCACTACGTCATACTACACGATACCTCACGTCAAAGGGCGCAACACGAATAAGCCTGTAGTAGTGCAGCACACCATGCAACATATAGTGAGGCCGATTGCCAAGGCATGTATGTTTAAGTACTTCATCAGGATATGGGGTCTAGAGAGAGAGATTTCTCGTCTCGTCATCTAAATTGCAAATCAGCTGGATTACATCACGGAAGTGTTAACAAACAGTGCACGTTTGTAAAACGCCTGTAAATTAACTGTAAAAAAAACGCGTGTTTAAATGTCGTGCAATTTTGAATCTTCATTTCATGCGATGACGCCATTGGTGGATTTGTAGAAGCTCTAAATATAGTCCCATGACATTCAAACTGTCTTCTAATTCTTATTCACAACATCACAATGTGCTACGTTCAGTTTTCTGAATAAAGAAAAATTGCGTGAATATTGATTTGCTATTTGTTTATTTTGGGTTTCACAATCGTAACGCTGGAACCTTTATCTTAAAACTATTTGTGTTACAAAACTATTTGTATCGTAGCGTAACGAAACAGTAACGTAACTACAACCACATAACGTTATACATGTATATGTGGGTGGTATGGTAGTTACACGCGCGTACCATCATCTGCGTAACGAAGCAGTCACGTAAGTACCAAGGCGGTCTTATATATGTGACATGGTAGCTACGCGCACGTAATTGACGGGTCAGAGCAATACCTTGTAGAACTTGTTAAAAGTTGCCTTGCAACAAGGACATTACACGCTGTTTAGCACTAATTAATGTTAATTAGCCTGAGGTTTTTCTCAAGTAAATTAAAGATGCGTGTACTGTTCGGCTTTTGAGAGAAACAGCACACACAATGCAAATTCCCCGAAGATTCGTTGATTCCAATCTCTCCAGAGGTTGGGAGAGCTGTACACCTAACACACCTGTGAGTTGATCGCGAATTGTATTAATCAACAATCATAACTCACCTGCTATAGAACAAAGACGGCTCCAGGTAACATATTTTTGAACTCTACATCGGGGTTAAAAATCCAGGTACCATTTACATTTCCAAGACAATAACGTAAGCTCAAGCAGGTAACACTCTGGATGATACCGTGAGCACAGGTAAACTCCTCGCCAAGTAAAAACCAACGGCTGAGATACGGCTCAGTCTGTCCGCACCTGACTGATGCCAGTGTCGTCTGTAAACCTTCTTCACTTGAACAAGCCCTAAACCCACGCTAAACACTAAATATACCCAACAGCCCCAGGGAACAGATTTACCTGCCCAGCCAAGCGTTACCTGTAGACAAGATTCTCTCTTTTTCTTACGACGTCACCCCTGGCTGAGTTTTCTCTAGGTGTAGAATCGACGTAGCGGCAAAAAGCACTCAGAAATCAGATAATTTCACAAGTGTTACGATAGGATTGTCAGATGTCCAGGCGTCGGATAATCATGATTAGGGACTTCCCCCTTTGGGCTAAATCCGCCGATGTAACTTCCGGTCTGATGAGAATCTCCAATTTTTCTTTGGGTTACGCAAATTAGGCCTATTTTAGTTCATTACCCAAAACTTACAGTGGCGTGGAATCATAATCCGAACTATTTTATAGCGTGAATCTGAAGACAGTGTACAAAATCCTATCCTACACAAACATTCTGACTGACAATTATAGCTTTGATAGCAGAAACTGCTAGGGTACAATTCCATGATCGAAGTTTGCACCTGACGCTACAGTTCAAGTTAAGAACAGATTAACTGACTGATTCACTGATTGATTGGTTGGCTTTAATAATGGATGATGATTCAGAGGTACAGCCCTTGTATGAAACTGTGATGTACTGTATGGTATGGAATTAAGAGAAAAGCGGCCAGGAACAACAACACCCTATTATATTCTAAAAATATATCCAGCCGATAAGAGATATGTTAAAGCCTATTATTCCTGACAATACCTGGAGCTAAGTAATACCTCTGTACGGACTTATCTACCCCACGTGCGGGTTTTATCTCTGTTAGTTATCACGCCCATGTAGTAAGTATGGAAATAAGTATGTAATAGTACCGGAAATAAACTTGGGTATTACACCTGGTAAATTAATTACCCATTGATCTGCATCACATGTTTTGTATAGAGTTGTCCGGGTGATCGATACGTGTATCATTGATTTATTGTCCAGGTACAAGAATGGCATTGTAACACGTGAAGGATTCTGATAGACAAGTGAACTATTATACAGAACTACCGAATGTATAAGTGAAGATATTTACATCTACCTATTAGAGGACTTTCAACCTTATATCAGCTTCCTTTAATTTGTGGATCTGACGCGCTTGCTCTTATACCAGGTTGTTATGTACTCTGTTTTAATATACATTTTTATGGATTACTGAACATTTACAAACAACCAAACATTACCTTTGAAATATGCGAGATTATAAAAGAACACAGGTATCCACATAGACTGATATGTTAGGGAAATGCTAGCTGTTCTCAGCTAAAGAATTAAACTTTGCCTTCAAATCAAAAGCACAGTAAACGTTGTACGTGATGTGTTTTGGTTTGTATCAGAAAATAAATCGGGTACACGGCCAATAAAGATATATGTTTGTCTTATACTTCTAGGTTGTAATTTGTACCAATAGATCCTTATCTATAATGATATGCTAAAACCCTCGTGATCCGGGTATTGCAGTTTGGAAGAATTAATTTGTTATTCAGTGTCAAAGCACGAGGTGACCTGTTACT
Organism: Acanthopleura granulata; assembly: GCA_016165875.1. Lineage (NCBI taxonomy): Eukaryota > Metazoa > Mollusca > Polyplacophora > Chitonida > Chitonidae > Acanthopleura > Acanthopleura granulata. Next base: position 12,080,166 of record JABBOT010000011.1, on the reverse strand, counting down.
ACGACAGAGGGTCGGACGGTCAAAACTGCCGCCGGGTAATTTTCGGAGAGGAAGCGAGCAACCAACCATCCATCATTGGTGACAATTGCCACCTACGAGGTTTTGACCTGTGGGCAAGTCGAAATTGGCAACAAGTTTGATTTATAGTAGCAATAACGGAACCAAGGATTACAGAGTACAAAGACACAATATTGCAGAAGTTGCGGGTGGACGTTTTAGTATACAGACGGTGTTAGTAATAACTGTGATTGTTTTATCCAAATCCGCTTATTTAGGGTGTAAAACATTCATATCTATTTTGAATTCTACACGAATATCGGACTTGATGCTAAGACTCCAAAGTCTCGGGCGTTTGACAAGGTCATGCATATTTGTAAGGTTATCCGGCTTAGAAAAGTTTGTCGTTTAATGTGGAAGAGTTTACCAAACCAAAACAAAGATCAATAACAACACAAACCTTATGGTTGACACCCTACATTTATAGGGAATATGTAACGGTGTATTTCGGCTACGATCAGATGGTAACAAAGCTTTGTGGGCTATTATTCGTTCCTGCGTTTATAATGACGATTATACTCATTCGTCTGGGACACAAGTGGCCATGGGGAAAAGTTACTTGAGAACTAAGCTGACTTTGACATTTTTTTTTAGATCAGTGTGTAAAATAATGACAGGGTTAGAGGATGAGTGATTGATTTGAATGACTTGACAGCACGTGAATGGCTTGTGCAACGAGTATTGGATTGAGAATTGGTTGTTCGTCAAATGCAATGATTTTGTTTCAGTTAAATGATAATATTTGACAGATATCATGATTCACTTTATGAGTAAATGCGATACAACACTAGCCGAGAAAAACGTTGAGTGAAACACAAGCAATGTGATTTTCGCACTTGAGCAAGCATAAGAGCAACTTGTTTATTGCATGAAAAACTAAGCGATGGCGAGAACTCGTGAGATTAGCGGATTTCTTTTGCTTATATAAATATAGTTTTACGGCTGAAGTTTTATTTTCTGTCTGGTGATTCCTATTTGTGTAGTCTCTGCTAAGCAAATCGAGAATTCAACACACTACTGAAGCAGTGAAACTGTCATATTTAGAACAGAGCAATAATAAGTCTTGACAAGGTGGCAAAGACAGCTGTCATGTGTAGATGAGGATGACGAAATGACGAGTAGCGCTAAAACACTTGAAAAAAAGAAATGTTAGAAAAAGTCATACAATTACAGCGTAAAGTGTATTTTTATGTCTCAGTTGTGGGAGTCTTTTTGTCAGCTACCGGGTTGTAATTATCATGTATTCAAGTTCAGAAAATAACTGCGATGGGTCCTCAATTAACTCTATGCCTACTGCTTTACATCTGAGATTTAATTGTACATTCCGAGCTGTTGAACATCTGATGGGTTCGCCTTCAGGCAAGGTTGAGTTATCTGCCCTTCGCACGGAACGTTAAACACTGTGGTCAGTTACGGCACAAAAATAACGGAAGGTAAACAAAAGATATTTCCCTAAGACCAGTTAAGCCTCGAATCTAATAGAAAAAAAGGAACAGATGCAAAGTCAGCGAGGAAAATTTCTCTTTTTAGGTCACAGGCAAACCATTTCACACGAAGCTCTAGAAAAAAATGTCATTTCAGGAGCTGAAAGAGCCATTAGGAACGACATATGGTGGTGTGTGTTTGTATATAGAGACAACTTTTTTCTAAGGTAGGGGTAATTATCACTAAACGTGTGTCCGCTTGCCTATTTATAAACAACCGACAAATAAGTGAGAAGAGCGTAAGCAATGAGCCACTCTCACGTTCCACCTGATGGTTATGCAGCAAAAAGGCGATTCACGCTGAGCGAGGTAAAATACCTGTGACATAAAAGAATACACTTACCTTTCATTAAGGCGATTGATGCAACTTTTATTCAATGATGCGTATTAATTATTTCTTCACCTCAGATAGCTGTGTCGTTATTTTCAAAGCACAGATTAACAGTTGCATCCACATTAACGTATTCTGAACATTACGTCAATTAAATTAGCTCTTACAACCTGTAAATGTATACACATCGCGGTAATCACGTAAATAAAACCAATGCTAATTAATATTTTCTCCTGCATACTTATATATAGATGTGATCGAATTGCTTATAAGAAGGTGTGGCTGTATAAACCTAAGTTAACAAGTTAATACTTCTTCAGGCGAGATAACATCTAAATAAAACAACTTTGCCACGAGGTCATCCAGATCAACTGTTCTCCTTGAATGGCTCATCTTTATTATGAAGACCCAAGGCAGTTTAAAATATCCCACAAAAACATTGATGTCGCCCTGTTCCTGAGCCCCTATTTAAGTGAATGACCCATGTATGTTCAAACATAAAGTGTTTACAGTTAGACAGACCAACAAACCGGAGAATTTACGCAGTTGCTTGTAGCAGCTGTAAACACAAACAGCCCTGTTGTTCCGAACAGTCGAGAATTCTTGCCAGCGCGTAAAATTTCCATTGAAAGTAATAAGTTTAGTGTATTAAAGCTTTAGATGGATGGTAATATGAGGATCCCTTTCATACGAATCCGAAATCAGAATTTATCACTGTTCAGACGGTGTGAAAAATGAATGCCTTGTTCTCAGGACATTCTGTTTATGTGATCTTTCAATTGCAGCGAAGTGTTTGCCCAAAAGTGAGCAAATTGAAATTCGTAACATGAAGTGAAGATATAAAAAACGGCCGGCGTTTGTCGAAAGCTTCAAGTGACGCAAGTTTCTCTGCGTATGGAAAAAAAATCCTGGCAAAGATCACACCTATTTAGTTTTATAAAAGTGCATGTAAAGGGTTTAAAATATTACGTTATATGTTTCAGAAAGAAGTTGTTCAGAAAATACATCTGAAACGAGATTTAGTGAAAACTGCATAAGTAAATATAGGAGCGAGATAGGAATGAATACTGCATTATATTAGTGTACATGTACACAAGACTTCCACGTTAACTCAGCGTTCTTGTACCACCCACAGGATATCTCTTGTTAGTCACAGAAATATGAAAGTCCACCAAATGACCCTTCGAGACCAGGTGATTATAACCTGGAGCGTATTCAACCAACAACACGACATACAAACACGATGAATAGCTCAGCATGTAGGTTCCTAATAGCTGGAATGGAAGGACCTGGTATAATACCCAAGAAGAATCATATCCAGTCATGCTATCTGCTCCATTTTTCCACCGGTGTATGCTGCACAAAAGGCTTTTTGAGGTGAAGATACATACAGCCCTTCACAATTACCTTTTGAAATCTGTGCATCCTTAAGAAAATTATAAGGGTCACGGATTTGATATGTCCTTAAAATATTATTCGGGTACCATCGCGAATACATCACCCTAAGTTATAACAAAGGTCTCCGGTGACCGTTCTTGGTAGGAAACCAAGTGTTTTAATTATAAAAAGCCAGGACACCGTTCCTTCGTTTGCACAGTAAATAAGCCGTTTCAATCCGGGAGTTATTAAATATAAATTGAAACGCCTTGCGAATTCATATAACAGGCCTTGATACAATCGTACCCTATAATAACAGTACGCTCAAGGGGAAAAGTCTGTGTACCAGTCCGAAGGGGAACTTCTGTAAGCTTTGGTGATATTATCGCCTGTACTGAATACATATCTCGGCCTTTAGAGGGGCAAAACCTCAAAGCTCGATATCTAAGTTCATTTTCAGGATGGTTGTATATCAGTGTTATATGTATTCGGTAAATCTCAACGAAACTAGAAAATATTCTCACTTTTTCTGAAGACTCCATGGTGAAAAACTCTGTTATAGGATGCGAATGGCTGCCAATGTCTAGTGTTTTTCTCACGAGCCCTATCTCTCTTTCATCTTTCTATAGGAAGTACATACCCTTTAACTGATATCAAGGGTGTTTAACTTTTGCTGTTTTCAAGAAAATATTTAGCGTCGAGCCGTCAAACTCAAGCGGGAAAACTCTGACACCCATCATCACACGTTCGGTCATTCCCGCTCCGTACACAACATGAACGTCCCTAATTTAAATTTGATTTACTCCTAAAGGTTTCTCAACTTTCTACAATGAACAGGATTCATCAACTAGCACGTGGGTGCCACAGACGCATGAACTTTGACCTTAAATAACTCGGGGATGTGACCCGGAAGCGATAGCCATGAGGTAAGAATTATATTAATGGTTGCAGCCCGATGATGAACAGCGCCCTCTGTTGACAAAACGTATGCTGTGGCATGGGTGAAGCATAAGAGCACATGAGTCATGTACAAATCAAACTCAAACACTGGGGAATGCTAACTTAAACTTTTAGACACCTATTTCTTTGTAACGCGCAGCATTGAAATACTTGACACGAATCGGTCTCCAATGACAAAACAGCAGCTTCCGGTGTTGAACAGACACACAGAGGTATCAAACATGCGCAGGCTGTATAAATTACAATCATCAGAAGAACCGGAAAACTAACTAGGAAATTGTTTCAACATTTGTCGACATAAGGTTTTTTTTTTTTATTTGGCCGACCATCAAAGACTGATCCAAATACTAGTTAGTTTGCTCGCCATTCAACTGAATGAAATCACTGCGGCCACTCTGCTCGGAAATAAGGTTAATACTAAACCCTGTTAATTGAATCCCAGAAAAGCGTAAATTTAACTCCTGTCATTGATGCTTTCTTTCTTTTCAGCATATGTTGTTTTTAGTCCTGAAATTAATTTCAACCAGCTGGGAAAGGAATCCATTTCGCTTTCGTATTTCGCAATAACCGGGAAGTGCTAAAGAACCTGAAACATGCTGATGGTGTCCATAGCTGGACTTCTGCGCAGCAAAGCAGAGGTCGCCTTGACAAAGTTCCTGTCCAAATACCTTGTAACACGTGCTCACATTGCGATCAGCAAAAGAAAAAAGAAAAAAAATGTAGGGCTTTAAGATGCTTGCAAGAATTACGTGATGTGTTCACGAGCAAAGCTATGTAAAATGTTCTGACCGGTGGAAACTCTTTACATGTAACCATCTTAAGATCAGCATGAATACGTTTATAGTGAAGAAAACGGCCATCAATTTATGAAAAACTTCGCACCTAGCTAATTCCACGAGGGTGACTTTGTATCGGATACACTGTAAAACATGTCATACCCCATCATGTCAAGAGTTTAAAAACCAAATCTATCCCAGTGCACAAAGTAGGCTTGCCAAGGTGAGATGGGAAGATTAAAATTAGAAAACAGAAGAAGAGGGGTACAGGTGATGCCTTTGATGTTTGAAACCAAATCCGCGCCTTTACACATCACAGCTTCCACATTTTTACTGTGTCACACAACATTTTTTTTCGAATGAAAGATATTGGTTAAATACGAAAAGAGAGCTGCATAATTGGTGCCCAATTTCAGGGATACTCAGGGATACAATTCAATGGCCGACAAAATGATTGATGGACTGGTTAAATACAGGGTTTGTGGAACGGAAATCCTTCCTTGTTGTAAATAAGATGGAATAACACTTTTTCAATTCCAATGTCGGTATTACTAGACCAACTTCTTTTGGTTTGAGATTTAAAGAAAAACGTACACGTGCATATACCTTCCAATGTGAGAAAACCCAATACAACTACACATTTCTGCAGGTACATATATCTGTGCTGCTTCTGTAAGATATCTGTGTGTTCCAACAAGGTGGTTGTTTATAATTGGTTTAGTTACATAATTGTTGCTTTACTCCATGGTAAAGAAGGAAGACCGAACAAGTTCTTTTGCAAACACTTTATAGGAATCTCTTTACCTGGCGTAATTTTGCCTTCAAGCCGTATTCACAAAGCAAACGCGTGAGCTAGAAATGGTCTCTTTATTAACGCATTGTCCGGAAAGAAGTCTGGTGAGTGTATTGCATTTAATTTAAATTCTTGGAATAGAAGACCAGGTAAACATACCAGACGACAAACTGAGTGATTCATTCGTTGTTTGTTCAATGCACACGCCTAAGTATCGTTAAGATCGCTTTGCAGCATACAATGACTCGCCAAAACCCATCAGCTTTCACCAATTGCGACCGAAAATGTTCGCTTGTGCTATAAAGCCTGAAATACCTCGGGCAATGGGATTGCATGAAACGGGACAACCGAATGGCAAAAGCGGGCGAATTCCTGCAGCGATGTTATCATCCGTGACCCCAAAGGCGCTAATTATCCGGAGATTTGATAAAGACACGTCCCCAGGTCTGCTCTCCGGTGGTTTTTGGTGTGAATGCCGTTCTATCACGCCACAGAGTAATTAAGGAATCTCAATCACGCAGCAGACGGTAGTTATGTAAACTACTAACAAAGATGCAATCAGTGGACAAAGAGCATGGAGGCAATTGCACTCAGGGTAGCGTAATCCACACCTAATTATTCCAAGAGTATTGAAGTTTATGCACTGTTACGCAGACTTGCTGGTTTTCACATCGCAGCCATGTTTTGGCAAAAGTTACCTGGCCTGTCTGCCTTTTGCCGGCTTTTTAGATATGTGTTCACGAGTTAGATCTAAAATTATTTGTACAAAGGATCGAACGTACGTCAAGAATCAATCCCACACAGTATAATGAGAGAGGGGGTTCCAGGGTGTCTTTTACCCAACTGTTTTACCATGGAGGCGCGTGCATGTTTGACATAAGCCGAATCTCTTGCCGTTCAGCCGCAGAACCCGCTGTATGTAAACAGACCAGAAATTGCACACATGACCCGGCTTTGTCGCTTTGCTCGCCACAACACAAGGGCCACAGTTCCCAGCGTGCAAACATCCGCAAAGCGAGTATCACATGTCGACCCAGGGCAAACATTTTAAACCTTTGCGTTGATGTTTGTGTCACAGCTGTAATCACCAAATTGCGGACTTCGTGGGTTTAAGGGCTCGGATTGTGCTATATTGCAACAGAGGCGAAATAATCGTTGTAACTTCAGAAAATTTGTCTCCATACACTTGTAATCTACAGATACAACGGTAGATGTAAACTTAATAACCCATGTTTAGAGCCAACTCATGCAAAGAAGAAATCACATTTAATCATCACTAGGCACCTTGAATTTATAATGTATCAATCAGTTTATGAAAGGAAACTAGCATTTTGCTTCATCTTTTCAGTTATTATGATACCTTGCGTTTTCTGATATTGGGTTAAAGAATTCGGTGCCATTTAATAAAATACACAAAGATTGGAAATGTTACTTCGACAGTTCTGCGTTTTGCACGACACTAAAATATGTTTTGGAAACTGATGCAACCATTCATTCTTGGAAGATTACGGTATTAGCACAAGGTGAATAGACGTACACGGGAATTTCAACATAAAAATGGTGCAGGTAACCAGTGTGAATTAAGTTGGGAGGGGGATAGGGGCTGGGCCTCTTACCACGGGCATAGGGAGGATATGCCTAATTCCCTGAGACTTTCACACGAGTACGTTCTACAAAAACATCACTTTCTCCGGTCAGCTGATTCCCAATACGACGAGGGTTCTCTCATACACACAACCAGGATTATCTGTCTACTAAATAAAATCCGCGGAATTTCTTTATGGGCACGGTGCTGTAACAGAGCGGCATTCTAAAGGAGCCTCCACCCTTGTCAGTCTGCGGACACTGGACGCATTGCACTGCAGTCATTTTATTTCCGCTTGGCGGAGATTTTTATTCTTCTGGTAAAGAAGCAGCTAGCTGTTTGGCTAGATTGACAGTTGTGATAAAAGCTGGGTTTGTGATCGTTTACCTGCAGACCACGCGCGAGGTGTTACCTCTCGGATCGGACATGTGTAAGTCATGTTCAAGTCGTGCACTTCTTGGTAGTCCAGTGTCAATTCTCACCTGGACGAATACCTTTATGCTTCATTAACATCTGTGATTGTTCAACGATCCGGCTCATTGTGCTTGGCCAACAATAGCCAGGAATGTCACCAACACTCCTAATGCAGTGGTATAAAGTTGTCATCTTCTAACCGCCTACAACCCAGTTATTGTCCAATCTCAAACCTGCTTTTTACAAGTGTCACTTAACCGCAAGTTATAAGTGGTTTTAGATTCCAAGTGTATATGAAATACGAAAGTTATCAGAGCACATGGGTGTGTTAACTTTGTCCAAAAGCAGGTAACACTTTGGCGTGGAATAATGTAAGAAAATGGCTGTCGTTGGGATAAAATTAAAGAAAAATCACACCTATATAAATGGACTATACAAGGGCTTAATACCATGTATGTGTTTGCATTTATAAGCAAGATTACTTGTGTCCACTTTCTTAGCTGTCATACTGTCGTCGCTCTTCTCTGCGATGTAGTTTTTCTCATTATAGATCTTTAACCTGCTTAAGATTTGCAATACTAAGAGGTACCTTGACCAGACCGTACACTTAAAGAAGTCTTTTGATATGTTTATTATGCATGGCATGTGTGTTTCAAGGGTATGGACATTTCTGATTTGCCGTTTTACTATATTGCTTGGCAACTTCGATCGATCAGTTATAAACAGGAATCAGTTTATACGATTTCTCTATGGAATATCATACTGGATTTTTCGCGAACATACGGACAATGTCAATGGAAGAGTCAAGTGGAGGAGGCTTTTTGGTTGCACATAAAATACAACCATAACCGGACGGTACAACGACGCCATTGTTTCCCATGGGAGGTCCTGGCAAGTCAACATGACTTCCTGTTTGATGTCACGGCGCATGCGTCAGTCTGGCACCCGTTTTGACCAGGATCAAGTTCCCCTTTGTTTGTGGGTTTGCAAAGTTTATGTTTAACTCCGGCTCCTACGTTTACCCTATTGTACTGACACTGGCCATTGATTGACAAACGTTCTTCACTTCATTTGAACGCGACATTACGTATAGAGTACACCTGGAAATTAATCAGTACAGGTAAATTTGTCGCCATCACAATGAGTAGCACAAGTTCATCAACTCCAGCCTTCAGACAAGAAAATTAACTCACGCAATACTTGTAAATATTGAATGTATATTTATTAATTACATGATATTACTTCATTCAATATATATATATTTTTTTAAATCTTTGAACTTGATCGTTTGAACATTTGTCCTCGTCAAACACTTCAGCAGCGTTGCATATTTGGGAATTACATCATTTGGTTTCATTAAATATCGAAATCTGTGAGAATGTATAAGCGTTTGGCCATGAACTCATCATCCTCAAATGTACTGAGAATTATGGATCAACTTTGTTTGACAGAAGATGTAAAACGGCGAAAGCATTGATTAAATGGATATTGCAGAATGACGACCATGTTTCGATGTCTGGCAGTACAGCATCGGATGCCGTCATGGTGACTCGCCGCTCAAATATAATACTGAGGTCAAAATCCCATGGATATTTAAATATTTTCATTGATTTCCTATTTTACATCTGATATTGCTTTGCGGTATACAGTTATATCTAAAAGGAGAAATTGCACTGACATTAAGGTTTTAATGTTGGCTACCTGTAAAGACCTAATTCCATAAACAATTCACACGTGGTTGCGCCATTGAGTCACTCAATTACCACACGGTTTCCATATGGATAACAGTAGGTGTGAAATTAATGAATGAGATCAAAGGCTGCCGCCTTTTAATTAGATTTACAGGGGTTGTAATCCACTGACCATAACGCTCCTGGAAGCTGATACCCTCTCCAGTAGGGGTGGAAGTACGTGGTGAGACAAAAGATAACTTTCGTAAAAAATTACAATAAACCACTAATCACTGATTACGCCCCTGGAACCTGATATCCTGGCTAGCAGGGGCGGGAAAACAAAATCACTTTCGTGAGAAGTAAATTAACTTTCACAAAACATTACATTAAACACACGCCTCAGAGGAAGAACTCCGAAAGTCCCTTGGCGTAGGTCACGTAAAAACATTGGGGCTACATTATAGAATTATATCGACAAGAAAAAAAATATTTAAGCTTTAAGGCAGAGTGTATAATTTCAAAATTTTCCAATAACTAGGCGAAATGCTGCCCGCGCCAATCCGAATGTCTCCACTCGTAGATTAAGAGGATTTGTATACGTGTGAATAAATATATTTTGCTTTCAGGTCTCATTCTGTTTATTGCGCAATACGTAGCCAGAAATGCTTTATCCCACAACTACGATAATAAATAAATATGTGTAATGGATGAATGACTTGATGATTAAAATAAATAAAATAATAAAAGCAGTTGAGTTGCTGATCCCATTCATTGCTTCCTTATCATAGGAAATAATAAAAACAGATAAGTGCTTGAGAAGCAGATAGGGTTTAATACTGCAGTTTAACCCCTAATCTCGACCCAGTAGTGGCTTAGAACTCAGCCGAAACTACAAACTTGTAACATACTTAATCGTATTCACTAGCCTCGTGTCAAATGATGACAAGCATTGTACAGTACGGTACCATTTGGAAAGGATTAGCCATTGACTTGTTTATCCTATTAACACATACAGAAATCATTTTCTTGCATACGTAACAGTCTTTCAGTGTGTTTAAAAAGACAGGTACCTGTCATCGGTTCATTTGGGTAGACATGAGCATACCACATGAAGAGAATAGGGTCAGTTTTGCCCTCCGGACAACCAAATTAGCGGCGTTGCCTTTCATCTTTTTGCACCCCGCGTTCTCAAAGACACCGTGTAAAACACATGTCACCAGAGGTGGGTTTCGACTGTTACCTGCAAGTATTTATATGCCCAAGTCTTGGTACAATGTATTATTATTTCATTGCCCAGATTATTGTTGCTATTTCGTGTTATCCTTTACACCTGGAAAAATCTACAATTTAAGACAATTGAATTTCAGTGTATGAACTGATCCACAGAAGTATAGATCAATCTATATCAGGTGGAATCGTGAACACAACCCCCAAAGTAAGGTTTAAAGTACATGTATGTAGTCTGGTTATCTTGCATTGCACGCCTATAACCGATAGAATTGTTTCTCGTCAAGTATTAATGTGAGAGAACGGTACAGTTTGTTCCAACAATATTGTAATGAAGCCACCAGTTGCCATAAAGTTCAGATTTACATAAAAGACCTAATTCATAAGGTCTTCAAAATACTGTATGCTAGAACCTTCCTGGTGCAAAACGGGCTGTACTTGGGTGAAATTAACATAACGTTTTATTTATCCAGGCTTTATCACACTGGGTTTAAACCCTTCAAATGTCCTGTCTTCAACCCACTTGTTGAATGGAACTCTATTGTCTGTATATTCAGTTTGTTAGCAAAACGATATCCAGGATCGGAAACAACGAGACATGTTTGGCAACTATTGAGAAAAACATTACACTGAGTCGGTTTCGGATTGCTGCAAGTATTTGTTCCCTAAAATGTTGATGTTAATATTAACTAACGTGTAATATAATAGAGAGAGGAATATTGTTTAAGTGATAAAGGAGGGTGGTGTAAAGACATAAGCGAGGACGACATTCAGCAAAGATGACGGCTAGTCTGTTTGTCGAGTCTATTAATTCTTTCTTCAGCAGACCGACTATTCGTAAAAAAAAGGCAATAAAAGATTCTTCATGAGCAGTTGACAAAAGCAACTTATAAATTAAAGGTGAAAATCATTATCACACTTTTAACAAATTCATATGACACCAAAGACTTACCTGAGATGAAAGAGCAGCCAGGCACAGGTAGGTTCCAAATAATCATGTAAGACCGACACGCATATGTCTCACTATTCAGTGGCCGGAAGTATTCCGTGGGTTTTAGCAGGAAATCAGTGAAAGTCTAATTGTTTCTGTTGTGTTTGTAAAGCCCTGCCTCAATAAAACATACCTGGAAGAAAACAAACAAGTATAAGTAAATTGACCAGGCGTCTATAATCAATCTATACTTGAAACGTGTGAGTTTGATGTGCAAACCAACATGTCAACAGTTATGTACGACACACTGTCAAATTCAAACTGTGACAGGTACGCAAAACAGAGGTTAACTCCCTTTGTTGGTCATGTAAGAACATGGACGATTGGTCGTCATCTGATCTTCATTTTAAAGCTTTTTTGATTGGCTGGAATTCCACAGTGCTTTAACTTACGTTACACATGCGTACTAAAATTTAAGTGCTTCGGCACGCCTTCTCGGTTCGTTCACACGGCTTCAAGAAATCGGAACCTTTCACAAACTGAAGTGTAGACGCCCCACATTTTTACTTGAGCCTGGAGCGCTGCACATTTGCACAAGAATGGAAGTTTGTGTCGTGAGCATGATCATTTAATCATGGCCTTATGTCATTGCATGTCAGATCGTAATCAACCCGGTAGGACCTGTGTAGGCATGTCAGTACTCTCTACAACAGGATATAGACTTACTTACACCTACATTATACAAGCTTCCAAGATGAAAGCTAGTGTTACCCGTGGAGAGAGAACATGTCGGCATGCATAACTTATTCACACACACGGATCTTCTCACTGCTCACAGGATTATATACAATATAAGCATATCTTTAAGAATTTCAAGTATCTTTACAAAGCAAACATAACCCCGTTAAAGATGCAAACGTTTGCTGTTACGTTTTCTGGAATAACAGAGCTAGTCTGTCAAAAATAACGCAATATTTTGTAGCAATAACATAATATTTTGTTTGTAGCAATCACACAGGTTAGTTTTTTCAAGTGTACTGGTTACAGACAACATGATCCTCAGGGGAACCAAATAGTTAGACTTGTTTGATGGTTAATGCCATGTCCAAGAATATTACACTTTTATGTAGGTGACCAGATATCCTAGTAGAGGAAACAACCGCACATCTTCACATATACCTGACAAATCCACTGACAGAAGGCCGCAGCAGGTCCAATTTACTCTTTCTCACATGATGTATGAAACAAGGAAAGGCATTATCAGTAAGACAGATCGGACACGGTATCCGATTACACCAGCGATGTGAATCACCGTAATCCCAATCAAGCAAGCAACATGACACGGTATCGAGAATTTACATGCAATTAATTATGCTTGGGGTTAATTTGGGAAAATCAAATAATCTGCCTGATTTAATATCACATTTTTCAGCCTCTTTTATCATTATTATTATTTTTATTATTATCTTTGTTATATTCCCCCCTCCCCGCCCCAAGGTTATATGAGCCTAACCGGTTAGTTCTATGATTCAGACACATGGACGGCTTGTATATGATGATCGATGAAAGGATGGCTGATGTATATTGATGCGAGTAAACCAGCGTTGCGAAATCCGCTTATAGCTAAAGGGCATGGAAACGGAATTACTGTCTGTCTAGGGGCCTATCTGTTCCACATATAGGATATATACTCATATCCACGAACATAAATGATTCTGTGACTGTTAAGTGTGAGAGATACACATTGTGGGACAGAAAGTAGGTACACATAGCATGTTGATATTATGTTAATTAATGTTAAACATTAGTACTTTTTGTTTATTTATTTATTTTTTTGACAGCACGGCGTCCATAATTCGTTGTCTATCTGATAGTTGTTTAACACCGTATCCTCAATAATGCAGAACCTCTAATCTCTTTGGTCAAGCCCCGGTTTCATGAAGCGCGCTTAGCTAAGTATTCCCTTAACTGCCATGACAACGTATGTTGTAGAGATAGACAGTGCTCTTAGCTAAGGGCTACTTAGCACTAAGTATGCTTCATGAAACCAGGCCCTGGCAGGGAACGAGGAAGTATTGCGAGGACAGCGCTTTTAGCGAGTAGGTAGCAAGGAACCCCTGACATCGTTACCGTTGTTCTATATAAATAACCTGTGAGTAGGCCTACTTCTCCTTTGGAAGTGTATTAAATATAGCATTCAGATGTCTTACCATTATGGATTGGAAACGTCTCGGCGGTTCATGGTTTGCGGGTCGTATACGAATGTCGGATTTGACGCATAGAACATAAAACCATGGAATCAGTCGTGTTCAACAAATAGTTGATGGCACATCGCTAGACTGTAATAGATAGGATAATATATTTATATCCATGACTGCGCTCAACAGAATCTGCAGCAACAGAATGATAATTCCTCAAACTTAACCTTCACCAGTAAGCACGCGTTATGTGTCACAGCAATTGGCTTGGGCTAACCATCTGTTGGGCAGTTGCCATTCTGCAATCAGAAGTAGTAGTCAAGAGGCGTTACTTCTTCAAGAGCTAAGGAGCCTCAACGACCTTGCCGCCCATTACTGGGAATCTGGTTTTGTCTTAAGATTACTCTTCAATTCTACTCCACAAACGCAGTCAATGTGATGCCAGAGGAAAGAGGCTTGTCTGCATTGACCGTCATTGACGGCCTAGATGGTCAATGCCTAGGCGTCCTACCGGGACAAGGAGACAACGATTGGCCAAACAGGTGGATTTTCGGACAGAAACGGACATCAATGGAAGGGCTATTTTCAGCCTGAAGGTCAGCGAGTGTTAAGGTCAAAGTCTTCACACCAAAGGTCGACAACATGTGTCAAAAGTTTACTGGTATCCATATGCATTTGCTCCCAAATATGATCATTCCTTGCACAGCTAAAATACGATTAAGACCTATTTGTCACATTGGAATATAAAAATCTTGTTTGAAAAGTATCTTTTTACAGTGAAATTAACAGTGTCAGAGTAGAGAGAAAAACTAACCAGTCATCTGTAAATGTAAATATTTGCACCATTTCGACCTCAAGTAGTTCGAAAAAATAGGACGTTGCAAGCCAACACGTACTTTGGTCATGTCGTAACATAGATGGCGCTTTTACTGACGTGTCGCCGCTGTTGTTATTGAGTTTGACAACAGTTTACCAAGACATCGTGACAAGGTCACTGGGAACAGTGGATGGTTTCTGACAATCGTGTAAAGACCTCACAGTATTCAATGCCCTATGTACTTTCCGGGAAAACTAAATCTGATGAAGCCCAACTGGCACGAAGTGTTCCAAACAATAAACCTTCTAGATGTCAAACGTTATGTGGCTGTTTTTTTTATGCCAGAACAAAACACAGGAGCTAGTAAGATTAAAAATCAAGTTTGATTTTGTAAATTGTTAAATGTACAAATAAATCATGCAATATCGCGCTTAGCAGCTACAGAGGATAATGGCAGCAAGCAGGTTAATTAGGAAAATTCATTTCATGCGAACAAAAGACATATTTCCCTTAGAGATACCTAGACACAGAAAGTGGCGAAAACCATTTGTCAGGATTGCTTTTTTTGCCTTTTAAACTCAAACACACAAAAGGTGTGACAGTTGTCTGCTGAATCCATTGTCGGTTTCCAGTGAGAAACAGTGCAGGTATAATAAGTGTCAAACAGGCTACGGCCGGGATCAGTTTGTATTTTTAGGCAACGCACAGATTTGATTTTGGAGGTAATTGAACAAACGAGGTAATGAACAATACGTGCGGGATGCCACGTCAAGACCAGGTGGGCATGAAATGACGGAGCGGAAACAACTTTTATCATCTCTTACATCTCATATGAAAAATCAACATATTTAGAGAAATAGAAGAGATCATAATGACCGTATGTACCCGAAGCTTTACTATTGACTTTATTAATGAATGAGGGCAACACTTGAATTCTTCAGATGAGAACATCGTCAATCAGGCTGTATTTGTCTATAAACCACAGTTCACAATTTACAAAGCCTTGACACACTATTTACAGGCGGGTTTGATACTGTGGCACTGTATCTTTGAAATTCCGTGTTAAAAAGAGGCTTTTAAACCGAAAGGAGCATTGGTATACACTGTCCATGCATATCGTAGAACTGCCTGGTTAGCGTTGCGTGAGGGTTGTATAGCAGGCCTGTGCGTATAGCTTTATAGTAATTAGTTTTTCTTCTGCCCTAACCATGAATGGCATCAAACCAGATCGACTTATAGCTGTTCCTCTAAGTCCATTTATGTGTGATCTAAATATTAACACTTGTATATTTGCTTATTTCTCTTTCTTTCATTTACCTGACTGCTTACTTCGGTTTCGTAGTGACTGCTTTCACTTGCATGGTATTAGATCCACGACAGAACTAAAGTTTATATATGTAAGAAGGAAAGAAGGATACCAGCAGTAATCAACCGCCTTCCAGCAGGTACATGCCCAACCTCCTGAATCAAAACCGTAGCCGAACTAACAAGAGCCATATAATGGAGCATGTGAGGTAAGAATTGTGCAGGGGCCGTTTGCATGGGTATGACACAGCCAGTGTTATGGGGAATTTTGCTTTTCTATATCAATACACAAGGACAACGCTGAGAAACTGAGTTTTGTCGCGAACGAAACATGACAACCCTCTGATCCTTTACATGCATACATAAAAGCCCACATCCGTATATACCTCTGATGCCTATGCACGTATATTTGTATCGCGGGATAGCTGCGAACATAAAGCATGTATGACATATCCAAAAAGCCTGTCGTAACATTCGTCACATAATAACATATAAGTTCCTCGAACAAACATAAGGATAAGTAAACACATTTCTCTTTCATCTGTGACACCGCCGCTTCCTTTCTTTGGTACACTCCAGCAGGATGATAGTTTGTACAGGATTTTATAAAAAGAAATCATACAGGAATTTATGGAGGAATTCCTGTAAAGGGAGGTAAAGAGTGAATGCAGGCGTATGTATAAGATGATTATGTTCACATGATCCAACGTGAATGTGTACCTGCATGTCCTTTAAGTCTATAAGTTCCAAATGAGTGTCTGATTTTGGCCGTTATAAAATGGATGCATATGGATAAATGTATTAGGACATCGTACTCATAACGGCAGTCGTTTCGTTATAAATTTTGGTTCTTTATGTGACTTGTTGGATTGCGTACGTAAGCTGATAAACCTCATGATATTCCCTTAAAACCTGCTCCAAAAATGAGGGAAACCAGGATCGAACTCTTTCTTTATGGGATACGTAAAAACTTCCTCAAAAATGTGGAGAAGACTGCGTCAGATCTATGGCATTTTAATGAATCTTGTAATTATTTGCCCTGAACAAACATTCGTGTAGTTATCGGGGAACAATTCAGCGGACGTCACTCATGCAGACGAAACCAGGTCCATTCCGAATGTCAACTCTGCGTCTATAGAGGTGTAGGAGTAAAGTTTGTCATTGAAATCGGTGATTTCTCAATTCACGAGGATTCATCACGTAAGACAAATGCATCAGCCGGCAGTCGATCTTTACCTTGGCATTCGGAGTAGTTATAGCGACAAATACTGCAGGTTGGATTTTAACGGAAGTGAGCAACGTGATGTGGGACCGTAGTTAGGCTACCGTCTCTCAGAAAAATGGGGGTTGCACAGAAAAGCTTGTTACGAGTCGCAGTGAGCATCATGAAATTAAATAAGCAACGATGACAGTTCGCGTGGACTCATAATTGTGGTGTGATCTCAAGATTTGTGATACTAGTCGTTGTGCGGGAGGCCATTTTCTTCATCGTGTAAACCAACACTACGTAAATGTGACAGAGCAAGTCGTAAAACTTAACACCCCGCCTTCTCCTTCACCCCCAGCTAAGGCTACTGCATGTAAAGCGTATGAAAGCTTATGTGTAATTTATTAAAGGTCAAAACAATGTCAGCGGTAGATACACTAAGATATTATAATTGATTACGAACTACATGTGAAACAGTACACAGAATTACCCTCTCATTCATAACTCGACTCTCATCGGAGATGGGAGTGTTAAGAACTTTCTGTTCACGCTTCCGTGTCTTGATCACGCATTATCTATTCAATATTCACAATACACCGGTCTGGTGCCAATTAAAAATATTTAATATTCACATTAGTCTGACGCGTAACATTTTGTAGATGGCTATGTCTAAATTCACACCGGTCTGGTGCCAATTATAAATATTTCAATATTCACACTATTTTCTGACACGCATATGAGGTGTACACGTTATGACACACGTCTGGTGCCAATCGAAGATTCAATACTCAAACTCCTCTGACAGGCACATGAGGTGTTGATCTTATGACTCTAGTACGAATTACGTAATCAATATTCACGCTCAGGTGCAACCTCGTTTGATTATAAATTCTCACTTAGACATTAAATGTTTTGGAATTCTTATTCAAAGCTGCTTCTATATCACGGCTGGTGTTATCAGCTTTTGTGGCGACAGGTGTACCAGTGTGTGTGTGTTACTTGCCCGTGTTTCGTGTCCCTGTTACATGTGCGTGAACAATCAGGCCGGCCTTAACGATTCAGGCACATGCGAGCCCTATCCTTAGTCGGAGCAGCACTCTCTTTTCGGTTAATGTAATATTTCAGCTATATTGCTTGTGTTATCCAGAAACAATTTTGATAAATTTTAAGGATTGTGCATCTGTGGCATACATCTTACCCCAGTGTGGATTAAAGAAGCTCTGAGAATTAGCGACCTTCACCAGTAAAAGCGTTTTGTAGGGCAAATGGATTGGATGTACAAAACACAATCAGCGTTTGCCTTGTTATGTAAATCGACAAATTTGAAGGATTATGAGTGAGCTGTGCAGGGGGGTGGGGGTGATCTTTTATGCTGTCTACTAGAGAACGAGTATACAGTTCGTAAACTGAATTCAAAGCTGTTTTTTTTTCATTTGTATGAGGTGGGGAAACTAGGATAAATACAATGTAAATCGTCGCACAGGTGGGTTGTTCAGCACGCTATATTCAGAGGCCTTAACCTGGTATTCTTTTCACGCTCAGGTCTGTAAACTTACCTGCCTGGGAGAGAGTTGACTCGAGGCCCGTGTGAACTTTGGGCATCGGCTCTAATCCGTTAATCTACGTCCGATAAGCCGCTACACAAATCCCTCTGTGAATCCGTACGAAATCCTGTATTGCTGGTAGCCTGTATGTAGCCAATAAACACCTCGGTCCGTTCAAACAGCCGGGAAAACCAAAAAGACAGGAGCAAAATCCTCTCTATTATCAGGTGTCCAAAGCCACTGACCAACTGTGATGAAGAAGGCAAACACCGTGCATAAGTATTGTCCGTCACTTCGTCCGATGTTCACCTTTGACAAACCGAATTACGGACACACTCAACGGTGACGCACAGGGCTTAGCTAGATAAACGCCCAGCCAGGTATAATTCCGCTCGAGGTTAGAACGAATCCAGAATCGGCCATCAGGAGCTATATAACAGCTGTATGTGAAGGCTGGGTCCTTCAGATCGGGTTTTACAGATTTTTCGGATCTCCGAACTCCCTTCTTGTGAACCACAAACGCCACCAGATTTTCTTCTCATCAAAATCAAACGGCACACCAGTTGAATGCCCAAGTCCCTTGTATATAAGCGTACGGTCCGGGCTCCTAGCACTTGTTTATACTTTCACACGCCGCATACAACTTTACAAACCTGTCTCTATCTCTCTCGTCACATCCTATACGTCGCCACCCTTCCCAGTGGTTATAAAAGAACCATATCACTCAATAAAATTCCTCTCGCTTTCTCTGAAAAGTTAAAGCGATTTTTTCGCCGAAAAGACTATTTCCCCCCGCCCAGAGCCTCAGTTCAAGGCGGACAGGTAAGGTATGTATGTAAGTAAGTAAATACTTTCCACAGTTAGACTCGGGTAGATGTAAAGATAGCACCCACTGCACGCAACTCACCGCTGTTACCTGAGAGAGCGCTACAATAGCGCCTGTCACATGTCAGAGCCCCAGACCCCAGACCTGGTCGGCAGAACGTAAAGCGAATTGAAAGGCTCAGCAGTGCTCCCGAATAAATAGATAGAGCCACAAAGGCACACAGCTACCAGCGCTTAAGGCAGAGCGGTCTCCCATTGATTCCACCAAATGACGTCTTTTCGAGGTGGGTCGCCCGAAAAAAAAGTCGACTGCTCCCCTCCGAAAACGTATTGATCTCTTTTCCCAATTAGATAGTGAGAATGGACGTCCTTCTATAGAGACGAGCGCCGTTGTGTGTTCTAGCCATGTCACTTAGACAAGTTCCTATCAATGAAGCTTTATTAACACCAAGTATATACTCTGCCTGGTTAGTTCCACCCCAGTTCAGCCGTATCTGGCTGTAGGTGAGGCATTTTAAAGGACACGTCTGAGTTCGTCAAGGTTGTGCTATTAACCAGCTTTTATTTCCAAATAAAATGCTACATTTAATTTGCATGCTGCGTTTAGACATATATGCCATGTATATGAAGATAATAACTGACCAAAACATGCTTTTGATGTATTTGCAGGCAAACAATTGCACTCCTTGCTGGACGAATGCGTTCGATAAACATTTCGTTTTTGTGCTCATGATTGTTTCCCATAGCGTGATAATTTAACGGTGCATAACTGAGATTTAGAAGGATGATCCTGTGTGTCACACTTAAATTGGTATGTTGCATTTAAACTGGAATTTAGAACAGCTAATTGTTGTACAGTTGATACAAGCATAGAGAGTATAAGATAGTCATCCAAACAGCAGTGGATAAAACTTTTAGAGGGTAATACTCGTTCATATAAGATACCAAAACCGAGAAAAATCTCCAAATTTTACTTGTTACATGTGATGTTGTTGTCCTGGTTTTATTCCCCAAACTACATGTGATCTTTTATAGCGATCGAAGTTCAGGTTTTCAAGTCTAACAATAAATTAGTTTGGCCTTTAATTTGAATATTTGAGTTCATGTGAGGAGTGTTCGAGTTTTGATTACAGATGTGCTCGGAAAACAGCATAATTACTTCAAACCTTCCAAGTTTAATGTCAGTGGAATAAACGTTCCGTGAATTCAGCCAGGTTAGTACGATAGAGGTGACTCGTCAAGTCCGAGAATCTGCCACCGTATTTAAATGTCTTTAAATGTAAAGAATCATGTTTGTTCTCCCCACAGTTATTAATCAGAACGTCAAGTGCAAGAGTAATTTGTTGACAGAGTTAAAAAGTTATAAAGCACAATGAAAAAATCCAATTGGTGACCAGAACGCACCAGAGCGAAAGGATGCAGGCGTTAGTGTTAATTGCAATCCTCAAGTGCTTGAATATCCCAGGTAAATGTCACCAGTCACTGATTATATTTGAACTGCGAGAACTATTTGAAGTGGGGATCAAAACGAAAACCACAAGTGTAATTAGACGTGCAGCTAATCCAAGTTGTTGTTGGTTGACCTTTAACAGCACAAACATGACCTAATTTTAGCCGACCAGACAGAAGACCGTCGGTGTCTGGTGACGGAGTTCAGCCTCATCTCGTGCTCACGTGACCAATGACAACATTATTCACGATGGACCAAACAAGAATATCTTTTGTAGTCCTATTACCGAAAGACAATGGAGCAGCCATGCTTTAACGCAAAGCCCACCTTTATAGACCCTTTAACTAGCCAAGAGATATTTTCCTCTGGTGTTATTTTTAATACCCGTATAGGACAACATCTCGTGTCAGGAACAAAAGTTGGGTGGTGTAATCATGTCTTCCATATTTAACAAGCCATATTTGCACAGATCGTATTAGCATCCACTTACTTTGGCAAAATCTTTTCTCATAATTTGTAAGGTCTAATTGATATTGTGCTCCGAAAGCTGATAAATCATCAACTGTCAAAATGATAGGTTAAAAAGGATTCCATGTTTTCAAGTCGGTATTTTTTTGTACGTTGTGTGTAGTTTAGTTAGTAAAGGAGATTTGCTTGAAAACTGTGTTGAAAATTTAATTTGTGGTCATTTTAACAATAACATGCGATTGTCCAATTCATTCAATGTATGCATTAACGTCGGAATTTATTAGGTCCATTTTGTCATCAAACTTTTTTACTATTACTACTATTTAATCATTTACATAAACAGTTACGAGTAAGTTGCTACTGTTTCAAGTTTAACATGAACAGTTACGTGTAAGTTGTTCCTATTTCAAGATTTACATGAACTGTTACGAGTAAGTTGCTACTGTTTCAAGATTAACAAGAACAGTTACTTGTAAGTTACTACTAGAAAAGAAGAGCCCTAACCGGTGTAACTGACAAGGGGTCTCACTTCACCGGTTACGTGTGACCATTTTCCAACTATCACACTGTCGTCACCGCTCTGCCCTGGTTTTACTCTTTATGCTATAGTTTTTCATATTGCAGCCCTGATGGTTTTCGTATTTGTTTGTTTATTTGACTGGTGTTTTACGCCGCACTCAAGAATATTTCGCTTATACCACGGCGGCCAGCATTATGATATGAGGAAACCCCACAGAGCCCGGAGGAAACTCATGCCCATCCGCAGATTGCTGGCAGACCTTCCCAAGTACGACCGGAAATGAAAGGTTTTCGTAAGACCAGAATTTAAACTACGTCACAGACAACGAAGAATGTGACCCGACCTGAACCACAGCTGTAACCTGCACTTCACCCTGTCAGTATCGTGACGCCAAGTGGAGCGGCAAACCAGGGAGGGCGGCTGAACAGTTCGATAATGTGTTTGGCCAGACAGAGACTATAAAGGGGATCAGAATAGAATACTTTATATAACTGTTTTTTACACCATGCAGGACACGTTTTTTCACCAAAGGTTGCATGCATTCAAGGCTAAGTTAGTTAGATAACTCGCTATAATCCTTTTTATTAATGATAGGTCAACCACGATGGCCACTGGGCTCACTTTCACAAAACTTCGTAAATCAGTTTCTCGTAACTTTTCTCCGTAAATCACGCCCCCTTGTGGCGCGACAACCTAGACGACGACTTTTACGAGAAAAGTTTCGAAAATAGTGACTTTCGAAGTTTTATGAAAGTGGCCCCTGGAAGACAATTTCAAACCCGCACTAAGCATGTCTTCAGCAGGACACGTCCACGTGTATGACACACCATTCATGAACTTGTGCTTGAACATCGAGCTGATCATTCAAGCAAGTAAAATGCGATATAACCTTCTGGATAATTCATCTCCGTAACACTCACTGAACCACATGCACCAAAAGGCAACCGACTCTTCGCCTCCTGTGTTTCAGAATACCAGTAACAATCAGTCTTGTGTACAACAATGTGATGATATACCAGGATGAACAACTCAGTAGTATATCACCTATATAACCATAGTTTGTAACTGCCAATGTTTTTTTTTAACTGGATTTACCTGAGCGCCGCGCGACCCATCATGACCTATTAATGTGAATTTTTACCTGGCAAGTTTGCATTCCCACGGATATACAGTCTATGATGACCTACTTTCCTTGTGTACACGCGGATTACATGTCGCAATGTCAGTCAGGTATAATGCCGTTCATACATTGAACAGATACCGGTACAAAACGTGGAATCTATCAGTTTGATCAAGGTGCATCATTTTTGTGAACGACGGAAAAAGCCGCAGTACAATATAGCTTCACACAAAGACGTGGTCTTGGCAGTATGTCATTGTATCTGGAATATAACACTAAGAATGTCGGTTCAAAAATCTTGGATACTTTCTGGTTAAAACTTAATTCATAAATTCAGTTTTACTGGTTAGAATGCAAAGATGGGAATCTGTAATGCCTCTGTTACAAAAAGAAAAAGAAAAAATAACTATAAAGTATCATGTACGTAAACTTACATTCAATATATACAGCCATAAAGTATATATCTGTTTAATTGTCCACTCATATACATTTGCGGCCTCAAGTTATCATAGTAACAGATGCAATGTGTGTGTAGCCTTTCATAAAAAAAAAGCTGCAGTCACATTTCCTTTCAGTAAGAAATTTTACATACGACCCCTATATTTCTAAAATCATTTTACATGAAAATAAATACCGAAATGGTATGTATATGTCTGAATATATCCATATCAATGTTTTATACATATCTAAGTTATGTATCTTGGTTATACCAAAGACACATTTCATAACCTGATATGAAGAGACTTTTCTTTCATACCAAGAGTGGTATTTAGAGTCTGAGGTTGTATATGGCGTCTATGGCAACAATCTAATCTAACACGTACCTGTCGATCTCCTTACTTATACCGACGGTCTACCGCGCGCCTCTATATCAGGGAGTTGAATGTCAGCTTCAGCGCACGGCTCGTGAACTGTTCGTTACATCCTATAACGAGGCGCTTTCCGCCAGAACAATAGCCTGGCTGTGTGCTGTATGAATAACCTTTTCTTTCTTTTTTTTTTTTTTTACAGCCATCCACCTCCATGGCTTTAATCAAATGCGTTAGGTGTCTGTTAACATTTAGGCAGATAACTGTACATGCATTGTGCCCAATGCTGTTCGCCAAGTATGACAGGCTTCACATTGAGGTTATATACAAATGTGCACAAGAAAGGACGTCAGTTTAATACAAAAGGAGTTTTAAGCGGAAAATTACAATAATATCTGAAATAGGCACATGTACACAAGTAGGTTCATTGCTTGAATTTTATAAGTGTGTATATATATGTATATATCATGCTTTGATTATCTTGAAATCTGAATGTGATCGCCGAAACAAAATATTATGAAGGGCACTGTATATTAGTGTAGGAACTACAGAACATGCGAATGTGTGGAATTGGGACAGTGTTTTAAGTTCTAAACCAACAATTGTTGTCTTATATTTTGGGTACTATGCCTGAGATACACGATGTTAACCTATGTACTGGAAGCATTCTTACTTTCATATTGAAAATGTGTTCATTTAGGTAATGGAACAAACTGCAAGTAATATCCTATCCTGTGAGCAAATTAAGCTGAGCACCGTCAAAGTTTGTCGATTTCAAAATGGAATTTTCCCCATACAGTAGTGAACAAAGGTATTCTGACCAAAAGTCGATATGCTAACTACCTGTAAATGATAAGTATGAACCTACCTGTAAAGGAGAATCTGTATTGCGGTCACCCAGCGCCATATATACCTTTTCCCTTTTACTTCGTATACCTGCTAACTGCACTACCGATGTTTCTCAGGGTGGGCATGAAAAGTATATATTGCAATCACAGGTAAAAACCCTGACTGTAACTTATATGACAGCGCTCGCCTCGGAGGTAAAGGAGTCCCACTGAACCTCGCAGTAAGAGCTTGTCTCACAAGTTCTACCCAGCTATAGCGTCTAGCCCTGTCAACCTCTGATAAGATCACAGCGGACAAATAAGTACATACGCGCTGTACCTCCGTGCGTGTTACCTGTGGCATGCTCTCACCCAGGTTCGCGCTTCGGATCAGTGATTTTGAGCTGAGTGATAATTTAAACTGTAAAGAAAGCAGCGGTACATGTACATGGAATATCACCGGCGGTAGAAGAGAAATATGGCTTATCATAAAGACAGCCAGATATAACAGGTTTTAAAGAAGGCAAAATAAAAGACGAATTAGCTCCTTTGAGTTAGTCAGGGTTGGCTTAATTCCCAGTGTTTGCCTTGATTATAGATTTAATGATGTATATATATATATTGTAAACTGTAGCCCTCGAGCGAGTAATGGGAACAAATAAATTACACTCTGCATTTGATTCCAATTCACATACAAAAGGGGTTAAGAGCGAGCATAAGTGATCAGCTCAATGTAGACATCCGATATCAGAATTAACAAGGTAACAAAGACAGAGGGTGTTTGTTAATTTTTTTACAGTGTAAGGTAATCATTGACACAGCTGATCTAGGTTTTGAGTATGGTCGTCAGCTGAACGTTATATGAAGAATCAATGTGTCAGTTTAAATAATAAAGACGAGGAATTAACTAAACCATGCCACCACCCTTATTTGTTAATTTAATTTTCTTCCTCTTTCTTAACGCAGTTTACGGATTAACTGTTTGATTGCACGCCTGCTTAATTGCTTGCCTCCATTTCTGATTTGTTAATTGATTTGTTTAAGATATTATATGTGTAATTAAACATGTTCTTGTCGGCATGGCCTGTTACAATTTTGTAACCTCTTAAAGCACATGCATCTATCTTGGTGTGTTATAGAATATGATATTGTCAGTTATAGCATGGAATTGTGTAGCTTATTATACTCTGATCTTTCGTATATTATATCCAATAGCTTATAACAGCATATTTTCTGATGTAGCCTATTGCAACATGCACATTAGAATTATCATAGTATATCATCTATTTGCATTCAAATCGCGTATTCCTGACTGGGGACTAAAGATATATATCATTTAGTACATTTCCTAATCACGTCTGACTGCGGACCAATAAAAATCTTCACTTTTCATATAGCTGGCCAATTATATAACATTGTAGCGTGGTCAGCGTGAGAACGACTTATGTCGGTAACATTTGTTGGACAAAGTCTACACCACACCTGATAGCTACAACACCTATATTGATCTATGTGCTGATCAATAAAATCGACAGAAGGAAAAGGCAAATAAATTGATTTCTTTTATATTGGTTTTGGTTGGTAGGGACAGTTAACACCCAATCCGCCATATCCCTCCGCAGTTAAAGGCATACGTGTGGGTGGCGAGAATCAAGGACGAATGATTGTCCGGCATGATTGATTGAATAGCTGACTGACAGCTATTCAAACAAGTTTGTTTGTTTTTATTTTAGGGCTCTATTTTTAGTGTCAGGTAGAAGACGTGGGTTTTTCAGCATCACTGAAAAACGGATATAAAATCACATTACGCAAGTAAAATGCTTATTTATTTTGGAACTCTCGCGCGCTTGCAGTGTATTTATTTGTATTTAGCTTGTTTATAAGTGTGATATTTTCAAATTATTTTTATAACGATGATGATGATGATGATGGTTGAGGTATCGTCGTGATAACGAGTGCTGCATTGCGAACCACCCTAACATACCACTCGCACACTGCTCGTACACAACAGGTAGGCCTATGTCAGCAAAAACGACACAATGAGACAAGTATACACGCATATCAATGATTTCCCAAATACCTGCGGAAATGATTTCTGCACGCGTGAAAGTCAAGGTAAAGTATAAAGCATGTCTGCAAAAACGAGGTCAATAACACCAGCGATCGGATAACCTTTGTTTTTATGGAAAAAGAGAGAGAGTATTGCTTTTTTTTTTTGGCCACCATGGTTATGCCCCAAAGTACGGGTAAACATCAGGCTGTGTTCTCATTGTTTCTCCTATGCACGTAGTACACACGACTTTCTCCAAGACAAAAACACAGACTACACCATGGCGAGTTTTGCACTTGGCCACCTCTTTGATACTATTATTGTACATTGGGTAGAGCAAAAGACAAGCAGCCGTTTCACGAACGAGTTTTTCTGTCTGTAAACGCATAATCAGGAGTTTATCCTTGTTATCTCAGAAACAAAGACAAATATCTTAAAAAGTTATTTTTTGCTGAAGAAATTAAAGAAAGAAAAATATAAAGATAATAAACACGGCTGCAGAGCGTGACCCCATGGTGTGACCGCGCGGTGATATCCAGATGTATAGTTGTGAATAAGGCGTTACAATCATCTGATTGGGGATATCGATATCACGATACCTATCGATGATAGTTACGATATCGTACAACATGAAACATATATATATAAAATAGATAATATCTCTCATTGGCATAGAAGCGATGTACTCCAGGAAGTGCGTGTGTTCAGACGTGAATTCTGGTTTCCTGTCGAGTCTTTACACCAATTAAATATATATAAAATGAAACAAAAAATGCCTCATGTTTGATCTAGATACTTACTCTATAAGCCCTATTTTCGCCACATGTAAATTCCAAAATGATGGTTTACTATATATGGCGTGTAAAACCGTGTACAAATAAAGGCCTGGGTGACTCACCAATTTTCGAAAAGTAACGCATAAGCATTAATGATCATATACATGTAAATGGGTGACAGTAATCGTCAGAAGTGTCACTGAGTACCCTAAAACAATTACCACATTATTTATGTTCTGTGCACCTTTATCTCTTGATTGATTTCGATGTGCACAGTGTTTATGTATATATCAGTACATGTATGCATTAATATTGTTCTAAATTCAGTGAACATTTGAGTATTGCAGTCATTAGTATACAAAACAACGGATTTCACACATCAGTGAATAACAGGGTTAACGACGACTTATTAAGCTGGTTTAATAAGTTTGAAGATAACACGCAGGCTAATTTTAATATTAGTTGGTTACGTAAGAGAATATCTGCGGTTATGTAATTTTGGACGTATACGTCACATCAAGAAGCATTTTCCAATGCACTATAAATGCAACTATGAAGAGTTTCACATTCTTCATTCTACACTGACAGTTTGTCGAAACAATTTAACATCTGAAGAATAACAAATATTAAAAACTACGCCGTACAAGCACAACCATTTGTGCTTTCCATGGTAGGCCCTCTGTGCGAGTGAATTAAAATTTCATTTGTATTGCACTGTATGCTATTTACATGCCATGAGGTCTAATGAATTTTGGATAATTTTATTTCAATGAAAAAGTATTCTTTGCGTCTTGTCTTACAAGTGTTCGTACAAGAGTGATCAGTTATTGGAAGCGACTTTACTGGCATTTGCGATTAGCAAATTAGAGTAATTGAATTCAACACCTGACAGAGATTTCCATTCGTCGCTGAAATGTCATTCCCTTTGACTGAGTAATGACACTGACAACCTACCGTGAAGCAATCATCGTGGAACGCTAAACAATGTCATGGTGAGCTAGAGATTGGACATCTTAAAGACCTCATGGGGTAGGCATTACGTAATCCCAAAGGGCCATTTCTGAGCTGGTAACTTGAGAACGCTTTTTATTCTATTTCCAAATAAAGCCGCGCTCCATCTTGTCTAACGACTCTGTTGGAAACGGAGGGGAAACAATTCAAGGCAGCAGACGACAGCTGTGTGACATAACCGATGATGTAGCTCGCGTGCGGATGCGACTTGTTGGGATTTCATTGTTTCTTTTATCTTTAGCCCACCCGTTTTTCACCTTTTCACGCAGTGTTCTGGTATCTCATATATAGGATTGTGTAATAATTCCTTAAAACCCCCAAACAAATCCTTTGTCGCATTCTTCATAGATAACTCGATAACATAATTTACTAGTGTTTCAACACCCCCACCCCCAACCCGCCGTCCCAATGTAATTTCATTCTTACAAAGCAGATTGTATCTATATTATTCAAGGACATCGTCCTCATCGCATTTTTGTCGCCTTCTCTGCTTATGTGCAATTGAAAGTGAATTCAAGTCGTTACATGCACTCGTAGCCTATACAGCAAAAAGTCTCATTTACTGCCGTGAGCATTCGTACATTCAACACATTTAACAGTATTTCTGTGAATGTTTTCCAGTTTTCCATGGGTGATGAAAAAAGAATGGCAATCAGGATATTCGTTGCCCTCCCACTTAGCATCTTACATTACTCGCTGGTTGATTAGTCTATGACCAAAGATTGACCACTGAGCTCATGTGTTCAAATCTAGCCAAGGCTGATTTGCTTGCAGTTTTAAGATTGACAGGTATATCTGGGAGACGCGCTGCTTTCCGCTACGCTCTGTTCAGTTTTCCCCACCCAATAAACCTTTCCATGTCGTCATATGAAATTCATATATTATTAATTGTAAGCATATGGTGAAGATACCAACCAACAAGGAGAATTCAATTACTTGATTCTTGCTTAATGCGGGACAATAAATAAAATCTTAGGATCTTACCTTCAATATAGATCAAGTTTTCTTTCACCTAGTTCAGTCTTGCAGCAGAATGTAAAAATCGACACCCGCTCCAAATACAACCTGCAAATAAAATGAGCTTGATGCACACACTCCTATTGTTGTATACATGTTCTGTGTGCATGTAAGTACGCACCCATGACCTCAGCCTGCTCTCTCGTGTCTCATATTCAGAAGGTCTCGCTGCTATATTTGTCCTTCTTTATAGCAAAGAATTTATTATTAGAAACTGACAAATAGACAAGTGTGTATTATCCGCGCTGTAAAAAGCTCTGCTTTTCCCCCTGATATTAGAAACAGGTTTTTTTTTCTAGAGATTCACCTTCATGCATAAGTTCCAGTGCTGTTGCTGTCAGTTCAAGTGCAGCTAATGCTGATTTACGAGAAAAATTATGAGAAACTGATTTGCGAAGCTTTGTGAATTGGGCCCTGGAGTATAAAAGAGTTTAAAGTAATATAAAAGCGGTTTATATGGTTCCAGCATTCGATAGTATTGACCAACAGCGATATAGTGCTCTTAGGCGTCAGAAGCTTATAGCAATCGACGTCATGTACCCAAGAAAGACCGAATCTTATCCATTTCTAACATTCTGAACGCTGATAGAAACCTGTGAAGCTCTCTCCAGTTGCACTGGCGCAACTCTCGGGTACATAATAGTTTCAGATTTTTCATAGTTTTTGTTCTCAGTGTTTTTTTTCTATCCCAGCAGGTAAACAACTTGTTGACAGAAAACGATTTGAAACAGTTTTGTATAAGAAGCGACATTTGTTTATCTCGACTACGATCTTCGATAGCTACATATCCATTCCGAGAACGATATTACGTCATCTTGTTCTGAGGACGAAAGTTTAATATTTGCTCTTACTTCTTGTTACAGCAACGTTCAACGGTAAGAAATTTCCCAGTCGATAAATCTATTGGTTTTCTGTCCCTTATACCGCTATAGATGAATGATGTAAAAACCTTTCAACCACGGAATACCAACAACAACTGTTCATTTTTGGCCCGGTAAACTGAGAACGTTTATGACATCGCCTGGCGTAAATACTTCTTCGTTTGCGTCCAGATCTTGAACATGAACTTGACTTCAAGGGTTACATAATCAGGGGTTTGCCGGAATAAGTCAGCACGTATGAAAAGCTCATTGGCACCTTCGAAGGTAAAGAGTGCTGGCTGTGATCTGGCTTGGGGCATCATTGACACCGTGCTGTGTAAGTATGTAGGTAATTGGGCGTTTCATCAAGGGATGGGGCGTAGTTCGAAGACCACTCTTGCACATAAACAAATACAACCAAGTGCAATGTACAAACTTAAAGTATGACTTTTGAATGTTTCTGGACTAAATATCGTCTATTGCGGGACAGAGTTTTAGAGCTTTGAATTCGATTAAAGCTAACTGCTTTCTGGCTAAAGCCTAGGTACTATTTCACAATGCCTTACCAATTTATACCCAGATCACTGAGAAAATTAGCGATACACATGAACCCTCCCGTAACGCGATGTCGCCCCATTCTACGATTAATGTGGTCATTTTTTTTTTTATTCAAACAAAGTGCGAAAAATATTCTTCTCATGCATCGATGTGACGAATAGAAATGGGGCATGCACCCGCTCTCCCCCGACTGTGTTATTTAACACAGTCAACTGAAATATAAACATATGAACGTCACAGGCAAGCGAACAAATATCATCCACACACATCGTTCGCCACGATCTGGCTGAAACATTGCCGACGTGGCGTTAGGCCATAACCATTTATTCATTCTACAAAAATCGAGAAAGCCCTTGTTATTTAAGGCTCATATATGTGAAAGAAGGAGCAAATTTTGTGTTTTATTCCTCCATATTATTGTTAGATGATGTGAATGTGTTTACAGGCCTACTATATATCTTACATTCTCTTAGGGAATTAAAGGACTTATTACTTTGAAGCAATTGTACTGAACTTTGGATGAAACACAAATAACTGATTCAAAGGAAATTACCTTTGAAGGTATATGCATTCCTTGCTACAGAATGCCTAATAAAACGGGATTCGCTAATTCCTTAACATTACACAATTGTAACGTCAACTGCAAAGAAGCCTTGACAATTTCCCACGTCAATTACTAAACAATTTCTAAATAATTGTCCCGCTTGTCAAGCTTGTCAAGAAAAGTCGACATAAAACTGTATTTAAAATTCCAGAAGCTTGACTTTTCAAGTATCTCCTCCATTATTTGAACTGCGCAGGGGACAGCCTATGCGATCCGCCATCGGCGTCTACTGCGCCGTTATGTAGGCACTTGAGGAGTCAAGCCTTCAAACGAGTTAACGATTAGAGCTGTGAATGGTTGCCTTAACGACTGGGTTTTTGTCAGTTTTCTTTAAGAAGAGGACCCAGGGTTCGTGCCTAATGTGAGTTTCTCTGAGTGCCTCAATCTGTAAATTTCTGGGTAGATTAGCCGATCAACAGCAATCGCTTAATGCAATGTCCTCGTTTATTGCCAGCTTAAACTCGCTATCACAACAAACCAGATTCAGGTGTTTTCTCTTTTGAATCGTTCACTTAGAAATGAGGCTCATTGGTGAAGCTTATCGAACATACCGTATCCATAGATAAACCCGACCCTGGGTAAATCTGCTTACCAAAATGTCCCAGTTCCTGCTTTATGGCATGCATTTGTTTGTGCATATTCATAACCCTCATAGAAGGAATTCGATGAAGAACTGGAGTGCACTGGTCAGTTTTACAGTCTTTATTCAGAAGAAGAAATGGGTGTTCGGGATAGCTGATTATTTTTAGTGAACCTTTGTTCAGATGAAGAAATGAATATTGGGACAGTCTGGTGAATTTTAGAGCATTTTTATCCAACAAAAGCACTGAAAATTGTACAACAATCTGAAGACAAAGATTGGAAATTCAGATTCAGGCCATTCTACCTTAACCCACTGAAGCGCGCGGCTGATGTTAGTTAGTTAGTTGGTTAATTAGTTAGTTAATGGATTGGTTAGTTATAGTTATTTACAAATGAAAACATGTCGATATGTTTGCAAGAGTGACATGGTAGGTATATAGTCACACATAATGAGTGAAGTACAGCATCTTGACATTTTAGCATCACTTGATGTTATATTCTATTAACAAGGTTAAAATTAAGCCATGTAAGGGTAATACAATGTTTATCTTTTAATGCAAACACATGATATTTGTAGCTGTGAAATCTTAATTTGAAGTTCATCACAATCTAGTATAATTTTGGTTTTTCTTCTACTTACCCCACGGATTTCATTACTTTCGATCAACTTGACTGAACCTACTCTTTGAAAATTGTCCACTCCCTGAAGGCGCATGCATGTCCAGATTTAATCTCAACCTATGTACCTGCCTGATTGATTAATGATTCATTTGTAGCTTTGAACAAAACCTGGCAACGCATTATTTGACCATCGATCAGTTACAAATGCACGCCACCTTAATTTTTTTGTTCATTCTGCCCTTACGATTTTTCTTCCGTTTCGCATGCCACAAACTGTAATTAAAGCCACCTACAGTTTCAATACGACATCGCATTTAAATACCTGTCACATTATTTGTTGTATTCTGCTCGGTGGCGTGTAGTATCAAGTTTGGCCATCTTGCGGGACGTGTTGTGGGAGGAACAGTTCCGTATTGTGGAGATTACATCACGCTTTGCTTGCCAGACACCTTCTGAGCCATTGATTTATGTGTACAACCTTGTTTCTTGCATATCGGTTCTTTCCAGATTTGATCTGGATACACCAAAATCTAGGATGGCCTCGTCATAGAAAATAAAGTCTGGCTTTCCCAGACGAACTAAGGAACTCAGAGGACTGCTTTAGAATTTCATTTCGTGGCTGGAATCGGCGTTATTCTGCAGATTGTGGTATTTTTGAGACGTGCACCGTGCAGAGACGAACAGCTCCGAGAATTTAGCTTCTTGAGGTGGAATAATCCCAGCTACTTTGAAGTGCGACCGAGCGGCATTAAGTGAGAAGGACCATGTCAGTCACCCCTGTAATTAAGAACACAGGTGAGTAATCGCGGTGGAGTACACAGGTAAAGTTGGAATAATCCGGATCAGACAGGATTAAGGTAGATTATAACAGGGACAAGATTACAAGGCGAATGTCATAATGTCGTTCTTCAAGAAACAACTGTATCTTTATGGAAAAGTTCAAACCGACAAGAAAAAAGAAAAAAACCTCCCGCACGACAATGAAAGCTTTGAGGTCATTTCCTTAAACATGTTAAATGATTTCTGTCGAAATGGGCGGGCTTCAACTACAGCCTTTCCAAATTAAACATGGACTCCATCAACGTGTGAGAGCGTCTAATAATGGCTCAATTGTCAAAGCCGACTCCATCAAAGTAGGGGCGTTCCAGAACAACTCAGTTTTCCGCACTGAGAAGATATGATATAGGTGGTGGCCTTTTGTCATCAGTGGTTTCGTTTTTAATGTCGGAAGTTTTAGGTCGTTCTTTGACCATTCGCACAGAAGAGCTGTTTCGTAAAGTTACACATAAACATACATACACGAATACGATAACGGTAACGGTTTAGTAACATTGAAGAAACTTACTGCTTGCTTGTTTTTATGTTATACGTAAAGAACGCAATTAAATCTCATGTTTTCAAAAAAAAAACTCCATACTTATCAAGTAGGGTTTACATGTATTTATTTATTTACTTATTTATTTATTTATTTGTTTGTTTGTTTGTTTATTTATTTATATTTTTAATATATTACACTGTGTCCGTTGTTATTTAACTTATGGTACCGATCAAATTTAACAGTGTTGGAGCCGCAAAATAGCCGAAGGTAAATCACTAAGCATCCTGGCAACGCCAAATCGAGACAACCAGAACCTTGTTCGAACTCCCGTCTGCACTGGTCTTGGTTATAAATGTCGTGAAGTCTAACTCTAACTTCGGCGTAATTCCAGCGCCATCATGTACTTTTACAGAGCCAAAAAATAAACACAGGAGCTGAATTTGCTCATGATAAATCTGCTTAACTAGCGTAATACGCTGTCGTTTTCAATCAGCTCACAATCTGAGAAAGGCAGAATGTCAGTAATCATCACATAAGTCATTCAGGGTTGACCCCATGTGACAAGTGGGCATTCCTGTACCTTGCTGACACATAGTTGACTATCGACACCATAAGTACTAAAATGGTACATGAATGCCTAGGATAAGTTACGTCTTCTCGTCTTCACTGAAAACTGTT
Organism: Acanthopleura granulata; assembly: GCA_016165875.1. NCBI lineage: Eukaryota > Metazoa > Mollusca > Polyplacophora > Chitonida > Chitonidae > Acanthopleura > Acanthopleura granulata. Next base: position 12,045,393 of record JABBOT010000011.1, on the reverse strand, counting down.
AACTGCTTCTCTTTTCATAAATCCGTCTTAATTTTCATATTTATATATTTTCTTAGTTGCTTGGTGGTTTGTGCTATTTGTCGTTTTTGGAAACTGGTCTTGCGACTATTGACCCGGAACGCCCATTTTGGTAGACGACTGGTATACCAAAGTCGACTTTGGCGTCTATTTTCATCTGATCATCTGGTGTCACCACCATATGCAGCACATGAGTTTCTTTTTTGAGGGAGAGATTACAAGCCCAAAACCAGTGGTATGATCATAAAATGGACATTTAGCTGAGATCAGAGCCTTTCATTTTCACCTGCAATATGTACAATTGTAAATGTATTTAGCCACAATTACCCCCAACAAATAAAGAATGTATTGTTATAAGGCGCTTTCCTCAACGTGGAAACGCTCTCGCTGACGAGATACGTTTTTACTTTCTCCCGCTGATTTGGTAATTTTTTTTCCTTCGAAAAGCCAATATAGCTTCCTCAATTCCATATTTCAGCCCGGTCTTAGCCCACGGAAGATGTTGTGTTTGCATGAATGTGAACATGGATTGTCCACAGTCCGCCAAAACATCGGTAAACAACTTCGCCATAGCGCATGGATAGAACCTGGTCATGTATAGGATTAACATCTGAGTGTTAGAGGCTGGAGAGTATTTCCCGGTCTCAGACATAACGGGAACTGATTTTGCCGGATAAGTCTGCGTAACCGACTGTTTGGAGGTGCCCTAACCACCTGTCTGGCTGAACTTCACGACGACACATTCCATCATTCGCTGATACTTTTACTGAGACCGTGACAGCGTGACATACGGTGTACAATATAAAAACGTTCCAACAACGTTACTACTATCACCCAGTCGTTCTGAATTAAGCTAGTTTGCACTATATAAAAGACAGATCGAGGAAGTGATGCCTGTTATTGATTTATTATTTACTTATTATATAACTTCTGTGTTAAGTGAATAATAAGGAAACCAACTTAACTATAATTTTGTTTAAGTGGTTATTTCCAGAGATGTATAGTACTTTTTAAATAAAGGCGAGGACAACAATGTTCATGTGCAGAACAATCGGACTACGAGTCAGTTCATGGTTCAACCAAAAACAATCTTTTAAATTACTAGCCTACATAAGTCGGTTTAAAAACATTAGAATCAGTTGCTAATTAGTGACGTTATGTGATTCCGAAAATAATTGTAAATACCGTTATATTAATAATACATTTAATATTGTTATTAAAACCACTGTATATTGACATGCAGTAATCGCAAAGATTCTTGCTTAAATATTCACACGTGTACCTTATATACACCAGTATAGTATACTCAGCCCAGATTCGAAAGTTTACCACCTCACTTAAACCACAAAAATCCTGTGTATTTGAAACCTTTCGTAAAAGATTATACAAATTAAGGATATCTGAAGCCTTGGAAATATTTCCTGAAAAATTTCAAAACTTTCCAAATATTAAAAAAATAAAAAAAAACAATAAAGATTTTAACAAGGAAAGGTATTCTTTCTGTAGAATGCCAATATACAGAGTGGATGAGCAGTCTTGTTGTGCAACAGGTACGTTTTGTTCTGGAATGACCGCCTTAAATGATTGACATTTAAGCTATGGCAAACGCGGGGCAGGAAGCATGTAGAGACATTTATGTGTTCATGGCGAGCGATTCCCTGCCACTGGACACAGATCGAGTGTCTATATATGGCTGTAGACGCTCACTGCTTCTGTGTCCACTTGCTTTCGCTACCGACCTTACCTTCATTGCCAACGTTTCAGCTTTCGGGAGTGGACATACGAGTAAATTTGCACTAATCTCTGCGTACACGGAAAATTAAACAAGGCAGGGCCAAATGGACGGGATACTTGAAGTTCTCTTCTCCTAACTCGATGGCCATCTTGTTTAATTAGCGGAGGATCTCTGTTAATATTTGTTCAAGCAGACCGTGAAATCTTTTCTCATCGCTTGCAGATGTTGGAGACGCTTCCGTCCATACAGGAATCGTCGTCAGTTAAACCCATGGTTCTATCTGATGGTTTCTAAGTGTCGCCTTCAGAACATGGATTGCTGATGAAAGGCGCTTAAACCGTTAGAATATCTTTAGAATTTACTACCATCCCAACTTCTAAATGCCACCTAAACAAGTTATGTTCTCGTGGGTTTGTTATTCCCCGACCGAAAGTACGAATGGCTGACCATTACTTTAAGAATGGTTGAATGGTTACGGCATATGCGCTACATGGTCCAGCTACCCCTATCTGTTGCTCTGTCATTTTTATCCTTCTGGAAATACTGAACACTTCACAGCTCAACAAAATGAGAATTATTAACAGCTTCGTTAGCCGACCAGTTAGGTTTGATCTATGGCATAGCACTCTATGTGTAAACGGGGAAGTTGCGTAAAGCGCCCGGAATTGGTAAAAAGAATGAAGCAATCGTCTCCATTCATGGAACAGAATTCCGCGCCGTGTGATGTTGTGGCAGACATACCCAACAGTAACTGCCCGTGTCACCAAGGAAACATACCAGCACGTGTTCATATTTAAACAGTTGTCCAAGAAGCACTGTGACGTAAGTCTTCCATTCATGTGAAGGGTAGAGAATTCCTGATGCAAATGTTTGGAACAGTTGCATAATATGGAATTTACATATTAAAGCATCTTTGTGTATGTTACGATAACATTTTAATAACAGCGTTACCGCATATTCCCGAAGCCGTATTACTTGCTTGCAACTGTCAGTTGACAAAAATGCCTTTTAAACAACCTTCATGCATACTGTGATCCTTGAATGCCTTTCACACACATATCTGTTCCACTAACTAAATCCAAATACTGGTAAAGTCAATGTTAAACAGTTGCGTACAAAGACGCCTTTGATAAATCATTCTTCCAAAATGACTCAGCCTAGACTCCCGCTACTGACCACAGAGCTGTTTTGGCTGAATTTGGACGCTTTTCATATACCTGGTGAGACATGAAAGGGGGTTTCTACCGGAATTCAGAAATATGTAAATGATGCATGCATTGCACCTAGTTTAATCTTATATGGATGCATGTATTTGTTAATCTTGACCAAACAATTAAGCTGAGAGAAAAAATTACAAAGACGATATTTTTGTATATGGTCCCGATCTGACTTACGCTATAAAAGCATGGAATGGAGAGTATAAAGTCCGGAGCAGCGGCGGAAGTGTGACAGTTGACAACTGGTCACGCGTGACAGGTACAGTATCACCTCTGGTCAGTTTACCTCAATCAAGGTTTCATCCTAACTGTTCATGTAAATATGTTGCAATTTACACCCCCTAGAACCGTGGCGTGAGCAGAAGTATATAACAACTACAGTGATGTTAATTGCATCGTATCAGAATTACTGAAAACGTTGTGTTGAGGTCACAGTTAATGAAGAATAACATGAAAACAATGCACAGGGGCCAGAAACCTTGGGTACTTGGTTCACCAGCAGAACAACACATAACTGACACAGTTACCGCTGACATTGTTTGATGGACCTTCCGATTCGTTAACTGCAAAGAAATCGCCCGGTAAGGTTCAGTTTCTTGAGATATGTCACTCAGAGTCTAAATTAAATGATGACACCATTAAAAATTACGATCTTATATATTTTGCATCATTTCATTCCTTTTTTCGTTTCCTCCTACAAGGACGCCTGTTTAGAAAAAGTCTGAAACATTTAACACCCAAGCCATGTTTGCAAAACAGAAACACACGGGTCCGTGGACAGCACACAACAAATGTTTTGTCCAGTTTCAAAGCACGCGGAATGTCATCTTACATTGTTACGGGAGATCCCGCCCATGGCGAGTAGGGTACAGAAGATTAACTCAAGTATTGTGCAAGGCGGATTGTCCTGCGGACAGGGGCAAGAAAACAGAGGAACGAGCGATATGGCACAAAGACAGCTGCAGTACTGGTCCCGGATTGTCCACTGTGATGATTAGGCCAGTGGGCGGTAAGATCTTACACAATGCAGTCTGTAACTTGTGGCGTGAGGGAATGTGCTTTCTCAGGATTTCTGCCCCACCCACGGGCCATAGGCTTGCCGAAATGTGAATAGCCTTTGACCCACCTGGAGAGCTCACCTGTGTCTAATAAGATGTGTTAATTAAGCACCAAGCACCCATGTGATAGCATTTCGGTGTACCAATTTCTCAGCTTAGGACGCATCAGAAGTGATTTAGGCCATACCATAGTGAGTGAAACATGCACGCGGATGAATACATTGGTCTCATTAGTAGTGTCTCTCAGCTCTGGTGACCATACTCAACATAAAATTAACTTCCACATATGAATTCAATTCAAGTATATGATAAAATGCATCATTACTGTTATAAAACGTTTTCTGGAATTAGAGCAATCTGCTTAATACGACAAGAATAAAAACAAAGTGGATTGAGACATCGAAAGATCAAATAGTTGTTACATGTATTTTGGTTAACTGAACACGTCTTCAGTGAAATGATGAAATAAAAAGTGTATCAGCTTACAACATTGAATATTTAGGGAGGGGGGGACAAATGTACCACGGTAAAAAGCAATTAACCAAAGGAAGTTTGAGTTTCATGAGTAAATCTTATGGATAACCTCCCTCAAACAGTACAAAGCTCTGTTCATTGCTCGTCTGTCATATAATTGAATATTTATGACAAAACAAGAAGAGAAATGCACGGTAAAAAGTCATCAACCAATGAAAGTTTCATGAGGAAGTCTTAGGGAGTTCTTCTGTCATGCGCTTCATGGCTCATTGTTCGTTTGTCATATACTTGAACATTCATGAAAAAAAGAAAAGTAATTAACCAATGGAAGTTTCAAGAGGAAGTCTTGGGGATTTTTTCTTTCAAATAGCACCATGCGCTGTTCATTGTAACTCGTCTGCTATATAGTAATGATGACGGATAGGATAGGCTCCCTGCTGTTTAGTATTAGTGGGTCAATTTGGAAATGAACCTCTCGTGTAGTGGAAGCGAGTTTGCTCTTCAAAATCCAGCTGCTGTGACCTTGATTCTTTCCTGCACGTTTGCTGGAGAGTTAGAGAGTATACGGAAGCCTTAGGAGTATGGATGACTGTGGTATCGGGAAAATGTATCAGTACAGACCTTAGATGCGTTGATCGGCATTGTTTACGCGTACAACTATAGAACTACAAACCAGTCACACCATGGCAGTCAACGTTTAGTAGTGTGTTGACAACAGAAGTCGTTGTGGGACACCCCATCACGACGAGATCAGGCGTTTTTTGGTCAATCGCCATATTTAAATTGGTACCTACTTCCGCCTAACCCTTCACCTTTTTCTGTGATCACGGTATAATAACTTGCATCCTTTGAGGAAATTAAAGTTGAGTGATGGAATAATAATGTTGTAATGTCTTTTTCCACTTAAATAGATGACAATATAAAACTGTTATTACAATGCACGAGGATGATTGTGATGAACTTAGATTGGACGGGGTGCTTCGCTGACGGTTTATAGTTTCTTGTGATAATATAAGTTTTGTTCTGGAATTTTTAAAACATTTCCCAAGCATTGCACCACAGGATAGCTTACACTCCAGTGGCGTAATGAATAACTATTGACATTTTAACGGCCATATGTTTTTTGAACCTTGTATCAAACCATTTTTTTTTCTCCATAAAATATTTATGCATCATAATTGTTATAATTCGGAGTCAGATTTTGTTCCCGCCATGATACGAATTAAATGTCGTGTATAACCATAACCGCTGATACATTCAATGTTAACAAACTAAAGGTAACGGGGGTTTTGTTTTTGCAGATCAGCAACAACATGGAAAAATAACATTAAGCGCTTATGATGGTTGCTTCGTCGTTGGACATGTCACCCTGATTCATGTTACAAGCGCACAGACGTCAAAGATGACATAGCGTACAGAGAAAATAGCCAGCAGTTCTTTTTTCTCCCATGATCTGTTTCCCTGCGACAACATTCAGAATGCGGGGAATATTTGCTGTTGAGCTCAAGACGTCTTTTTGTCAACAGCAGGGATTAACTCCTTGTGTTCTGACCAAAGCGTGCACCGCCTCTCGCCGTCCTTTTCAGTATTGCTAACCGCAGATCTGCCTGGATACCGCTCGTCCTCTCGGCCTGTGTCCCACAATCGAGACCCTAATCCCAGACTCTGCTACCCTGAGCCGCGGGTAAGATTTTAGGGGTCGTTTCTAGTCAAGACTTCCCCTTACACACATTCCCTAGATGGCAAAGGAATCGAGAATACATCCCCTTCAACTTCCGCTTTGTTCCAATTTCCCCTTTGTTGCTCTGTCGTGTCGGCTTGCATAACACAAGGCGGGAAAGGTGTTATATCGCAGGCCGCAGAGGGGAAGATAAGATTTGACCAGATGAAAACTTCCAGTCAAGAAATTCAAAAATACATTACGTTTCCATCTTTTTTGTTCAAGATAAGTAAAAATGTGCGGAAGCATTTGCAACAATTCCAGGTATCGTTTTGACATAAATACTACTTTGTACGAGTGGTACATATTATTCTGACAAAATTTACATCCACATAACTTTGTGTATCAACAATACACAATTTGTGTAATTTATTTACTATAACTTGTGTATCAGTGACGCAGAATTCATGTACCGCTGATACACATACATTCTGGATGTGCACATTTGTACACAGTTGTTTGACAGAGTAGGTCTACCGTTCTAGCATTCGTGTAGTAGAAGCCTATCGTTCCGGCGATGGTATAACTGCAACTATACCGCTCCGACGTTGTTACACGGCAAGTCTACTGTCCTGACCTTAATATATACTTCAAGCCTACCGTTCAGATGCAGTATACACTACAAGTCTACGATTCTGACATCGGTGCACCTCAAGTCTACCGTCGTAACAGGTAATGATCAATGGTTCTTTTATATCCTAGATATACACAGGGCGTATATCAAGAATTCAAATTTTTATCTTACCTTTAAATCATTGTCCATGTATATCCATGTTCCCATTGATTACTTAATAGGCACACCTTAGACTTATACCCGGGAGAACGTTCTAGTAACACACATCTTTTCAGTACGCAGAACAGTCACCAAGGTCCAAGCATCAAAACACTGTTCTGATGTCTTCGGGGAATTATAAACTTGCCAGTTCCCTCACTGCTGGTGTATTCTATTTCTCTATGAATGTCAGGAGTTATGTCAAGAACGATAAGAACAGATTTCTTCTTTCTCTGTACACCTGTTTAGGTGATGCATACTTCAACCACATTCGCAGGATTGGTTCTTCGCTGACCACAAAGTCCATGCCCTCTGGCTGACTGGATCACCGATTAATCTATAATTGCAAGGGCGCGTGTCAGTGGAGCAATCTCCCCATATTCAATGAGAAAAGTTAACTAACTCCTGCCTTCATTTTTGATGCTTATTTCAATTCTGACCACTGACTCTGAGTGACGCACATTGGTATGGGAGGTATATCTGACTGACCGTTATTACTCGTCCTGTTTTCGTCCCTAATACACCTGGGATTGCCGTTAAGCCGAAGCTTACGAGTATATCAAGAAGCACCAAGTCCAGGTTTCCGGCTGATTATCGGAATCGACTTGATGTCAGATGTTTCCCACATAGGTATAGTGTGGCACCTGTTCTACGGGCACGTTGTTGTTAGCAGTGTAAACTGAACCCCTGTGTCCGTCAGTAGTATAATCTGATAGGTTCGAAATGTAAGTCCATGTGAATTCGTTTGCCTGGTGATTTAAACACACGGAAGCCCGATTTTATAAATATAAGATCGAAAAGGCGAAATGCTAAAGTGCAAAAGTTGAAAACTGGAAAGTGTGACGTCAAAAATTCTAAAATGTGAACGGAATGGAGCTAAGTTTGCGTTTTCCTCTTCCGATTTCTCCTGTTTACACACAGCTACCAGAAAACTTCAACATACATTGTGCAATGATGTTGAAACATCGCCACGATGATAGTGCAGCCGATAACAGCATGCTGAGATCGGAAATGTAATCAGTACCGACCGCAAGACGAACGTCGCAGTATGGTGTCTTCGTTTAACACCATCCTGTTTCGCTCTGTAGCATTTCAGTCATGGCACTTTCGTGTTTTCACTTCTCACTTTCGTGTTTTCAGCTTTTTTGATTTTACATTTTAAGGTCGAAAATACGAAAGCGCGAGTGGTCGCATCCAATACTCCCATAGTTTTCAGCATTATTTCACCATATGTGAATGGGAAGCCAGGCTCCTTCTGTCTTCCATGTTACCTCCTTTATTTACTATTCATATATTACCTCTCACATCTTCCGTCGAAGACTAGTGCTTTAGGTTTTGTTTAGAAAAATATACTAGTGGATATGAATTTCCAACATTTATAGTGTTGTCTGACACTTGGTCATCTGGAACCTGGCTTGTTCACCTATGCTGCGCAGCAATCAATGGCGGATCCAAATTTCCAATTACTTGAAAGTCGAATAGATATGGCTCACCCTAACACTGAATCTTTGCCTCCCCTACATGGATGATTACCAATGCAGTTGTGTGCACCTGACATATTAAGGTTATAGGTTCTGAACCTCTCTCTGTATCTCTCTTCACCTTTCCCTTTCGGTTTCAACAAACATTATTAGAACTACGCCTATTACCAAAAACAAAAGAACAAAAAAAAAAACAAAAAAAAACACTGCAACTTTTTGCACTATGCCGTTAAACTTTATCCTTCAGAGATCAACTTAAAGAAGAAATGTGAATATAATTCCACCAATCAATCAAGCATATACGGTAAAGGAGGTACACACGTTATTTTAGGGTAATGAGTATCATACCATTAGTTTTTCTCACCGACCTAAAAATCTCGATATGTCCACGCTCCATTTAACATCTTGAACTGGTAATATACTGCAGCTGCTATGCTACACATTCCAAGCTTGCCGCTCTCCGGTTTCCGCTTTGGGATTTTATGACCACTCATCCAGGTAAAGAAGTGATCTTATCACGCCTTAGCCAGGGAAACAGAGCTAAGTAGCGACAGGTAACTGAGTAATTGTTACGCCACTGTAGATAACAACTCTGCTCCGTCATCGTATCACATGCCAGCTGTTTACTTCTGTCATAGACAAATGCCGATGACTGATAAAGACCATAGGTCTGTGCGTTGCCCATAGTCCAGTCCAAATTCACATGGCGAAGACTGTGACATTTTCTTATCTGCACTGACAAACTTAGCATCACTCTTTAAAAAGCAGAACATTCTTGGATGTAAGAGCATGTGGGTCCACTCCAATGACTGCCGATTTCTCGTCGGCGACGTGCATATTAGTATAGATGACTACAGCGTAGAGAGATTAAAACCAGAGCAGCAACAACGGTGTGATGTATAGCTGACAAATGGTCACAGTTAATTGGTGAAATCCTCCTCAGCATGTATCTATGCTTGGGTTTTACGTCATACTTAACAATGTTTCAGTAATATGACGAACCCTTAGAATCTGTATATACTTTGTCTTCTCATAGTGCCAAAGTGCCGCTGCCGCTGGAACATCATGTCGAACCTAGGCGCCGAACCCGACATTCGTATACCAGCCGTCAACCAAAATGGGCATTCCGGGTCAATAATCGCAAGACCAGTTTCCCAAAACGCCAAATAACACAATCTGCAAAAGAACTAAGAATATATATAAATGTAAAAAATAGGACGGATTCATGCACAGAAAAGCAGTCAACAGTTTTCAATGATGACGATACGACCCAATGAATGTTCTAGGTGGATGAAGACACCAGACGTCCTACCCCGTCACATTACACCGACACATACTCGACCAATCCTGTTTCCTTGTCCTAACCTCTCAGTGAAGTAGGATTGGGTGTTCTGAGAAAGAGGAAGAACGATCTTAAATTACCAGGAATTACATGCATATCTACTTGCATACCTACTCGAATCTACTTGCACGTCTACTGTGAAATTATAAAGTTATACAGGACATTCGAGGGCTTGAAGGTATAGAGTTTGTTGCAAATGTGATTGGTATAGGAAAATATGTTTATCTGCGAAAACCAGTAGAAAATCAAAAAAGCGCATCTAAGGAAAGTAGGACAGCATCCATTAACTCCGCCATTTTGAGCACACAATACTGAAACATTCTGATGAAGAATAACGGACAAACTACCAGTGGAAATGAAAAGCGTTTTTTATCCCAGGAAAACAAGTTTATCAGTCGACAGAGGCAAAGAAAATATCGTCCTGACTAGGACACATCTTTTTACCACTTACAAATGTTATATTTGTTTTATTATTTGTGTGCCTCATTATTTAAAAACTTTTTATTTATGTTAGGCGTTTTCAAGGTGGTGGTACATCTACCATATGCTTTGTTAGCGTCCTACCTAGTGATCATTCTGTTTGTCTTAATTCTGTGCTAGAAATTTTATAACCCGGACAGTGGCTGTATTGTGGTATGATTCATCTGAAATCCTGTTCACTTCAATGTAAGTGAGAAGACGGTGACAAAAAAGATAATAAGCTCCTTTTACCTGAGGTATGTTATATGATACATCTGGTAAACATTACACGCTGTCAAGTAAGAGAGGTTAGTGAACACTGAGGGTGAGAAAGATCTTACGGGACGGGTGAAGTGCCCATATACACTTACACAGCGTGGCACAAACTGTCTAGATAAAAGAGATCTAGAGCACGACTTACGGAGATTTGACCATTCCCTCCGTTTTCTCTCAACAGAGCCGCGGGAATGCCATCAGCACAAATACAGTTTTTATTCCACTAAATCGCACCGGAATTTTGAAATCCGTTGTAAAGGAATGGTGTATCGACCGCTACCTGCTTGGTGATGTTTTACTACATTAATTAGCTGTCTGCCTGTGTCAGTCACGCCGTTAACAGCCTGGCACCTGAACCAGGATTCTGATAATGGTTGTTTATTCGAATAAACAAACTGGAGCAGAAATACACCTAGTCATTTCACCCCGGATTCTTTGACACTAAGAGGTCTATGGCAACAAAGCAAAACATTCTCTAACTTAAACATCTTTTAATGTAAAGCTTTATTTATTTACCTTTTGTAGGTAACACATGCGTGTTACGCTATTAAGCTTGTTGTACGGTACTTTACTGACAGCGCTGGGTTCCACAATTCTGAACACCACAGTTAATATTTATTTAACAACATGATGTGAAATCTTTTAATGGTTTGATTCTATAATCACAACACACTGACCTATATCACTCCATAACCATATAATTTCACACGGGGCCGTGAAATTAGTGATATATATGGACGACACAATCCTGAAGTCATATGAATGATATCTGGCCTTCTATTATCAAGATTGCTGAAAAAGCATGGTTGTTATTTTGAGCATGAAATGATGTGATCAGGTTTTTTGCAAGGTCACAGCTTGGCGCGACGGGTTACATAACGGATTCACAGCCATGAAATCTCGTAAACCTGGTGTTGATTCGACCAGCCTATGGCTTCAGAATTGGGTGTATACATCCGGCGGAGAAGTCGTGTTATGTTCAGCGATAAAAGACAGGACTGCGCTTCAGAGACAGCCGCAAGTAATCACTGTAACAGTTTTGTCCGTGTTGTTCATCATAAGGTGATGACTTGTAAAGATACAATATCATGATTCTTATTTTACCTAAATAATTATAGTATTAAAAAAGGACTACCGCAGGGAGAGTGAAACAAGATTATCGACAAAAGAGTGATTATAGGCAAATGGCCAAACGTAACTACAGAAATCCAGTCTCTTGCCCATTTACCTATACTGGGATTTTATTCCAACTGTTCGTGAAAATGTTAAATAGTTAGAACTTACATCGCCTCTACAACATGGCATAAGCAGAATAAGGTAACATAAAATGCGGGTATGTTTACAGCAATTTATCACACTTGTCACTGGTTTTATGATTACTCAGAATGACGTACACGTCATCACATTTAGTAAACAAATCCAATAACACACACGTAAAGGGCGTGTCGTTTGGGTTTCGAATGACAAAATAATGTGGATGTATTATACCATTGACAGCTCTGTAGAACGTGTGTGTACAAATAGACACATGCATGTGTATCTGTGGTACTCTAATTGTGTATCATTCGTCATTGTGACAGCAAGGTAATTTCGAGTGGCTTGTCATGAGGATTTCTTTGGAATAGAATTTTTATAAACCTGGTACATACTTTATGTTTATCAGAGTATTCAGTAGGTTTAATGACGATTAAGTTTAATTTGGTATTGGAAATTAGTAGGTTGTCCCTGGTTTTTAAAATAGAAACATATAATAACAATTCATCGATGTGGGACAACGCATGAAAAAACAATGTGTATATATCTTATTTTGATCAAGTGAGCAATTACTAATATAACACAGTACCAATTACTAACTTGAATTAACAAAGTAGTGTTGCAAATCAACATACTCCAACTTTTTATAAGAGCTGGAAATCTGATGTCAAAATCCTATATCTAGCATTAAAAGTCGTTGTCCTACTTCTCTTTTGGTGTAATCTACATTCATAATGAGAAGTCAGGAATTCCGGTTAGTCGGTTTTTTAGTATGCATAGGCGCTGCCTATACACACAAATAGGCTGTGGTGCGTGCAGCCATGTGGAGGCTAATGAGACATGTTTCACACTGACAATAACACACGTGAAAACAGAAGACTGACTCTTCTCCGCCCGTCCATATTTGATGATGTGGAACTAAGAAATTCGCCTTGCATTTGTGACATTCAGTGGAAAGTTATTATTAATCAGGTCTGGTATTTCGGAACGAGAATGGGTAATTAGAAAAAAATACTTCACTAATCAGAATACACGTTTTATATAAAGGATTAATTCATTAGCAAAGCCCTTTCCTCGCTCAATTTTTTTACCTTGATAACTTGTATTTATTTACTTTATGAATGTTAAAACTTCTCATAAGCCAGCCATCATACATGGATGTGGAGGTAATCGGAGGGACCTGTATACATCACTGATCATCAGACAAACACTCTAACTTAAAGAGGTAGCCAAACCCGCAAGACCAGGATTTGAACCGTCGATCTCATCTCAAACTAAAATATGAACAGTAAATTTTCTTGCACAACAAATATGAAACGTAATTAAGTCCGGCCTAAAGTTGGGAATATAAACTTGAGGTTTTTCGCATTGTCATCTGCACTTTTAAGGCTTTCCTACATGTAACTTTTCAGTTCATTTTTACGATCTCACAGAAAAACTTTAATTAAATTTAAGTATTAAAGGCAAGCCTAAGATATCTTCACAAATAGACGCCAACGCCGCAATTCGATGTTGCCAAAATAATTACAACTTTATTTTCCTCCTAACCCGACGCGTGCTTGTGACAAGATCTTTTTTTCTTAATTTGTTTGCTCACCTGATGACTGCCGCCAGCTCCACGTGATGCTTTCTTTTTGTCTATGTTTAACACGAAAAGCCCACAAACCGAGTTCCCTGTATTGGTAGAAAACGCCGAGGCCAGTGACACGATGGATATTGATTGGTTTATAGAGGAATAGACAAAAATAGTGGTGGTTTTTGTATGTATACATGTATACGAACAAACAGCTGTGGCGATACACATAGCTGCAATTACTGATATGGAGAGAAACTCTCGTCACAACGCTCACGCGGAACACGCAGGCACGCGGATGCCTAAAAAAATTATCACAATGCTTGAAACAATATATACATAATTTATAGTTCATTTACTCTTATTTGACATTCTCATTTTTTTAGGTTTTTTTCGTGCTCACGGGTGGGCAGGAACATTGCAAATGTTATGCTGGCATGGGCTAAAATACAAAAGAATACAGCATAGAGTAAAACCTGAGAAGCGACAACAGTGTGATAGCTGGGAAAATGGTCACACATTACCTGTGAAATCCGGTCTCTTGTTAGTTTATGTCAGTTAATGTTTTATTTTAACTGTTCATGTAAGCGTCTACGAAGTAAAACCTTACACTTGCCCTAGCACCATGACTTAACCAGAATTAGCTAGAGAAAGCGTGTATTGATGTTAAATGTTGCGATATGTGCTTATATGTACATTAGAACAGGACCCCAGCATTTGAATTTTTCACATAGATGTAAAAACGTTAAATACAATATTGACAATTTGAGGCACACAAGCATATTGTAAACGATTTGATATGTTATCTCCGTGTTGTTGACATGGCTGTGTAGTCTGAACTTTCTTTCTCTATCTGGTTAAATGTTTATCATTACGCTGCCTGATTTTTGTTTTTGTTTGCAATGCTGGGGTCTTCTAGGTTATGCAAACCACATGACGCAAAATGTAACAACAAAAACATTGGCCGCGGTCTGTTATAGGCCAAAGAGAAAGGTAGATATTTGCCATTTTTGGATAACTTATCTATATTTGAAACACGAAATCATAACTGGATTTCAAACTCATAAAATGCCATCAACATATAAGGAGAATAGATATGTGTCGCCAACTTTAGTTGGAATGGTTCACATAGTTTAAATCGGTGCAAAAGACGTGGCCCACGAAGCTGTTTTTAACCTAAGTCAGGCTTAGTCTTGGTTTCAGAAATTTTACTGCGTTAACATTGTAACTCACCTAAGCATTTTTATTTTAATACTTAGCGTTGTCCTATGCCATCGTGGTCTTCAAAATTTAGAAATAATGTCGTGACCCCCTGCCTTGATGTTTACATCACCTCAGATCATAAGAAATACAACAAAAATAGAGCGTCTGACGCACTCAGCATTCTGTTATTAGTAATCTCATTAGCAAGTGTAGTAAAATATAAAGTTTCAAGACTGCAGAGACTCGTTATCTCAGGAATCAGCTGAGACTCGTTATCTCAGAAATTAGCTGAAACTCCTTGTCTCAGGAATCAGCTGTACAGGGATCGCCCCTCTAAGCGGCGCCTGATGGATTGAAACTTCTTACTGATATCATTGCATTAGAAATTGCTGCCGAGGAGGCTCACTTTATACCTACATGTACTCTAGTCTCAGGTATCCGTGTCGACGCAATAACAGCACTGTACCCTTGGTAGTTCATTTGAGCACCACTGTCATGTTTCAACTTTACTTGAAAGAACAATTAACATTCATCGTCAGGGAAAACATGGAGTAGGTATGATTTCCTGCACTGCTATATCGAGAGCAGAGAAAGGATAAGTCGACATAAATATACTGTCTGGTCTCATCTGACAAACAGGTGAATGCAAACTCTTTTCTCTCTAACAACATTGCCACAGATGCAGGTTTTGCACCACCTTTTCACTGGATTCGCTACAACAGGACGAACTTGGTGTTGTAGAGGTTGACACTCTGAAATATCTCTGACATTTATCTCTGTCTGTTGCGCAGTAGAACAAATTCAGTATTTGTTAGGTTTACTTTTAAATGGGTCGATTGATTTTTTCATCATAGATATCACCAAATAACAACACAGCAGATATGATATCTGGATCAGCATGATCGTGTACAAAAGTCAAAGGGAGATTACTCTGTATGCTAAGTCAGCAAAGTGTTCTTCCTCAGTCTGGAGCAACTTGAAGTGGAGGTCTACTTGTATGTGTGTGCCATGTAGGTATCACTGATTCCTTACATGTAAACATGCATGTGTCGGGGCATCTAGATGTCCAAAGTCAGATTTTGACAAGTCAGTTATAGCTTACTTGTAGAAAATATTCACAGGGCATTGACGCATTTTCTATATCACTTCCAGGATCAACGCCTTATAATTTATACTATCTCTCTGATGAATAATTCCAAGAAGATAAACTGCATTGACACATTGAAATCTAGGCATCAGGTAAAATATTAAAGTGACCCTTGCAACCAGATAGGAAATCGTTCCCCGGGGTTGCAGGAGGGAGATGTAATTTTTTTCGTGCAGAAAAAAAGGGGAAATTTACTCGAATCCGAAATACAATTACTACGACAATTACTTGAATAAAAATACAATGACGTGAACCAAAATCATTTGTGGTATTTGATGTGAAGCTGGAGAGACTAATATATTGCGAGGTATCGTGTTGGTACACGGCATCAATTTTTTGTAAATCGAAAAAATAAAAAAAATAAAAAAATATTTTCCACGAACATTGGAACTGCATATTCACCATATTAGTTCATGGTTTGCAGATCGTTAGTGGCTAACAATTCACAGGTCACTGGAGTTCACGAGTTTTATTCTTATCTGTACTTACGACTTTTTAGTAACATAAATTATGGAGCAAGAGAGGAGCCCATTTTCTTTACATTTTGCAAAGGTCCGTACTAGATATGTTTACAACTATAATATATATGCATGAATAAAAGCTCACTGCAGCCAAAAATATGTAAGCTGTGTCCACGTCCTAGCGTGCCAAGCGTTAGGTGTCAGCATATCGAATATAGTTATATTGTGGGGAAATCAACCAACATGTGTTTGTCAGTTCACCTTGAAGAAAATCCCAGTCATATATATCAACGATTTAATTTCTAAAGAAAAAAGCTGTTTTAAATCAAACTTCTATTAGATCTGACTGGCCGTCATGGTTAGTTACGAATATTTTTTTTTTCACTGCTGGCCTGTTGCACCGCAAGATCAGTTATATAACAACTTCAGTGGTATACCGTGGATGTCCTTGCGTCATTCAGCAGTAGATCTGCCACTGAGAACAGATTAGCAATCGGTCTGATCGACAGGAAACGATTTCCCATCTATTTGCAAGCGGTCCTTCCAGAATATGGTGAATATTGAGGTCTGTGTCAGATCTGTTTCTGGAAATTTCCATCAGGTTGTTGTTTTCTCTGTAATGTGAGACATCATAGAATGGGCGTGTCATAACCAGACCAAAAGTTTCTATCTCAAAATTTATATCTCCATGAGTAAATAGAAACAAAGAGATCGTGAGACAAACTGATAACAAGACAGTGATGATCGTTGTAATCAATACAACTGGCAGAGGATGGAGTTCAAATATCTTCCATGATGAAGAGATGAATTCTGTAGTGTTTTCTGTCATGAAAAGTGGGTTTTGTCTGAAGTGGTCTGTTGGTGTTTGGAGCCATGTTAAGCTACTATAATATGCTCTATTAAAGGATCTGTGTGGGTCCCAGAGAGAGATCTAAATAGTGTTTCCAAGCACAGAGAATTGTCCATTAAATCATCAGGTTTCATTAACAAGGTGTATCCTATTGAGCTGCCTTAGGCACTGAGGCAGCCTTTGCAAGAGTAAACAACTGGTTCATTGCAGTGAACGCATGGCACGTGATGAAATTTTTCTTTCCACGTCAATACTGCAAATATTGTCTCCAAAAGTGAATGCAAATACTTGTACATCCTCTTTTCTTGCCATGTGCTCTGTGATCACTTAAGGTTTATACATCGCACTATTCTTTTCAAACGCCTTGGCGATTGCATTGTGACTCCATCAGTTATAAGCTTAGGAGATACTCCGGATACTTCTACGCGTAAGATGGCCAGAAATAAACTATTCGTGCATGCACCGTAGAAGGCGGAAGACGTTACAGGGAGTACAGCACAAACTACAAACTACGTGTAAAGCAGCCCTAATCTTCCAGCCGCTGGTTTGGATGTTCAGTATATCTGCTATCCTGAAGAACACGGGCGCGTTATGTGATGAGCGCGATGTGTAACAACGTTGAGGGAAAGTCCGATGGAGTTAAACTAATGATCACAGGAAAGATTCGGAGACTCGCGAAGATTTTATACATGGCCACAGTTCATACTATGGCTTGGACAATGGCAATGGAAATGTGTTATTGAGTAAGAAATGTCGGGATATGCCTCATTTTCGCCTGCGCAACATGATGCCGTCATATACATGAAATATTCTTGAGTACAGTGTAAAACATAGATCAGATATTTATAAATCAAAGGCCTAGTTTGAACCCGCACCTCGTGCATCCTTCCCGAGAGGGTTTGAGAGGAGCATTTAACATTAACCTGTATAAGTTATTGTGACGTTCACTAGATAGGTGCCAGACGTTTTATGTACATCAAAAATTTCTGTGAAGAAAATCACGCATGTTACGCAAAGTTACTCATGATATGATAAAGGAAATGAACCATAGCCTTCCTCTTTTCCATCAAGCGTCCTTGTTCGCCTCCAGGCTTGGTTTGATCTCCAGTAGGAGTGACCCTGGCAGATGTTTTTATCAGCTTCACTATGATTCGCTGACCACTTTAGCTGAATAGCTCCCCAGTTGTAGTGGACATTTTGCCGTGATGTATCATAAATTTGCTGGATATTCTCTCCCCAAAAGAGAAACTCCTATTTAGAACGTGCTGGTAACACCAGATGTCACCGAGGCACACAATGAACGTCGATTTGTGCCCTGGTGCCATGGCAGGTGTCATGGCTGAATGAGACTCCGCTGCTTATTTCATGATTACTAACATTCTGACCTTCTCACTGAGTAATTTGGCTGAAAATGGCAGTACGTTACATGAATTACATACTTCTCGACAAGGGCCTCCGTGGCTCAGTCGGTTAGCACGTTAGCGCAGCGAAGCCTCCCACTAATTCCGTCGCTGTGAGTTCAAGTCCAGCTCTTTGCTGGCCTATTTTCCGTCCGTACGTGGGAAGGTCTGCCAGCAATCTACGGATGGTCGTGGGTTTCCTCCGGGCTCTGCCCGGTTTCATCCTACCCTAATGCTGGCCGCCGTCGTATAAGTGAAATATTCTTGAGTATGGTGGAAAAGCAATCAAATAAATAAATAAGTACATCTCGCCATCACAGATTTTTAAAGTTGAAAATTCAGGGCATGGGTTACCTCTTGTAGGCAATACTAAGTTGTTCTGAACGTAAAGTCTGGGACCTCACTGGTCAAGGGCGGATCTACTGCGGTTTGAACAATGCTATCGAAAGCTTGTAAGCTTGTGGTAATGTCTAAGCTGGAATTTGATGTTTGCATGTTTTGCTGACCAAAGTAAAATCAAATAGAGTAAAACCCTGACTGAAATAAACTGACAAAAGGCCGGAATTGACCAGTAACTTGTGACCATTTGCCAACTATCACGCTGCCGTTGATACTCTGGTTTTACTCCGTGCACTCAACATTGGCTTAATTGCTCTTTGTTCTTGTTTTCTTTATTTTCAGTTGTTAAGTATTCTGGAGACCTTCACGGTACTGATTGTTGAATTTGGCAAGTGAAGTTCCGCCAGAGATCTGTGCAACAAGAAGAACGTTACCTAGATTTGAGAGTAATGGGGAACTCTAGAGCAAAGTAGATGCCCATCTTTTTTTACTGCGACTTGTAGTGTCGATTATAAAGAAAACCGGGATGTTTCCAGTAAATAGCGGGAAAAGTAAGTAACAAACTTTATGACGCGCATATTTTTATCCAAAATAAAAGGTCCACATGTGCGATCTACTGGTGGAATACAAGTGATCCAAAATGAACTTGGGATAAAACCACTTAGCACAAAGTGTGATAAAGCACTGAGATGAAACAACGCATCGTGTGTCCGAAGATTTAAAGACTCAGGGGACAAGAAAACACTTAAAAAGTGTGTTGCCAGCTTTCGTAATTCTGAATAGGAAATGTGGTTTAATAAATTCGTGAATTTAAGCATCGAAGTAGACAAAGAGGATCTCAAACGAATGGTCAACGCATTTGAAAGTTGTAAAACGATCTCAGTAATTGTTCCGATCTGTTGTGTAACCCGAATCGCGTACAATGCTAGTTCAAGTTTTCCTCAGTCAATACATGTGTCAATACATTGCGTTTTGATTCCAACTGTTCATATATCTAACAATTAAGGCCAATTCTTTTTGCCTGCGCCGTATAAATCCTGTCACTTAATATCCTATAAAACTGTCATCTTTCCTCAAGGGCTGAATGTTACCTTCCATGATGTGCCTTGATAGCACAACATTTTGAGTAATTCTAGAACAGTGATGTACCATATGTTGTATTTAACATTACTGCAAATGTTGTTACCAAATTCTGCTTAAGCCATCGTGTCAGTGGGAGTGTAAGTTGTTACTTCTTACACACGTACATGAACAGTTAGAATAAAGCCCTAACTGAGGTAAATAGACAAGAGGCCGGATTTCATCGGTAACCTGTGACCATTTGCCAACTGTTACACTGTCCACGCCGCTCTGGCTTTGCTCTCTATGCTGTAGTATTTCATACCGATACAAAAGGTATTATAGAAGCTACGGTGCTACTTTGGCAACTGGTCATAGTGTAATGTAGAAGCTATGGTGATACTTTGGCAACTGGTCATAGTGTAACGTAATGTAAAGAAACATGAAAAAATGAGAGAAGTATCTAGAATAAGTACAGTGATCTCACAGTAGACATATGTTTATGGCAGTGTTACCGGAACTAAAGATAATACACTGTTTGGAAAAGTTTCTATGAGGGTGGTTTCTTTTTAGTGGTAAAACACCCGTAATCGGAGAAACACGTGATCTATGGTGGATTCACGTATTATTTCACAAGGTTATTGTGGCCATTATGACCGTTAATTTACATTGAAAGCACCCGGCAGCAGGGTAACAGAAGCCAAACCCACAAAAGCGAGAAAAACGATACAGAAAACACTATTTATTCCTTTTTTTCCTTGCTATAATTGTTTGATCAGACTGATGCTACTACATTCTGATGCAAGAATGGTCCAAGTGGAGTTTCAAGGTTCGTTGAATGAAAGTTTCGTCGAAATTTACATTTCTATATATAATAATTACTTTTTATATACATGTCTTTTATTACATTATGTAAACAATACGTCATATATCTAATGCCTTATTATTATATAAACATTATTGTGCAAACTAAACTTCATGTAAAAACAAAACACGACTGGTTACAAAAATTATGCATGTTTATACTATAATCTAAACAGATCATACATTATACCAAGAATATGTTTCTCAAATCTATAGGTTATACAAATGATATGCCGGCAGAAACCCATGGCCATCCACAGACTGCTAGAAGACCCTTCCGTGTACGATCGGAGAAGAACCCAGCATGGGATGGATTTGAACTCGCAGCGACCCACGGTTTTTTGAACACTTAGGTGGCTACCGCGCCAATGTTTGAAGACGATATTCAAAAGAACCGGGTGGGAGCAGGGGGAGGGCCTCCGTTGCTCAGTCGGTTAGCGCGCTAGTGCAGCGCAATGGCCCAGAAAGCCCCCCACCAATGCTATCGCTGTGAGTTCAAGTCCAGCTCATGCTGGCTTCTTCTCGGGCCGTACATGGGAAGGTCCGCCATCAACCTGCGGATGGTCGTGGGTTTCCGCCGGGCTTTGCCCGGTTTCCTCCCCCATAATGCTGACTACCGTCGTACTAGTGAAATATTCTTGAGTACGGTGTAAAACATCAACCAAATAAAAAAAATAAGTCCTATAACGGTCTTTTGATTTATTTATTTATTTGATTGGAGGAGACCCACGACCATCCGTAGATTGCTAACAGACTCTGTTAGAATTCTCATGCGGCCGGAGAGGAGGCCAGCATGAGCTGGACTTGAGCTCTCGGCGACCGCATTGGTGAGAGGCTCGGATGTTATAGCTCCGCGCTGGCGCGCTAACCCCCTGGGCAGAACGGTATAGGAGACGTGAACTTGACTGAGCCAATCTGTCAAATCTAGAAGAACTTCTGTAAGAAGGAAAGCAGAGCAATTCATACTGTCGTCTCGTTGTTCGTCAGGTGCGAGATGCTGGACGGGTCAAATTGTATGATCAACACGGTGTAGGTTATCAGAATGCTCAACAACTGAAATAAAGAAGACGAAATTATGTTTTTAATTTGATTTAATCGCTAACTAATATGGGAGAATTCTAACAGAGTCAGATTAATGTTTTCCGAAAATCATTGCATATTTTACAGGCTTATCTAGTCTAAAACTAGGAACACTTTTGTTTACACAGTTTTGGTGTTGACTTTGTTAGTGGGTGGGAAAAGCAATCTACGATCCCATTTACACAATCATTTACTAATAGGGGGTTTCAAGGTCGAATTCTCATCGCTGAAGATAGAAAATGTCCTGCTATATCATATGACACGTCAAAAAAAAAGCTATTAATTGCATTTACTATAACATAAGCGTCTGAAAAGTTTACGCTTGTAAACTTCAGAAGTTCCTGAAGGGAACACATTCGTGTTTCCGCTGCTCGGAGAATCAGGTGATCCGGAAAACCAATATCAGAAGAAGTTCCCCGAGCATTTTTGACAAGTCACATAGTACAGAAGGACATTTTACCTGTATCTACAAAAGAAATCGATTCCGAGACTCCTTGCTTATCAATCCACCTACCAGTCCAACACGCTGCTGTACTTACCGTAAGTGAGTGTCCTTTGTTAATAACAAACATGTCAACCACGGTTATGCCCACTTCTGAACCTGCCAGCTTGGTGGAGAAAAAAGTTGCCTAAAATGAATAACACAGTGAATTGATACCTCAAGAGCACACAAATTACCGGACATTTATTTATTTATTTGATTGGTGATATACGCCGTAAGGAAATATGTAATAACTGTAAGGCTCATTTCGTTAATAGCATAAAACACCAGTTCCTAAAAAAGTATGCAAGAACCAATTATATAACAGTAAAAAAGCTGGTAACGTATAACAGATAAGTAGTCACCAATTTCCAGTGACACAGGCAAACGGTATTCTATGCATGGCATACAAATCTTGTCGACCTCGTAGTCTGTGATTAATTTCCAGGCGGAAAACAAATATAGCTACTTCAGTCACGCTTTAATTTCAGCTGTTCATAGCTGAGATATTGAAATAAAATGAGACATTTATACGGTTCCTGTTCCATGTTAATGAGGAATTAGATACAAATATTCAAGGCAACTATGTGAAACAGATTGCCAAAGGTCTTCAACGCTCTCTCCATATCTGCCAACTGTTATAATGACTACTGAATGTTTTGTTTGATTGTTGCTTGACGCCCTGCTCAAGAATGTGTCACATATAATATGGCAATGAGTGTTATGGGTGGAGGAGACACGATTCCCAGAGTAAAACCACCGACCTTTGGAAAACTTCTCACGTATTTCCTGAATGTAACGTTGAGAACACAAAACCTAGGCACTGGTTCAAAAATAATCTGTGACGTAGAATGAAATCACAATTGACATTAACTCTAAGAAATGACAGGGGCAGAGGTTCTATACACGACATGCCGGGTCTTTTAGTATATTACCATCCAGATTAAAACGTATAACAACTTTAATTAATACATTACCATCTGTAAATCTTCGCTTGTCGCATCTTTAACACTCAGCTGACAAAGATCGCTGTGAATCTGAGCAATCTTCGAACAAAAAATGCAAAACAAAAACAAAAAACGATGCATATATTTAAACTTGAAAGGTTAATATTAAAAATCCTTTGTCTGTTTTCACATCGCACGGATTCAGAAAGAATTTTGGGATATATTTATCTATGAAGCGAGCACTCTTCTTCAACACCACAGTGGTTTACCATATTGCTTTTGGAAAGAACCATGATCGTGATAAACAAATTCCAGGCGGAATTTCCCTAAACTTTGGAAAAGACCAACATTGGCGATATTAAAATAGCAGAAGGAAATGGTTCTACCTATGCAAGGAGCAACACTGGTGATATTAACATAGCAAAGGGGGCTTTCTATATTCCAAAGGGGCAATATACAGTTGTGATATTAAAATACGAAAGCTGCGGGGTGGAGGGGCGGCGAGGACGGTTGGCTCTCTTTCTACTTTTTCGGGGAGGAATTATCCTAATAGCTACAGGGGCTTTCTTAGCACTTTTCCAAGGATCATTATTCCTGATGTGCAGATACATGGGGGCATTGTCTTTCTGTTTGGCGGAAAAGCAATATTCGGGATGCTGATATACTAGGGGACAGCCTCCCAGTTCAAAGAACCAAAATATTTGCTGTTGACAGATTTTATAACAAAATTGCTCCCCTGTTACAGGATGTAGTCTAAATACAAACCTTACTTTACACTCCTACCTTTGTGCTCAATCCACAAGCCGACAAAATTACAGTCAATATGAAGATCATCATCCACGCTTCCTCCCAGATAGCATTTATCCAAGTGGGACTTCCCATTTTCAAGTTGAAAATGACATTCACGTTCAGACAGGTAGGTGGTATTGTCATGCAATAGATGGCCAAGACGAAGCATTTAAACATGCCATTTCCCAGATGCAATAGTTCACAAATATCTCGATGAAACTCCACGACTGTCAGTAACTGTCGGCTCTTACCAAGACTTTGGTCAGCTTTAAGTTGTCGTAGACGACGGGAACACTCTTCAAACAGACTGGACACAACCCTACAGAACCAAACGAAGAACAACATGCAAAACATCACGGAAGACAAGGCGAGTCCGAGAGACAACGCAAACCATGTAGCTAGCATAGCATTCCAAGGGGGGTTCAAGCCAACATCAAAGGGACAAATCAAGATCACAAGATACCTTTCCAGCATCCAGTCAAAACTCGGAGCAAGCGTTGTGGCAGCGAACGCTCCTACTGCCAGAGCCACTGGTAATAGGAATATCAATGTCCCGAGACTAGCTACTGTTTTCAAGCTCCACTCTTTCGTTATGCAGTACTTCCTCTGGATAAAACATAGCTTCTTGGGAAGATCGGACAGCCTTGAGGAAAACCCTATCGTTGTGGCCGTCCTGGAGAAGGCGGACGAAATGATCGTCAGAAGGAGTATGACGTGTAACTGGGAAGAGACTTCAAACAAAGACACCGTCAGTTTGTTGAAGCAAACCAGCATTTTGATCACTAAGCTCCACGGTAGACCAAGGACAATGGCCATGTACGTGATTCTGCTCCATTTCCTCAGCCTGCGCCGCGGTTTCGCTCTCGGGACAACTTCGTGGCCGTCGCCATCATTTCTACAGGAACAGGTGTTTGGATCGCACAGAGCATCCGTGCTGTACATCATGGCTGAGAAGCGTAGGAGCCAGGCCAGTGGCTTGAACAGCATCACGGTCTTACAGCTGTCCGGGAAATCCCGAGGTTCTGTAGATATCTTTTTCAGGGGAAATACCAACTTTGTGCAGCGTCCCTTTTTAGTCCAACGCCCTGACATGGTCAAATGAGCAATTGGAGTAATCTGTACGGCTTCTGAGACTGTAGCAGCGGATGGGGTTAATGGGAGACGTGAAGCAGACTCAAATGCGTTATGTCTATTTATTATCTATTCCTGATTACAGAAATGTGTGCTTTCTGTAGAAACACGATTACAAGTTTCTAAGGTACCTAGACCATGTGACACACTTAACTCGTTCGATGATGTGGGTGAATGGTAATGTCAATACCTCGATCCAACCCTGTCAAGTTTGATGTTGTGGCATACTGTTTGTGTAGGATTAGCCATATTTGAAGAAGAGCCTGTTAAAAGCGCTGGGCGTTAGTTTGTACCCCACAAACGAAATATCGATCAAGCGCTGCATAATATTACAGACGGGAAATTGTTTTCCCTGCAATAGAAACTTCACTGACTCCGTCAGGATAAAATTACGTATCGGAGATTGGCTAGGCTAGTTGTAATTTCAGAATTTGTCAAAACCTTTGTAAATAGTTACAGAAGAGTCTGAACAACCGATAAATCTTTCTAAAGAATGCGTTCAATGGTCACTCACCTTGTCTGTCATTGAACGAAAGACAGATGATACAAGTGAACTTTCTAGCTATTGACAGTGACCCTTATCCCTTTGTGCTCTAATGGTGTTTGTCGTTTTAATACTCTGTTTTCTCCACAATATAAACATGTATGCATTGATGAAAGACAAACACACAGCAATTGGTACCAGTTTGGATAAGAAAACGATTGCGGTCAAGATAAAGTAAGACACATGGAATTCATATTTCTTTTAAGCTTGCTTTTGCGGTTTTTTTCCAATTCATATGGTCTCCCTTTTCGCTAAAATCTCGAATATTTACATGACTGAGAAATCGATGCGTCTATCTTATAACAGACAATGGACGATTACAATAAACACAGATAAAACCTTGGTAAATAGTAGCAAAAAGCTTGTGAAATAAACCAAGAACGGGAAAGTCATGATCCATGAGGGAATTATTTGTAAAGCTACCTGGAGAGAGAGTTCAAAGGTCAGTAAACAGGTCTGTCATCGAACTCAAGGTAACTGGCCACAGGAAAGTTTATTAGCTTCGTCCACTCTTCACTAATGGTGTTTGCAGTTGTATTACTGTTGTAATGTCATGGCCTGAGGAAATTGTTTCGTTGAGAAAGAAGAGTGTAGTATATTCGACGGCACTGCTGTTGGCTCACGGACAATGTATTTTTGATCGGGGGACTTTTCATTTTGAGGCCTTCCTGAACGTTGGGGGAAATCTTGCCTTGAATCCTGATTTGTTTCTTAGTGTTGAATTTTTGGACTTATTACTTGAGAACTATTTTTGAAGACGGTCGTCAACGTACATTGTCGGTTTTTTTTTTGGTTGAAACTGGAACAATTCTGGTTGCAAGATGGGGAAGAATAAAGTATTCGTGCTGTCATCAGGGCAGGATGAGGATGACGATATAAATAAAGCACCACAAACTGCTTGTTCAGAAGCCCTTATCTTCAAACCGCTGGTCTGGATGTTCAGTATATCGGCTACCATAAAGAATACTAGTGTGTTGTGTGATAAGAAAGCGTGTCCGTGCAACGACGTTGACTGGTCATCGGATATCGTAAAACGAAAGTCCAAAGGAAAGTTTCTGAGAGGTGTGCAGATATTCTACATGGTTACAGTTCACACTATCACCTGGACAATGGCGCTGAAAATGTGGACTTGTTTGTTCAATCTCGGGATATCCTTTGCCAACTTGGACTCTCAGCTTTACGTCACCTTTCTACTCATAACGTCCACATCGTCATTATTGACAACAGGAATGATGCTCAAATTTTCGTCTCATTTGCCGAATATTCCACCGAAACTTTGCCGAATCCGTCGGCAATACGGCATCGCAAAGGAGTCGAGCCTGTCCACCTGGGGCAAATTAGGGGGCCTAGTTTTTGTAGTTTTACTTCTCATGATGGTAGTCACCTGCTTTGGTGTTATGGTGAAACCCAGCTTTCTCCCATTTTTAGATACGTTCATGGTGGTTATTGAATGTCCCTTCCACAACGATACCTTGCCGCACTGGAGCTTTCTATCCAGGCTGTGGTTCAGCTTGTCCAATGGGTTCTTCCTTTTGGCCATTTATCTCACCTGGGTGATCTTTGCCTGGTTCTGTAGAACTGTTTCCTTTCTGTTTGACCAATGCACTCTGAAGCTGCGTCAAAGTGTCTCCTGTAAACACACCGGACTCCACTCGCAACTGAACCTCCGCCAAGTTGTGGAATTGCACCGAGATATCTGCGAGCTGCTTTGTCTGGGAAATGATATGTTCAAACATTTTTTCCTCTCTGTCTACTGCATGACACTCCCGTCCCTTTGTTTTAACATGAACATTTTGCTGAAAACAAAGCATGACTCGTCTGTGTTTATAACAGCAGCGATCTGTGCAGTGGGCATGGCGGTCATTTTGTTGTTAATTGTAATCCCTACCTCAGTAACGAACGCAAAGGTAAGTGTTGAAAAGTTGATGGTTCACTTCTGACACAATTACGTGGAAGATGGTAGTTTTAATGAGTAATATTCATTTCTTTATTTATTTATTTATTGAAAGAGAGTAAAACCGGATTAATGACACTGTGATACCTAGAAAATGGTCATTCGGAATCAATAAAATCAGGCCTCTAATAAGTTCATCAAAATTAGGCTTTTCTTCTAACTGTTTATGTAAATGCTTAAACAGTGGTAAAAAAGTAATTCTTTTAAATATAACTGATTTAGACGTCACTGGTGTAGAATTATTGACGAATGTTTTACTTGAAGTTTAGGTCTAAACCCTTTGTTTTCATCACATTTATTAAACATCCACATGAAAGAAAATCCATAATCTCGAACTGTTCCCGAAAATCTGGGGGGGTCAGTTTTATTGGCGGGAGAAGCCGGGTTAATGAGATATGAATGTGATTACTGATATCTCTTCTTGAACGACAGGTTTCACAGATCAGAGAAGAGCTATACAAACTGACTGTAACGGAAGTGGACGGAGAGGATTTTATGCTGGTAAATATTACATAAAGCTTTTTTTCTCTGTAAGCTTTATTTCGCATACGAAACATTAAGCTGAGCTTATATTGTTTCTTAGTCAAGCCGTTTATGTTTACGTAAAGCTGTTTCCACGCTGAAAAGCTTAGCATCGTTTACTTATTAATTTGTGGGGCCTCCGTGGCTCTGTTGGTTAGCGCGCTAGCGCAACGTAATGACCCAGAAGACTCCTATCAATTTCATCGCTCTGAGTTCAGGTCTAGTTCATGCTGGCTTCCTCTCGGGTCGCACGTGGGAAGGTCCGCCAGCAACCTGCGGATGGTCTTGGGTTTTTCCCGGGCTCTGCCCGATGTTCTCCGACTATAATGCTGGCCGCTGTTGCTAATGCTATTCTTGAATACTGCGTAAAATACCAATGAAATAAATAAATAAATAAATAATTAACTTGTACAGTTTCCGTAACTAAACATCTTAATTCCTTAAACATTATACATATTTTGAAGACATGACGGTGCCAATTTAATTCATAAAACTAGTCTTTGAAAATTTGACTTTGACTTTGGCTACCCGGTTGATGGTCTGAACTGTAGATATTTTGCTTAGCACATCCTCCTGTTGGGAAATGTGTCCAGTACATCACTATAAATTGACTGAAAATCGTTCGTTTTGGAAAATATATTGTAACATTTCTTTTCGAGTATATCTTTTAATGAAGAGTTTGAATTTTTCCCCCGAGGCATCTTTCTTCGCCTCAAGATTGACGGGATCCACTCATGGCTTTACTGTGGCTGACATTCTTGTCATGGACAAAGGACACATTCTTACGGTTAGTTTGTGCTTGTGTCTTTTGACGTTTACCTGTTACAAAATGGTCTTGTAACGCATGGAACGTGACTGTCCCCTGACGACTGGAAAAACAATGCCCGCAATGGCTACTCATGATATGTCGTGTAGTTATTGAAAACACTTCTACCGTTATTGAAGTAGGCAGAGGACATTACTGTTCCATATATGGTGCGATGTTTGTTGTTTTTTTGTAGAAGGCTGGTGAAGCTCAAATCGTTCTGTGAAAAATGGGATGATTTGAATCTCTGTTACAAATGTTTAATTGAAAAATTAGTGTGCCGTGTCGGGAATACTCTTTAATACTCGGGAATACGCAAGATCCATGTCCAAAAACAACCTGTAGCACCGGTTCCGAACGGAATACGTAAGAAATAACATGCGCTTGTCAAATAAAGCTGATAGTATGTAAAAGAAGAGCAGCCAACAGTATTCAGTGAGGCGGAACTGGACACAATTTTGGTTCAGCAAAAGGCCTGTGGCCCTCTGTGTCAAAGCTGTATCTAATGCCACTGAACCCCGAGCTAGTGCTTATATCAGCATTCATATTAATTACATTAACACTGTGCTTTATTTTTGTTTCAGTTACTTAGCATTCTGGTGACATACACCGTACTACTGGTTCAGTTTGATCCATCAACTTTCCCTCTTCTTGGGAACAGCAACAACGGGACCATGGGTTAGCAGCAGCCAGGATTTGAAGAGCAGAGTTATGCCCCTTGTGTGTCTCAGCGTTGTACATTACATTTGACGATGCTTGATTCCCAGTTGTTGCTGTGTATGTGAATAGATCGCATCTATAAATGGTTCATTCTCTTTTCTGGGTCCTTGAAATATCATGTACGCATTAATATAAAAATGCAAGGTCTCTGACTGTTGATCTATAGTATAAAGCTTAAGTCCGTATCTGGGGCCTCCGAGACCGAGGGGTTTAGCGCATCAGCGAGACGTAATGCGAATTCAAGTCCAGCTCATGCTGGCTTTCTCTCCGACCGTACGTGGGAATGTCCGCCAGCAACTTGCGGATGGTCGTGGCTTTCCTCTGGGCTCTGCCCGGTTTCTTCCCACCAAAATGCTAGCCGCCGTCGTACAAGTGAAATATTCTTGGGTACAGCGTAACACACCAATCAAATAAATAAAGAAATAAATAAGCCCTTATTTCGTTTAATGAGGGAATTCCGGAACTTCCAGCTCATTCGCAAGCACCACCACTCGGAATGAGGAACCTAAATAAGGTTACATGAACGCACTGATTTTGCTGACTGATTATGTAGCAAATTTGTCAACTTCAACCCCCCAAACTTTCGCGGGTTGGCCTTTCACCACAAGTAGCTACAGCTATCATTAACTCGAAGCATAGTTGCCTCCCAGTTTTGAAGACTGGTACATCGGAGAATGTGCCCCCAACACATTTCAGTGTTTTTTTGTTTTTTTTTATATATTCCAGAATAAGCCAAGCCTTGTTACGCTTGAAGCTAATATTATATATAAAAATGTATTATACCTGCTGTTTAGTTTTTATCGTCTAATGAATGTCATGTTTAAATATCTTTGCAATGTTTGCTAACAGTACATATTTTAGCTTGAAGCTCCCTTTAACATGTTATCCAGTTATCCGGCGATCGACCTGTGTGCACATGAAGCCTAACGTAAAGTGTTGTTTTGCTTTCTTCGATAGTAACTTTACAGTTTGTACATGCAAGCGGAATATAATTCTGTCAAATGCTGAGAAAGTTTTCTGTTTTCCATTGCTTTTTTCCTTCCCTAATTCTTCTCCACATCAGAGATATCATTATGCATCGCGTGCAAATGCGGTGATTTATACTTGAAAAAAATTGTTCCTGTTCATTTAAAGATAACAGGTTCTGAATGAAACCATTTTACATTCGTTAATAGATGATAGCGATATTTTCTGACCTAAAAAAATTAAACAATATCTGCTGTGCTTTTTTAAGCACAGTAACAAATACTTAAAACGCACAACACATGCGTAATAAATAACTGTACGTTTGTATTATCATGACATTGAAAGGAGGTTTAATTGAACTCAATACAACTTTGGACAAGACATCAGCTATTACATTCTGCTTATGCTCTCTCGTTTGTATATATGTGAGGAGCCAGAAATTCCTAGTCTGTATAATTTTTGAGAGATGTAGGACTTGTTATCTAATAAAATTGTTCGTGCGTACCACGGATAGCCAATTTCCTTCACCTGTGGCATACCCAGTAAAACCTGGAAGTCTCGTGCTCGGCACCGTCATACGGAAACCAGCAGGTATTTCCTTTACCCTTGCCTGGAATCGTTCCCCACTTGTCTGAGATTCCAACTGCTGCCCACAAGGGCCCGGCTCCGTCTGTCTGGTGGCCCACTTGCAGAGCGTTATAAGGAGGACCGGACAGTGTATTCATCACGAGGGCCACGCGGGAAGTGCGCCGAGGAACAATCCATGAGAACACATGGGTGGCATGCTCCTTTCCCGCGTAAGAGAACCAGCAAGTGTTCCCAATGGCCTTACCAGGAATGTCTCCCCATTGGCTGTGAGCCACAGCGCTCCACAGTTGACCCGCTCCGTCGGTTTGTGTTCCAAGCTGCACGGCACGGTTGGGAGGACGACCCGTACTTCGAATCAGTTGGAAATGGGAAACCGCCATGATGAAGTTGATTCTGCTTGAAATAGAAGATTTATCCCAATTTTGTTTATGTGAATGCTCTGAGTTCAAGGCCAGCTCATGTAGGCATCCTCTCCTGCCGTAGGTAGAAAGGTTAGCCAGCAATCTGCGAATGGTAGTAGGTTTCCACCGGGATCTGCTCGGTTTTCCACCAGCATAATGCTGGCCGCCGTCGTATAATGAAATATTCTTGAATACGGCGTAAAACACCAATCAACTGAATCAAAATAATTGTTCAGGTGGGTAATCATGTACGAATTTTTAACACGATAGTATGTTTAGTTAAAGTTGTCGACCATATTGAACTTTTTGTGAAATTAGTAACATTCGGTACAAAACTTTTTTGAATAATTATGGCGGCATCTGCGAAAGAAATGAGGTCCTCGTCTCGAAAACAATCTATGGAGTTTAACATTACGAATTGGAAAAAGTATTGTAACTGAATTTTCGATGCAATAATACTGATGTCCATCATATCCTTTTGTACCTAGAGCTTGTGGCTTGACGTGTCGCAAACGAAAAGCAATTTTGGTAGTGGCCATGAGTGATTTTAGAGAGATTTGAATTTTGGCGGCAAATTAAAAGAAACAGAGTATAATATGCCGTCGACTGACTGCAAACACGTGTAGACCCCTCGAAACAGGACAGAAATTTATAACTTCTCTATCCATGCAAGTCCGGGATTAAAACCGGAAACCTTACCACCGAGCTACGCCCGGTTCCCATTGTAGGTATGAAACGGGCCTCCTTGGCTGTTGTGAATGTTGTCTTAAATTTTTGGGGTCTGGCAGCCAATCGGGCAAAAAGATTTCGGAGGTGGTCAAAATTGTCACCGATTTACCGAAGTAGTTCCAGTTTGAGTGTGTATTTCCTGAAAAGTTTTCCTCTATTAGGGCAAGCAAGTCCCATTGCAGCATTGCCATTTTATAGCACAAAGCAACTAAGTTATGAAATACGGCTCAGATCATTTTTTGACAATAACATTGGTGTATTGTTTGTACACACTCTTTTGCTCCATGATACAACAAGCCGGAAATTCCTGAAATTGGGTGAGGCAAACTAAATTCGGCCGGCTCAACCTCTTTCACGAATTCTGAGGACATTTTTGAACAAAAATAATAAGTCCAGGAAACTCCTGGAAATTGCTAATTCCACGAGGAGCATACCATTTCTTCTTTTTTACTTAAAACGTGAGAAATTCAATTCGTAGAACTAACCTTTCAAAACAAGTTATTAACGTTATTCGGCCAATCGATCGTTCTCGTTGTTGCATTATATATGGCCCAATTTCCGTTACCCAGCTACACCACCCGTACACATGTTACTTTGTTTCTGACAACATACTGGGTCATTATATATCACACTGGGGTAGTGTCTTACCTTTTGTTCATTAAACTTGGTAGCATGCAGTGTAAAAATCACTCAGATAATAAAAGTTAAAACAAAGTTAAGCTATGTGGAAGTTACATCACAGATGGTGCTGCTTGTAGTTCCCAGGTTTCCCCTGCTGGTAAGTCAGTAGTGTATCATTTACAATATTATAATATTGACAAAGCACAGGGTGGTAAGGATTTTCAGTGAGAAGAAAATTTAGAAGTAGAGTTTATTTAGCTGGGAAAAAAGCAAGACAAGAAATTTGTCCTGAAGTACTCTTTGAATGGCGTATAAAGAGGATAACTTCTGGTGTTAATGGTTCAAGCAAAGTCAAGTACATTTCTGCTGCTTTTTTTTTCTTTCGGATAAACATAGCCATTTTGATGATAGTTTCAAAATTTAACATGAACGGAGGACATGAATAAGGCAAAAATTGATATAAAACTGTGTTTTTTTTTCTTACATGAAATGAAGAAGAAAATGAATGTTTAAAATAAAAACCGTTGTAGTAAATTAAAGGTATTGTAATTTAATAAGAAAATATCTTCCAAAAAAATATTCATTATTTGAAAAGTATTATACAGCGTACTCAGGAATATTTCGATTACGGATGAAGGTCAGCATTTATGGAAAGAAACCGGACATAGTCCAGAGGAAACCTACAGCCATCCGGATGTTGCAGGCAAACTTTATTCCTTCTGAGTGGAAAGGAAGTAGGCCTACGTCGGCCTGTGAATTCACAGTATTCATACTGATGAGAGGCTCCTGGGTCATTGTGAAATATGAATATTTATCATGCTTTAAAAATTGGATACTTTTTAAAGTAAATACAAGATAAGTCTTACTATAAAATTAAGATCTGGTGGAGGAGGGAGGATATACACAGATGCTGCACCCATTGTTATACTTGTTCATATGGCCAAACTCACCTATGATCCTCAAATGATCCTCTTCAATCTCAGCAGACTGAATATTTCTGACAGCTGCCGATCAACAATCTCTCCTTTTTAAGCCACTCACATCTGTAACGGTTTATTATTCCAATGGGCGGTTTTCTGAAAATAAATTCACATAATTTTTCTATGCTTAAATTTTTCTAGTTGTCAGATACCTTCGTGATACAGACGAATTTTCGAGCTTTTTTCATCCATTTCCAACACAGTGGTACTGTTTTGAACTTTGGCAGTATTCCCGACTTTACAGATCATTACACAACATTCGCCGTTATAATTATTTAGGTCCGCTTGAGTTTTTCTGGAGTAATCGGGGTTAAGATTTCATGACACTCTACATTGGTCAGTTTGTAATCCATTTTTCTGTAACTAGCACTTTGTGAGCCTGTGTTTCGCCACCTGTTTTGTTTGAGACGTTATTTTGAAGCTTGTATCCCAATTTTTCAATGGAAGTGACTTCGAGGTGCGAGGTAGTTATGAGGAATTATACATTACGGACGCTATTGTCTCCATATCCGCCCTGGGAAGTGTACCAAGACGAATCATTGGATATAACCCAATGTAGGTGTTCAGCACCCACTACCCTTCGTCACTTGGAGGCCTTTGTCATCCTTCTGTTCAAGAGTTCACATGAACTGTGGATTTAAATTTACCTCGACTGACTCGCCTAGAAACTTGATATTCCGTCAGAATTTGGACGGTAATCGTTAAGAAGCTACATGGCGTGCTTCCTTGCCGCTGTTCTGCATGGTTAAGTGAAATGTTGTTGAGTACGGCAAACGACTAAATAAATAAATAAATGTTGGACAACTGTTGTAGTAGGTGATCATTGTGCGAGCCAGAATAAAAATCTTGACAAAGCCAGAAATCATGACCTGGGCATTATGACAACAACGATAGACTTTTTTCTGACGTAGTCTTTTCGGAAAGTATATAGACTGAAAATGAAAGCCTAGCTTCACCATATCACAAGGGACAAGAGTTCAATAGTTCCCGTTCAATAGTGATACGGCGTGCACCAAGTGTTGAGAGCATGGCTCCATTGAATTATATATTACCTACATATGTTTCACATGTAGGCCTATATAGTTGATACATTTCTTTTATCTTTCGACTTTTTTATGCTGCATATTAACTATTTTGAAATAAAATTTCGTGCTGCAGAGAGCCTCACGGAGATACTTAATGATATAGATACAGTACATGTACGTATACTTACCTGGTAACCGTCCACAGCCTCACATCTGTCTTAACCTTTCGTCTTTCGGGACAAAAGGAATTGTCAGGTAAGGACGGCCTACGTGAGGACATAAACATAATACGCGACCTAATTCCGGAGACGGTGGATTGTCAAGTAAATTGTAGGGAGGGAGGGACGGGATCAAGCTGCACAGCCATCAGATTTTTGTTGGCTGAAGGTATCAGCAATGAAGTTACATGAGAAAGTCGGGCTAAAAATTTATATTTGTCCTTTTCGTATGTTTTACATTATATAAGTTCATTACTTTTTTTCTCGCTGAGGCCACAGATCTACTATCACATCCCAAAAGGCGACGGTCCAAGGCAAGCCTACAGGCTCGAACCTCTTGTCTTTCAGATATTCGGAGATGCGGTTTATTGAAATTTGGTAAGAAAATTATAACCTGTTGGTTGAAGCAGCGAAACTAATTTTCAGTTTCAGTGAGCAATTTTCCTAGAAGTACCTGTAAACCGCGGAAAGTCCGAGTCTTTCAGATAACAAGAGAGGCGTCGCAGACGCTTTCAGCCAGGTGACCGAAATTATGACAGGGAACCTGGATGGTACCGAGATAACATGATAAATGAAAAATTATCTTGTCTGGACCATAGAACTGTTCAATTTCCCACGCCCCTTTTATGGTTCCGTAGGATACGCTGCATGCATATGGGTCATTTTTTCGTTTTTTATATCACCAAGATTCATAACAGTTGCGAAATGTTTGTTGAAACCTTGTGCACCACTTTTGTAAACGCGCCTTTCAGTGAGATAGGATATCGCGGCTTAGGGTCGGCGAGGAATTTGTCAGCCATTGTTCAATTTTTTGTTACAGATCGCAACAATATTGCAATAATGTATTTATTTTAATTGTTTGGAGGTTCACAAATGCTGGGATGTAGGACAACACAACAGATTTATTCCCATTTGCTTTCGGAGACTGAGCGGCATGACATCTGGTTCCATAACCTAAAAATGCTAGAATAATTGCCCATTACTAAAATGTAGCGCTTTGAAATGTCCAACGTGTAACCTGTTGTGCACATGCGTACAAGCAGTTTCGAGTGCGCATCATGTACGCATGTGCAGAACGGGTTACACGTGGGAGAAGCTATGGCACAAGAGGATTTATGCCTATTCTACACCATTGTGGGCTTTGGCGACAGCACAAGATTGGGATCAGTTCTAGTTTTTTATGCATTTTTGTAGTTTTCGACTTAAATCCATGCCCGAGTCCCTGAACAGTTTCAAGTGTCACAGAAAGTCATGTGCACGGAAATCGCCTGAATTATGTGTAACTCTCGAAGATTAAAATGTTTTAATGTTACATTCACAGGGCACGCGTCCTTATTTATCTCCTCAAAGGCGCGGTTGTGGCGTTCGTATATGGCTTACACAGAAGGCAGAGAAACGTGGTGACAATAAAGGGAGAAAACCGTTTTGATCCTATACGGAGACAGCTGTATACATGGATAATATACGATTGCTCATTCCCTTCTAACATGGACACAAACACTCTTATAATGGCATTCCCAGTGTGTTGTTTTCTTTTTTGCTTGCGTGTTTGTTTGTTTAACAGTTCACACCAGGAGGCTGTCAGTGTCTTATTACACTGCATTGTCGGCTTCCGCGGACGTTAAGAGTTTGTTAGAGTCAGCTTTTTGCTGAAATCCGGGCAGGAAGGGACAGAACCGAGTCCATTTTCGGTTTGTAAAATAGTCATGCACATAAGGTAGGCGGTGCACCGGCGCTCTCCCACCAGAAGTCATAGGTTCGCCATTTTGCAGGTCCGGTTTTCTTCCAGGATCACCTGAGTAAAAAGTAGACAGCGTGATACAGATTGAGCACAGCACGAAAAAAGTAGCTATTTTTTATCTATTAGTTTGTTGATTAACGCAATACCAGAATTTTTCGCTTATAAATGTGATGACAGTAAGTTTCATAAGTGGAGGAAACCAGAATGCCTGCCGTAATCCACCGAATTTCGGCAAGTTACTGACAAACTATCCCACGTGTGAGGCAAAGATATGCATACCATACTGGTGGAGGATAAGTTAGTCCTCAAGTAGTCCTACATGAGCTCCACTGTTGGTCCGATATTTGGATGTCGCTATACCAGTGAAGTCCTACAACCTTCCTTTCAATTTCCTGGGTGTAGTGCCAGAGTTCTGCCGCCTGACAACTCAGCCACTTATCTTATCGTTCCTTCCAAAGTACAGACGCAAACATGCGCGCTAGAATTTCGGCGGTCTCACCTTCATTATTTAGGAGCAGACCGGCCTGGAAGCTCATCCGTCCATGTAAAACAAAAACGACGCCATATTTTATGAGTACGCGCTACAAACAGAAGTGCCTTCATAAACACGGCGTCCTTTTTTTTTAACATGGAGCGATGAGCTTCTAGGCCGTTCTTTGGCACGAGACATAAGATAAGTGACTGAGTTGCGAGGCTGCAGAGCTCCGGCACTACTTCCAGGAAATTAAATGGAAGGTTGTAGGACTCAACTGGTGCGGCGACGTCCAAATATCGGACCGACAGTGGAGTTCATGTAGGACTAGGCCTCAACATAAATCGGGCTGTTCAAACTCTTGTAGGAGTCTCATCGAGCACGTAATGCCATCAGGACACCAACAAACTGTGAGAGTGGAAGAATGCACAAATTCCCGATAGAGAGCTGGGATTGGGCAAGTGCTTCGTGAGTCCTTGTGATTGAAAGACAAGTGCCCTGAAGATTAGCCAGTAACGAGAGATGGAGTTTACCGGTCTGTCCATCTGTTCTTTGGAGTACAATGTTATCACCGTTCTACATTGCTCCATTATAGAATCTAAGCATTTGACTGAACTTGATGCAATAAAGAAATTACGAAGTCGGTACTGGAAACTTTTGATATCGTTGTCAGTGGTATTCACTCAATTCTTTCAGTTTTATATTATGCCAGGTCATTTGTTTTCAGTTTTTGGCATGATTACAGGATACACGACATGTACAATGGCATTTGGTTATGCCGAAGTGTAAAAATATTGCCAGAGAATAAATGTAAACAGAAGCATCAAAATATTTACCTGGTAAGGTATTGTCTAGAAAGCACGCCACCACTCCGGCCACAAACAATGGCGCCCCAAACATCGCTTTGATCACATTGTTCAGCTCCGGAATACCTTTAGTAAACAAATATATGCTTAACACAAACGTATGTATATCATAATAAGGTTTACAGCAAACCAGACAAAGAATGTCAAGATGTTAGTTCCCAAAGTTAACTGTGACCACACACAAAAGTAATAACGTCAATATAACCTGTGAATCTAAGTATGCCCAATTAAAAGTTCATTTGTTTTATCTTTTCCAATAAATAGTTGCAAGAAGTTTATCGATCGGTCAATACAAGATTAGGGGGAAAAAAACATTGCTTTGAGTTGATCGTGTGAAACAGTAAAATATAGTCAATGTAATGATCTGGTTTTATGTAGTTCAGGTGAATAAAGGCATTTTCGTGCACAGTTTTTATTCAACTTTTCTCATATTATGGTTACCTTAAATTTTGAGATATCTTATTCCCTCAAACAGCACGGTTTATCACCATTAATATAATATTTATATACTAGAATGAAAGAATTCCCTTGCCAAATGCACTTTTGTTTATTATTGAAAACCTGTATATAGGCCTCCTTGTTTCTTTGATACGTCTCTTGGATGACAACAATTTTTACGCCCCTCTTTACTCTCTGCACGTATTTTCAGTGTTATTCTAAAATTGTTTTGGAATGGGGTACCTTTCCTGGCAAGGGTAATTCGTGTCAAAGCTGGGCAGTCTGTTCATTTCTGCATTGATGATTACATTTAGTGGGCGAACTGATATAGTATTACTTGTGCAGTGCAAGTCAGCTTGTCGAATCGCCATTGCGGGGGAAAAGGTATCCCATTAAAACAGCAATCAAATAACTTGATATTCCTCCGAATTTTCCAAAATATTCACCGTACAAATGATGAATGATCATGGTATTGTGTCGGGTGCATGTACTTCTCTAGTGCACACTTTTTTGTTTTCACAACGGACAGCTGACAAAACTCTTATCTTTACATGCATGCTCGATCTCAACGTCGAGCTCCTCGTGCAACCTTTGCCCTCAGTCTTGTGTCACTTGCGGGTTGTACCACCTAGTTACGTCGGGTGTCATATACTCTGTGGTCTTGTTTTATCTGCATTATCTTAATACTGATTCCAACATCTTATGGGTTTTGTAAGGCGACAATTTACACCATGTAGTTATCAACGTGTTATGACACTGGTTCGTCTTCTCGCCCGAGCGTTTACATATTGTTAGTGAAAAAATCATTTATCATTTATTGCACACATGATAAGCATCTGACAGAAATATCACGACTCTCATTGTAAATCTATGCCACGATACTTTAATTAAAATTCTAACAAGGTGTATTTATACAATTGCATTGCAAAAGGTCTAAACACGGCTCCTCTATCCATTGTTAACCCCGTCCGGATTTAGCTAATTAACGTTGTCTTACGGCAGGGGTGTCCATCAGGACAGAACCTCTAAATAGTGGCAATCCTGCCCGGATGTGTTACTTAAGCAGTGGTAATCCTGTCACTCAGATAAGGTCTAATATTTAGCATGAAAGCCGAGTCAGCTCTTTAGAAATCTCGTGAGTTCACGTAGGTTTGGGAGAGATGAGGTAAGGGTCTCTCGCAAACTAACGCCGATGAAAGACGTTAATTATACAGATTGAACATACCTTTTACGTAATCGGGTCTATCAGATCAGCGGCGCCGTTACAACCACAATACCATCACACATTGTCCATTAACCTGAAATTAACTTCACCGCATTTTTTACCTAATTTCGTTTTAGCCATGGTGCTGTAGGGGGTAAATTGCTGCAAGTTCGGCCTTGACATTCACAGAAAGAATAAACCCCTGACTGAATTAAAAAGCCAAGATGCCAGATTTCACCGGTTACGTGTAACCAGTTGCTAAATATCCCACTGTCGACATTGTTCTTGTTTTCCTCTCCATTCTACTGTATTTCACATTGTAGACGAGTTTGCCAGAGTCCCCATCTACAATGTCGCCCAAACCTGCGTAACTTTACGAGATTCCTGAAAATCCTATTTGGCTTCTAGATCACACAAAAAAGTGGTAATCCTGTCCGGACTTGACACTCAGACAAAATCTAACGACCTGCGTATTCATGAGGACGGAACCTCTGACCAGTGGTAATCCTGTCCGGATTTGACACTAAAACAAGATCTAACGAGCTGTATATTCATTAGGACGGAACTTCCGCCCAGTGGTAATCCTGTCCGGATTTGACACTCAGATAAGATCTAAGGACCTGCGTATTCATATCAGGGTATAATTTCTCACCGGTATTAATCCGGTCCGGATTCCTGATTATCAGCTGAGGTATCATGTAACCCACCAGTATGGACAGCCCCACGGTCATACAGTTCCGAGGCTTCTTCATGTCGTATTGGTTTAGCTCTGCGAGCAAGACCCCAACCACAGACCCCAGGATCACCAACATGGCCCCTCCGATCACGGGCTTGGGAATGATCACCAGGAAGGCGCCGATCTTCCCAACAACGCCGAGGAACATGAGAAGCAGACCTGCGCACTGGAACACCCTGCGGCTGGTTACCTGGCAACGGACAAACACGCAGATACACAAAACTGCACATGCGCAGATTTCGTCAGCAGGAGAAACAGGTCAAATTACATTTCATATGGTATGAAATCAGATAAAGTTTCACGTCCCAATTCCAAGTGATTTAGGATCCTTGTTGGTTGTTCCCTGTAGTCCCCAATTAATTTATTTAATTAATTGATTATTTATTTATTTGATTGGTATTTTGTGCCGTGCTTACTTTACTTACACTACAGCCCTCAGCATTATGGAGGGAGGAAACAAGGTAGAGCACGAGGAAAATCCACGTCCTTGTTTTAAGTAACACTTGTTATCGTCGTATAGCGAATCACATCCAACCTGTTCTAATTTATTTCCGCGAAATGTTAGCGTTATAGTATTGTCAGCTTCCGAGGCAAGGTCCGTTTGGATTTTTTCATGTAAGTATTCATTGAGTGTGATCACAACACAAAAAATTGAATAAATCTGGACCAGTCATGTCTACTAAATTACATTTACTAAAAAACTGCATTGTTTTACTTAATTCTGATGTCGCCATCGTGTTAGAGGGGTGTAAGTTCCCATTTGTTTTAAGCATTCACATGGTTTGAAGAAACACATAACTCAGGAAAACTAACAAGAGGCTGTATTTCACAATTACGAGTGACCATTTGCCAGCTGTACATGTACCACTGTCGCCACTGCTTTAGTTTCGCCGTCTCTGCTGTTATCTTTCGTATCAAATCTTGGCAGGTTGGTACTACATTTGATACCAAGCAGACGACTTTTTAAACAGACAGGAGTTGCATAATGCAGGGACTGAGGGCTACATATATGTTTTCACAGTTGAGCTTCAACCTGTACCAGCCTTTGCACTGTTGTGAAATTTGCTCTAGGGTATAGAAATAAACAGAAATAAAATGTGTTCATTTGAGTGTCTTGTTAAAGCCTTGAGGTTGTGTAAGTTGTTATTATTTAAGCATTTTTATGAACAGTTTGAATAAATCTCTCAGTGAGATAAATGGACGAGAGTCCAAGTTTCACCAGTAACGTGTGACCATTTAGCAATTATGACACTGATGTCGCTACTCGGGTTTTACTCTCTTTGCTGTTGTCTTTTACACCGTGGGATGTTTTCAAATCAAAGATAATCCACAAAGAAGGTATAACTTACTCCAGAGATGGCCAACGACCCGGTGACGGAAATATGAGTTGATGTAGCGAGGCCTGCACCAAAGGCCCCTGACAAGATGCTACATGACCCCTCAATAAGTAGACCCCTGTTTGTAGCGTGTGCCGGGGGTCTCGGAATCTGGCAAATTCGGGTCACGATGTTGTAATCAGCCAGTGAGTCAATGACGGAACTAATCATGGCAACCAGCAGCCCAAAGAACAGAGTCAGGCTGAACTTCGGCGTGCCAAACTGACCTGAACAAAACAATAAAAACTACTTAGTGATTTCGACTTGTGCAGTGTCCAACATCATCATTACCGAAGAACTTGTCGAAGAATACGGGATTTAAAGTGGCAATATAACATGAAATAAACGCGAAATACATTATTATTCGGAAGTTTTGATTGCGGCCTGGACTTTCTCTGGACAAATACAGGGGGATATAAGGTCGGTGAATTCCCTTTATGCCACACGTTTACTAGAGGTCTGTAGGATAATCACTGTGAAATTTCATAATCATGTTTACGTGAATGCGACGTTATGTTATATACCGCCTCCGAAGGCATTTTGGGTGACATGATAGATGGGGCTAGGTTTCAATTTAATGTGCTACTGACCACTGCTGCTATATTTGGATTTCCAAAGAAATATTATCTCGTGAAAATTAAACAAAGACGCATATATTATGTTTGTTTTAAACTGGCTTCTTCTGCGGATGGTCGTGGGCTTCCCCAGGGCTCTGCCCCGTTTCCTCTCACCATAATGCTGGCCGCCGTCTTGTAAGTGAAATACTTTTAAGTACAATTCTAAACAAGAATCTGAATAAATAAATAAATAAATAAATAGACAGATAAATAAATTAAACTGGCTTCTTCTAATATTTTTTTTTGTCACAAAATGCGACTTTGGCTACTCCCTAAGGTAAGCAAACTCCGGCTATCATATTAGGCCTCGGCGTGTGCAATTTGTGACGTCATGAAATAATCAAATAATTTATATTTAGCGACTGAAACTTGACTGTCAAGTAAGAGTGCTCAATTTGTCATCACATTGTAAACTATACGCAAAAATCTGTGTCATGTCGCTGCCTCTTTAAAAATAAGTTTACAACATTACCTGGATAAGGAAAATAAAACCAACTGGCCAGTTCCAGAGTATCTGCTTTACTGTCCGTCCGGGCGTGATACTGAAAGTCATCTGGATCGTCCGGCAAAACTCCGGTTAGGGTAAGAATGTGACAAAGTAACCATGCCAGCCCGATGCTGATTAAAACCTGGGAACAAAATGACACGCAGGCAAAAAAATTAGTTCGATTGGATTGTGTCCACTTAAATAATATGTAGTGTCTTTGAATATGGGAAGCGCTATAATCGTTGACAAATTTGAACCATATGACGGAAACACAATTCCATCTTTAGCCAGTTGCTGAATTTGGCAGCTGAAGACCTATTTGTTC
Organism: Acanthopleura granulata; assembly: GCA_016165875.1. Lineage (NCBI taxonomy): Eukaryota > Metazoa > Mollusca > Polyplacophora > Chitonida > Chitonidae > Acanthopleura > Acanthopleura granulata. Next base: position 12,001,928 of record JABBOT010000011.1, on the reverse strand, counting down.
CAATCATGTTACTTGTGTTATAAATAACCCCATGTAAAAATTATATCAGAAATTGGATTACAATATTCCGCTAGTTGGATCTGTTCGAAATGTTTTGACTAAATGGAATCTTTGTGTGGCTTCCTAACCAGGCGCACCAGTTTCCAACGTCGTCCATTAACGCCATTTAGGTCCAACTAAAAAAATAATTAAGGGAGATCACTCACAGCATATGTTCTGAGGAACCTTGACCTTGTCATTTTCCAACCTTGACCTCTTTTCCAGTAGGGCAGAGGAACTTGCACATTGACCATAAAAGTCGTCAGGATAAATAATGTGACCAACGTGCTGCCATGGAAACAAACCGAAAGTTAGAAGATAAAAGAGTTGATATGTTAAGTAAAATTGTATTCAATGATATAATGACAACATATTTCAAATATGTGAACATATGACTGAATATATGACTGAATGACACGTTTTCATTTTTACATCGGAGGCGGTTAAAGGAGTGCAAAACATAAAACCGATGCCAAATCAGATGAAAGAACTTGACATTTTTTTTGCAGATGTAGTCTTTAATATTTATTTTGATTTTCTCTTTCAGCAGAAAAGAGTATTCGAAAATATTTTGTATAGTGATTATTTGGGACCAATCTTGGTGTATATAGTCTTTGCATAATAACATACTAAATAAGGATGTAATGCATGTATAATAAATGTATCTGAGTGTAAATTAGTTGTTTTTATTCAAACATATGCATTTATCTGAATTATGATAATATTTATGAATATACTGAAAATATAAATATGCTCAAAATCCAGGTTGAACACATTTGTTAGATGAAAAGACCAAATTCTAGTGCAAACATGTTTATTAAACGTGTAACATCGTCAGTTATAACATTATTATGCAAAGACAATACATACCAAGGGTGGTCCCAAATAACCATCGAACAAAAATATTTTCAAATACTCTTTTCTCCTGGAAGGAAAAAATCGGCTATTTAAGACTATATCTGCAAATAAATTTCACGCTTTTTCATCTGATTTTGGCATAATGTTCATGTTTTCTTCCCCTTTAAGAAAGTGGAGTTATTTGCTTTCATTTTAAGAGTGACCGTCAGTACAACGAGGGAAGCTTCATTTGCATTTATATATGTATTTATTTGATTGGTATTTTACGCCGTACTCAGCCGTTGGTTCTGTATGGCTAAAATAATGGCGATTTTCCACTTCTTGATAGGAATTTTCACTTAACTCCAGAGAAAATTAAAATACATTTCGATAACGTATTTCATATAGCCTCTTCTCAGAAACAATTTTTGTGGCATGCAATCCTTCATTATATTTAACCTTCCTGACCATTTTAGAACTGAAATGATGATTCTGAGTGTGGTACTGAGATGTAACTACTCTCGTGAGCTCAAGGACAGTGTACATACATACATCGGCTAATAGAGACCTGACTTTAGGGAGTTTACATCCAAAGCCTTTAAGTTCTCATACTCTCAAGATCATATTCAGAAGGGAAAAAAATCCTGTTCATCTTACAAAAAAGCGATTCCCAGGTGAATGATGACGAATTTGATGAGCGCCTCTACAACCTTCAGTATCATGACGACTCCAGAGGAGGCTACGGTGAGAGGTCCGATGACCCGGAGGATCTGTCCGCCCAGGCCTGTGGCACCGATCAGGGCGTGGAACACCGAGACTGTCATCAAGACACCGCATACCTGGCGAGCAAGAACTAACATGCAGGAATTTCTGAGAGGCTGGAGTTTTGTGTATTTATTTGTTTTACTTGTTGCTTATGGCCATACTTGTTGATTAAGGCAATACTTAAGACTGTTTCGCTTGTATGATGACTTCGTGGTTTATCGGTTGAGGAAGTGCCAGATGTCAGCCATAAACTTACTGACGAACATTTATACGCACAGAAACGCACATCATAACGGTCGATCGCTCGTCACCAAGGTCCCACGAACAGTGTGAGCGTGGAATGCACAGATTTCCCACCTAAACCGTGATTGTGATCGTTCATTGTATGTCCTTGCCGTTGAAAGGAATGCACCTTTAACCACTCGACCACGACCCTCTCCCGGAAAATGTTTAAATTACAAGACTTACAGGAAAACTTATTGGTAATATTTCAAATGAAGACTAAAAAGAACTTATCGCTATTCACAGAAAGTTCACAAACGAAACATACACAATTGAAGACGATATTTAATCCGCGGTATAAAGAAATGTCCCATGTCAGAAAATCTAAAATTAAATAGCATATGATGGCACTGAAACTGTTTTTCTATACACACATAAGGTCTTCAAAGAAATAGTGTTCACGAAGTACTTTAACCGGAAGCAGCATTAATGATAATGAGTTTTCAGCCAAACAGCTTTACCTCCAACAACCGCTCTCGCCAAGCCTCCTCTTCTGACCCTGGTGTCACGCCTGTCCCGTTTACTGCTAAGGTCGTCTGGTTTGCTGTCAAGAGAGGACATTGGAGAGAAAAGGGGAAAATGAATTATCATCGGTTAACCAGTTACTGCAGTTAAGAGATAAAATAAGGTATTTTTGGTAAATTTAAATTGTATTAGAATCAGATTGATTTTAAAATCTGGAAGTTTTTATACACCTTCGAACATAAAACAGACATTAACTGATTCATTATAGAAGGCCAATCCATGATTAAGGCTAATCTCCTTAACATGAAAATAAACTTATTTATTTAATTAAAATTTTTTAAAAATTATTTTTTTATCTACAACATTTAGCCGCAGATCAGGATTTGCGATATGAAGGATTTGTCGGGTGATAAACCGGGGGCTTTGTGCGAAAAACAGGAGACAATATATGTAGACAATTTCCCGCATGTTTTGTTCTTCCACTCTCTTGTAGTTTTATCAGCACTGTTCTTGTTCACTTTCCCAGTACACATCAAACACTACGCACCTTACCATGAGTATCCGTATGACATGCCCAGTCCGGCATGGCAGCCCTTGATAAGATAGGGACAACGTAATACATGCTCGGCGCCTGGAAAACCGGAATTCTGTCAAATGAAGGTGTGATTGAAGTAGAATCAATCTATAGGTGGAAAAGAGTTTGAAGAGAGGGTTTGTTTAGTACATTTTACGGTCTTCCCACTATACGAAACAGCTTTCACGTAATTTAAATAATACTTGGCTAACATCTTCGCACACACGTGCATGTTAGTTTCACCCCGACACACGCTACCGCGTGTCAGAGAATGTTGGCAACCAACCTATATTCACCAGGCCAAGTCTGATATGGTTGAAAATATATCATCCAAAAAAAAAAATGTGGATGCTACTGTCTTTTTTTACCGTTTTCATGTTCTTATTATTATGAGAGTAAATCATAGAAGATGGTAGTAAAATGAAAGACTGCAGGGAGTAAAACTAGATGGCAGTGGGTTAGTTGACAATTGGTCACAAGTGTATATAATAGGTGAAAACAGGCCTCATGTCAATTTTCCTCAGTAAGGGTTTTATTCTTTCGCTTCAAACCAATAGAATTAGGTAAAAATGTAGTGATATTAATTGCAGTTTATCAGAGATCATGGGTCCAGAATTAATCAAAATCCGTGTTGTCATCAAGCTCAATGAAGATTTACGTGAAGGCAATAAGATAACAGCTCACCTGACACCAACCACGGCTTGTATGAATGTCGTTAGGCCAGCCATAAACATACTGGTGCTCATCAGCTTGGCGGTCACGTGCATGGTCCCACAAATGGCGTCCGAGACCAAAATAGCGTTGGTGATGGCCGTCGACACAACTTGTAAAGCGATCTGTTCAAAATATGATCATGAAACATTAGACAGCTAGTCATCAAAGAGGGATATTTTCCAGTGCATGGTAACTCGGGTCCAAGTTTAGTTAAGAATTACGTCACCAGCTTACCCAGAAGTGATCATCGCAAAGGCAAGAATAAACAACAGGAGTACCCAGGGTCTCTTTTGGCTTGAAAGGTTTCCTCCCGTTCTATGTAATTTGGAACAAGAGCTGATTTTTAATTAAACAAAGATTTAGGGGAGATGTTAAAGAGGTAAATAGTGTTTTTTTTTATTTGACATAGTTCCATGAATGAGACATGATTGAATACGGTGTGTTGGTTTGCAGATCAACGTGCTTGTCGTCTTTTTTTTGTAGCATTTCAGGATTGACCCTCATTGTAGCAGGTTGGTTTGGAAGCCGGACGTGGACATCTCGTCTCACGACGATGGTGTAAATCGCGCGCAAACGGTACCGTGCTCGTCGACTCGTCTGCGTCTTGTGCGTCGACATCCCAGGACAGGAGGAGGATATCGATTCATGCATGTGCTATATTTCTGAAAAGACATTCTCTGACTAACGTGAAACGCGTAGATAGCACATAATGGTGGCACCTGAAGCTGAGATAAATCGCCACTTGTGACTTGGTGTCAATTGCTAAATGGGACTCTGTTACTTATTGTATGGTTACTGGCTTTCTAAAGGTATACTTTGTGCGTAAAAAGCGGCGTACGAAATGAATTATTCTCCTTCGAACTAAAAGTGATTTACCATGTAAAATTTAAGAAATGCGTTTCTTCCTTGGCACGTGATATATAGAGAATTCTATATTGCGACAAGCACTATGGTGGAGGAAACGAGCACAGCCTGGGAGAAGAAACCCACGACCATCCACAGGTTGCTGGAAGACCTTGCGTGTCACACAGCTAGCATAAGCTGAGCTTGAACTCGTAACGATCGCATTGCAAAAAGATTCTGTAACATTGTGCTGTGCTAGCACACTAACCACTTCGGCCACACAGGCCCCTTTAAGAGATTTAAAGACGGAAACGAGATTACCTGAAATGCGAAAACGACGGTGGCAGGAAAGGGTGGGACGTCTGTCACGTGGTACAAAATATGACTGTTCTCATCACTGATTTCAATAATTGGCGTCTCATTTGAATCATCCGGGGCTTTAGTGTTCTTCGATGTGCACCTGTCCGTCCGTTCCATCACTACTCACGTTTGAATATATACAAATGAAAATATTTTGTTTACCAACAATTCGAACAAAGTTCGTTAAGTTTTTTAAGGGCTTTAAAATATAGCGAAACGTCTGTTTCAAATCAGCTTCGTTAACTACCGACTGATACAAAAGCTTCCAGAATTATCAAGTTATTTAACTCTCTCATAGCTCTATGACAGTACACCAGGGCTGCATTTTCCAACTCAAAACATTGCGCCAACGGCACTTTGAGTGTTTTTTTTATGTAATGACTTTTTTCCGCAAAATCAGTTTTGTTTGTTTATTTCTTTGTTTGCTTATTTGTTTGTTGCTCACTGAAGTCGGGTACCTATTTCATGAACCGTAATGTAACGCTACAAGAATATAACTGTGTCTAGGCTTCGAATTAGACATTCGTATACCATATTTCAATTGGGTGTAAAATGACAGTGTAGAAATTTATAGTGCATCAACAGCCTATACTATCCTTATGGCGGTATTACCCAATCAGTGCTCTAGTATTTTTCAACTCGGAGCCAAATCTTGGACCCAATTGCTCGAACTGAATTAAAAAATTCTGTTTTTTAGGAAATACCTATCACGGCCTTGTTTATCTTTGTAGCTAATATATACATGAATAAAAACAGTTTACGTTGTTCTTAAGGTACTCTTTAGTCGATGTTTATTCACATTCAATTTCAAGAAAACAGACTCACCGTCTCTAGTGAGTATCGGAAGAAATCCAACTGTAGGGGTATTGGGGGGACCACTAAAGACCGTTCCAAAGTTATAAGGAAATCACGTCCACCTCAAACCAATTCTGCACGGTGCCGTATGCCACAGAGATTGTAAATTCTAATAACTCTGTTTTGAAAAAGAACACTCATGTGGCTGTCATATTGTAGATTATCAAGAGACCCCGATTACAGGTTATCTTGTATACTGATACTTAGTAAATTCAGATATAGGTACTGCTTGCCAGTCGCTTCCTGCTGGTCACAGCTCGGAAGAACTCGTTGATCGAGTGTAGGTATTGTGAAAGGGACCAAGCACTACTTATCAAAGGCGTAGGACCTGTGAAACACTCAGAATTTTAAGTGTCAAGATATTTTTTTTTTCAGAAAGGATCAAATAAAATAATACTAAATACTAACAATATTTATGAAAAATGAACTCGTGCCTTGTTTTTGGTGTTCTTCAAACACGTACATGGTGCATTTTAGCAGTGTTCACGTCACATACGCTATTTGTACTCAAAATGAAGACCATGTCATGTAGAACCAGGAGGTTTTGGACCAAAATCATTGCATCGTACAGGCGTTTTGTGTGATAAATTTCCATGTGCAGCGCTCCTTCCGATTTTATAAATTACTCTCTGTCCCTAACTAGGTCGGTTGTCACGTCTTGTCTAACCGAAAAATAGAAAACCTGTAGTCAAAGATAACGTATCCATTAAAATACATGTAGACCATGTTTCTTCTTATATCATTGTTAAGATCTCTGTTTTTACTACATACCAAAAATAAAGATTTCATGGATTTGTAGCCCTCAAAGCACAAAAAATCTAGGTGCATAATTCAGCGGTTTTTCCAAAAAAATGAAGACCATCATAACAAACTAATCTCGATTTAAAAAGGAATCTAGGCACAGAGCTATCATATAGTCTGGTGTCTATCTAGATTATAAAACAGTGAGACATCACTTACAAATGGAAAATATTCACACAATTTCACTCCAAGGAGGAAGCATAATTATATGACTCAAATAATGGTGAACCCCACCTTAAAGAAAGGAAATTAAATTAAGGACTTCTACTGGGCATTATTCGAGGATAACATTTTGTTTTCTTCTTGTCGAGAAACATATTCCCGTGCAACCAATGAGAAAGTCATAATCAGTTTTGTACATAACTCCATTGTTATACGGGACTTCCGCACCAGGTTCCTCTAACCAATGCTGTAGCTGTGAGTTTACGTCCAGCTCATTTTGGCTTCCTCTCCGTCGTACATGGGAAGGTCTGCCAGCAACCTGCGGATTGTCCTGCGGATTTCCCCCGGTCTATGCCAGGTTTCCTCCCACCATAATGCTGGCCCCCGGAGTATAACTGAAACATTTCTGAGTACGACAAAAAACACTAATCAAATAAACAAATAAATATTACACTTGGCCAGTGATGTAGACGACAATGCCTTATAGTTGCTACTTTATTATTGACCGATCGCGTTGCCCAAATTTTGCACGGTAGCTCAGGATTTGAGCATGTCAGGCTTCAATTCACAATTAAGGCTTGGGAGTTCGGGATTTAATTTCCTCCTGTTTTTAGCTTTTAATGTCTTTTGCCTTTATCGCATGGCTTTCTTCAGCTCGGTGATAGTATAATTTTTTGTATCAAAGTATCATACAAGAAAATATAAATGTGGTGAATATTTTTACTTGTATAAAGCAAAAATACATTTGACACCAAAAATTCCGAGCAGAAAATCGCATATCGCTTGTCTGTCGTTGAATTGCGAGAGTCTGCCAAATATGCGGGACGTAATTTGGGCATTTCGGGTTTTGAGGCAGTGTAGAATGTTTACTTTCTATTCCATTCCATTTTTAGTCTGTAATCCGCATCAAAACACGTCTCCTCAAATGGCTAGAGCATAACTTAAAGTCCTTATTCAAATTGAAATGGTCAGGTCGAATGGCAATTATCCATTTTCGTTGCATGGAGAGTAAGACGGTAAGGCATGAAAACTAACCCCATCGTAATTCGGTGTGTGATTAGCTTAGTTGATTGCTGCACAAAACGACATACGGCCACTATGACGTCATACACTAGGGGATATGAAGGGTAGATAAGGGTGTATAGAATACCAAACGTCACCAAACACAAATAAAATATGTATATATTTTTAAAAATTTAGCGATTTGTATTCTTTAAATCACTCCATATGTTTCACATATCTCTAAAATACATTTTAACCTGGACTGTTCACCTTTAAGTCTTAACAGATTAAGAAACATTTTTTTTCTGGTGAGTGTTATCAACCATTATCGCTATCAGTGAGACCGAAGGTTTTTACGATGTGACATCCTGAAACAACATATTTTTCACCTGTAAAATCCTCTTTTGTATTTATTTATTCTTTTTTATTCATTCATTCATTTTACCTCTAGTGTATTTCATCTATTCAACGTCGGCCAACATTATATTGGAAGAAAGCCGAGCAGAGCCTGATTAAACTGAGTCGGTTTTCTCCAAAACGATTCCATCATGATGTGTTAGAAGTAACAATAACAAGGCTTGCCCACTTTCTCAGCAACAATCTGGAGACTCTCAGCGGCCGCATTGGTTAGAGATTTCTTAAGTCATTATATCCTGCGCTGTCACTCTAACCAGTCGGCGTCGCTTTTGTAATCATCGCCATACTCGTGATATACTTTATTATCAACATTTTATCAAAGAACCCTGTTTTGACTCTGTCACTGCTGTACAAAACACGAGGATCTCACGAGTGAACTAGACTAGTCCGTGTCAGGAGAAAGGAATTTTGAGGTCACAGCAGATGAATAATCAAACTACGCCAGAGTAAAACCAAAGAAGCTATACGAAGTGTGACTGTTGGCAAATGATCACCCGTAACCCGAGAAACCCGGCCTTTTGTTAGTTTACCTCAGTCGGGGTGTTATTCAAACTGTTCGTGCAAATGCTTACATAATATCAACTCACACCACCCCAAACGCATTTCCCTGCCTCGTTCATGAAGCGAGGTACACATAAACGTATGCTATTCACGATTGATTTATTCATGGATTGAAGTGTTATATTTCTCCATGCTGTCTCTTGCTTTGTGAATGCCATCAGCATAGGTCCATAATAAAGGAGGCCGCTTTGGAATGGTTTACCATTATCTTATCAATTGTTCAGACGTCAGCAGACCTCTGCACTTGAGCACTTATTACTCATACGCGAAGAACTAAGATTGGGATGACATACGAAACAAAATGCGCATATTTACCAGTTGTGTGGTAAACTGTGCTTGACAAAATCCACTATTCGTTTGTTTCCTCTTTATTGTGTCTTTTTATTCAGGGGACAGTCTTCTTGTTAGCTGCGAGAGAAAACCGACATGTTTAGTTCAGCTGCCAGAGGAGAGGGGTGTGTTTAGTGTCAATTGCCAGAGAAGAGGGACACGTATGATACTGGCTGCCGCAGAAGATAAACCTGTTTAGTGTCACTTGTGCAAGATCAGAGACATATTTTGGTGTCAGGTTCCTTGAGTATGCAGGGACAGAAGCTTTCTGTAAGGAGGCACTGTCATAAAAATGGCCTGAAATGTCATTTAAAGCACTGTTTAACTATGCGCAACCAAACGCACAAACCACCACAACACCAGATACATTTGTCAATTTGAATTATTTATTTGATTGGTGCTTTACACCGCGCTAAAGATCACTTTCCGTTTGAAGTAAACACTGTACTCATAATAGCTCCCACGGCGTACCGTAGCTCTAGAGGCACACAAGATCAATGTGGGAACCTATATGTTTCTGATGTTCTGCGTCCTCATCATCTGCCTCATCACCATGGGTACTTCGGCAGTTACTCTCGTTGCCATCATCGTATCTGCCATGTGGATTAACCGATGCCAAACACAGGAATGTGGAGGCTTTGACATAAGGCCGGGATTTGGTGACATGGCATCGGCCGATGCTGTTGTGCCAGAAGTTCCAAGTAGGGTGCAAACCTTTAAAATCTGTTTGAATAATAGGCATTGCTTGTCTGTGTCTTTCAATTCAGAACAAAAACAAGCTGCTTTGTACAACAGGGATGATCACCTAGGTGGAAAGTAAGAGCTGAAAACGAAATGTCAACGGGAACCCGTGTTTTACTACAGCAGACAACTAGGAATTTGTTTGTAAGCGATGAGTTTTCTCTTGACTTGGCCAGAAGCAAATGCCTGATGTAGACACCACGATGGTAGTGGACTGCTTGTTGTGAATTCCTTGGAAAAGCTGCCACTTCTGGAAACCATCTCTCACAGCGTAACCTACCCATGGTACTTCGTTGGTGCCCGGTACAACGGCAGCAAGTTCACCTGATTAAATGGAGAGGAACTTTTACCAACAAGCAGGTGGTGGCCCTCGGGCTACAACAGCCTCAAAACCAAGCCAGGTATGTCGTTTAAGATGCTGATCGACAGCTTCCTGGAGCTTTTGTTCAGAGCAGTAATCCGACATCGCCACAATTCTTTCTGTGTGAATATTAACAAATCGTTACCTGTGTTGGGCGTGTCTGTGTCACATTTCGTGGAGAAACGGATTTTATCATCACTTCAGCCCATGCACCCGACCCGTGGCTGCATGGTAAAGAAACAGAGACAATTACTGCACTTGAGTTCCTTCAAGAGCTTCTTGCCACGATATAGCTGAAATATTGCCGCAGTGGCGTTAATCCATAATCACTCATTCATTCAAGGATTAATCTCTCCAGCAATAGTGGTCATGTGGTTGGTTCAGTCAGTTTCGCTGCCAGTTGGAATTCGTTGCGAACTATTCAACAATTTCTGTTTACGTTACAGTATCGTTTGCACTAATGGTCATAGAAGAACTGTCTCTTGAAAAGTAGAAACTGCAGAGTAAGGATAAAAACTTTATTTAGCGTCTTGTTGGGAATGAAATTTATATGCTTCGGCACAAAAGTAAAAGTAAAAGCCACATGGCGGTGGAGGAAACCGTACAGAGACTGGGCAGGAACCTCTAAACTGGAACCTACGTCTTTCATAGATTTGTCCCTACGTGCGATAGAAACACGACGTGAATGATCTCACCTCTTCGCCATAGCATTTAGGTCCGGTTGTTTATTGTCATGAGGCAATATTTTTAGTATAACTGTGTGGTTAAACTATGGGCCAAAACCTTTATGTTTTGCCTTGCAATAGAAAAGAATTGATTACAAAATCCATGGATGCTCTCATCTTTATGCAGACCACCGCAAATATTCACTATATTTCACCTAGCATGTTCTCAACTTTTCCATACTGTTGTGGACACAGAGACAAACAAACGAACAGATAAACTGACCATGTCGTTGTTCGGCATTAGTCAGGCAACCCCGCACAATTTTATTATCATCATCATCATCACCATTATCATTATTTCTTGACAACAGATCAGTCTTTTCTCTGCCAAAACTTCTCTGCTCACATACGCAGTGATCTCTTTTCAAACAAGACAATCGCATTGTTGTGCTTGGCTTATAGATTAGCTCACAGTACATTCCACTTCACTGCGACTGAAGAAGCTGCCATATACTACTAGCAAAAGCTTTTGCTCTACCAATTCCAACGTTAGTCTCTGTCCTGCTATCCAAACTATTTACATGTTATGCTTTTTTCATGTACCAAAGACAAAGCTAACTGTTAGCAGGGCTAATGGGATTCTAAACTACACCAAAAATTTATACATTTTATGGACTTTGATTTGATATGAAAAGCAAATTAGTGATAAACGGTACTACAGAATTAAGAATAAAAATTTTAAGATTCACCAATACTGGACAAAAGTGGTTAGCATCTAATCAAGTTCATAAACATAGACCGGAAAATACTTCGTGCCTGGCAACTCAATTTCCCTAAATACCATTTATACAAACCATCTATCTATCAAGAAACAAAGACATAGTCTGATTTTTACCTGCATGAACTTACTGATGTATTATCAGTAATTAACAGGTTTTGACGTCCTCAATACTACCATTGACTTCGAACTCCATACCTCTTATTGTCCGTGAACACCGTTGAAGTCATCAAATGTCCTGGGGTAGTCTGTCGGGTAAATGTCGTGTAGTCTGCAACTTAAAAATAAATGTGATAAGAAAGCATCGACAAGATGCTCACCTAAGTTCCCCTTAGCACAATGGGGTCTGTTTATTGACAAATTATATGGTTGACCCTATATCACACAATGCACTGTTCGCTTTTGTGCTTGTTTAAGGTTTTAAGTTGTTTGCAATGTTATTTCAATTATGTTACAACGATGTCTCCGTGGGGCCGGTCAGTGACAACTTCCAGTAAATTCCTATAGTGTTGCCTTCCTAAAACATCATGCTGGACACACCAGAAGTTCCGCCACAATCATACTGGTCACATTTGCCAAGTGGTAAACTGTCGCACCTTTGCTATCTGTGCTTCAGTCTTTTGACACCAGACATGACACCCAATTCAATCACAATATGCTAGCACCAGATATGACGCCCCATAGTCAGGGTATACTGACACCAGAAAGGACACCCTTGCCAATAGCAGTAACCAGACACCGGACATGACACCCCACACAGTTATAGAATACTGACACCATACATGACACCCCTTCCAGTCACAGTATACGACGCCCGCCCGACCAGTTCTCTCCCATATGCAAAGGGCCAGTCCTGGCAGGTCCAGGAAAAAAGGTCAACTTTTACCGATGCATGGTTTATACCTTAGATGTATGACTGAAAAATCGATAATGGACACACTTCTGATGATTACAACAAACAGTGCAAACGGAACACAGTCGAAACGTATCCAGCCTCTAGGGAAATAATTTTCAATAAAATATGAGTACTCAACAATACGTTCCTACAACTTTCAACTGGATTTAGAAGTTTCAAATGCCTTGTGACAGCTGTGAGGTAAATGGGAGAAAAATAGAAAAGGTTTGATCGTCAGCTTTGAGAGAAATAGGGCTGGCTTGGTGTTAGTTTTGAGAAAAATGAAACAAGTGTAATGTCAGCTACAGGAGAAATAGGAAGTATTTGGAGCCATTTTTGAGACATATGGAACGCGCTTTGCGCTTCCCATTTAGGATAACCACTGGTGTACAAATATTTGTTCCAAGGCTTAGTTCCACAGACTGCAGAGATCTGTCTCGGTACGTTAGTTCCACACCTGACAGAAATGGGACGTCGGATGCCAGCCTTGACAGGAATGGGACAACTGGTGTCAGGATTGACAGAAATTGAACTTCTTGTGTTAGCCTGGACAGAGATGGGTTTTCTGGTGTCAGCCTTGACAGAAATGAACGTCTAGTGTGGGCCTTGACAGAAATGTGAACTCTGGTGTCAGTCTTCACAGAGATGTGAACTCTGGTGTCAGCCTTCACAGAAATGGGACGTCTGGTTTCAGCCTTGAGAGAAATGAGGTGTCTGATGTCAGCCTTGACAGAAATGGGTGTCTGATGTCAGTCTTGACTGATATGGAACGTCTGATATAAGACTGGAGAGAAATGGAACGTTTGGTGTCAGCCTTGACAGAAATGGGACGTGTGGTGTCAGCCTTGGCAGAAATGGGGTCTGGTGTCACTCTTAACAGAAATGGGACATGTGGCAACAAATTGGGTGTCTGGTGTCAGTCTTGACAGAACTGGAACGTCCCGTGTAGACCTGGACAGAAATGGGACGTCTCGTGTCTGCCTTGACAGAAATTGGATGACTTGCTATGGAGTTCCGCAGCTTTGATAATATTACTAGGTTGCAACAATAAGGCATCGTCACACGGTACTACCCGCTGTTTGCTTTCTTTCTGGACGGCACTAACTACAAAGAGCCGTTCCATTTGTAAACTTCATATTTTTTGTCATCAAGGCGCTTTCCATCAAGATTACCTCTGTACAGTCACTCAGTGTTTCCAGTAACAACCAAAACAATCGATATAAAAAAATTAATTTATAGCGCCGACGTCCTGCTTCTACAACACTTACCAACCATGAGTACTTCGGCAGTTACTGTGGTTGCAGTCATGGTCTCTGCGATGTGGGTCAGCCGATGTTAAACACAGGAATGTAGAGGTTTTGACATAAGGCCGGGATTTGGTTGCAGTGGAACGGCCTATGCTATTGTGCATTTCAAAGGAGCCACAATACTTTATGTGTTAATACTAGCGCAACGTTCAAACTTTGACACCACGCGGTCGATATACAAATCACACCCCGACATGTGACACAAAAACCTGTTGTGTTCTTCCAATGAGAGACATCGACGAGGTTTCTCATCTCGCTGCCAGTTTCCGTTCTTTTCTGTTTACTTCTCAATCGAACATGTCTCAATAGCTTATTACTGAAGGGAACAATAATCATATTTTAAGACTGGAACATAGTACAACTATAATTCGTCTGAGACCATTTATTTCCATGATTTATACATTGACTTTTTTTGAGTCGAACAACTCTTTGTCCTCGAACTAGATGGTCATTCCTTCATGAGTGAGATCCTACGTTCGAAACAACATTCGTCAGGTTCTGCTTCGGTGTTACGCCTGGCGGTTTATCAGATACCTGATGAGTAACAAGGGATTCCCACACCGCTTACTCTGGTGTCTTACACCAACATCCATTGCTGCGTCACAGATTTAGAGCTCTGGCTGGTTGCAACTATGACGCCCTTGATCAATTAGTTCGCGTGTTCAAAGCTGAATGCAGTTCTTCCTGCTACAGCTGCAACATTAAGCCAGGAGGTTTTCTAAGTACCAAGCGAAGGTCGGTAGTTTACTCTGGGCAAACCCGTCATTCTCGACAAATAAAATTGAGTGAAACCAACTATAATGTCTCCACAACGGCGTTAAACTCGAATCAAATAACGAAATAATTAAGCACCGATCACGTAAGTAGCCGAAGCCTCCGTGACTTAGTGGTTAGCGTCTTAGTGTAGTCCAATCACCCAAGTATGAGTGCCGCTGTTAGTTCAAGTTATGGCTAACTTCGTCTCTGGTCGTACTTGGGAAGACCTGCCAGCAACCTGTGGATGCTTTTGGGTTTTGCCAAGGCTCTGGCCCAGTTCCTCCCATTATATAGCTGGCTGTCGTCGTATAAATCAAATATTCTTGCGCAATTCGTAAAACACCAATAAAGAAGTCAATAAATAAACCCGACTTAGCAACATGTCCTTCATAAGATATTCTCCTTTGTGGAGGTACAAATGTCTTCTGCAGCCTTCTGTGGAAGCGCGTTCTGTGGTGTGATGCTTCGTTTCATTCATGCTATCAATTTTTACGTCAAGTAAGTACACCTTTTATTGTTGCTTTGCTTTAGTGAGAATTATTCTAAGGAGTGTAAGTGTAAGGAACGCCAAAATATTACACATCTGTCTACCTGTCTTCACCGGAACGTGTACAAACGATCCTGTTATAGTTGAACATTATATATAAAATGGCAATCTTCCTCTTTTACCTGACAGTCGTCGTCGTCGGCTTAGTGGTTAGCATCCTAGTGCAGTCCAATAACCCAAGTATGAGTGTCGCTGTTAGTTAAAGTTATGGCTAACTTCGTCTCTGGTCGTACTTGGGAAGACCTGCCAGCAACCTGTGGATGCTTTTGGGTTTCGAAAAGGCTCTGGCCGAATTCCTCCCACCGTATAGCTGGCTGTCGTCGTATAAATCAAATATTCTTGAGCAATTCGTAAAACACCAATAAAAAAAATGCACAGACTGGAACAACTCACCGGATCTCGGCAAGAAGCTCTTGACTGGAACCTGTGTCTTTCAGAGGCACACTCATTCACACACGCTTCTTCACCATGGCAATGAGGCAAGGGCATTTGTTATCTTTGGGTAATATTTTACTGTAATTATGTGGTAAGCCAGAACAGTAGAGCCAGTAACTAGAAGGCACCCCCACATGGCAAAAGCTAAATGTACAAACACCCGATTTTACGACTTTTAGAATTACTCAAAGTGCTGTATTGTCATCACATTTAACACATGTATACACAATAACATGAAACAATGAAAAGGGACCAGGCTTCTGGAATACTTGCTCCACCAGCAGAACCCCGGTTTAAGGAATGATACAGTATGAAAGACTGAAGCCCAGAGAGTAAAACCAGAGCAGCCACCACAGTGTGATGGTTGGCAAATGGTCACAAATCACCGCTGAAATCAGACCTGTTGTCCATTTTCCTCATTTAGGGTTTTATTCTGACTGTTCATGAAACTGTTCAAGAAGTAGGAACTAACACACCCCCTAGCACCATGGCTTAAGCGGAATTACTTAAAAGAAAAAAACGCTACAGTGATGTTAAATGCAATTTATAAGGCGTCACTGATCAAGAAGTACTCACAGTGCTGTGTTGTCATCACATTTGAAAAATGTATACACAATAACATGAAAACAATGCAAAGAGACCAGGCCTTGAGGACGCTTAGTCCAATGCTTTTTCCGTCAAACTGCTGACAAAGGAACAGAAAAAAACGCTCGCTCAAAAGATATTCTCCTTTGCGGAGGTACAAATGTCTTCTGCGGCCTTCTGTGGAAGCGCGTTCTGTGGTGTGATGGTTTGTTTCATTCATGCTATCAATTTTTACATCCAGTAACTACACCTTTTATTGTTGCTTTGCTTTAGTGTGAATTATTCTAAGAAGAGTAAGTGTAAGGAATGAAAAAATGTTGCACATCTGTCTACCTGTCTTTACCGGAACATGTACAAACGATCCTGTCATAGATGAACATTACATATCAAATCTCAAGTCTCGTCCTCTTTTTCCTGACAGTCGTCGTCTTACATCATTACAACGCACCAGTCACAGTGTTTCTCCTGATGCATTTTCCTCTTTATTTAATATTTTTTATGTTTTGCTTCCACTGGTTTTATTTAATTTTAAAACATAGAGTTTAAACACTAATGGTGAAAACATTCACAGAATTCACACATTTGCCGGATGGCGCAGTATCTTCCATTACTACGCCTAATACGTGAAAGGTTTCTTTCTTTGTTCGCTACGCACAAAGGCGCCTCAATAGTTGAAGACTTCCTCACGAAGTAGAGAAATTAAAACAGTATATACATGTATGTACAACAAAGCTAACTGTTAACGGAGATAACCATTCTCTAGAGCTCTAGCCAGGTACATGACATTTTTTGGACTGGTTCTGAAATCAATGAACCTTGCACTGGGTATGGACAGCCCATTAGCGGCACGTGTTAACACAGAACTCGAAACAAAAAAACTTCCCAACGTTTCCCCGTTCATCCCAAGGTGATCAACATGCCCGTCCTTTGACGTGCGTTAACTACGATTTATTTATTAGTGACTTTCAAGGTTAAACTCGATTTTCAATACAAATCTGTCTGCGGTAAATGGACAAGCCGAATTTCATCCTTATGTCTAACCATTCTCTCTGTGCTGTAGTCTTTAATATTTCAAGCCACATTTCAGGGCATTTTGTTTTCTTCTTATAAAAACCATTGAAATAGACCCATCATACTAGACAAAGGCTTTTACAGAATAATTGAGGCTATTACACATAGTATATATCAGTATCCAGGCATCTTTGCCCAATCTCCCTGTAACCGAGTTACCATCTCCGCAAGCTGGTATGTCACGCATGTTTATCTGAAGTTTCAAGTAGGCTGTAACTCATGCGGTATGAACATTTCATTTCTTATCCCCTTGTAGAAGCGTGTATATACTTATAAAAACCGAAAGTGTTCTTGTTTAATTTTATTTGAAATCTGGTTTTTCTGACGATTTTAAGTATGATTTCAGTACATGGCTTACTAATGAAAAACACTTTATGATTGCTCTTTCGAAGCAGTCTATCCCATCTCTCTGGTAGTTTTTTTACGTCAGCCTTCCAGCTCTTAATTTGAGTGTCCCCAATGAAAAATACCGTGATTTTAGCTTTATCGGCCGGTCCAGCTCAAAAAAAACAACCCAAGAGAGGTCACTGATATTGTCTCTGCGACATGTATGTCACTATAACCATTGTCGTAAAGAAAATATGCCTTGAAAACTAAAACTTTGTGATGATGCCATTCCCTTTGCTCTTGAAACGAAGGTCTTAACCGACTACATTAGTTTGTTTGTATATTTTAATTTTGAAAGTTGCTAATTACTGGTATTTACTAGAGCAAACAAAGGCGAACCAATTTTTCGATTTGCGCAATTAGTTTGTCGGTGGTCGGTTGCAGCACCATATTTCGTGCCATTTGGCCATTATAAGCTTTCTTCGTCTGCACCATTGTAATGGGGGATGCTGTAGCCGAGGGTTTAGCACGCCAGTGCAGTGTAATATAAAAGACTACAGCAAAGAGAGTAAACCCAAAGCAGCGACGATAGTGTGATATTTGTCAAATGGTGACACGTTACCGGTGAAATCCGGCCTCTTGGCGCAGAAAGGGTTTAAGTCCTAACTGTTCATGTAAGCGTTTAAAAAGTAACAACCTATACCCCCTAGCAAAATGGCTTAAGCGGAATTGGATAAAAACAATTACATTGATCTTAAATGCAATTTATTACTCGTAACATAAGAAGAAAGTTAATGACCAAGGTGCCTCCACCGATGCGATCGGTGTCGGTATTTTACCTACAACCATGGTTTAAGCTTAAGCCATCGCGGCAGGGGGATTCAAATTCTTACGTCTTAGACACGTAAAAGAACCATGTCTGAGATAAATAATAGTCGAATTGGAAGGCCACTTTATAATTCCAAGCTTGTTTTATATGGCCTATGTTGTGTTTATTAACGCATATGTCTTGTTTCAAACAGTAAGATGATAATGCTGGCCACCGTCGTATAATTGAAATATTCTTGAGTAAGGCGTAAAACACTGAAGAAAAGAATGGATAAATAAAAATAAATAAATCATCCAAGGATGATACGACGGTGTTCAGACGACTTTAAAATTGAAAATTACTGCGGTGTAAGAAAAGATTATTAAACTAAAATTCTTAAATATTTAACATTTCAGTGAAACGTCACGTGTGACAGTAGGATTTCCTTTATCTTCAGCTATAAAAGAGGTTACTCTCGAAAGTTCCCTATATTTTTACACATTTTCAAATGGATAAACAGGGGTTATACTATGAGAGTCTGTGTGTTACGATGGAAATCAGTCTCGTCTATTATTTTTCAGAACCACGGATCTCTGGCGTGTTGCTCGTGATTCTGCAAACTGATAAACGACAGTTTTATTGATCGTAAATACACGGACTCTCGTTGTATAGCTTCTATTTATCCATTTGAAAGTTTGCCGTAAAAATATAGGGAACTTTCCAGTTTGAACTCTTAAATAGCTAAAGGAAAAAGAAATTCTACTGTCCCACGTGACGTGTCACAGAAATGTTAGGCAACTATGTTTGATTACTTTTACCATAGTCCGTGGGAAAACTCCACGGTAGTATAGATGGCCTTGTAAAAAGGTGTTTGGAACAAACGACCAATAGAGAAAATTCATAAGCTGGGAGTTCATCAAGGGGCGTCATTTATGTCCCAGAAACGCACCGATATAGGTGACTGATAAAGTAATCTCAGCGTAGGATGTATTAAATTTTCGACAAATCACATGACAGAGTAGGACTATTTTACATTTAGCAACAAGACTTCGATCTCAAAACTCCCATGTGGTGTTTATCATGCCGTTATCGACGTATGATAACGACGATATGCAGACTTTATGAAGGGGTAATCTTCATCAGAGTCCATCTTTCTCATTAACAAAACGGTGTATTCATGATTTGCCGGCTGTAAACAACACCTATAAAACAAAAGATGTATATCCACCTTTGCTGGATTTAAAAGAAACTACAGATTCTCCAGCTAGTACATCTTATCTGGTCTTGTACAAAGACATCAATGGTTTCCTGTCTCGCCGACTTTACGACAAGACTTATAGTTTCCATGCTGATATTGTGAATTACCCCTACTTAGTTGGATAGCAATATGCCAAATGGGTCTGGGTGTGGGGTTTACATATCTCACATTGCAGCATTCGTTAGATCCTGTGTGTTGTGTGATGATTTCAATCAACGTCACAAGTTATTACTGGAAAAACTAGTATGTCAAGGATATTTCATCAGATGCTTTCACTCTAATTTTCTTCGGTTTTACAATGAGTACGCCTCTCTTGTCAGTAAATACATACGTAGTCTTCAGAATCTCTGGTACTGGGCTTTATAACTATTCCACTTAACCCGGGACTAGGTAAGATATGTTCGCCGTACTGGGCGCGATCGCCACGTTGGACATATGAACAGTTGCTATCAAAGCGCAGCTGAGATACACATTTGTTTATCCACACAATATATACTAGCGGAACACGATTTAGAAATTGGTTTTATTCATCGACCTAGAACATTCCGTACTTTATTTTAAATACTTTTTTAGTTCTTTGTTGGTTTGTGTTATTTGTCGTTTTGGAAACGGGTCTTGCGATTATTGACCCGGAACGCCCACTTTGGTTGACGACTGATATACGATTGTCGCTTTCGACCACTAGGTTCGTTCTGGTAACCATGGAGGTAAAGATAATTGATCTTGAAAACTTGATATATATTGTCCAAAGACGACAGGCACGGCATTTCCCAGCCATGGATGCTTCGGGTGTTATTTTCCTCTCTGTCTTCGTCTGCGCTGTGTGGATGAGCCGTTGTCAATTGCAAGACAGTGGAATCTTTCACATGCGCCCGGAGAATGACGACATCGCAGAGCCTTACACTAAGGTGTCACACATTAGAAGCACAATAGAAGCCTTGAAGTACTGTTTGAATGACGCGCGTTGTTTCTCTGTGTCTTACGTTTTGGAACAAAAGGAAGCCGCTTTGTACGACGTCGAAAGTCACGATGGTGGAACGTACGAGCTGAAAACGAGATGTCCCCAGGAACCTGGGTTTTACTACAGTAGATCAATGGACGTTTGTTTCTCCATGGAAAACTTTCTTTCGTCTTGGCCAGACGCAAATACCTGGTGTAAAACTCACGGCAGTCGTGGTTTGCTTGTTGTGGATACCCTGGAGAAAATGTCACTTTTGGAAACACTTCCTAAAACAAACTGCCCGTGGTACTTCGTAGGTGCACGGTACAATGGCAGTGCGTTTATGTGGCTGAATGGACAGGAACTTTCACCAACAAGCAGCTTGTGGTTCGCACGTTACAGAATTCCTGCGAACCAAGACACGTACGTCATATATATGGTTTGTACCAGGTTTCCTCGCAAGTTGTCCCAGAGCACTAATCCGACAAAGTCACAGTTTTTTCTGTGTGAACATTGATTAATTGTTCAAGCTTTCAGACGAGTGCTGACATACTGTGCGCACTTGAGGTATAGACGGGATCATCATTGCAGTTTACACCTGATTTCGCATAAGCTATGTTGCTATACAGGGCACATTTATGACAATAAAACCCCACCTGAGGTTAATTCACAAAAGCCGGATTTCTTTCATTAGGTGTGACAATTTGCCAAGTATCCCATTGCCTTCGATGTTCTGGTTTTTCTCTCTTACTCCATTCCTTTATACAGTATACTGACACCAGACTGGACGCTCAACACAGTCACACTATGCAGATCCCAGACAGGACACTCAACAGTCACAATCATACCAGACTTTGTTCCAGTCACACGAACTGATGGCTGCGTGGCACAGAAACAATTATGTTCTGAGAAATGTTTTTTCAAGAACTTAATCACCCCATATATAGTAGTCGGATGGCGGTGATCGTGTCGCTGTCAATTGGAATTTTTCGCCAAGTATTCAAGAATCTCCGTGTGTAACAACTACACTTTCACCATTGTTTTTGGAATTTGTACTGTGGTGAAGCTTCTGAAAGGAATTCAATATAATAACATTAAAGAAAACGTCTTTTGGGACAGAAATCTACACAGTATGTATCGAATCCGCTGTGTTTTCAATCTAACTGATTAATACTGAGACAACGAATTTCAAAGGCAAGTTAATGTGACTGGAATAAAAGGAAGGAGTTCGATTACATACACACGCGATGTGGACAGCTACAGAGCAGGCAACGGAAAATAAATTGTGGTTTAAACGACATGGCACCAGAGGCCGTGTCATGGACAATAATAGGCGTTCTGGGTCAACCATCGCAAAAACAGCGATTAATACAAACCTTCGAAAACTAAGAAATACGCAAAGCAGAAAGTTAGGAGGGACTATATCGTAATTCCGCTCGAGCGTCTGGCTCTTCGGTTCTTCCTTTCGAGTTCAGGATCTGTATGCAGTTAGCGCATGAATGTTTTTATAGGTACAAATATACGCTCTCCAAAATGAATTTAATTCTTGTAGAGATTGAAAAACGTGTATTAACACAACTTTTTCAGCCCGCAATAAATCGAGCTTGTATGGAGACGTGTCTGTTATCTCAACTACTTTTTGTATTTATTCATGTATTTATTTATTCATTTGGTGCTTTACGCCGTACTCAAAAGTATTTCACTTATACGACTTCAAGAAGGCAAGAAATTGATCGTATCGGCCGGCAGTTTCTCGTGGCTTGGGAGTCTTTGAGGACTTCTCTTTACACTGTAACTTCTTTGAGCATTTCTGTTTATACTGGGACTTTAACTCCTTGCGAAACATCCGATGAGTCGACCTGCACAAAGAAAACGTTGTAGCAGATACAGTTATATTTTCTACACCGGTATTTTCCTTGAAAATGACTCCAGTTCAGAATAACTTCTCGACAACAATGCAGAGCTTCACCATGGACGCTGGAGAGACATCCATGATTATCCTAACCGTTAAGGTGAATGCTTATCAAGGAACTACTACGACGTACACACCCCACAGTACAACGACTGAGAAAATTAGGTAAAAAAAAAAGCGGCGATGTTATTCTCAATTTTTTGACATTACTATTTACTGTTCCTTTTGTCCTGAATCTCTCCTATTATTTTCACTTCATATACCGTCTAAGTTATTTGGTCGTTTATGTTGAACGTTGTTTTGGAAATTGGCCTTGAATCCCTCACTGAGATCAACTGACAAGCAGTTGTATTTCACCAGTTTCGCTTGACCATTTGGTAACTATCACACGGTGGTCATTGATCAGGTTTTTGTTTCTATGCTATAGTCTCCAATATTGTTTACCCATGACGACCATTTTGGTGGAAGGCTGCCCAGTAAATGTCTGCTTTGACACCAATAGCCTACCGTCGAGAAAGAGGAATGAGTGGAGCTTTAAACGGATGACTTGTTAACAAGTACTTCTTATAGTCGTAACAGATTGAAAACATGTATAAGAATGTCAACACAGGCGCGCAATTCGTACCCACAGGAATACCTTTCCACTACTGATAAACTGTTTAACGGAATTCACATAGATATTATTTGTAAGAAATCCTAGCAATTCACTTGAGAATGGACTTCCGATGAATTCTTTTTTATGCGCCTAAAAATCGCTAAATGTTACACGCTGTAGTAAATCCCGGATCTCCGGGAACATCTCGTTGTCAGCTCGCACTGGAAATTACGATTTTGAAATCTGAATTCGATGTCATACCTAGAACATCGACAGCCTTCTCTGCATCTATGAAAACTATTGATTAGCGTTTAGGGCATTTCCCTACTTTGCTTCTATAGACATGTTTTATTCTCCAGTAAAGAATTGTTGTGATGTTAGAATCATTATTAAATTGTCTTGGAAATAGACCTTGCAATTGGCGTGTCGACTTTGAACGTCCTTCCTTCAAGACTGTCAGTGGGAATGAATATCGGGGGATTTATAGAATTCCGCAGCTACTTCCCCTACTTACTCCGCTTTCCTCTCAATTGCTCGACTTACAAGTGTTTTGAAATCATTTCCCATAGTTCGTACAACATTATATGCTCTTCCTTAGCTGAAAGCTTACTCTTTTCTTTTGATCCAGCAGCTAGCATATCATGTCATCGTTCGTAAGAGAGAGGCGTTTCCTCTGTGGGTTTGATGATCCGCAATGATTTTCAAGAATCGCCTTCCGGATTCCTGACAGGTATTGCACAACTGACGTAAGCTTTTATATCTAGGTACTGCCCTTAAATCTGATGGATGTATTGACCTTCAGCTTAGCACAGTAGTTGACTTTCCCTAAGAGCGGTATATTCATCGTATTGAACAAAATTTACACCTAGGGTATATGAACAGTTGTCATGAAGCACACAGATACACATCGTGATTATTTTATTTATTTATTTATTTTATTTGATTGGTGTTTTACACTGTACTCGAGAATATTTCCCTTATTCGACGGCGGTCAGCATTATAGTTGGAGGAAGCCGGGCAGAGCCTGAGGGAAAACCACAACCACCTGCATGTTGCTGGCACTTGAACTCACAGCGACCGCATTGGTAGGCGGCGTCTGGGTCATTACGTTGCGCTAGCACGCTAACCAACTGAGCCACGGAAATCCCCATTGTGATTAGCAAAAAGTTATGTACCAGCGTGATACACCGTTTAGATAATGCTTAAGGATGTTGCTGCTGGTCCTAATTATAAAGGAACAGATATACTGCTGTGTCACTTTGAACCCACAGTGGACTGTAGTCTCCACAGTAGCCAAATCTTTAGAGTCCAGCTGTATTTCTCTGGTAGCTTTCAGCTATAAAATGGATATAAAGCAGATACAGCTGTCTTTGATGGATACAAAATCGTTCCGCCTGGTACTAACGCCTTCCTGATGGACAAATTGTCTGGAAACTTCAAAAAAAAAAATAACTCCGGGGTTCTTCGATGACCTGTATGTACAACGCTATGCAGAAAAGCAAACCATTTTCTGAAGAAATTCGATATGTCTGTTGTTACTCTTGTAGCCTTCTTAACACTGAGCTAACTGGCGAGTCTCTGGCAGCTGTTGAAGGTTGGAATTGCATCACGTCATTTGGCGGAGACTACCGGGCCTTGGCGAAAAAAATGCGTAAAACCGGCCTCATTATCTGGTGATTTGATGTGCTATACTACTAAGATTAATGTGCACTTTTTAGATATTGTTTTAATCTCAATATAACAATGTATACAAGGGTAGCTAATTATGAATAAATCTGGACGCTAATCCTTAGAATTCATCCACCAAGAACATTTATAGCGTATTTCAGTTACCTATTTTTATTTTTTAAATTTTCTTCATAGCGGCTTTATGGCTTGAACAGGATCATCCTTTGAGGTGGACGATTGGTAAACCAAGGTCTGCTATGGCACCTGAATCAGTTTTCGATAAGGTCTATACGACTGCTTTCCTAGATTGATCCCTATTACCACCACTCGCTTACTTTTTATACTCCTGGCAAAAAATATGGCACATTTCATTAATGGCTGTACCAAGTTTTATTTTATCCATGCTTCTTCTGTGACACTGTGTATCATCCTAGTTCTATAACATTCAGGTTAGTCATTGCCACATTTATCTTTGTTCCCTATTACAGCGTACCCCATTTTGGTGCATTATTGACGTCAAAACTGCATTTAAATCCAGGCTGAGAGGCATGTGGGTAACTGCTTGTGCATTCCACTGGTTTAATACATCCGCCTACTACATCTATTTCCAGCCCGTGCTGGATTCCTCTCCAGCCATACGTGGGAAGGTCCGCCAGGAAACTGCGGATGGTCGTGGGTTTACCCTGGGCTCTGCCCAGTTTACTTCCACCGTAATGCGGGCCGCCGCAGTAGAAGTGAATTATTCTTGAGTACAGAGTAAAACACCAATTAAATAAGGAAGTAAATAAATAAAGAAAAGATTTTGTGTCTTTCTGTGCTTCCGTTTGCAGGAATCCATCCTAAATTTTTACTTCGTATACTTTATGAATTCTTTGGGGGCTTGTGTTGAACGTTGATTTGAAAAGTGGCTTTGAAATTATTTACTCGGCAAGCCAATTTTTGTTGATGGCTTCTATACCAGTGTCGGTTTCGAGGCCTAGAGTCTATGTATTTACATCAGCAGTTAAAACAACAGCCTGACTAAGGTCAATTGACAAGTGACCTTGAGTTGCTCTGTCTGCGATGTACACGTATATGACAGTATTATATTTTCGTCAATTTTTAGTCATAAATATTCACTGTACGTCATACCTTTGTATGTATTTTATGAAAATATGAACATTTAGTTATCCTTCTCAAGCGTCTGCTACCAAGCATTGAACCAGCTTTTAGAATCTAAGAATCAAACCTGACATCCGTATATACCATGTCGAAAACCATGAACGTTTGTTCCATGTCCATTACCAATCCAAAGTATAAATATCCAAAGATACATATATGAAATTATTATATGAATTGTAAACGCAGCTGGTAACATACAAGAAAAGAAGCAGCAATCAGTTTTCAATGGGGCAGAGGAGACGTGATAATCTGGGATGACATGTACATCACATTCAAACTTGTAGTCCGCGAACAATTTCCAAGCAGGCTACTAATGTAAGTGTTTCAGTCGCACTTTGATTGCAAGACGAATGATTATACAGCTTCCAAGCCCCTGCTTTGGAGGAATTAGATGCAACCATAACACAGATCGCCTGAGACCGAATTCTATAAACATTTGCCTTGAATGTCCTTTCGGCCGTGCATTGTTTTCATGCATATAGGATATATTTTCCCGCGTAATGGCAATTCCGTCCTAAGATGGACTGGATCATTCTGCTCTTGCGCTGTACGAGTAATACGTCATCAGTTTGCCCACAATGCGTCATCGTAAATGCAGGAATTAACAATAGACCACATATCTTTAACCCCAGTAATCTTTGGCTTGAAAGGTTTCCTATCGTGTGTTGAATGTGACGACAACACACCATTTTGAGTAATTCTAAACCAGTTAAGTCTAAGAAATGCATTCAACATTAATGCATTTTTGATTCATTTTGCTTAAAGAGGCTTTACCGCAAATTTTCAGATTAATCGATTTAGCCTGAACCTTAAGTATTTTTCCTGCAATAGCCGACATGCACTTTCAGAAAATATAACCCACGGTAGCCTGCGATTTTGTTTTTAAGCAATAGTTAATTTGCCAAAGTGTTCAATTTGACTCGAACTACGAAAGTTAATGTATGCACGAATATTAATGAGCATTACCATACATGGATATGGAAGGCCGCTCGGCAAACTTCGGGCAAAACAGGTGCAGACATTTCATTCTGGTCTAGGCGAAAGCAATTCTGACGTCATGACGTCACAGAGAGAAAATTTGTAACCAATGTATTCGTCATCCAGTTGATGTTTTGATCAGTTTTTACGTCATAAGCATGTCCTTCAGTGACAGTTCGGAATGCGGGTAGCCCTAAAGTGTAATATTTATGAGTTTATGCATAGTGTAGAAAAGTTCAGAAAAAGGCGATTTTGCAAACCACTTTGTCATCAAATACTTATATTTAGGCAAACATTGGTTACATACGTTCTGTCTGTCTCTCACTCCACATCACAGTTGCTTTCGCCGAGAATGAAATGAAGTGAAATGTAAGCGCCTATTTTGCACGAAGTTTGCGGAGCAACCTTCTACATAATATATATATGGTAATACTCATTACTTTTCTCAACTTTCGTAATTCGGGTCGATACTGAACGTTTTGGAAAATCAATTATTGCTTAAAAACAAGAAAATCGCAAATCGCCGGGGGGTGGGGGACATTTTCTGAAAGGGCAAAAGTCAGCTACTGCAGGAAAAATACTAAAGGCTTAACTTGAATTGACTGAATCGAAAATTTCCGATATTTCTCCGCCGTACCCTATTTAAGCCTGCGTAACTTTCAGGGCCGGGTTTTACAAAGTAGTCGCAAAATGCGCCTATGTAGTATACAGTGAAGTGATACGTCACCAGGGTAAGTGCGGTTGCAGTTCTGTTGCGACAGCTTTGTGAAACAGGTCCCTGAACACTTACATGAACCGTAAGAATAAAAACCCTAATTTGGGTAACTGACAAGAGGCTGCATTTGGCCAGTTACACGTGTCACTGTTCGCCAGCTATCACACTGTCGTCGCTGCTCGGGTTTATGCTTTAATCTTTTATATTATACTCACTGTAGTATTCTAGACACTTATAGTGAAGGCGTGTGCCGGACTTTCCCAGACACATAAGTTTTTCTTTTCAGTTGGAGGACCTGAAAGCTAATTTCCTGGAGCCCGAAGAAAGTATGACAGCTACAGCCAGCCCAGTTGACTATCAGGCGGCTCTTAGCTATTGCTCTTTGTTCTCGAAAGAGAAGGTGGTGACGCCATCCAACACTCTACCACATTCAGCCTTCTGATCGACCCAACATTCAAAGGGGTTCAGAATATTTGCCTTTTATTGCTTGCCGTTTTGTCTTACAAGCTAAGCTGATATAAACAATTCAAACACACACACACACACACACACACACACACACACACATATATATATATATATATATATATATATATATCAACTGAAATACAACGCAACTGGTGACAGTGTCATAATGAGAGAAACATGATTCTTTATAGTCTGATAAAGATTTTGTGCAGGTGTTGGTTAATTGTAGCAAGAGGCATGAACCGATTTGGTGAGGAGCGACTTGCTGAACCATGTGGCGGTCGGAATCACGGACATGTCCTTGTTAACCTTGGGGTCCAAAACGGCATTCGTAAACCAGCATTTGTAGAAAGCGTGTCGGAGAGGTATCGTGTCATTTTTTTTATGGGAAAGGGGTTTAATCCCTCACTACATAATAAGTAAGGACTACGTCCATTTATGTTGTGCGGTGGAGCACCCCGCTACATAATAAGTAACGGTTCCTTCTTTGTACGGAATGGTGTACAGCACCGCAGTACATAATAAGGGTGTGTGCGTTCCTGGTCGTTCACAATAGACAATAGCTCAACGCAACAAATACACATTGTGCTCAAATTGAAAGTCTACTTTTGGGAGAAATAGGGTGGCCCTCTAAAACTGCCTTTGAAGCTTTCGAGTAGGGCCTGTGCTTGCCCCTACATTCCCTGGCCATTTCCGCACTACGGTATGCGACGAAGGCCCTACCCTGTTGATCGATGGCTTTTCGATTTATTTATTTAATTGGTGTTTTACGACTTACTCAAGAATATTTCACTTATACGACCGTGGCCAGCATTATGTTGGGAGGAAACCGGGCAGGCCCCGGGGGAAATCCACGACCATCAGGCTGCTGGCAGACCTTCCCACTTACGGCCGGAGAGGAAGCCAGCATGAGCTGGACTTGAAATCACAGCTACCGCATTGGTGGGAGGCTTCGGGTCGTGCTGCGATAGCGCGGTAACCGACTAAGCCACGGGGGCCCCAGGTGGCTTTTCGGAGTACCTTCCCCGATCTTCGGCGTGATAGTTTTCTTCCAGGCCTATCAATTCCCGACAGGCCTTCGTCTTCAAATTCCCCCACCCTCTTTCTGCTCATTTGACAGAATAATGCTTTCCCATTTGTGGTCTTCTTCCCCTGGAACACTGCTATCCCGTGACATCCATCCATTTTCGCTGGATAATTCGATCTCCACTCATGGTGAATTGTTGTCATCTCCTTGACAGAAAATTTATCAGTGGCAGAGTGGGTCGTGAATGCATTACACTAGCCTTTTATAGGAATCAGGAGGATTCTGCTACTTTTAGAAAATTATCGGAGCGCGAATCTAAGTGAAAGCGGTTTTTGCCAGCGCACACTGAACATCGGCTTGGGCTAGGTATAAGGTTAATAAAAAACATACACAGGCTTTCATCACCACCATGTGTAAAAAAACAAACAACAGATCTGAATAAATAAATAGATAAAAAGTCCAAGTGCTGAGTTTGAGCTAGGTAAAAGGCTAATCAAAGCACACAGACAGGCTTTCATGTTACCAACACCACAACCAGCTGTAAAACTAAAATACATACCTAAATAAATAAATGAAAATTCAATCTGTCTCTTTCTACAGAGTACAGGTATAGAAAGACGTGAAGCTAGCTCTATGTACACTGTCTTTCCCTACAAAGTACATAGAGCATAGCAGAGCGCGAACCTAAGTGAAAGCTGTTTAGGCCAGCACACCGTGAACATCGGCTCGAGCTAGGTATAAAGTTAATAAAAAACACACACAGACTTTCATCACCACCATCTGTAAAAAAATAAACAACAGATATACATAAAAAAATAAATAAAAAGGCCAAGTGCTCTCTCTTTTTACATAGAGTATAGCTATACAAAGACGTGAAGCCAGCTCTGTGTACAATCTGGCCCTATGCACGAGTTACAACGTAGTATAGTGTTTTATAAATATAGGAATGTTCTTTGTGGGGAGGTGAATTCTCTCGTCAAAAATATACTAAAGTACACGTATTGCTGTCGCGATGAAATCAGCTTGTTTTTTCATCTTATGTCCTAACTTTTTTCTAATCCTTGCTTCGTGTGACTTTACAAAAAAAAAAGAAAAAAGACGGCCAATGTTCAGTGATGTCTATCTCCATCATGTGATGTCATCGGAGAAAGGCTGCAACATATGGTGCAACAGTGTTGGCAAGTTCAAAAGCGTTCGGCGTACGTCGTTCACAACAATGTTACTATCTCGAGACAACTGCGTTCGCCTATCCTTCTGAATATATCCTGCACTAACACATTGCCTGGGGTTGTGTTTTATGGACATGTTTTCATGGAGGGGGCATGGCCTGAATGGACAGTTCTAGAGAGGTCACAGGTCAACGTGAAAGTACGTATGTGCGGCAGAATTCTCCCGACAGGACTGGAATCTTCTAGAAGTGTTTTTGGATGTATAAAGCTGTCTCCCACGCTCATTCCGTCACTTGGCCTGCAGAAGTGAGACAGACATGTTGCACTGCCTGCCTGTTCCTGCGTTGCTTCACTATGCCAAAAAAACAGACAGCAACAGTCACTGTCATGGGTACCGCTCCAGCTCAGAAAGAGACAGGTGCGCAACCTATACAAGAGAAGGCCAGGATTGCCGAACCTGCTAAGAAGCCCACGCTAAGAGTTCACAACATTGACGTGACCATGGCGTTTCGCATTCAAGTCCTTTGGAATAAGATCATCTTCCAACATTTCGGGCATTTGTTTTCCAGAAGCAGATCATCATTCCAGCGGACGCTTTAAGGACATCTGACGGGACCTTTAAAGTGCAAACTCACCGAATGTGGACCAGTCCTACTCCGCCTAACGAGGAGCAGTCTCCACTAGCGGAACAGCTGTTCGTCTGAGTGGTGATATTTTCCTCAGTTTTTCTATCTACCGGAATCCACAACCCGGCGAGCTGTGGTGGTGCCTGGATATCAAGCGGTGGGTCCAATGCACACCACAGGGCAAGTATTATCCTACGGTGGGTGGGAATGAATGAATGAATGATCATGGCTTAACGCCACATCGGCAATATCTCAGCCATATCGTGGCGAGAACAAGGTGGAAACACGAGACAGTTCAGGTTTTCGATAGTGACTGGAGAACATTAAAAAGAAAACAAAAATGTTCGGACATGGGTTAAAATCAGGTAAGAAAACCAAAACAGTTAAAACTCGAAAACCGGCATATTAAGGAAATTTTATAACAAATATTTATTTTTGAGAATAAAATTTATATTTTATGATAAAGGCCAATGGCCTTCAAATATTTTATGAAAGCCTCGCCAACGATGCTGTCAAACAAATCATATGTTTACTGTGTAGAATCTTTGCCGTACATGGGCAAAGTCCACACAGTCACCCAGGATATGTTTGATGCCGTATTGCGCATCGCATCCAACACACTCGGGAACACTGCCCCCATCCAGGATAAAATTGTGTGTTAGACGAGAATGCCCAACGCGGCATCTTGTTAAAACCACTTGGTCTCTACGAGACATACCAAACGTATAAGAGTCATAGCCTATGACAGGGTGAATGGCATGCAGTTTGTTATCGACCTGCAGGTCCCATTCATCCTGCCAAAGGCGACAAATGTATTTAAGAATATTAGATTTAAAATCAGTATAAGGAATTTTAATCTCAGATATGGGTTTACTAAGAGCAGCTTTCGTTTCCCTGTCTGCGACTGTGTTTCCGTGAATACCAGTATGACTTGGTATCCAACAGAATACAATATCTTTTCCTCTTTTAATTAACTTTCTATGGATGGCTAATATTTCTAGTATTAACGGGTTTTGAAATTTATTTTGCTCTATTACCAAAAGGCAGGACAACGAGTCACTGCATATCACTGCTCTCTGGACAGCGCCGGATGAAACGTATGATAAAGCCAGAAGTATAGCTCTGGCCTCCGCAGAAAATATTGAAGACGAGGAGAGGTGACTTGCTGTTCCAAGACAGCCGCAGCCGCGACCCTGTCCCCATTCTTTCACCCGTCAGTGTATATAAATTTATAATCCGGATAATTAGCTTTTACTTCAGCGAAACTTTGCTGAATTATAAGAGGGTTTCTGTCGGATTTCTTATGTTGACGTAGATCAAATATTAACTCAGCTTGTGGAAGAAGCCAGGGAGGAGACTCTGGAAAAGAAACCGGAACTATGTCCTCCAGCTTGATGTTAGCTTCCACAATATGGTCCCGAACACGAAGACCAAAGGAAGAAATTTTGTTGGGACATTTATTATATTTATCTGCGTATGACGGATTAAAAACACAGTCGTAGGCAGGGTTTGTTGGGTGAGCTTTAAGCTTAACAACGTATTGAAGGCTGAGTTTTATACGCCTGTGATATAAAGAAGGCTCCATAGCCTCTACGTATAAACTCTCTACTGGTGAGGTCCTATAGGCACAAAGGATGAGCCTCAGACCTTCGTGATGGACCGGATCCGACATTTTAACATATGATTTCCTAGCGGAACCATAAATGATGGACCCGTAGTCCAATTTAGACCTCACCAGAGAACGATACAAATTAAGTAAAACTGATCGGTCAGCACCCCACTCAGTCCTAGACACGACCTTAATTATATCCAGAGCCTTTGTACATTTAGATTTAAGCATTTTTATGTGAGCTGTAAAGGATAATTTACTGTCGAATATAACCCCTAAAAAGTTATTTTCTCCAACAATTTTCACTGGTTCACCACAAAATTTAAGCTCAGGGTCTAGATGAAGTTTGCGTTTATTACAGAAATGCATACCCACGGTTTCAGACGTAGAAAATCTGAAACCATTGGCAACTGCCCATTTCTCGATCTTATTGAGACAAAGCTGCAGTTGCCGCTCGATGTTATTCATATTTTTAGCGCGGTAGCATATCGGGAAATCATCTACATATAAACAACCCTCAATACCAGATGTTAATGTTTGAGCCAAACTGTTAATTTTTATGCTGAACAGTGTTGGTGAAAGGATACTGCCCAGGGGCACACCCATCTCTTGTTCATAAGAGTCCGAAAGAGTGGACCCCACCCGTACCTTAAACTGACGATCAGATAAAAACTGAGATATAAATAAAGGTAAGCGACCTTTTAAACCCATATCAGCAAGGTCTTTTAAAATACCGTATTTCCATGTGGTGTCATAGGCCTTTTCGAAGTCGAAAAATATCGATACCACATGTTCATTATTAATAAAACCGTCACGAATGAAGGCTTCAAATCGAACAAGGTGATCCATAGTGGATCGACCTTGACGAAAACCACATTGAATGTTTGATAAAAGCATGTTGGCTTCAAGAATCCAAACAAGTCTATCATTTATCATCCGTTCCATAGTCTTACAGATGCAACTGGTAAGAGCTATGGGACGGTAATTTCTCGGATCACTATGATCCTTACCCGGTTTAGGGACCGGGATAACACACGCCTCTCTCCATGATGGGGGAAATTTACCAGTCTTCCAAATATCATTAAGTAAGTCCAAGAGTGTCTCCAATGGCTCAGATGGTAAGTGGTTCAGAAGCTTGTAATATATATTATCTGGGCCGCACGCAGTATCGTGTGCCTTTTTTAGAGAAGGTTTAAGCTCTTCAACTGAAAATGGACGATTATAGTCTTCTAAATTCTTAGACGAGAAGGGCAATTTAATTTTCTCTTTCTGGTTTTTAATATGCTGGAATTGAGGAGAATAATTTCCAGATAAAGATTTGTGGGATATTGTTTCAGCTATTTTATTGGCTATATCATGCGGTGAAGTTAATAAGGTATCACCATCCTTTAAGTGCTGAAATTTGGCTTTACTGTTCTTGCCCTTAAGTTTCTGAACCATGTTCCAGACCTTACGCATGGGTGTTGTGGACGTAATGCCTGAAACAAAGTTCCACCAACAAGATCGTCTCTTGGACTTCATTAATCGACGAGCCTTGGCTAGTATACGAAGCTGGTTTAAATTATTATCATCAGGACGATGATTAAATCTGCGCTCGGCCTTTTTGTGGTTTTTTATAGCCTTACGACAGTCATTATCATACCAGGGTTTACTTTTGGATTTGGGATTTGTCGAGGTCTTAGGGATGGTTCTATCGGCTGCTGTTAATAGGAGTTCATTAAATGCAAGCAAAGGATCATCTGCAGCATTAAGATTCTCTGGAGTGATGTCAGCCTCACAGAACATCTCGAATGCCATCCAATCTGCTTTATCGAACTTCCACCTAGCTACACGTTCTAAAGAATTAGAAGTGAGATGCTCTAGGACAAGAGGAAAATGATCACTACCACAAAGATCGTCATGCACCTTCCAAGAAAAATCCGGGAGAAGTGATGGATCGGTGATAGTGAGATCGATAGCAGAATATGAACCATTACCTGGATGTAAGTAGGTATTAGAACCATTATTGAAATAATATAGTTCATCTTTACATAAGAAATCTTCTACTATTTTGCCCTTATCGTTCATATTATTACTACCCTATAGGGGGTTATGAGCATTAAAATCTCCCATAATTATGAAATGAGTTATCAGTTGGTCTTTTAAATTATGCAACTGGCAAAATAACAAAGAAGAATGAGGAGGAACATAAACTGAACATAAAGTGATTGTTTCCGATAAGGAAACACGGACGGCTACAGCCTGAAGCTCTGTGTCGCGAGCAACAGGGCTGTGAATTATATTATTATTCACTAAAATAGAGGAGCCGCCACAAGCTCGCTCTTCCTCATTAGAGTAAGTGCTATATAGTGTATAATTTTTCAGTGATATTTTATCTCTGTCAGATGTTTTCAGGTGAGTTTCCTGAACACAAAGGGCAATTGGATTTAAAGATTGAAATAACTGTTATTTCAATAAAAATTATTTTAAGACCTCGACAATTCCACTGTATAATTTTGTCTAAGGAAGTCATTATGGAGGGAGGCGTATGGGAGATTTATGTCTGGACCGTGCACGACCCTTTTGGGGAGACCTACTAGTAGATCTCCCCGATGCAGATGATGTATCTATCATGTCCGCATCGAACGTTGAAGGACCGACGTCCTACAACGACCCAAACTTACGGTGGGTGAGATAAGCATTCCAACTGACGTCTGGCGTGAACTGACCAAGGCCTGCCATCGTGTTAGAGACATGCTTGCCAGGGTGCGTCAAGAACATGGCCTTGCCACGATTCGTGAAGAACAAGAGCATCCCCAGCCGGCCAGCACACCAACCACAACAGCAGCTGGAGCAGCAACAACAACAACAACAGCAGCAGCAGTAGCAAAACCAGTAAGCCCTGCCGTTGCTGTGGTGACCCCGTCTCCGACCACCCCACCACCCACACCGCCCCTCAGCCACCAGGATAACACCTCTCTGGAAAACATGATGTGGAACAGTGTGTTGGAATATCTGAACTCCCTGCTTCTTGACGTCCTGCAAGCGCGGTGTGAGGGTTGCCGTGTTGACCATCCCAGCCAGCGTAAGCGTGCAATGAAGGTGACGTGACCGCTGATCAGCCTGGCAACACAGTGCATAAGCCATGTTGGACGACAAACTATCGATGACAGTTAGGGCCCGATAGGCTCTTGACGACACTGGGCTCAAGCATAGAACTACATGGGGGTGTCGGAGTTTTTTCCGTATTTGAGCACTTACCCGTTGATAAAAAGAAAGAACAGATAAAGGAAAACAAACCCTGTTATCTCCAGAAAAATACAAAGGTGTGATTGGACAGCGCCTAGTCCATAATTTAGCGTACAGGTTGGAAACAGGGATTGGTTTCATTGTTGGGTTGTATCTCATATTATTGGCCTTTGGCATGTAGAGAAGTTCAGAAAGTCATAATTTCCCCTTATAGCGTAATCCAATATTCAAGAAGCTAATACAAATAGATTGATGACTTTTTATAAAACAATGTTTTCTTATATATGCCTACCAGTGTTTGGATAAATTGTAAATTAATAAAATGACATCGTCGCTAAAAGGCAAGAAACTAAATTAAGAGCGTATTTTAATCTATATTTCTTGCGACAGACCCCTGTGAATACATAGGTTTATAAATATGCATAGTCCCAGGTATTTATTTAGGGTACATGTCTAATATAAGCCTACCCTTCAGCACACTGCTTAATAAGACTTCGGTCTATATTCTTGTCTTTCAAGTAATGTCGACAAAAAAAAGTAAAACACGACTAAATACGTGTTTGGTTATTGCATGTACGTGTGTGAACCCTCAAGTGTCTTTATCGTCGTTGAAAGGATTTTTTCATATTCAGTGTGATTGCATCTACAGGCCTCTGAGCAGAGCTATCATTCCGCAGAAACATTATTAAAGTATTCCGAGAGTTAAAATGTATGTATTTACATAGTACGGTTTATTCCGCTCTCTCCTGGACATGAGCAGGGCATTCACATTAGAAAACTGAACTATTATAACAGCATGCGTATTGCTCTGCTCCCCAGGTGTCAGCCATCATGTCGGGGCCTCGTTTTGAGGAAGGCTATGACGCGTATTGCAAGTAACCTATGCATATCTGTAGGTAACACGTGGAAAAGATCTTCAGTAACTTCTCAAAGCTGTGTGGTTTAACCCGGAAGCTCCGTTTTCCTCCACCCATATAACTAATGAAATATGCCAGTCACCGTGTCAAAGCTGCACATATTCACACAAATGTTTAGTAGAAAGTATTATGTTTATATCGCACAAATAGTTTCCATCATTGCTTCAGGGAGACAGAGATAAGTGTTATGTATTAAGGAATTATAAAA
This sequence comes from Acanthopleura granulata, assembly GCA_016165875.1. Lineage (NCBI taxonomy): Eukaryota > Metazoa > Mollusca > Polyplacophora > Chitonida > Chitonidae > Acanthopleura > Acanthopleura granulata. Next base: position 11,965,166 of record JABBOT010000011.1, on the reverse strand, counting down.
CCAGAGGACCACAAACTGGTTGCTGATGAGAGTTCCTGTCCATTCAACCATTTAAACTTATTAGCACTGTAGCGGACACCCACGAAGTACCACCGGCAGTCACCTTGATGATGGCCGGTTTCCATATGTGAGTTTCTCTCAGATATCCACCTAACCTTCTCATCTAACAAATTATACTGTGTGCGAAAATGCGACTTAAGATCAGCTAGTAGGCCCTATTTGGCATCCGTGTCGATGCCTTTCAGTCACAAATGTTTATTGTAGCGTCCGCCGGCTGGATGGCTAATTTGTATGAAGAATGTAGCTCAGGGGTGTTATTGCGCGGAATAATACACCTTCTAATTTCTAGGCATTGATACTGATTATTGATAGCACATCGCCAAATGCATGCCATCCGGTAAAATTAGCCCACTCCCTGGTTTTATTGATTATTGTTTTGTTTCCATTCCATGTAAGTGCTGAAAACATGGATATAAACTTCACTTATTACATAATGGCGACACCACGCCATGGTGAAGTGTGACGGGTTAATATTGCAGACAAAGACTGTATAAGGCCAAAACGCCCTTAAGTGTGGCACGAAAATCAAATGTAACTTTGAAATAAATCGCATAAATAGCATGTACAAATAGTACACTGTAATACAGTGTATCGGGGTTCATACAGAGGAATATGAATAGAATTTCAGGAGTTTCCAGGACTAAACTGGAATTTTCAAGGAAAGATTTTATGTTGTTTGACTTTTAAGAGTACCTAATTTTTTTAATAATGGTTTATATTCTTGTTTTTCAATGACCCACCAATGTGGTTGCTGTGAATTCATATCCAGCTATAACTGGCTTGCTTTGTGGTTGTACATACGTGGGAAGGTCTGCCAGCGACCTCTACAGTTTCCTTCCACCATAATCCAGTGTTGGTCACCATCATTTAAGCGATATATTCTTGTGTACGGCATTAAACACCACTCGCATCAATTAATAAATATTCTTACTTCCGAGGTTGCTTTAAATTTTGTTTCTTTAACCCTATGGTTTTTATTGTAAATATTAACTTTATCCTTTATTTTCCATAAGAAAATAACTTTTTATTTACACCGTTATCTATTAGAAAAAAAAAAACAGGCCGAAGTTTTAACATCTTAATTTCAACCACAGACACTCGAAGTTATCACGCACTACATGTCAGTCAAACAGTAATCTCTCAACAGATTTCTGGGGGTTTTTTTTGTTTTGTTTTTTTTGTTGTTTTTTTTTTTGTTTGTTTGTTTTTTTGTTTTTTTAGTTAAATAAAATCGTCTCTTAAATTCTGTTCTTGATGAAATTTCCCGTGACTGCAGGCCTGCCATATTTACAACACTGTAAAGTGGCACTGACGGAGCATGAGAACGGTAGGAACAACAACAACCAGCGCCATCTAGGATGTCACATTGGCATAAATTAACTTCGTTTTCTATCTTGTTTTTTTCATAACTGAGTAAGTCTAACACTGCAAACTTCCACGGATAATGAATTAAAGGCGAGACACCATCCCTGTTTGATACATTATGGCTCAGTTTATTTTTAGAGCCCAAGTAACATGCGCAGATGAGGTGATCCTGGGTAAGGGAAATTGGATCATACATAATGCCACAACGGCCGGTAAACGTTTTCAATTTGATTTGAGAGGCTCTACGAATTCAGCTTTTTTAATGAATTCGATGGAAAAAAGAATTGTGCACACAACAGACATTTCACTCCACATAAAATTAAAATTTTCAAGCAGTTTCCAGAAGTATAGTTTTTTTTCAAGACTTTCAAGTACATGTACTTGAAAATCGAATTTCGTGTTTCCAGGAGATTCCAGAACTGTGTGAACCCTGTTGTACGGGCTCTATGTCAACAACTGTGACAAATTCATAACTTTCTGTCTCACAGATTGACTGCATTGAATTTAAAAAGTTAAAAACGCCCCAAACACCAAGTCTTAAGTCATAATAAAACTCGAGCAAATTCTATCTCTCTCGGTACACACCAGGGTTCGCCATGTTTGATGACTGTGAGCATCCCGATGTAGGGCTCGTTAATTTTATCCTTGGAACTTACGTTCAGCTATGTCATCAACCTTTGCAACCGCTGTTGCAAACAAATGTTAATACTTTGGTGTTTAAGAGGATCAAATGTCGCCATCGTCTAGATATTGCTCCAAGGAATGACCAACTTGCTACAATAGAGTGTAAATCTTAGGATAAAATTTTAGGCAGAATTGTGCCCTTAATGCTTTGCGTCATCAAACGTGTCACTTTTGCGTTACCAAGGTCTAGGTGGAGTTAGCTCGAGTTTATTATGTCTTAACAGTGGGCGTTAGGAGTTAGAAATTGTAGCGGATGCAAAGCGCCCAACCTAATGAGAAAAATGCAACACCGAAGCAGAGCCAAACTGGTCGGGTGAAAGCCGGACGGTAGGTAGCCGAGTTTGCGCCATTAGTGTTCAATGGAACCTTCCCATGGCGTTGTAGCGTAGTGGAAGCGCCATGTGATTACTTGGCTAGGGCAGCAGCCAATGGTCGCTATAAATGGAGTTGAATTCACACCCGTATATGAGTAGCGTTATGTACATTCAAAGGATAGAATGGTAATGATTCAAGGTCCCGGCTCATGTCATATCCGCTAATCGGACTTCACATAATCCTGCGTTCTAATTGATCAAAATTATTCACAGTTACGTCCCCTTTTACATGGTAGTCGCCATTGAGTGTGTGTTGTGATATACGTTAAAATTTGTTTCCTCGGAACTAAACAAATTTAAAAAAAAAAATAATACTCGTTTTTAAATATTCAAATCATACCCTTTTACCTCAAATTGTCCAATCCTTCCCCGATCTTCTCCTTTCTTGTGCTTATATCAGAGCTCTAGACGGTAATTTAGTGATCAATGTCGCAAAAATGTCATCATTCTGAAATAGAACTAATCATACTTCCTTAGTCAAGCCTGCATCGAGACATTAACTATCTGAGTAGTCTGTGGGAGATCTCGCGATAATGCGATTAAAATATCATCGGTCACACTAGGTGTAAAATGTTATTTACCTGTCGGCTACTAATAAATGTACTGTATTAAATCTTAGTCCAGTACATAAAGATAATCCGCTAATCAGTTTATTTATGAAGAGAAAGGGAGGTTCAATAATTCACCAGTCACGTACTGTTGCCCCAGTAAATATAAAAGACGGCAAAAAGTAAGCGGTGTGTTGACAGAAAACAACGGCAAGTCTACGGGAACTTGATCAAGAACGACAACTCCGGAAGAAATTCGATGAATGATGGCGATGGTTTACGACATCTGCCATAAAGTGAACCATTAAAACATGTGCGTCTTCTGCTGCAGTCTGAACATCTAAAATGACAGTTACCTGAAGTTGCCCGTGTGGAAATTTCACTCTTGTTCGGGATAGTATATTCGTGCCACCAACATGACGATCTTGAGATACACACGTTACTTCCTGAACAGGACTTTGTCTCTGACGCAAAGGGTAAGTGTGTAAGACCAGAAATGTCAACACTGGTCGCTACCGATGCAACAACAACAGCGCTCGGGCTCTTCAAAGGATTCATTGTACGATACCGACACAACAGGACTTGAGCTTAGTTTTAACAATGGACTAACATGTCTGGCCTTTTAGGTCATCGCACATGCGGTATCGAGACGAGTAACGGAATTTGTAAAGAATAGGTTGAGCTACTGTTCGTCGCCGACACACTTTTCCGATGTTCATTGAAAAAAGGACATTTTTCATTGAAGTGACGTCACCCTACCACGTTATATCACCCTCATCCTTACTGCTGCCCGAGTAGCTTTTGACATGTGTTATGAAAGGTACTCAGCACCCAGTCAGACTTCGCTCAGAGGCCCCTTTGTTTTTGTGCAGAATAATTAAGACAGACAGAATGCATGTCAGACTAGATTGATTCATTTACAGCAACAGGGACAAAACTTGAGTGTTGCTATTAAAAAGGGAATGGCTGCTTTTGGGGGGCGCCTATTACTAGGTGAATAAAATGCTGGGCAGTAGTGAGGATGAGGGTGATATCACGTGGTAGGGTGACGTCAGTTCTTTGAAAAATGTCCTTTTCTCAATGAACATCGGAAAAGTTGGTCAGTGACGGACAATAGCTCAACCTAATTTTTACATATCCCAAAAGCTGTGTGTAAGCCCAGTTATGTATTTTATAAAATCTTGCTATCAGATTTCAGAGTTTTATGAACACCGATGGATAGCATACGCAAGATATTTTCCAAAATTTAAACATGAATGATGTTTGGCTGCAGCAGAACTTTGAAACTTTTAGTAATATTAAATCTGCATCATCACAAAGATTAATTGATCAGTAGGCCTACCTTCAAACCTGGAATGCTCAGATAACTGCATCCCGTAAAACACTTATTTGCTCTCTGTACAAAAATAATCAAGTTAGAAAGATATTTCTCTCTTGAGAAAATGGTTGACAAAATTTACAACCTCAAATCATCACTTACCCATGATAGGTAGATCGAGAAACTTTTATTAAATGGACAGAATATGTAACTTATGTAGCTCAAATCTGCTAGGTGATGAATTCCATTATTTATTGGTATGTCATTTTTTTCTGGAAGAAAAAAATATATTCCTGCACAAGAATTGGTGGTATACATGTCAGACAAACATTAGCGACAGGCTAATAAACATTATGGAGAGCTGAGAGGTGTGTGTATTCACAGCTGATAATGCTCAGTTGTGAGGTAATACCCTAATCAGTGATAACTGCAAATGCGTACCTCTGCTGACCAGCTGTCCTCTTTGAGAAATATACGAATGTAGTGTTGACAAAAAGCCAAACTTGCAAAGAAACCGCTTACTGTACCCATAATTGCGACATATGCACCTTCAGTTAGCTATTTACCCAATCTTATTTGTCTAAACAGTACATCGTAAGTTGACAGGAATTTCAATTTTAAAGAACTCAAACATGCCCAATTTTGGATATTTTTATAAAAGGCTTATGTAGTTTAAATGGGCAATTTTATCAATTTTCAGTTTAACAAAATGAAGTCACTGTACCCTTATCCTGTTGACTTGACTTCCAAAAAACAAAAAAAAGCCTATCAGTGTAATTTTATGCCCATATAGCCTCATAAATGTGACCTTACTAAATATGCTCAGTGCTGAGAATTTGGAGTTTATGCTTTTTACTGAAACTAAGTGCTCATGATAGGTTCCCTGTAGAGACAGATCCCGCTCGCTCTGACGAGCAGTATTGTACGTTGTACATCAAACACTACCCAACCACGAGAAGTTCTACTCAGAGTACAAAGGTGCAGTGGGTGAGTCCGGCCCTGTCCCGGGACTGATCGGGCGAGTGGTGCCTCCTCCTATTTTACCTGCTTGTTTTAACTTCACATGAATGCCTGCTATAAAGTCAAAACCCGAAACACATTGAACGCAACACGACAGGAAATGCTAAAACAGTTGACTTAAATTCCTGATTTTTTGTAAAGACAGTATATTGAAAGTTTTTGTGCCAAATTTCAAAAGACATTGACTAATCCGTGATGGAGTTACTATCGTCAGACGTTACGTTGGGCAAAATTTTGATTGGCCATAGTTTGGCCCCAAACCAGTTTTACAAGATGTTTGAATAAAAAAATTAGCCCTTGAAAACAAAAAAGTTTCAGTCAGAAATGTTCCATATCTTTTTCGATGTCAACATATGGCACACATACCAGCCATCAGTTATTTTCATGGGCGTGAGGGTGTGGAAATCTTTTATTGTTCTTTACTATGTGTAGGGAGTCTTGCTGAAAATAAACACAAGGTTCGGAGATAAGAAACAGCGCGAATAGCCTACCACATTTACAATCATACGATTACATGTATCGTTCTTCAATTGGTCAAACTCAGAAAGACATAGGCCTATAGCATTTCTCTCATGAGCTGATTCAATACTGCCTGGTACTCGTGCCATTACCCCGTCTCTGACACGAGAGTGTATTTTTCCTCATGAGAATTCCTCATGCAGTCTCTCGAGACATGTCGCCAATTTGCACCTTGCGCCCTGACGTCGTATGAAGTGATAGATGACAAAGCAAGGCTTGCTGCACAACGTTGAGCCCAATCAAAGATTCTTGCGTCTTTGCACCAGTATTGATTGACACAGAAAAAGACAAGGAATATGTCAGACTGATGCTTTAGCACCGCCTATTCATTTATAATGGCTAATTTTTGGTTCAAACCCCTGGTAAGGCAGTTGGGTAACATTTTTAAATGGGGCACACACTGATGTTGGTTTGGTGCCATACTATGGCGTATCAAAATTTTGTTAAACCGAATGTCAGGGCAACCTGAGAGTAGAGCTGCCAATGATTTTAATTGACTTCTGAGACTTCACTCGCCATGTTCTAATTCATACGACTTCTCTGGGTGAGTCACCAGCTCTGACTTTGGCCATGTGAAGAAATAACTGGAGGTGTAAACAAAGCAAATCTAGCCCATGTGAAATAGGCCTTGAATATTTATTTATTTGATTGTTGTTTATGCTGTACTCAAGAATATTTCACTTATATGAAATATGGCCAGCGTTAGAGTTGGAGGAAACCAGGCGGAGCCTGGGATAAATCCATGACCGTCTGCAAGTTCCTGAAATACAAAGATGTTATAAGATTCTGTTCCAAAACACGAAAACTGAGGTTTAAAGTAACAAACTCTTTGTGATAAAATTATTAGAATCTGGTTTAACTTTAAAAGTTCTGATAGTTTTAGTGCCCTGTAGTCCTTATTTCAGTCTAGTAAATTTTCAAAAATTAGCATACCATCTATTCAGCTGGATCTTGTTAATCACCTCCTGCTCCTTGTGAAAAACGTCAGTCCTGTCAGTGCTTGAAACTTGAACATGTGGCTCAGTTAATTGACAGGCCATCGTTTCAGATTTGTAGACAGCCAGTTATCATATGTTATACTTGTACATGGAAGTAGAAGACAAGGCAGGAAACAACAAATCTTTGGACCTGTTCAGAAGTAGTCTTGCCCTGCCTCAGAATATGTTATTATTTTGCTTTTCATATCTCCCTGAGTCATGCTTTGGACTGCTTGGGATGTTTCAAATTATGAGATGACAACTAAATGCATGTCAACAGCCTGAATCCTGAATATCCTTGAAGAAGAAAAAATAATATACCACACCACCCCAAGCCAGTATTCACAAAACTTTTCTCTAGATAGGAAGACTTCAAGTTATTTGCTTTCAAAGTCAGAATTTGCAGAACTGTGGAGAGCTGTAAATAACAAGGTAACAAACTACTCTTAAGCAGGACAAGGCTAATTCAGAAACAAAGCAAATAACCCAAAAAACTTAGTACCCTTTCAACGTGACAACCCTTTTGTGTAAAAGAATGAGTCACCATCATGATTTCAAAATCTTTTACAGTTCAGTGATAGCATACATGTACTGTTCAAGGAACGAAACACAACAGTAGTTATCAGTAACCTGGTTGTTAGCGCAACATTTTGCAGCAACAGTGCACGCTTTAGCATGCAATGCACCGAGCTTGTAAACGGACAAACCCCAGAAGTATGTTGAGATAACATACCTGTAACTTGATAAACTCTTATTCTCCTAATTCTTAGAAACGGCTCTTGTTTGTTGTGTTCCTTTTTTTAAACAGTTTATTTAAAACTGAGATGAAATTTTGTTGTTGTTGTTTTTTTTTTATGATGACTTTTATTACAATCAAGAACATGTCATTGATGCACTTTACGTGGTATTAATATCTTTTTAAAATAATAACGTTTTAGAAGTCAGCAATATGTTGTATAGAAGGTCAAGAAAATGCTACTTGCTCAGATATAACTTACTTGTGATGTTTGACACCTTCAAGCTTTATTTGTGTACTAAATTTAAATTTTTATTTTTCTATTTACAGACTGTAATTCAAAGACTGGCTTCCACCTCTAGTGATGATCAGGTCAGAACCTGTCTCCTCTCTCCCAGTGATCAGATATTGGCTTTTGACATGTTTTATACTGAATGATTTGATCTGTATTTATTATGCACTCTGTCCATTCCTCTGTAGGTAGTAAAATTGAAACCATGTCTGTATTGGATACTTACCTTATTAATTGCTTCGTTTAATGTACTCTGGTGGAAAGGCCTGCCAGCAACCTGCTGGTAGTCGTGGGTTTTCCCCAGGCTCTGCCTGATTTTCCCCAGCCATAATGCTGGTCACCGTGATATAAGTGAAATATTCTTGAGTACGGTGTAAAACACCAATCAGATGTATAAATAATATACCCTGCTCCATAAATCACATGAGTTTGTAATTTTGCAGTGCTTTAAAATGTTCATTCAGTGTGTTGTGTGAAGTCAGTCTAGACACATTTAAACGCTGTGCCTATGGCACTTCATGGTCGAGGGGGTTGCATGCAACTGCAGTTGAGTGACCCAGGAGCCTCTCAGCAATGGGGTCAGTGTGAGACTTGCAAGTCTGGCTCATGCTGGCTTCTCGGGTCGCACATGGTCAGGTCGGCCAGCCGCTGGTCATGAGTTTCTCCAAGTGCTCTCTCCCGTCTCCTCCCACCATAATGAGGCCTGTCATCATTATGTGTGAACTCTTCTTGAGCATAGCATAAAACACCATACAGATAAATAACTGCTACATGCCATGCCTGTTGTTTTTGTTTTGTAGGGAGCCACAGAAGTGGAAAACATCCGAAACATTGGAATCTCTGCCCACATTGATTCTGGTAAAACAACACTGACAGAGAGAATTCTGTTCTACACAGGCAAAGTGGCAGAGATGCATGAGGTAACTGTGTTTTGAGATCTCAGTACTGTTGTTCAAAGAGACTAATGGCCTCTGGCTGGAAGTGTTTAAATCCAGAGTTTTATCAGCCGTGGCCTTATACATGAAGGTTTTCAGGGGCAAGGAGTTTGTCATGTTGTCCGCCAGTCGTTCCCCTGGGCTCTACCCCCTTTCCTCCCACTATAATACTGGTCTCCGTCATAGAAGTAAAATAATCTTGAGGACAGCATTAAACACCAATCAAATAGATAAATAAAAACGTGAGAGTTAGTGCCCTAGTGCAGTGTAATGACCCAGAAGCCTCTCACCAATGCAGTCACCGTGAGCCCAAGCTCAGCTCAGGCTGCCTTCCTCTCTGCTCCTATGTGATAAGACCTTCCCCCAACCCACGGATGCTTGTGGGTTTCCCCCCAGCACTACCTGGTTTCCTCCGACCATAATGCTGGCCGCATTCGTATAAATGAAATATTCTTGTGTAACACATAAGACATCGGTCAAGTTAATAAATAAATAATGCGAGGCCTCGTAAATACCAGGTTAAAGGCAAGGATGCAGTGGGAGCGAAAATGGACTTCATGGAGCTGGAGAGACAAAGGGGGATAACTATTCAGTCAGCGGCAACGTACACGATGTGGAAGGATCAGAACATCAACATAATCGACACACCTGGTGAGTTTTCTTATTACTCAGGTGTGAGAATCTTTAGTCTGTAGACTGAATTCCGACTTTTTTTCAGAATTTAGAAAACAACACTACCATCCAGTTTTGTGTGAAATGCTTGAAGTACATTGTTTGGGTTAGATACATGTATGTTTGAAACTTTTGGGTTATAGTTGGAGACTTTTTCAGTTTATTCTCATGTTTGATCACATTGTTAATGACTTTCATTAATTATAATTAACCCTGAAGCCAAATGCATTTATTGCACAGTGCATTGGAATCTTGTGTATCTGGGTAAAAAGTTTACATAAACATTGTTAGCTTTTCTCGCCATTATAGCTCTGGTTGCACATCAGTGGCATTGCCAGCAACCTGCGGATGGTCAGGGGTTTCCCAGGGGGCTCTGAGTGGAATATTCTTCAGTACGGCTTAAGACACCAGTAAATGAATAATTAACTGTTAAACATCATGAGATCTTCACACACATAAAATGACTAACTACATCCCTTGTGTGACTAATCCAGGTCACGTTGACTTCACGGTAGAGGTTGAGCGTGCGCTGCGCGTCCTGGATGGAGCCATTCTGGTCCTGTGTAGCGTGGGCGGAGTGCAGAGTCAGACGTTCACGGTCACTCGGCAGATGAAACGTTACAACGTCCCCTCAGTGGCCTTCATTAACAAACTGGACCGGCAGGGCGCCAACCCCTACAGGGTTCTCCATCAGATCAGGTACCAGTTTCCTGCTGTTCCCAGAAAAGACCCTCTTCATTCTCTCCAGAAGCACATTCAAGTACATGTAGTTTACATCTTTATTCTTCTAAAATATCTTCAAGTCAAGGACAGCTCCAGTCTCCATTGAAAACTTAATCAAGGACAACTTCATTCTTTCCCAAAGCACCTTCAAGTAAAGAGCAACTTTATTATTTCCTGAAAGCAGTCTTCATGTACAGGCCAACCTTATTTTTTTCCAAGTGTACCTTCAAGTAAAGAACAACTCTATTATTTCCTGAAAGCAGTCTTCATGTACAGGCCAACTTTATTTTTCCCAAGTGCACCTCCAAGTAAAGTACAACTTTATTCTTTCCTGAAAACAGCCTTCTTGTAAAGGACAACTTTATTTTTTCCCAAGTGCACCTTCGAATAAAGAACAACTTTATTCTTTCTCAAAAGTACAATCAAGTAAAGCACAACTTTATTCAATACCCAAAGGACCCTTAAGTAAAACGCAGCTTCAAATTAATGACAAATTTATTTTTCTAAGGAATCACAATTAACTAAATGGGCATGTACTTAAAAGTTGATGTCTACTTAAATTTATTCAGAATCATCTTTAAGTGACTTACTGATTCATTCTTGCCCAAAAGCAGTTCAGAGTAAGTAAATATTTCATTCTTCTGTTAAAACCTCTCCCAAGATAATTCATTTATCTTTGGCTCAAAGTATCTTCACGTGTTGACCAAAACCAATCGGCTCTGAAATTTCAACTCTTCCTCGTTCAGTGTGATAAAACAAGCAACAAGGACTAGATAAAGAATCATTATTTCTGTTCTATTATACCTACTTCAAAAGTTTTGCATATTTATCAGACAGGAAACTGATCAAACGGAGCACAAAGTAAACAGCCTTCTACCCCTCCGCAGCTACATTCACCTGTCCGCTGTTAACAACAGCCAAGCCTCTGGGAAAAACTAATCTTCCACTCAAAGCTGAGTGTGAAGTGTGTTAGGAGAAAATCAGTTTTTGTTGACTGGTTTCACAAATTTCTTATCAGTTTTTGGCATAAATTTCTTTATTTGCTCTGTGTTGTGTTATTTGTTATTTATACATCATTGAAATTCCAGGACCGATAAAGCTGAGACAGGCCTATCACTTTTATTATTTCATATTGATTTTCACACCTAGATCCCATGACGTCACAAAAAAGAATACAGTATGTTTTATAACCTTCAAATCTGGATGACATCATGATACAAATTTAGTAAACATGGTGAATTGTAACATTTCTACCCCAGACAACAAGACGTCATGCAAACGTCGTCTCACTATGTACATGTCATCAATGGCCTCCAGCTGAAACCATTGCTTAAATTTTCTTCACTTACACAAAATCACGATTTTGTTCAAATATGAAAAAGAGGCCTAAATAGAATGTTGGACAAAAGTTGTCAACATTTTCACTTCTCACTGAAACAATATTTAGGTATTCAACCTTCACTGTGCACTATATTTTATTTATTAATTCACGTGACTTAATGGTCGTCTGTGTTGATGTATTTGATGGACAAGTGGAATAACACTTGTGGGAACCCCCTATATTGTGACACGAGTGGTGGCGTCAGTATGTTCTGGTTCGTATGTCTAAATTCGTGAATTTAGACACATTGACATTCTGCGTTGTATGTACTAGGAATACTCAAGGTAAAATAGGATTTTCTTGAATGATGCATTAAACCCCTGTCAAATAGATGAAGAAGTAAAAGTTGAGGAGCTATATTTCGTAAATACGTTGGACCAAAACTATCTTTGTACACAGATTGTCTTTCACACCTTCGCCATCTTTGACTGAAAGGTATTGTGGCGCCAAACACAGCTGCCTCAGTTCTCAAATATTTTGAATTCTCATGTAAAATATGGTGATCTGATCTTATCAAAAGGCCTGTATGAAAAGTGAAGAGATATGGCTATTCTTAAAAAACTGTTTGTTGGACGTACCCCAACCCTATGAGGGAATTCTTTCTTTTTTTTTTCTGGCAGTTCAGAAAGAAAGGAAGGAATAATTAAAGAAAACAACCTTTAATCAAAATTCCAGTGAAAACTTTTGATTAGGCCACTGTTATGAAGGTTCAGTCAGTTTATGCCCAATGAATATATTTTTAAGGATGGCCTTTTTACCTTTTTATGATTTTATTCTCTTCTTTGGGGGACTATTCCCCATTGTTATCTTCTGAGGACATTCCCCGACGACACCTGAACGTTTTAGGCTAGTGCACCTTCATGTTGTAAGAAAAATGCATATGTGTTTTATGTCTCGCCTTCAGGTCAAAACTGGGTAAGAACGCAGCATTTCTGCAGCTGCCCATTGGGTTAGAGAGTACGCAGGAGGGAATTGTGGACTTGATCCGAAGAAAGGCCATTTACTTCCGCGAACCACATGGGTAAGGACAGGGAATTCTTTTTGGAAACTTAAGGTACAGAAAAACCAACAAAAAGATTTCCTTCTATTTTTCTCCAACAGTAAAATGGCCATGTTTCTACGGCATTAAACACCTGTCAAATAAACAAATATTTCAAATAAATGAAAACAGTTATAACTGGGTCCATTATCATCTTTCCCAAAGTATCTCAAACTGATCTGAAAAATGAATCGAGATCCTAATCAGTTTTCAAACGTCATTTTGATTGGTGAACATTTTGCAGATTGACAGTTGAGGAGGGTGAGATTCCTGCTGACATGGTGGCAGAAGTGGAAGATCGGAGACAGGAGCTTATTGGTAATTTTTCTGTCCAGTTTATGCAAATTATCTTTTTAGCTTGTTTTATAACTTGCTACAAATTACACATGTAAATTTTGTAATGTAAAAAATTAATGTTTTTATATTTACATGTATGCACAAAGTATTAGAAATGAATGATTGTGTCGTAACACTGTTTAAAATGTTGTTTTACCACAGTATTACCGTAGAATATGGAGAAATTTATTTCATCACATTAGCTTGGAAAGATTTCTCATTGAAGTGTTCAAAATGTTGAATCCAGATATCTGTCTGTAGTAAGAAACCAGAATCTGTGTATACATGTAAAGTTTGTCATCACTTAGAGTATTTCACAAAATATCAAAATGCAATTTCAGAAGCGTACCCTGAAAATACAATATTTTTGATGCTGTACACTTAAGCTTTTCTGATAAGACATTAATTAAATTTCTCAAAAAACTCATAAGCGGCTCTGCAATGTGGATAAATCCACCTGAATCTGGCAAAATATGTCACTTGAAAAGAAAAAATGCTAAGCTTTAGTTGAAATACATTAATTCCTTTAATCATAACACCATGGCTGAAGTACTGTCAATACATCATTAAGCACCAATCATTCATTTGACACCTTGCCCGGTTCAAGTAAATGAATTCCTGCGACAGAACATGTGGCCAATGTGGACGAGACTCTGGGAGAAATGTTTCTCGTGGAGAAAGCCCCTTCAGAGGCAGACATAGTGGCAGCGATCCGTCGCTCCTGTCAAAACATGACCTTCACCCCTGTTCTCCTCGGCACGGCGCTGAAGAACAAAGGAGTTCAACCGTTACTGGACGCAGTTGTGGATTACCTGCCCAATCCTTCCCAGGTGGAAAACTATGCGCTCGACAATTCTAAGGGGTATAACTCTCTCTGTCTCTCTGTATACTGATTTTTTCTTATTCGTCTTTGTGCTTTAGCGCCTCTCTGTCTGTCTGTTCCTATATCCTCAACCATACTGGCTCACCAACTTAATGTAAACGTAACTTTTGTTATTTGCATTCTTTGTCTCTCTGTATACTGATTTTTTCTTATTCGTCTTTGTGCTTTAGCACCTCTCTGTCTGTCTGTTCCTATATCCTCAACCATACTGGCTCACCAACTTAATGTAAACGTAACTTTTGTTATTTGCATTCTTTGTCTCTCTGTATACTGATTTTTTCTTATTCGTCTTTGTGCTTTAGCACCTCTCTGTCTGTCTGTTCCTATATCCTCAACCATACTGGCTCACCAACTTAATGTAAACGTAACTTTTGTTATTTGCATTCTTTGTCTCTCTGTATACTGATTTTTTCTTATTCGTCTTTGTGCTTTAGTTAGTGCCTCTCTATCTGTCCGTTTCTATATCCTCAGCCATACTGGCTCACCAACTTAATATAAACGTAACTTTTGTTATTTGCATGTCTTTCTTCTAACATCAAATTTTCTCCAGCGTATTGTTTTTTCAACCTAAGCAAAACACTAAGAACGCAAACAAACACATCTTGAAAAAAATTCTTTGGAATTCAGTTTCAACCAAAATTCTATGATATATTTATTTTGTCACAGTTTGTGAATTTGGATAATTCGCTTGCTCAGGGTATAACTCTGAAAAGAGAGAATAGTTCCAGTGTCATCATAAGTTATTTATATTACATTTCATTGTGATTTCAGAGCAGACAAGGCAGAGAAGTTCATTTTAAACCCAGACAGAAGTGACAACAATCCATTTGTGGCACTGGCGTTTAAACTGGAGGTATGGAGGGTCGAGGGTTTGTCAAGGGTTTTCTTCCCCGTACTGAACTCTGTCTCCCATAAATATTGTGATTTGAATCAGAGATTGTCTGTGCCAGGGTTGTATATTTGGTCATCTGACATACTTGGGGTTTATCAAGGGTTATCTCCCTTATACTGAACCATGTAATTGTTGTGACTCCAGTCTGAGCTTTCTCGTGCCAGACGGGTAGCTGGCGGCACACCACAATTAATTTCCCATTTACTTACATGTTAATGTTTGGCCTCACAGCACTGTCCCTAAATCTGCAAGCCCTAAACCCTCTGGGCCTCATAGTCCTTGTTCCCTGAGAAAACTCAGTCAAATTCCTCATAGAGCATGACCGATGAAATTTTTCGCAACAGCTGACAGGGGTCAAGCCAACCCAGTGACAGATCAGTGAACCCTGATTTATCACTACTTTTGCCTTGTGTGCATTTGCCTCCATTTCCTGAAAAACACAATTTATACCTGGAATGAAACTTTGAAGCCTGTCCTACAAAATGATTCCAGCCATCAAGCAGAAAAAATGAAAATGAGCAGCCCAGAAGAGCAAAGTAAAATATCTCTAAAAATAGAAAGGAACTAGCTTTGTTGCCTCCAGACCCAGGAGCATTAATTGTGGTATGTAGCCAGCTTTGGTCAGCTGACATACACAAGGGTTTATTCATGGTTTATTTCCCTTCTACTGAACTGTGTCCCGCTCTAACTACTGTGATTATATTGTAAACTCTTCTGTGCCAGACGGGTAGATTTGGTCAGCTGATGTACATGAGGGTTTATCCATGGTTTATCTCCCTTATTCTGAACTGGGGGCCTCCGTGGCTTACTTGGTTAGCGTGCTAGCGCAGCACAGTGGCTTAGAAGCCTTCCACCAATGCGGTCGCTGTGAGTTCAAGTCCAGCTCATGCTGGCTTCCTCTGCGGCTGTACGTGGGAAGGCCCGCCAGCAACCTGCGGATGGTCGTGGGTTTCTGCCGGGCTCTGCCCGATTTCATCTCACCATAATGCTGGCTGCCATCGTATGTGAAATATTCCTGAGTACAGCGTAAAACACTAATCAAGTAAATAAATAAATACATGTACTGAACTGTGTCTCGCTCTAACTGCTGTGATTATATTGTAAACTCATCTGTGCCAGACGAGTGGATTTGGTCAGCTGATGTACGTGATGGGTTCACACGTAGCTATCGTACTTGTGCTAAGCCATGGATCCTGTAAATGTTGTCATCCCGATGTGAATTCTGTGTCTCTCCGGTGGGTAGATTTGGTTGGCTGAGGAACATCAATGGTTAAACGGGGTTATCTCCCTTGTACTGATCCATAGCTCCTGTAAATGTTGTGACTTCAATATGAACTCTTCTGTACCAGGCGGGTAGATTTGGTCAGCTGAGGAACATCAAGGGTTATACAGGGTTAGCTCCCTTGTACTGATCCATAGCTCATGTAAATGTTGTGACTTCAATATGAACTCTTCTGTGCCAGGCGGGTAGATTTGGTCAGCTGAGGAACATCAAGGGTTATACAGGGTTAGCTCCCTTGTACTGATGCATAGCTCATGTAAATGTTGTGACTTCAATATGAACTCTTCTGTGGCAGGCGGGTAGATTTGGTCAGCTGACATACATCAGGGTTTACCAGGGGTGTCTGAAAAAAGGCGACCAAGTGATAAACACACGCACACAGAAGAAGACGCGAGTTCCCAGACTGGTCCGTATGCATGCTGATGAAATGGAGGTAGGCCTTCACACAGATTTTACAAATCTCTCCACTTATCCACTGAATAAGTGTTTATGTAGTTTGAACCATTCAGCCCGCTAAATTGAAGCCTTTGGCATTTGTGACATTTTGCTTGCCTCAGGAATTTACGAATTGATCAAATTTTGCTTGAGTCCAGTTGGATGTTCAAGGTTTCAATTTACACCAATGTGACCTCCAGTCAAAAATCCAACCCTGTAAAGTTAGTTTTGTTCAGAGTAATATTATATTTATGAATAAGTTTTAACTGACAAGAAATAAAAATAACTATTATTCCATGTCATCAAAGATGTAGCAAAATGTAGATGATTATTTTTAATAAGACCCCTGTGGACATTTTATATAATACTGGACAAAGTTCACTTGTGTCATACGACTTCCAACAAAGGAGTGTTTTCAAAAATGTTAGGCACCTATTTGCAGGCTTGTAACCCCCTTAAATCAGTGACTCATTTTCAGTCTCGCTATTTCTCTGCTTCAGGATGTATCCGTTGTGTACGCAGGGGATATCTGTGCCTTGTTTGGAATTGACTGTGCCAGTGGGGATACGTTTGTAACCAAGGGCAACACACACATCTCAATGGTAGATCCAAGGCCAATTTTGTCTTTCATCAGCGTAAAATTGCCTGCAGTCTTCAGTTCACCTCAAGAACTGAAATGTGGTTAAAGATTCTTGAAATTCAGTTTTCAACTGAAGTCATTACGACAATGAAATAATATCCCAGTGCAATATTATATTGACAAGGTAGGGCTAATAACATGACACTCACAGTATCTGTGTGTAGACAGAACTATCAACTCTTCATCATTTCTTTTTTGGGGTGGTATATAACACCCACATTCACCCTAGAAGAAAATTCAGAAGAGTGATCTAATTTTGTTTTGTCTAATTATTAGCGTTATATATTGTACATACCAACCGATGTTAAAATCAGCAAATTGATCCCAAAGTGCTGTAATGAAAGGAATGTCAAACTGTTGCCATACCTTCGTATCTCAAAACCTGTTTGTACAAATAAGCTGGTCTGCTTTCACCAAACTTTGTAAGTCACTTTTTTGGGGTAACTTTTGCGGTAAAAGACATTGTTATAGCGCCGTAAGGGAACGTGATTTGAGAGGAAAGTTATGAGAAAATTATTTACAAAATTTGTGAAAATTTAGTAAACTGGATTCCAAAACAAAGTGTTTACATCTGCATGGTGTAAGTCTCATGCTCAGGAAATTCTTGTATGTAAACACTTGTATTGAATTATATTAGGTATGAAAGCTAAGCTAAGGACGGATACTTGTGTCAGTCCTGTCCCAGTCAAATTGACCAATACAATGGGCGTCTACCCTTTTCCCTTGTCTCCAAAAATTATAAATGTGCAAAAGGAACAAGTGTTGAATTCTTAATATATTTTTCTGCAATTTATTCAGTGAAAAAAATAGTTCTTGTAATTTCTTGTAGTATTTTTGGAAGTCGTATGCACATAGTTTAATGTGGAATGTTTTCTCCCTTTTTTGTTCTTCATTTAGTCATTTTAATACGTCTTTTCCTTATCATTCTCCATTTATTTGGTTGGATTTTTATTTGTTCTTTGCATCCTCCATTTTGCTAAGAGGGGTGAGCACGCCTGTGTGGCATAATGACCCTAGTGCCTCTCACCAATGCATTGCTGTCAGTTCAAGTCCAGCTCATGCTAGTTCCCTCTCTGGCCATACATGGGAAGGCCCGCCAGCAATCTGCAGATGGTTGTGGGTTTCCCCTGGGCTCTGCCCAGTTTCCTCCCACCATAATGCTGCTCCCTGTCATATTAGTGAAATATTCTTGATTAAAACACCAATCATATAAATAAATCAATGAATTCAATAAATTCTTGTATGTAAACACTAGCATTGAATTATAATATGTATGAAAGCTAATCCTCCATTTGGTTAACTTGATTTTGATTGGTCTTTTCATCTTCCATTTGGTTAACTTGATTTTGATTGGTCTTTTCATCCTCCATTCGGTTAATGTGATTTTTTTTTGCATGTCTCAGGAATCCATGTACGTTCCAGAGCCTGTCATCTCAATGTCAATCAAACCTGTAAACAAAGGTGACATTGACAACTTCTCCAAGGGAATCGCTCGGTTTAGTCGCGAAGACCCCACCTTTTGCGTGAAGTTTGACTCAGAGAGTCGCGAGTCCATCGTGTCAGGGATGGGAGAGCTACACCTGGAAGTTTACGCACAGGTAACGCATATCAACTTATTCTCCTTTTATAGGAGATGCTTTTGTTTGCTTTAACTCAAGTCAGTCACCTACATGTATGCATTTCAAGGCTTTTCTTTGACTGTTTTGCTCTGTAATGGGCTCATCACAAGTGTCTCAGTTGTATTTATTTTCATTAAATATTCATTTCATTGCTGTTAACACCAGGTTCAAAAAATTTTTCAGTTAATTTGACAAGAGGTCAGGTTTATAGGTGGACTAAGCTATGAACTGCAACAATTTACTATATTTTTTTACATCAGCGTGTAAACATGTTTACAGCTTTCCATTTCTACATTCCAGCGACTAGAACGTGAATACAACGCCAAATGTATCCTGGGAAAGCCGAAAGTTGCTTTTCGGGAATCTCTTGTAAATCCACAAGAGTAAGTTTTTCTTTCATGTACATTTCAGAAAGCTATCTCTTTTACCACAAGAAGTAATTCTTTTTCAGTTTACCATAACGTTAGAATTGCAGACAAATTCAAGCTAAATATGCACAATTTATTGGTCACTTCAAAAGAAAAGAGACAACGTGGACGTTTTATTGGTCTGCAACGTGAGAGACATCCTGAATGGTTCAAAAAAAATCTCCCCAAAATGTGCATTTTTGGAGGCAGACTAATGTTGTAAAATATCATTTATGGTGCTGAACCATACATTTTTGCAGTAGTGACATCATCCCACCCCCCACCAAACAAACCTCAAAACAAATTTCTAAAATCAATGAAACTATCAGAATCTAAAAATAAAAATAGCAACTGGGTCAGGGGTGAAATTTTAGGTCATTTTAGGTTTCTACAGGTGTGGGTTTGTGACCTGTGAAATTGGAAGAACTTCCCTGATGGAGATGTCAGGGCTTGCAAGCCACAAATGCCTAAATTCTAGTGCTGGAGAGTTGGCCAAGTGGATACAAATGGTGTTACAGGGCCTCTGTGGCGGAGGGGGATTAGCAGCATAGTCCACCCAAGCTGGTTTTCTTTCCAGCAGTAAGGTCTACCAGCAACCTGTGGATGGTCATAGGTTTCCCTCTGAGCTCTGCCTGGTTTCCTTCCACCCTAATACTGTAAAATTTTCTTGAGTACAACATAAAATGCAAATCCAAAATCTAGTCAGGGACAGCGATGCCGACATTCAAGCTAGTAGGGCCGGTATGTGCATGTCTTCATCATTTCTTTAGTTACATCGGCACATATACAGTAGATGTGCATCCCTTTGTGCTACAAGGTTTCCATGTTTACACCTTTAACAGTTTTCATTCACGTTACCTGCAAGATATGGGGGAAAATTGCACCTTGTTGCACTCTGATAACAGTTTGCAGCAAAAGTATACATCGCAGGAAATAAATATGACCAGATTGGTGATCGGGACATCAAAAACTACATCGGGTAGCATTCTTTCAGTACTTGTACTTTCACCCTAAACACGAAAACAGTGTAGATGCATTATATAGCATAGATGCAGATATGCTAAATATCGGAAATCAGCCATTTGTCAAATCTTGAAGCCCTGTACATCCTCTGTTTTCTAAGACAGCTCAAAGACTTTCAGCATGCGCACAGTACATGTATAGAACTTTCCACTGAGAGATCTTCAGCTTTACAGCTGTAACCATTTTCTGTCATGTCACATGAATAAGGGGGAAATTTCGCTTTTTTGCACTGTGATCGTAATTTGCAGCAAAAATATGCATCATAGCAAAGAAATAACATCAGATTCGTGATTAGGACGTCAAGGTACATCTTAAGAAGACTCAAATTCAAATTTTTTCTTCCCTATGACATCACTTCCAGTTCTGGTTATTTGTTCACACATTGCTTTCTGTTTCCGACGAAGTAATGCAAAGGCAATAGTTGTTATATATGTAAAGTTTCAGGTCAGTCGGATTGAGGGTCCGGAGGAAAATGCCTCTCAAAAGTTTTCCTATCAACCCAATGTGGCAGCTCAGTCACATGACCTAGGACACCCAAAGCTTTATTCACGAAAGACAGTCCTCAGGCCTACTACCTGCCTAAATTTCACACATTTCTGCCATGCCGTTTTAGCCGCAGAAGTTTTTCAATTTTGAATCTTGCAAATATTGCAATCTTTTGGGGGTATGTACCACTTCCAGTTTGCTGAGGTCATTTCAGGTTATGTAGAATTCCTCTTCATACCTTGGGATGATGTTGGGCCTAATGACTGCGTCTCTCGCTTCACTGGTTATGGAGATATACCCAATTTCGGTTTTCATGACGTCACTTTTTAATTTCCCAAATTTGTATATCTGGAATTAGTGTCCAAAACTGCATCAGTTAGGATTGTTTGTAGGACATCAAATGTCCTGTGAATGTTTCTAAGTTTCTGTGAGTGTGTGTGACTCACTACTGAGGGTTACATTGCTTTAAGCTAGCCACTGGACACTGCAGACCCCATATCATGTGCTCTCAAAAGATCAATCTCACTTCTTGTAACTAGAGTAACTGACCACAAATTTTCGTCCAACAAAGTGCATTTTTAGAGGCAAATGATTGCCATAAAACAGTATTTTTGGACCTGAAACAAACTGCAAAACACGTTTGTACAACCAATAGAACTCAGAATCAGGGAAAATAAGCAACTTTGTCATGTGCGGAATTTTAGGGTGTACCAGTGGGATGTGAGATTTGTGAGTTACGTCCGTTGATTGTGCCGGATACTTGATTATTAATGACATTCTGTTACAGGTTTGACTATTTGCACAAGAAACAGTCTGGGGGTCAAGGGCAGTACGGCCGTGTCATTGGAGTTATGGAGGTGACTGGTTATGGTTAATCTTGTGTTAATTTTTTTTGGTCACCATAAGAAAAATTTCATGTACAAAGTTAATGTTCAAGAAAATATAAAGAGACACAGTAGAAGATGTCATTTCATTATCTCCCAAGCATAATCTGAAAGAGACACTTCAGCAAGAGGGCTAGAAAAACTGTGAAAACATAACATGGGGATTCTTTACATGTCAAGTCGAGAAGGTTTTTGTTCACCACTCTTGGGACTCAGCATTTATCAAAGAGCTTAAAAACTGGTTAAATTGGTGTCACTATGCTGTGACTGGGTAGGGTGTCCTGCCTGGTGTCATTTTTATCCTAGAATTGGCCTCCAATATGCATCAGTGTAATACATGTAAATTGTGAGTACTGGGGCCTGTGCAATATGACAAAAATATTTCTCTACACACTAAAATACAAAATATTTGAAGAATCTTTTTAGGGCCTTCGTGGCCAACAGGGTTAGCAGGCTTGTGCAGTGTAATTACCCAGGTGCATCTCACCAATGCGATCACAGCGAGTTCAAGCACAGTGCGCATTGCTTTCTGCTCCAATCGTACGTGGGAGGGTTTGCCAGCAACTTGCGGATGATCATGGGTTTCCTCCAGGCTCAGTTTCCTCCCAACATACTGCGGGCCATCTTGATATAAGTGAAATATTTTTCAGTACGGCGTAAAACACAAATCAAATAAATAGAAAGATAAATTTAGCTGAAATATTCTTGAGTGCAGCGTAAAGCACCAGTCAAATAAATAAATTAAAGAGTCTTTAAAGACTGTGAATGACTGATGTTTATGTTTGGGCAATGAAATCTTCAAACAGGAAGCTATATGTATGAAGAGGTTCAGAGAGACAAGAGCACCACTGAAGACCGAAGAATGTTTGTCACAGGCCACAAGTCCTGAAGTAATCTTGCTGTCTCTCCGTTTCAGCCCCTTCCTCCAGAAGAGAACACCAAAGTCCTTTTCCGAGATATGACAACGGGCACTAATATACCTAAACAGTATATACCCTCAATAGAAAAGGTTTGTACCTGTGCAGATATTTGAGTTGGACTGTGCAGATATTTGAGTTGGACTGTGCAGATATTTGAGTTAAACTGTGTAGATATTTGAGTTGTACACTGCAGATATTTGAGCTGAACTGTGTAGATATTTGAGTTGGATTTGAGTTGGACTGTGCAGATATTTGAGTTGGACTGTGCAGATATTTGAGTTGGACAGTGCAGATATTTGAGTTGAACTGGACTGTGCAGATATTTGAGTTGAACTGTGTAGATATTTGAGTTGTACTGTGTAGATATTTGAGTTGGACTGTGTAGATATTTGAGTTGAACTGTGCAGATATTTGAGTTGGGCTGTGCAGATATTTGAGTTGGACTGTGCAGATATTTGAGTTGGACAGTGCAGATATTTGATTTGGACAGTGCAGATATTTGAGTTGGACTGTGCAGATATTTGAGTTGGACTGTGCAGATATTTGAGTTGGACTGTGTAGACATTTGAGTTGGCCTGTTGATGAAGCGAAGACTACGACGTATGCAGGATTATACTTCAGCAGAATGACTAAAAAACACCCATTAATTTGTCCCAAGGTACTTATCCTCACTTTGATATATCCTAAAAGAGGTCAGTGTATCAGTAAAAATGGGAAAAGTATTACGCGCTTGAATCCAAAAACCACACGTCAGAATTAGGTCATATTTACATTGCCTTGTGTTTATCACTGTATCAACACAGCAGGGTGATGCGCAGACTCAAACTGCATGTATATACCTTGTTCCGTGTAAAGTACCCTGCTTCTATAAACTGGTAAACTTTCCAAATATCATTGTGGTAAACATCTCTGATACAAACAACTCCGAGAATATTCCAAGGTGCATTTACATAGACATGTTAAGGGCTACATATTTGAACTAGCATTAGATCTGAAAGCTAATACTGGTAGAAGTCTGTTCTCGCTTTTCACTTTTCAGCCGTACGCTAGCAAATTTCTTAAGCAGCAATATGTTTAATGAATATTAAACACAAGCAATGAATTATGTTTACAGTGACATATCAGTTCAGCAGTTTATCTTAGATTCTGACCCATAAGCCAGGCTAGCAAAGTAACCACCAGTGACAACACCTATCTATGTAAGTGTGTTGCTGGTACCTGAAGCAACAAATACATGTACATTATAAAAAAAGAAAATATTTTATTTCCTGATATGAAGAAAGAGATTAGGTTGAAATTTTATACAGACTCTCAATGCATTATTTGTTGCAAAGGTCATTAAGCCTGGCATATGCTTAGTAGGGAATGCGACAGATGTTATAAGCCACAATACACCTGAGTATTTATGAAACAACATTGTCCTGACCATTCATGAAAGTATTCTCTCATTTCATTTAAAGTTATAAACATTTAAAGTAAATAATTTAGTAAATATAAAGTGCACATACAACAATAGTCATAGTAAAACCATTTCCAGCTTCGCAAGGCAAATGTTTTGTCTCAAGTATTATATCTGGTGCTGGAGTTCAGTCAAGCAGATGTCACCCACACGAGAAGGAACGACAGATTTCCTAATAAGAACCTGTCTGTCCTGTCTCATAGACGACTTAATGTCTTTTTATTGTGCTTCACAGGTAAAAATACAGAACAATATGTGGAAAAAAAAGGAGTTTTTCAAATTTCTAAATGCACCACTTCAAAGTACAGTCTGAAAAGTACCAGAAGTGTATGTATGTACAAGAATGTGTCAAAAGAGAGTAGTATCCAAAGCTTCTAATTTATCATACATGTAAGCGCAAAATTTACGTATCTATGCAACACTTTTTAACTGTGCAGGTGAAAGATTATGGAAGGAAAATAATTCATTCTGCAGTTGTGTGTTGATGTTTGAGACATTCTGTTACTATCAGTTAATACATGTGTATATAAATATATTATCAAATCAGTGTATCAGGTACATGCATAATAAACCTGAAAAACCCGAAGGAGTAATGTGTACTCCTACTTGATTGTACCCGTATACTATTAAAAATATGTCTGCAGGTGACGCATATACATTTGAAAGCACTGTTTGTATGTTTGCCTGGTATCGGTTACTGAAACTATAATCCTGTTCATCAAAGTTTCTTGGGCGTACACGATCCTACACACTCCCCTCGCTCCAGTTCAAGTGTTTAGTGTGCACTGTACTGTTCTCTGTTGTACTGTCCTGATGGACTGATTTCTCATAATAATCAGCAGCAGTTGGTGGAAGCATAGAGGTAAAATAGTTTACCTCCATAATGGAAATCAACGTAATGTTACGCTTACATTTGGTCTAATATTGCCCAACCTCCCTCTGCCATACACCACCGGAGAGAAAAGTTTTCCCAATTTTGTCCCGTGAAGGTGCACAGGCTTCACCTGCATCATAATTACAATATATAACGCTCATAAAAACCGCATTATGCTTTTTTTTTGCTTTCAGCTGCCATATTGGATGTAAACATGGCTCTGATTTATTTTTGTGCTGTGTTTAACCTTCAGGGGCTCATTTTACGAAGAGGGCGCAAGGCTTGGTCAGACGTTTTACCATGGCAACGTATCTGTCCAGTATGTGTTGTCAGGACAGTTACGTTTGACATAACTTACGTCCTGTTTGTAAAACGTCCCCATGTTGACTAATATGGCGGGCGGCGTCGCTAATTGGCCTTTGATGTCGGTCATTAAACTGTAGGATTTCGGTAGTGAGTCGGCCTAGTTCAGCGCGATATTTTCCGCACTTTTATTTAAGAATTCTCATAATTGTGCCAGTGACACGAGGAGAATTTTTGATATCATATACGTTTTCAGATTATCCAACTTCCTGTGACAGTTTTATGTACACCCCCTTCCACTGGGGTGGACTTGAACGCTACAGCGAATAGCGTACTGCCTATGTAGGTTTGATTGGCATGCAGCACTGTTATCCCACAACAGATTTTCTAACTTAACCTGTATGGAACAGAACTTTTTGTAGGAAATCCCATTTTTAATACACTAGGCCTGCACATGTACTTGTGATATAGAGTCCACTAAATGAAAAAGGGGAAAGAAGGAAAGGCTAGGTTGACTTCTAGGTGAATATATAGATGTGTGTACATTTAAAAAAAAATTCAACCATAAAACTGCATATTTAGAGACAAATAAATGTCATAAAACTTCTCCATTTGTGCAGAAACTTATTCCAGTATTTGTCCAATAGAATATCATTCTACCGAGCAAACAAACCTGAAAACACCTTTCTAAGATCAATTCTCAGAGTCAGACAAAGTGAGGACCTTAGTTGTGGACGAAATTTTTAGTCAAATACAATATTTGCAGCTTTTCTCAGGACAGTATTATGATCTGCTGTTCATGTCACCTGCAGTTGTGAGATGAACTGCAGGAGTTACAGTGCATGTGACAGTTTCAACCAAACTAGAACAAAATTCATGTTGAGGGCAAAAAAATTCAGTTTGTCCCGCTTTTCAGAAATTTACCAAACAAATACAGAAATGTACTCACAGAGTGTTGATATTGGGTCTTGTGTGCCTTAAGTGTGACAGATTCCAGTTCTGGAGTACGGTGTCTGTACATGTAGGTGTTGTAAAGCTTTTGTTAACAGAAGTGTGTTGTTGTTGTCACAGGGCTTTAGGAAGGCCTGCGAGAAGGGATTTTTGGCTGGGCAGAAAGTCGCTGGAGTTGTCTTCAAGCTCATGGATGGTAAGAGGGTCTTGTGTTTGTTTTATTTATTGGCTCACAACTACAAAAAAAGGACGGGCTCTCGATGAGTGTGGGAGAAAGTGACATAGGTGTTAGTGACAGTGAGTATCCTTTTTGGGGGGGGGGGAGGGCCGGCTGTAGGGTCAACTCAGGCTGCAATTTGTTAAGTGAAGCTACTGGGTTTTTCCTAGCCTTTTGTTTTGTTTTGCCTTTCTCTTTTTGGCTGGTTAATATTCTTAATGCAGACTTTGTTTTCCTTTCATTTATATCAAAGAACCCTTAGGGTACTGATGATAATATAACCAGAATAATAATTTAATAAAAGCAATCAGCGCATTGAAATAAAAGGGGATCAACTAAGTAACTTCATTGACTTCGATTTACAAGTACTTGTATCTGCCAATACTGGTACTTGATACTCTGCACATTGTTAAGAGTCAATCCAGAGCAGAATCAGTCTCCTAAAGACATTTGAGACCGTGGACATCTGGGCATTAACGGTTTAACTCGCACCAGCGCGCTTTGCTCACACAGACACGGCAGTGAAAACATCAAAATAACATGGAAGTTAATACAGAACTCTGTTTCATGGCCGCATGAGTCCAACGCTAGGTTTCATTAACATTTCATAATTTACATGTGCTATGCAGGTTGTTTTGTTAGAAAAGATGATGTAATTTCTGGTTATGATAAGCCATAGTTCTCAGAATGTTGTCCAGTGTTGTTCATTTTCCTATCCCTTCCCATGTTCTCTTTCACCTACATGTCGCCTGCTTGCCCCTGCCTTAGGCCCGCGGTCTGGAAGAGAGCATGATATGCCAGTCCTGTCGTGATCTTTCATCACATCCTGACTACAGATGAAGTCTAATTTGGGGGATCATATCTCCTTGGGGGTCCGCAGTTTGATTGGGTGTTGCAAGGTCAGAAGGATGACCAGTGGACACTTTATGTAACACAAACATGATTTGTCTCTCCCTCTTTTCCAGGCACTAGTCATTCTGTAGATTCCAGTGATCTGGCCTTCTCATTGGCTGCAGAGTTTGCTGTCAGGCAAGGTTTGTCTCCCCTTTGTTGATTACCCTAATTCCTGAACCTTTTCACATATGAAAGAGCAAGTTTCAGTGCAATTTATGCATATGTTTAAGTTGATTGTGGACACAAAAGTACATTCGTTGTATTGGCCAGTTTCAGGGCTGCACAAAAAGTCTAATTTTATCAATCAGCACAGAAGATTGCCTTTAGAATATACTGAATAAACACCTGGTAAACATACGAAAAGGTTGAAGAATTACAGTATTTATTTCATTTTATTTGTCTGTGAGATTTGAAAGAACTCAAAAGTTTTTTTGTCAAAAAATCATTTAACTGATTCAAACAATCAAGCGGCATGATACATTATTGTTAAAAATCACATCACCTTTATCGAGAAAAATAGCTCAGAGTGTACAGTGATTGAAACAGTGAAGTGTAAATGTATTTCAAATACTTGGGAAGTGGCTAGTTTACGTCATTGCACTTCATTTGTTCAAATTAGACAGGATACAAAAATGAGGCAACACGCACAAAATAGGAGCAAACACCTAAAATGGGACAACATAAAACTTGTGTTATGCACATAGGAAGGGGGCTATATGCATAACAAAATGGATAACAACATGGATAAATCTTTAGACATTTGCCAGCAAAATGGGACCCCATGCCTAGAAATGCTGTGAAGTTGGGCAACATAAGGCGAGCTATAGCCTTTATAATACAACATGCATAAAACTTGAGCAACTTGCACATAACAGGCATAGAAATGACGAAGCTTGCATAAAAATGAAGTGATATAAATTCTTAATTAACTAAACAAACAAATTCCTATTTTTCACTCTTCTCTGATATCTTATTCCCGCCAGTGTTTGAAGAAGGAATGTGGCATATTCTGGAGCCGGTGATGTTAGTGGAGGTCAGTGCGCCCCAGGATTTCCAGGGCAGTGTCATGTCAGGGTTATCTAAACGCCACGCCATTATCCAGGGAACAGACGCCAATGAGGGCTACTTCAGCATCTTCTGTGAGGTGAGCTAAAGTGTGTGTGATGATGCTGGTGGTATGTGTGTGGTCACTGATGGTGCTGACCTGTTTGATTTATTTATTTATTTGATTGGTGGTTTATGCCACACTTTAGAATATTTCACTTGTGCGATGATGGCCAGCGTTATGGTGGGAGGAAACCGGGCAGAGCCCGGGGGAAAAGCACAACCATCCACAGGTTGTTAACAGACCTTCCTACGTACGGCCAGAGAGAAAGCCAGCATGAGCTGATCTTGAACTCACAGCGACTGTGTTGGTGGGAGGCTTCTGGGTCATTATGCTGCACTAGCGCATCAAGCGACTGAGCCACGGAGGCCCCCTTATGTATTTGTAATAATGGTGCTGACGTTTTTGTAATGATGGTGCTGACGTTTTTGTAATGATGTTTTTGTAATGATGGTGCTGACGTTTTTGTAATGATGGTGCTGACGTTTTTGTAATGATGGTGCTGACGTTTTTGTAATGGCGCTGCATGGCGTGTGTATAATGATGGTGATGCTAATACTTGTGTTTAATAGACACACTATTTATTTATTTATTCATGTTTTACGTCCTGCTGAAGTATGTTTCACTTATATGATGGCAGCCAGCATTATGGCGACATGAAACCAGGGGGAAACCCACGACCATCTGCAGATTGCTGGCATACCTGCGTACAAGCGGAGTGGAAGCCGGCTTGAGCTGGGGGTTGAACTCACACTGAGCACATTGGTGAGAGGCTCTTGGGTCATTACGCTGCACTGGCGTGCTAATCTCCTTGACCCTAGAGACCCCTGGACACACTGTGTGTATTTGATTGGTGTTTTATGTGGTACTCAGGAATATTTCACTTCTACTAGAGCTGCCAGCATTATGGTTGGAGGAAACTGGGCAGCCCCCAGTGGAAACCCACAACCATTCGCAGGTAGCTAGGAACCCTTCCCACGTACGACCAGAGAGGATGCCAGCATGAGCTGGCCTTGAACTCACAGCGACTGCATTGGTGGGAGGCTTTTGGGTCATTACGCTGCGCTAGCACGCTAACCAACTGAGCCCTGACTGAGTGTAACAAGAAGTTCAGAATGTGTGCATAGCACATGTAAGGAAACAACACAGTTTCAAGTTCAGTCTCGACTAAACCTATAAAATTTGCAATTTTTGCCTTTTTTTCTGATTCTTCACTTGACATGGTACCCAGTCTGTTTCCTTGGATGAATTCAATGAATACCTGACAAACTTCTGAACAATGACTGCTGAATTAAAATGACCTGATTTGTCCAGGGGTGATTCACTGTGAAGCAAGCAAAGTGATTATTTGTTTAGCCCATGTGTTGGCTCAGCTGTTTGTGTTCATATAAAATTAACATCAGTTTGTCAGTTATGAAACCACAAGGGAAGAATAAATACAGAGGTAGTTACGTAACCCGAAAGCATGCTTCTCTGTATGTGTAGTGACGACAAGTTTGTTTTATGGCTGCTCAGTAAACATGACGTGATTGGTCCAGGGTTGATTCACTGTGATATTCTTTGTATGTGGATTGACAGCAACTTTTTTTTCTATGACAATAACAGAAATAAACAGGGTAGGCATGCATTAACACATAATTATGCAGACATGTAAAATGCAGTCAGATGTTGTGACTGACTGAATGGAATCATTGTATAATATTGGGGCGAGAACTGATTTTCACTGGTGTCTGTTTGTTTTGCCGCCAGGTGCCCCTGAATGAGATGTTTGGGTACGCGTCTGAGCTGAGGTCACAGACTCAAGGTCAGGGAGAGTTCACGATGGAGTATGCGCGATACTGCCCGGCGCTGAGCGAAACGCAGCAAGCGCTGATCCAGCAGTACCAGGAAGAGACTGGGATTGGGATACAGGACAAGAAGAAGAAACGCAGTTGATGAAGATTCTGGTAGCTAATACTGGATATTTATGTATTATGACACTGGGAGTCAGCAGATTTTCTGATGAACTGTCAGTCATGCTAACTTTAGGGTTTGTGCAAGGCCTTGAAAAAGTTTGAAAGTGAAAGTGAAAGTAAATTTTCCAAGCCTTGAAAAGCATGGAACCTGTGAGTGACTTTTCCAAGCAATGAAGAACCTAAAATTATAAATCGTTATCATGGTGTGTAAGTCCTGTGTATCACCTGTATTTGTACAGGTGTAATCAATTAGCCACTGTTTGCCAGGAGAGCGTTGTGTGTACATATTCACAGGTGTCATAAAGACATTATAATATATCTCCAGAGTTATTCATATAAAGTGCAGTGTTTTACAGTTTAGTAGAATTGAGTTGGAAAAGTTGGGTGTGTAATGGTTGAGGACAAGAAAGTATAGTAAGTTTTGCTTAGAATCAGTTGTTCAGAAGTGCTTCATGGGTTAAATCATGGCTGAATTCTTAAAAGGGACAGGTCATCAACTGGTTGTTAGATACTTGTCAGTCACCATTACAAGGTTTGGATCGGTCTGCAGTCTCAGAGATAGCATTCATCAAGATTCTTCATTCTTCACGGTACAAAGGTCCTAGTCGGCATAAAACATCGGGCACTACTCGTAGGGACGTTTAAGTTCATTTTACATCACTTGCTTTCCACAAGCCTGGTGCACTCCTTGAGGTGGCCCTTGAGGCACTGGTATAGATCTGTGCATCATTTTATGTTGGAAGGTTCGTCATCTAATTGCCAAAGGTTGGTGGTTTAAACAAGACTCTGGTTTCCTCCACACAAAATAATAATTGTAATCATAT
This sequence comes from Acanthopleura granulata, assembly GCA_016165875.1. Taxonomy (NCBI): domain Eukaryota; kingdom Metazoa; phylum Mollusca; class Polyplacophora; order Chitonida; family Chitonidae; genus Acanthopleura; species Acanthopleura granulata. The sequence goes on along the minus strand of JABBOT010000011.1, from coordinate 11,934,134 downwards.
AAGTCAAACATTCTTGAGTTCAACTTTAAGCTCCAATTAAATAAATAAATAAATAAATAAACCTGATAACTATTAAATGAATTAAGAATTCATATGTAGTGTGGTGAGAAACACCTGTCTTAAGTCAGGAGGTTCGGTAGGCCTAGGTTCGTGATGGTCTACATGGAATGTTGTGATGGTCTACTCCAGTCTCTCCAGTTGTCTCCATCCTGTAACCCTCAATCTGAAGAATGAAAAATTCTTGAACAGGGCCTCAAAACTTCAGTCTAAGAAACAAACAAATAATTACACTGACGCAGTCATACAGCTGTTAGAAGGAGAAAGTCTCATATTTGCTCTCAGTTGTGTGCCATCTTTCTAGTGCTGAGTCGGATCTTATTTCTGAAGAGTTGTCTTTATCGCAGAATTGACTCATTAAATGTTATCGAAAAATAACATAATACAGCCATGAAAGCTTTTAATATTTCTCATGGAGACGGCAAAAATGGTAATTTAAAGAAAGAATGTCATATGTTCATGCATGTATGAAGTTTTGGTTACCTTTTTTCTCTGTATGAGTACTACATGTATATGAATTTTTACCCTGTTCGGTGATACATGTAAAGAAAAATGTTTACCAAAATTATTAAAATCTGACCTTGTATAATATGGATGAAATTCATGTATTGGTGATGTGGCGTGATGCCAAATGAAAATTCATTCATTATTTTATACATGTAACATAGATCTACCACCGAGAAAAAATAGCTCTCACTGACGTGAATGAACTTCATAAGTGCATGTACAGTCGAACAGCACTTATTAATGCAATTTAGACTTGTTAAAAACATAATTAGTGTGTTCTGTTCTTTGCTTATTTACATGTGGGAAATATACATTTTTTTTTTATCTCATGAGGATGTTATGTTTAATTGTTTTGTCCCGATGTCAGTCTGTTTTGGCCTACAGCATAATAAAATACGAAAACCAGGCCGTATTGGTTACATTTAATTAAGGTTTGCAACCTTATATTGTGCATTAATTCCAGGTCATGTCAAATTCATCGCTTTCAGGGTGCCAGAATACTAATAGTACACTGAGTCAGTAACCAAAACATATGGTATTCATCTTTGGTCAGCATGGTAAATAATGGTGTGCTTACAACATCATTCATGTTGCAAATGAGGTTAGCGTGTCCTTCCTCGTGTGTTTGATGTGGGAAATCTATTCTAGTTATTATCTGCTGGTATGCAATGTGGATCATGCAATGCTGATAAGGGTATGCAGTTTCACATTAACTTCCTCCTGTAACACAACTACTGTTATATTTATTTGCTTATTTGATTGATATTTCATGCTGCATTCCAGAATATTTTCACTTACAGGATGGTGGTCAGCATTATGGTGGGAGGAAACCGGGCATAGCTTGGGAGAAACCCATATCCATTCGCAGGTTGCTGGCCAACATTCATGTGTACTACTGGACAGAAAGCCAACATGAAATACTTGACCTCACAGGAACAGCATTGTGAGAGGCTCCTGAGTCATTGTGCTGCACTTGGCCATGCAGCCCTCTGCCCCACCTGAACTTGTGTTGTAGAAAGTTTTGTGAATGAAATTTTCTCAGCATTGCCTTAATTTCAGGAAGTTAACATCACTGAAAGGCCACGTTTTTTCCCCAGCCAGTTTCATTAAACCAGTGGTAATAATTTGATACATTCGAGAAGGGAAAAGATTTGTGCCTGATATCCTATTCTGGTATATTTATTTATGAAATTTTTTTCTTAATGTCATATTATAGTAAAAAAGGTTGTCTTTGTCATTTTCTTGTATTTTCTTAAATTTTTCTCAATTGTGAATTCACACTTTTTCACCTGCAGACTAGAGGAGAATTCAAGTTGAAGTAGCATAACATTTAGGGTTGTCTGTGTGTGGTGTCATTGTAGTAACAGTACTTTTTTAGAGAGCCAAAGTTAAAATTTTTTTTCATGAAATTATCAGAAATTTCTCCAGCAAGAATTAGTTCAAATTTCAAGACATATATTCTTGCTAGGGAGACTTATTTCTTAAATCTCAAACTTTTCTTAACAAAAAGAAAAATGTTTCCAATTACAAAAATAGTTTTTCAATTACATTATATCCAGCACTCAAATTTAGCGGCAAATAGTTATCTTTTTGATTACGCTACCTTACAGTAATTTATTTTTTCATGATAATTCAGGTAACTCATGAATGTTTTTTTCTACTGTGACACAAAGATTTTTCAATTACCATACACAGCGTCTGCCAATTATGGGGGAAGTAAACCATGGACCTGTGGTAAGTTTTTGGCAAACATTGGTGAAATGCTTCAGGAAGCTCCGATGGTCATTCTGCTAGAACACACGAGAAAGAATAGACAATCACTTCTTACCAGCACTATCTCGAGAACAATGGAAATTGGTGAATCTACACAATTACGTTTGGGAACAGGATTGATTCCAGAACTCATGTGATTTAGTGATCAAATGGCAGACACCTTATACTCGGCCCACTCCCTTTTACCAAAAAAGAGAAAAGAAAAAAAAGCTCTTAAACAAAACACAATAACATCCTGTATCAATATTCATTGTTTTATTGCCATTTATGATGATGATAATAACAGTGACTTCCTCCACACAAAATGCTGAACTAACTCTGCCTGGATCAAGAACACAACCCAAACTGTAAACACTGGGACCTTGTCTTTTGTATCTTTGGTAAATTGAGTGATACGCAATAACATTTATACATGTATAATGTATTAACATTTCAATGTTCAAGCCATTTCCCAGGGAGAGCCACAAAATTAAAAGGTATTGAGGTGGAATCTTAATTTCTCCTCTCATCTCAAAGAAATAATGATAATAATTAACGAAAAAAGACGGGAGATGAAATTCAAGATGGAAGGCCACTGCCTTTGTCTCAACCTTTTTCTCCTTTTTTCAACCCTTTATTTTAGCTTGACACCTTATGGTCTAGGTGAATTGTGACCTGTACATACACTGTATAAACCCTGAATTTTCTCCTTTCAATATTAAAATGCTTTCAAAATAACAGGTTTTTCTTTTTATTTGCATGCTAAAATTATGGCTAGCACAATGATTCAGCATTACCAGTAACTGTTTTTCATTCCTTAAATTCCAATGCCTTTACTTACATAAACTGGCTACTTTGCCAAATTTTAGAGAACAATATTAAATAATGACACAGTCATTCAGATAAAGCTGTTAATACAACCAGCCAACTTCCTTTTATTTTTTTGATTGGTGTTTTATGCCGTACCAGGAATATTTCACTCATACGACGGCCGCCAACATTATGGTGGGAGGAAACCTGGCAGAGCCCTGAGGAAGCCCACGACCACCCGCAGGTTGCTGGCGGACCTTCCCACGTACGCCAACATTCTAAACAATGACCGTAACCACATTATGATGGAAAGACGATCTAGATAACCCTTTCTTGATTTATCCAACATGACGATATGTACGTGTAACCCCATGTTTTGGCCACCAAGACCAATGCTCTGATGCTGGACAATACATAGACTTACACAAACAATAGCATGGTACTAGCGAGTCACCACACAGTGAGTGTTGCTAGTGTGAAGGAAATTGGGTTTAACAGAATGTGATAATTTGTGAACTGTGGTGAACGGAGGCATGGGAGGACGGGATGGTAATAAACAGATCGATCTTAAATTATGAGGTAAAAACAGAGAGACACGTGTACTTGAGACATCCTCTTATGTGTACAAATACAAGGGTATGGTCTGGCCATACATACACATGAACAGATACACACGAACAGATACACACACATGCATGGTCTGGCCATACATACACATGAACAGGTACACACACATGCATGGTCTGGCCATACATACACATGAACAGATACACACACAGGCATGGTCTGACCATACATACACATGAACAGGTACACACACAGGCATGGTCTGACCATACACACACATGAACAGATACACACACATGCATGATCTGGCCATACATACACATGAACAGATACACACACAGGCATGGTCTAACCATACATACACATGAACAGATACACACACATGCATGGTCTGACCAGATACACACACATGCATGGTCTGGCCATACATACACATGAACAGATACACACATAGGCATGGTCTGACCATACACACACATGAACAGATACACACGCATGGTCTGGCCATATACACCCACATGAACAAACAAAAACATAACTGTGCATGGCTTTGCCACAGACAAATGCACAAACAAATACACAGCTATGCATGGCTTTGCTATATACATACATACATGTTCAAATACATCTAGGCTTACATATTTACATGTGCTGTATTGCCTGCAGATACATTGTTTACATGAATGCAACATACACAAATACATGTACATATTTTACACAGGCTGCACATACACATACATGTACACACAAATACAAAATGACGTGGACTCTCCACATTTCCCATGGGCAGAATGTACAAGTAACATGTACCCTTCAGAGATAAAATACATATTTACATTGGCTATACAGCATCATGTTATACAAGCACATATTGACACTGAATGCACAACACGATATACAAATACATAATGTACTACATGTACACAGAATTTTTGACTCTGGCTGAAAGTTCCAACATCTTGTTGAACAAATACATGTACCTGTTTTTACACACCACATACAACGCACACACAGCACACACTGTTTTGTATGTATACAGGAGCTGGCAACACACAATATACATGCACAACTTGTACAAATACAATGTAACATGTACATACAAAAAAGGCAACACTTTAGCAAACTATAAACAAGGCACCACAAAGACATCACAGATAAGCTTTCTGGTCATCACAATGGCAACTAGATGTACTTCACACAAATAACAAAACAGCCGAACATACATACAATAATCACATTTCTGAGATAAGCTGATCACCTGGAAAGTACATGTAAGCGTCTTGTCCTACTCTCTATACTACAGGTGGAAGGCCGCATCAGCTTATACATTTGTATGTATGTGCATGAACAATGTATGTGTACGAACAATGTATTGTATGAACAATGTATGTGTAAGAACAATGTATTGCACGAACAATGCATGTGATTGAACAATCTGGTTTCATATCTTTACATGTTCACATGTTTACTTTGACTAGCAGTGAAACTGCACATAAAACACTCTAACTGCCATGTCATGTGCAATAAATACACTGCACCTATTCATATTTTGGCCTATCAAAAATTTCAGCATGAATTTTTTTTAATAAAGGCATATCCTGATATTAAAACAAATTCAGGTGCAAATGCGCACATTACCAAAATTCCAAAAGCATAAATTATTTTTCACGAAAAAAAATAATTCAAAATTTATTTCAAAAAAAGTCATTTTTTGAAAATGCTTTCACGTTTGTACATGCCAAAACACTGGTCAAGGTTTGTATCTGAGAATACAGCTGCTGTAGCAGACTAGGACGGAATGCTGTTGTACATCTGGTTTAATACCTGCACCTGTTTGCCCTACTTTGTAATAAAAATACTGCTTTGTGTGTTATATATTACATGTACAAGGTCTACAAAAAACATACATTTCAACGGAGAGCAATGTATGTCAACCAAAATTTAGAGCCTCTGGGTTAGAGGTTTATAATTCAATGACCTCTGCTAACTGACCAATCAGACTTCCGCACTCGTTTCCATAACAACCCTAATTCTTCTAACTTTAGTATTGTAGGGATATTAGTATTGCTGAAAACAAAAACATTCATTTTTCTCTCTAAGTAAAGATAAGGATATGAGGTTCATTAGATGGATTTACCACGTAACGAAAGAAATACTGTGTATTTCTATTACTATTACATGTATGTTGGCCAAAAATGCAGACCAGATGTCCCCACAAATTAGAAGAATTATGGTTCATTGCTTGAAACCCTTGCCAAAAAGGCCTCTTCTGGATTTGATTTGTCTTGTGTAACCATTATACATCCAGCTACTGAGAAGGCGCAGAAAACTCTACCCTCTAGACAGTTTCTAAATGGCCAGGGTCTGACCATGAACTTGGCAGAGGTAACTGGACTTTGACTGCCTCTGATACAGAGTCTGCTATATCTGCATGAACTTGTACATGCAAAAATACATGTACCCGTGAAGATACGTTTTCAAGGAGATTTCCAGTACCAATACATGCAAATTATACCTGTACATGTAAGTTCTTCATAGAAAAGTTCATTAACAGACAATAATAAAGCATTGGTTTTTGGGCTCAACTGTCTTAAAGCACACTAGAACATACCTCTTGTGGCCCACAAGAAACTGAACTCTTAGACATTCTTCAAGAATGACAGCTGGAGATTGTCACCACAAAACTTATTTTCCAAATTTTCGAAGCCATACATGTAGGCACTGAGATCCATATTAGATATGTAAATCTGAAGTCCACACGCAGCCCCGGGAAAAATCATACAGAGTGCACCAGGTTTGAATACTTAGCACATAATGTACATAATATCTGACAAAAACACCAACATGTGGCTGAGGTATGCATACATACAACCGTCAAAAAAAAATACCAGCAGTATATTCTTTACAGTGCATAAGAATTGCATTGTTCTTTACAACAGACTCTTTCAGACATCATGGTATCCTTTTATATGATTCAGTTTTCTTTTTAGTTCAAGTATTATACTGTGTACATGTATATAAAATTTGTGTTTGTGGAGAGCCTTAGGGAAGATGAACATTATATTGAAGGAACTGTATTACCCACAAAAGATAAAGATATCATTATCAGGAAGAATATCCATGAAAATGTACCCATGTAAAAATATGTGCGTGTCTACAACAATCAGCCAGTAAACCACTGACGTTAGAATAACGAGACTTCTGCTGACTTTCCTGATGTAAGTTAAAAAGTCCCCTATAAAAAAACACATTCCTATTCATTCTGACCTGTTTCCTGAAAAGGTAAACTCCCTCTCAATGAAGAAGGGAGTTATCAAGGATCACAGAGCGCTGTAACATTGAGACAATTATCAAGTTACCACTGAAAATATAACATGAATTTAATTTGGAGCCAAGGTTTTCAATTTCACATTTCTTGCTGAAGACGTCATGTACTTATACATATTTAAAAATATGTTTGTTGAGGTAACCCAACCCACCCTTCAAAAAGGGCATCCTCAAAACTTTTTATTGGTGCAATATTTTCATAACATATTTTCCTCCAAGCTAAGTTCTTTAAAATCCCTTTTTCTTTCAAGGGCCAGAATAAAAAAAATTCCCCACTGAACAACCCTATTTTTTCTCAAAGGGGGAGGGGGGTTATGCCCAACAAGCACTTTTTTAACAGTGGCCTGAAAAACATTGGCCTGCTGTAAGGCGGAAAGAAACGGGACAAGGCTAAGTTACAATCCAAGGGCACAAAACAATCAAACAAAGGCTCTCATCCCATGTATCCTTGAAGAAGTCACATTCACACTGCTCCTGTCTTAATCCCATCATCTCTTCCCATAGCGGCCAGGTAGATCTTAGAAGCCATATGTTCATTGCACCAGGGTTTTGAACTTAAAGTACATGGGTGCAGGCAAGCATCAATCTTGTAGTCAGTTCACCCCCCAAAATTTTACCTGTGCAGCCATTCTTGTTAATCTGGGTGCACTAGGTCCACAATTTCTTATCAAATCCAATCCCTGTTGTACCCATCATCATTCCTAGATCTCACTGTCTGTGGCCGTGCAGAGCAGAGACTCCACATACACACGGCACCTGTCTTTATCCAAAGCTCTCAGAGCCCTCACTCAATCACACAGTCGTTTCTCTCCACACGATCAACCTTCTGCTAGCATTATGAGGTGACGTCTTCGTTGGCGAGTCCGACTTTACTCTCGCTATGCACTCCGGCTCGAAAAAATCCCTGGATCTGAGAAAGTTTTCCGCATCGTGATAGCCGCGGTTGAAGTATTTGGTCAGGGTGTCTTTGGATGGAGGGAAAAAAGCGTGCAGGCCTCGGGCAATGTTTCTGCGGTTTATCTGGAAGTCTTGACGGTGTAGGTTGAAAAAGAGCCCCATGCCACGCTTATCCTGGGGTGAGATCTCTTGGCCCCCACTGAACGGAGATACCCTCACCGTGAAACCGTCCTCAAACACCGGCAGGTTGTTCGTGAATCCACCGTCCATGTACCGCTGCAGAAACACAAGAAAATAGGACATGCTTAGAAACACATTTGAAAAAGATCCTATTGTTTTCCATAATCCGGTGTTTGTATGTATGCTTCGGGTATATGACGTACTTAATTTTTCAGTCATATGATGACGAGGAGATCTTAGTACGTATATAACATCGTGCCAAAGACACCAGACATGACACCCCACCCAGTCACATTACACTAACCGACGGATAACTTGCTAATACATAACCTCTTCTGGTCTTTGAACTTTAGAGCTAAAAATGATGAACAATCAGTGGAATTGAAAGGTGTTTATAATAAATGGAAAATAAGTCTGTCAGTCCACAAACAAGAGAAAAATATTGTTTAGGTCTATATCTATGTACTATATTTTGTATTTTCAATGCGTGTCAGTATATAAACACCCCTCCTTCATTACAGCTGTTTATCGGACTGGATCTGCTAATGGAATCAAAAACATTCAGTGTTGTAAGAGGTTTGTTAGCCTGCGACATAATGTTAAGTAATCTACAATTTCACCCCAGGAAGTTCATTTCTAGAGCCAAATAAATGTCTTGCAGTTTTACTGGTGCTCAAATAGTGCGACAATTTTTGATCAAGTTTTTTCATCAGGAGAAATCTGATGGACTCAGTGGTGTATATACTGAATACGGTAAAGTAGAGAGGCAAAGAAAAAAGAAAAATGCTGTAAGACACATGAAGCATGGGATAATGATAAACTAAAATAACTTATTCATATATCAATATCTTTAGAGTTCCTTCATTTATCAGCAAATCATACAATCTGGTCTATACAGGAAGCATCTTTCCCTCCCACATAGATGGAAGTGATGCCCACAAAAACACCTGTAACCCTCCTGTCATGAGAAGATAACTAATCTGCATCACACATAACACTTTGGCCCCTGACACACAAAAAATCTCCCGAGATACACCTTATATACGCAGCTGTTCATCTCTTATGCTGATACAATCAGTAGCTACAGCCGCAGAGAGCAACATGACGTCAGGCTCTGCGAGTGCAGCCGTACCCATGATTCAGTCAGCAGATGGTCAGATTCCTCTCTCCATTATAAAATCTATTTCTGGCTGAGTGAGAGGCAGATCTTACCAGATGGTGTCTATTTTTAGAACAGTTATAGATTTGGCAAACACACTGGATTGATTAAGGCTACAAAATAATAATTTATTTGTAAGCTGGAGCCCAGTGTACATTTATATTTGAACAGTTTCTACACTTTTAAGTCTAAAATGCCTTGTTTTCACATTTTACACAGGGCACTGGTTTGCCAGTTTTCATGACAGACCCATCAATCTTTATAGGCTCAGTCACAACAACATTCACTGGAGACATTTGGCATCTGAAACTGACGATGAAGTACATGTATCGTAAGTAGGTACATGTGAAAATCAAAGATAACCCGAGCCAAGAACTCACAGCACTTCTGCCTTTCTTTTCGCGAAAAAAAAAAAAGATATTCATTGAACTGCCTGTAGGTGAAACATACTGAGGTGACCGTGGGTCAAATCGCTGCCTTTACCATTAACTAAGATCTACACGGCACTTGTTATTTACAACCCTCTACCAAAGGCAAATTTCCTCGTCAGCAACTGCCAGTTATGAAATAGGGCTTTACACTGACCCGCGTTAATTTCCTCGTAACCAATTATCACATTTGTCAAAGAATGTCAAGATGGCCCCTGGAGAATAAACACTAAGGATTTGAGTTCTTTTGCTCATTTAGCTTGTCCAGTTCTGGTAATCACTTAGGGACAGGAAATCAATATTTCGTCCAGCACTTCAGATACCTGAATCACACCACAGAGGTAGATGTAGATCTATGTGTTTTGGGTAAACACAGAGCCAGATGGTCCTGCCAGAATCTCCCTCCTATATCGTAAACACACTAAAGTGCTGTCATGATTTATTCTACCGTAATTCTTCAACCTTTTCACACGTTTGCAAGTTGTTTATTTCTGCATATTCTGATGGCATTATTTTATGCTGACTGATTACTGTATACTTTTTAAGAAGCCCTGATATGAGCAATCCAAACTAATGTAGTTTTGTCTCCAAAATTAAATTAAAATGGTGCATAATGATCAATTCATTATCTTTCATGATACTGGAACATCAAAAAGAAAGATTTATCATATTGGTACATGCAATTTCTTTTCTTTCTTTCTTCATTTTTAAAATAAAGACATGTCAAGTTGGTCCATATAATTTCTTTCTTTTTCCTGTTTTTCTTCCTCCTTTTTTTCTTTGCTTCTTTCTTTTCAACTATTTATTACACAAGTTCAATGTCCATTAACACAATAAACCTCTAAATACTTCATCTACAACACAGGTCGTCTACATTACATTCTGCCAGCGTTTTTAAGGTTGCCATTATTCCTGCACTTATAAAAATATAAGCCTTGTAAAGTTCTTTTAGAACTATGATAAAGACATGAAAAAATCAATGATGGAGCTTCCTTATATGTTAACACACAACTTCATTTTTTCAGAGTGTCAGATAGATAGTTAGAATCTACTGGCAAATCCTCCTACACACTTTAACACAGCAGCTGTTCAGGTCAAATCCATTCCAGTGTTGTGACACAGCTGTTTTACATATACTGTTACACGTGTACAAACACATTCAGCATTAAATTTTTTTTCAATCTTAATAACATGTATGTCCAAAAAGCCAAGAACATACAAGTCATGTCATCCTATACCAATAAATCATTTTGGATTATTTATTTATTTATTTGATTGGAGTTTTACACCGTACTCAAGAATATTTCCCTTTTACAACGGCAGCCAGCATTATGGTGGAGGAAACCGGTGGAAACCCACGACCATCTGCAGGTTGCTGGCAGGCCTTCCCACATACAGCCAGAGAGGAAGTCAGCATGAGCTGGACTTGAACTCACAGTGACCGCATTGGTGGGAGACTTCTGGGTCACTGCACTATGCTAGTGCACTAACCAACTGAGCCAGGGAGGCCCATTGAAACACTGTTTCACTAACAATGCCAAACTGAATGTACACTGAAAGATTAATTCAGAGCAAACAGCTTGGAAAATGCTACATAAATTTATACTTAAATTTACATGTTAAATCATACAGTGGGAGACATGTTAGTGCACATGTACGATCACAATACTTGTATTACTAAATGAATCGGACACGGTAAAGTTAGTCACTAAATATACGCTATGATCCAAGCATGTGCTGTATACCAAAAACAACAATAACGGCTGGAGAACTACAAAATGAGCGTGAATCTACAAGAACTGCAAACTTACCCGTCCTCGTATCTTGGGGGGTCGGACACCTGCATACAAGGGAATGTAGCTACTCGCCAGCAGACACTGGAAATGGTACAGAGACAGAGGCAAATGATTACTAACCCCATCATGACTATTGGGCTTAACCTCAAAGGACAAGATTAGACAACACTTTGAGCTTCCTCTTGCATCACTGAAGACTTAACACTTTGATAATGCTACATCTTTTTCACTTAAACCCAAATTGATAAGATCACAGTTTCAGTTGGGGTTTTGCATTCAGGCTTTATGAAAATATGCCAACTTTTGTGCTTAAACCCAAATGATAATACAGGTACAACACCTCCAGGTTTGATCTTGCATAGTTGTAGAATTAAAACTTAGCTAATATGCTGATTTGTGTTCTCAACCCACATGAAAAGACAATATGGTTGTGCCTTCAAATTCTTTGTTGTGCACAGTTCTGCGTACCCTGAATTGTTATGCCACGGTTATTACCAACATCCCAGACGTAAATAGGTACGCTTTTCAAACCTTACATGGGATACTTTATCAATACATATACATTTGGTCTAGTGTTGTCTTTTCATTTTAGATTGATTTCCATTCTGCTAATTCTTCTAATCTTTGGGACACCTGATCTGCCCTTTTTAGGTAACATACATGTAAATCTAACAGAGTTACAAACTTTCTTTTTTCTCCCATGCTTAGACCATTGAAGGACCAATATATTTATTTTTTCAAAAAACTAAGAGTGAAATGTAATATTTTGCAGTCAGCAGGAGTAATATTTGACCCCATAATTAGAAGAATTAGGGAAGTCGCGTAATGAAATATTAAACGGGAAATATTTATAACCTTTGGATCACAAAAGGAGCAAATTTCATCACCTCACAGAACAAAATAAACAACATGTTCCTATGCCTCATGGAAAAACACACAGAGCCACATTCGGTACCTAAGTTGAATTAAATGTTAAATAAAAGCAGACAGTTTTGGTGACTTGTCAGAAAAACTAACCTTTATTAACTCTTCTCTGTTACTGTATTCTGAAAAGATTTCATTTTTCCTTGTTTTCACATTGGTTAGTGAGATATAAAGTTTTCCTGAGGCACGAATGTGAGCATCTTCTGGCAGCGACCTCTCCAAAAACTTTTTTAATGGTTTCATCAGATTATAACCTGGAGTTAAGGCCCCTGCTGGTTTCGAGCGCAGTTCTGCTGCTAGGTCATAAGTGAACTTTATACAATCCTGCAAAGTGAACAAATGTGAAATCTGTGATATCTGTAAATACATAAATCAGGTTTTTGATTGTTTATAAATATATTTATTTGTTTGTGATTTGGGCTCTACCCAAGAATATTTATTTATTTGATTACTGTTTTACGCCGTGATCAAGAATATTTCACTTTTACAACTGCGAGAACATTATGGTGGGAGACAACCAGGCAGAGCCCAAGCCATCCCCTTGTTGCTGGCAGACCTTCCCATGTAGGACCCGAGAGGAAGCCATCACAAGTTGGACTTGAATTCGCTGAACGCATTGGTCAGAGGCTAGTAGGTAAGAGAGACCAAGATTCAAGGTGGGGGAAAAAGAAAAAAATGTACACTTTTCTTTTGTATTATGATTACTTTTTAGTTTCAAATTTCTATCGAACGACTACAATTACACAAAGGACACCATGTAAGTCCGTTTATTTCCACATCATTTATCCCTGTGACGTGCTTCACCCACCTTTAACTTGTCCTGGTGTGTGACTATCACAGAGGCCACTAGGGAGCCCGCCGAGGCCCCTACCACCTTATCCACCCTCCTCAGGAGCCCCTGGCCGTGTCGCACCAGGCAGGATGCCGCCCCTAAGTGATACATGCCAAGGAATCCACAGCCGCACATCGACAGGTGAAACACTTGTTTCATGTTGTCATGGACCCCAGAATACCTCTCAAAATGATCGTTGTCTATACTTGAAGTTGACTGGTCATCGGCGGCCGAAGCCTCTTCAGGCATTGCTGAAATTTCTCAGCCTGAAAATAAAGGGAGAATATTCCTGATTATTTATTGATTAGAGTTTGATGCCATTCTGGTGAAAGCTTCATTTGTTGTAAACGACTTACAACTTCGCCCATGGATACGTTACACATTTTGCAGAATTCTGACAGTTGTATTGATCTTAATGGTCTAAAGGTGTTTTCGGGTTTGAGGGGAAGTTAGAATGATGTCCTGCTAGAACAATTTGAGTTTCAGCACTAAAAGCTTTATTTTCCTCTAAAAATGCCAAGTTTAGGGGGAATTTTTTTAGGTCATTCACCAGATATGACAGCAATCAGTGCTACATGCAGGGCTGTCCAAAAAATATTTTACACTGCCTGAAAATCAAAACTGCATGTATTATTTGGGAAAAAAGAAAACAAAGTTGTTGTATATAATTCTTAAAATCCAGATTTATTTGTACTTGATGACATGGAGGCACAGATTATTTTGACCTTTCTCGTCTTGCTGGGCTTACAAAGAGCTAGATGTGCCCACGTTTCACAGCCCGAATAACCAACTACATGTACACGTATGCCAAAATATAAAGACTGGAATATTTCTATACATTCATGTTATTACCGAATTCTATTTGATCACTAAACTTTCTTTAAATCAACAACTGCTTTGTGCCACCTTCTACCAGTACCCAGTGTTAGATCCAGGAATTTATCTAGGGACCTTATTTAATTCTTTGAAAAAACTCTAGTCAAGTGAAGTGAGGCTGAAGGATCAAAATAGTTGTGCGTGTTCAAGCAAATGTGACATCTGTCAATTCAACTAAGACTTCCTTGATGTAAACACACTAGCCTCACGCACACAAAACCACCAGTAGTTCACCTATTAATTTGTAATTCGGGACTTTTGTAGATTACTCAGAGGCATTTCAAGGTACCAATTTAATAATAAAAACATTTGATCTTTTATGATCAAAATATTTCATTTCTTTTCAAATTTTTGCTGCTTTGATTTTTGATGAGAAGAGTTCTTTTAACTACCACAGTAAGACCGTGTATACGTCCCTGGCACTGTATGTTCACAGTCCACGTTAGCGGTATTCATCCCCACAGTCATTTTCAAGCAGAAGCCAGAATTGAGAAATGACAAAAAATACGCATTATCTATAACAATGACTCGGACTTTTTTTCTAATCTCTTTACACCTTGAAATAAGTTGTCATCTACCTTGACATCATAGTGATGATCCCCAATAAAAGTCATAGACAATAGACAATACCACACCATGAATACTCCCAGTTTCTTCCTGTTTCGATTATACGTCAGTCCCTATTTGGGGATAACAAAGTTTACAAATCAATAGTTCCTTCCTCACACCACATGTACATGCACATGTTTATACCAGAGCAACACATGCGAGTATTTCTACACCCAATACCTTCATCAGATAAATTACAAGGTGTAGGCAACAACAGCCGGGTGGTCACACATGGCGCGAGTGGGAGTGGCGTGGTGCTAAGGTGGGTAGTGAGGATGTAACAAAGCCCCCGACACCCACTTCGCTCGCCAATCTCCCTGAAAACAAGTACCGGTACTAGTACTTAGCTCATGTATACATGTTGACTCCTTTACATGTGCCGGAATGTGTATGTAGGTATATGTAGATACATCCTCCTCAAACTATAAGGTTAGCTCAACTTATGGTCTGTTACTACTGGATATACTGTCAAACAAAGGAGTGAAAAATAACCTGTTTGATCCTTACATATACAGCGTTGTGATGAGTCAAGCCTAGAAGACTGATAATATTCATAACTGTTAAGGACTGGTCTGATCACAACGTGAAACTTAAACTGGGGTCACATTGTAACAACACACAGATATAATTGCAAAGCTAGACCGATAGCCTTGACAGAAGAATAGAGAAATCACAGCGTGAAACTGATCACAGTGTGAAATGACGTTAATATAATTGTAAGACTAGAATGATAACCTAGAATGAACAGACAAATCACAGAGTGAAATCAGCTTGATAACTTCGAGAGACTATATAAATCACGGTATTGAAATCAGGCTGCTCATACTTGTGAGAAGAGGTACATCAGAGCAGAACAAACCTGCAAAAAAACTTTTCTTTTGTTTTTGTTCCCTGTTTTCAAAGGGAGGATCTCCAATGAGTGATTATGTAGCATCAAATTCATTAAGTAGGAATAAAAAAATTTCATTTGCCTAAACTCAACTTTAATAATCTGACAATACAGGGTCACTACTTGGAGATTTGTTTATCCCATAAATGTAGAGTCAAAAAAAAAAAAACACAGACGAAAGTGAAAAAGTATGAAGCACATTAATAATTTTTTATCAGCAATGCAGACATACAAAATCTAATATAAATTAGGAACTTGCCTTAATAATCTCAAACTTACACAAAAATTTACGAACAAAGTTTAAAATTTACATATTTTTCTGCTTCCCTGTTCACACTCATGAGTTTTAATTTCCTTTCTTGCACACAGAAGTGACCTGAGACTGTGAGGTAGTCCATGGGAAATTTTGCCACAATGTTTTACGAAGCAATCGGAAACTTCCAAGGCAAGGCATAATGAAGAGGTGTCACCATAGTAAATGCACTAGACATAGTCCGGGGATGCTCAAACGCTGGAATTTGTTTTAGGAATGACACGGCCGCTCAATTGGAAAGTACTTATGTGATTGATACTTTTCTCCAGAGTTCTTCACTCAATTGGCAATTGAGCGACCCGGTCATTTCTTATGGAAATTATAACATCCGAACTAGCTGTTGGACTAGCTAGACACAGTGATGTGACAGTTTTGCAAAACAGGCCCAAGGTGACTGTAACCCTGCAAAGGCTTTTCCGTCTCCATTCATGCAAGTCATGCCTCCTTCAGGTCTATGAAACTCAATCCCTTGTTCCCCTCCCCCGTCAGAGTATTTTGGAAAACTGGTGCGGGCGGTGGCACAACTGTCACTTTTCATTACTGTTATTCAGCTATATTTTGTGATAATTTCATGCTTTGTGACTATTTCCGGCAAAAAAAAAAAATGAAATAACGAGTTCCTACGTTGGGGGTATGATGCGAAACGAGGAATCAAGTCACCTATAATCCAAGTAGTGCATTCAAAGATTAACATGAGAATCGTACATCGTACAAGATGTTGTACATTGTAAGATATCACAAATGAAATGCAGATAAATGTATTCTACAATAACAGAAATACAACAGCTGATCACATAATATAGCCAACAAAAAAAAAAAAAAAAAAAAAAAATGACAACGATTTGTCAGTTTGCCCAAAAGCAGAGCTAAGACATGGCTAGTACACCAACATGGATTCAGTTCAATATTTCTAAATTCTGACATTCATAGCAACCCTGATGATGTGTAGCTATATTTTTAAAATAACACCATGATCTTGATGGACTGACATGGCCTAATTCGATAGTTAGAGTGGGAATTTGTGATAACATTAGAGTCAAGCTACATGTAACTGTTTACTTACCGTACGTGTTCTGATGCCAACAGTCTGTCAGCGGTAGACGATTCAAGAGAACTCAACTGTCTCTTGCACATAAATTTACACTTGACACCCGCAAAGTTCGCTGAATAACTTTTTTTCCCAAGACCTATCAATATATCCCGTCCCTTGAGTTGCAGACTGCAAAGCGATGCTTGGCAACGTATCTCGGCAAGCGGGGGCCTTCTGTCCAACGACAACAACTGTCGCCTCATGCAAACTATTTGAACATAAACACTGTCCGTGTCCCCACGTCTGCTGTTACCGGAATTGCTAACTTTCCCCGTAGTGATTTGAACATGAACAAAGGTCCATTTCTCCCCACACACAACTTGCAACCGCACCTCGTCTGTCTCACTCCGCTGGTTTTCACGAGATACGAGATCGCAGGTTGCGAAGTGCTTCCGGGATTGACCGAAATGTCACGACGAGGCGCTAGAGTTGGGGTTGCGAAATACTGTGATTTGACCACAAGTCACGATTGGGGGCTCACGAGGGTTAACTTTATATTAGTCAGCTTATTTATTTATTTGATTTGATATTTGACGCTCAAGAATATTTCACTTATACGACGGCAGCCAGCATTATAGTTGGAGGAAACCGGGTAGAGCTTGGGAAAAACATACGATATTAAACAGGTTGCTGGCGTATCCTCCCAGGTGAATAATAATGGATGTAATGATAAAATACATTTGTAAATATCTTCAGATTATGGGCGCATAGAGTACCGTACATACGATTTTCATGAATTTCTCATTCTTATCTGCAAGTCCGTTATGAATAACAAATTTATATGGTAAATATTATTTTATTTACAAAACTTAAATAAACTTAAATGAACATGCACAAAAATTTTAATCTTGTGTTAAGGTTTATTAATAAAGACTTCGCAAACGTGTTATTCGTTCTTTAGATAAGTATATCTAGGAGCAATCTGAGCAATGTATAGTACTTTACAACGTACGTGTGACGCGGACTGCATGGTGTCCGCATGTTAGTTGCAATACTGTACCTCTCGCTTCTTCCAGCTTCGCAAGCGATCTTCTGGCTGAGGTCTTTTTTCCCGCTTTCAGCTTTTTTACCATATTTCATACAAATGACAACAACAACATCTAAAACGGCGAAAAGGGGCAAAAAATGCGGGGGAAACAACCTCACTAGTAAGGCATCACTGTCCGCACATGCGTTAGGAATCTTCTATGCAAATTTTGCACGGCCATGTGGCTTACTTTTCAAGATAATTACTAGTAAAAGTCCTCAATCAGAAGATAGACATTTTAGAACACGAAACACATTGTAATATGGTGGCTGATAGCGTTCATTTAACCACCATTTAGGCAACATATTGTAACCATCTCGACGCTTATACGCGTCACTCAAGAAGCCAGCGGTATATTATTGCAACAACAGTGTAGACACAAACGTTTCGCAATATAATAATGAAAGCGACCATTCATTAATCCCCTTATACAGTTGTTTGTTATCCACACATGACCCACAGAAGGCAGATCGCTGCATATATCTGTAAAGTGTGGTGTGTGTGATAATTTGACCAGGCAACATAAGATTTGACCTTAACCGTCGCTTAGACCGAAATCTATCCTTGCCTTCTTTTTTTTTTTCTTTTTCTTTTTTTTTCTTTTTCTTTTTTTTCCTTTTTTTTTTTTTTTTTGCGGAGTGGGAATGAGGTCCGTTGAATGAGCCCGTGTGTCAGTGTGTGAACTATGCAGAGTACATTTCTGTGAGAAACAACTCGGTCATTCGTCATATCCTTTTAATGTTACAGGCTTGCTTTTGTGACATGCGCATTATTTTTATCTCCAAACCGCAATACTAGCTCCAGATACATTCTAGATTTATCTATACTTGACTGAATGTCAGACTACTTCAAAGTCTCTATATAGCCTACATACCACATACATATGCCGCTATTCTACCTTAACTGAGTCACACAGGTGACTTCGACCCCTCACTGTAACCACATTGCAAGAGTCACTGTAAATGGCCTAAAATTTCGCCCCTACAAATGCAAATTAGATATAAACGGAATAAGTGTATTAAAATCTTACTTTTGAATTTGAAACTACCGTTTTTCCAATAGAGTGTCTCCCTACCTTCCAAACAAACCTTAAAACGCCATTCTGTAATCCATATAGAACTCACAGATACAGGCTCAATGCGCAACATATAGTCATAGATGAAATTTTAGGTCATGCAAGATTTATATTCTTCGTTCACTGCACCGACGGTGAGGAGGGATTCTATATCTCTACATACCAGTACTGTCTAAAAAACGACTGTGAATCACCTGTATACACAATCTGCCATGTATAACAAAACTGAACATCTACACCTTTTGTGTGCTAGAGGTATACGAATTGTGTACCCGCATGAGAAAAAAAAAACACAAACAACAACAACAGCCAAAAAAAAAAAACATGTGTATTGGTGGGACACGATTGTCTACCTGTAGTACACAAAAGTGTGTAGATGTTCAGTTTTGTTACAGGTTGTGTACCTGTGATACACAGTCGTTTTTAAAACCTATGTGTACTACAGCATGTCCCTAACCGTATACATGAAGTCGGTCGGAGTGACATTCTATATCAAGAGGTTTCTGGCCCAGTGGACACGATACCATCAGTATCACGTGTGTAAGTCAATCGGTTCTGTACACGACTAACTGTACATAAGAAGAAATCCATATATTTATTATTTATACATCTGTGAAGTCACAGTATTTCCTTCACTGATGAAAGTGTCATTTTCACTGCAGTGAAAAATGACATTTTGATATTTCACACTCAGACGTCATGACGTCAAAAAAATAAACATGTTATTTTATAAAGTTCCATTCTGATCTCAGCGGAATGACGTCATAATGCAAGTTTAATCAACTGCTACATTCTCACGGCGGCACGACATCATATAACACGTCATGTACACGACGTTACGCTCTGGGC
The DNA here is from genome assembly GCA_016165875.1 of Acanthopleura granulata. Classification (NCBI taxonomy): domain Eukaryota; kingdom Metazoa; phylum Mollusca; class Polyplacophora; order Chitonida; family Chitonidae; genus Acanthopleura; species Acanthopleura granulata. The sequence goes on along the minus strand of JABBOT010000011.1, from coordinate 11,914,170 downwards.
ATATCTGTGACAACATACGGCTGGAAAAAATGCCGAAAACTCTTTAAAACACACAAAATCATGATAGAATATTGTACATTGAAGGCTGAATACCATAAACATTGTTTGAGTGAGAGAACAATATTTATGGTATTCAACCTTCACTGTGCAATATCCTCCACATTCTGCATCGCTGCAGTCACATGCCTGCACTAAGGTTTCTTACCCCTAAATCTGCCACATTTTGTAATTGTATCCGGAAAATATCATACAAACCACATGGACACGAACATCATGCATGGGGACGTCTCACTATATATTCACTTCTTAGTATCAAATAAATTTCACGGATGACAATACACAATGCTCGCATGCTTGCACCGGTAACGACGACACATGGATCCAGTGCAGTTCCGCTTTAATGAAGGCGGCACGGAACATGCGCGTCAGATATGCATGCATTTGTCTCGGCATGAATTCTTTTTCAAGAATTCAAAGATAAACACTTCATTTCAAAATTCTTCTCAGCGAATTACTTATCAAACTGTGTCTATTTAAAAATGAAAACATAATTTCATTGAATTACTTGTAACGGCATCATCTACTTCACCACGGTTTATAAGAACGTATTCTGTGAATGGATTAATATATTGGCTACTTACCTCAAAACCCGCACTGCACTTCCAAGTGATTCTTAAACTCATAACACATAAATATTAATCTGACTGAAAGTGGTGCAGTCCAGCTGAAGAATCTTGGCAAATTGCAAGTTACGAACCCCAAGTTCGAAGCAGGCAGGAAAACATTCGTGCATGCGTTTGTTGAAAAGGCAGGAATTCCCAGTTAGTTACGCTGCAAGCTGACTTCTCTGTGTCAGCCCCGTCAGCCGATGATTTAGACTTACAACCATTCGTCCATATGGTGAATCTTTTTTGCGGTTAAAAAACCCTTTAGCTGGTTTTGTCTTTCAACGGTTGACTTCAATCAATTTACTATCCAACGTTTCACCGACGAGTTCTGTATTCTGTTTATATAAATGTATAAACGGTTGTCCATTCATGTAGTGAACTACTGTCTTAAATCCAACATTTTATTTGGTTCCAGGTGAACCAATGATCTATCTGGTTTGACAGAGTGTGTTTCCGAAACGTGGTACGTCTGACCAGTCTTTAGGGAACTTGAGGAACCAGAAATCCATCTGGTTTCGCGTGACGGCGAAACTTGGTCCTTCTGGCCAATCTTTGGTTGGGCTGGGGAACCAATGATCCATCTGGATTAACTTTTGTCCATATATGACAAACGCTTAATCATTCTGGCCTGTCTTTGATCCAGCAGCGGGGCAATGATCCATCTATGGTTAACTTTTGAATAATAGAGCCAACGCCTGTACCTTAATTCTTTCCGAACTTTGGTTTGGGTGGTGAACCAATGATCCACCTGGTAAAGTATTGAAGGTGTGAATACTTTTCCTTTCCGGCCAGTGATTCTGGAGCACATTATAGTATAATTAACGATGTCAAAATGGAAACCATATCCCTCTTGTTATAAAGGTGGCTTAACAGGAAACTGCTGTTGTCTCTGCACGGAGGGCAGTAAGCATACCCCTTGCATGGCAGGATCTTTTAGAACTTGGTTGGCTGCTGATTAAAGACCATTAGCATTTATATCCCAAAAGGAAATGTTTCCGGACTTAACTTCTCTACAATAATAATTGTGATACTTAATAATTCTTGCCAAAAAATAAAACAGGAGATTTGACAGTCTGTCGGTATAAAGTACTAAAGTACATGTTGCATGGCAGGATAGCAGGAGATTTTTTTCTGGCTGCTGAAAGATCATTAGTATTTTTATGATGGATTACATGAACGACAGGTCCTCTTTACACGTTTAAGCCACTCAACAGTGGAACGCCGAAGGCGCCATCTTCTTCCTATGCTCTTTTCGCTGTGAGTTACTGCGTGCTTCCATGATAATAGATTTTTTTGATAAGACTGCACCATCTCCTGTTTTGACCCTTGTTTATCCTTTTAAACTCTTCCAGTGCTCAAGGCAATTTTTGATACCTCATTAAATTTGGCCGTAACGCTGGGAGTTGATGCGGTTTATTTCTTATCTAAATCTAGGAATGAAATGGTTTGAGTATAAACCTAACCACATCTTGAAGAGAAGACTCAAACTGAAGTCTGTGTCGTTCAAAGGGCACAGTGAAGGTGTGCACAAAACTATTTTATTTAATTTTGTTGCTAGAGTAGTTACTTTGCCATGCAAAGCATTTAACGCAGGGTAAAATATGGTGGCCTTAGGACCACATCTAAGGGATTTCAAATCATTTTCTTCAAACCACTTTCTTCATAACAATTTCTTCTACTTGCATACACATTGTTTTCCATATATGGTGGGATGAAACCGGGCACAGTCTAGGTGAAACCCATGACCATCCAGAGATTGCCGGTAGACCCTCCCACATACAGCTAGAAAAGAAGTCAGTCTGAGCTGGGCTTGAACCTACAGCGAACCTATAGAGGAGAGGCTCATGGGTCACTGCTCTACAGTAGTGCCCTAACCACCTCGACCTCGAACGACCCCGATTATACACTGTGAAGTAAAGAGAGGCAGTACTAACTACTTGATCCAAGCCTGTGTCTCAGTTACCATCTTTTATAGTTTTGCAAACTGTTTCTATTTTGAAAAACTTAATCACTGAATGCGAACACATTTACAAAAAAAACAACAACAAAGAAATAAGTGAACAAATCACACATAACTTCCTGCCTGGCCTTGCACTAAACATCAGAATGAGTAAGAAACAATGAACAAAAGTTTTCAACATTTTACATTTAATTGTTACATAATTTATCAGTACAGTCTTTATTGGAGGAAAAAGAATCGGAAATAGCACTTGACAATTCAAAATACAAATGATACGGGGCAATGGTACAAACTGACTGAAGTTGTCAGTGACATTACCAATAGATGAAAGACCTACAATGTTGTCCACGGAAATCTGAATCAAAATTTCCATGTGACAATCACTCACTGTACATTTATAAGTTTTCTCAGTTTTGTCCAGATGAACAAATAGGTAATTCTCCATGATTTCTGTTTTTCCTGCTTATTCCTTGCACTTCTGTGTAGAAATAAAACTGGCATATATTACATATTTGTACTGTCTTATTGCTAAAAAAAAAAATTAATTTAAAACTGAATTTCACACTTTGCATTGAAATTGACTGTGCTAGAATTCTACTGCAAAAAAGTCAATATTATTCCATTAACACCGTACGATTTACAGTACAAACTTATGACATTTAACCATATATTACACACGTAACCATTCATGAAGTTTATAAAGTTTATAACACTGTTAACCAACAAGAAATAGAGAACAGGTTATTCTGTGAGCCATTTTTACAACTCGGTTTGAAATGGATGTAGCTAGGTTATCTTACAATGAAGAAATGGTGTGTATGTCCACTTTAATGGTATATATAACACTGTGGATTTAATCTAAGAGGTCAAATATTTACAGAAAAACAACATCCACAAATACTGGAGGAAGAAATGCACACATGTACAATACAAACGAGACGTAACAACTGGATTTAACAAAATTTCCTTCTAATTCTTGCGAGGACTTCTCCCATGTGAAGTTAAATGAGGATAAGATCAACAGGAAATTCCCGGTTTAAACTGCCCCCTCTCTTACATGTACCGGATCCGGAATCACCTTAGCAAATATAGTAAAGGACCTAAAATTTCATCCATGACTCTTAACATGCATATTTTGTCTGATTCAGAGACATCTCTTGATCTAAGAAAGGTGTTTTGGTGTTTCTTTGGAAGGCAGGATGATATCCAACAGAAAAATATAAATTTCAGCACCAAAAGTAATATTTTATGACATTTATTGGTCTAAAAAACTGAACTTTTTTAGGACAAAAATTTTAGGTCATTTAAAGAAAAGTCATGTTCCTAAACCAGGTCATCATGCAAGGCGTTTCTTGATTTCTTGACCTTTTTGTAGGCTCACTGTATCATTAATTTAACAAGAAACTGTCTTAATCACTCACTCATGACCAGCACCACAATTTCCAGGAAGTATGAATGTTGCTCACTCCATTAAGTTCCGTATCCTGTCACTCAGTAACCCTGTAACAACTTTATCCCACAGAAGACCCTCACACCTAGACTGACATCTGTTTCTTTAACAAGAAAAGTGTAATTTTCAAGTGTAATTTCTTGTAACATCGAGGAGTATCATATCACAAAAGAGTTACCTGGGAATTATGACGTCATGAGAGCAATCCTTTGTGATGATTAAAACTGCAACTGTTATGTCACAGTGTTGTCACTATACTGTAAAGTCATCACAAAGACAACGCTTCCGCCGCAGCATTCAGAAATATACACATCTCCCACGTGACCATTACTATCCAATGAAAAACAGAGGATTTTGCCTGGCGCAAGATAAATTTCCACAAACAGTTGCTGTATAACCATGTAACAAATTCATTCATCAGAATGCACTTCAATCTGGACTTCAAAGAAAAACAAAAAGTAAGCAAAACAGCAAATCTTTGAGATAGAGAGATATAAACAAATGAGTTAAAACCTTAATTAAAGTGCATTTCAGGATAAGATATTTCACAAGAAAAAGCTATATCCTTTCTTCTACAATTTCACCACTGTCTTGTCAATAAAATATCCTTTCAAAGCCAGTTCAATTGTTCGATACATTTTGAAGATTACATGGTTGCATACAAAGCAAAAAGTCTATCCACTGCTTTATTGACACTAGTATAGATATACCCTCTGTACTATGGAATGAGACAAAATGGTGGTACAAAATGCTGTCTACGTACAGGTTGGCTTGTTTCAGTTTGCCAGATCAGTAGCAGTCTTCATTATTCCGTCATTCATTTCATAGGTGTTCATTAATGTCACACAAGAAAATTTCATATATGAAATGTTGGGCACTTTCATTGGAGGAAACTGCAGTGTTCAACTTACACCAAGGACAAGTTGGGACGTTAATGATGAACAAACATATGTCATGCTGGCGGAATAAGCTCCTTGCCACAAAAGCCTCACGCACACTGGAGGCAGGGGATCTTGAAAACTGTCTGCCCTGGAATGGGACTGAATGCACTGCTCAGGTAATCTAGTGACAGAAAGGCTCCAACCATGCAGTCACAACTTGCTGCACAGTCTTCGTTATTAAAATCTGCCTACAAATTTCACTCGTCTATGTGTACTGGATTGAGAATAAACTTTTTCAGCCATGCATGAGTAGTAAAACGAGTACATGGACTAAAGTATCAATGAGAATTTCAAACTGGATCACAGTTAACATACGACATACCATCATAGACTTCAGTGCTCTATCACCCACAGGATATACTGAATACTGAATAAAGAATTCATATACTCAATCACTTCAGGTGGACTATTAAAACCAGAATATTTTTCTTAAAATTTGGTCATTAACTGAAAATGACTGAAGGTGGACTAGCCCTTATCTTTCATAAAACAAGCTGCAATAGTGCACATACATACACATACGAACAAAACATTTCTTGACAAAAAAAAAAGAGACAAAATCTGATGAAAATAACTGAAAAACAAAATGACTCACACATCCAACTTCACAAATCTGCCATACCATTTTAGGTGTTTACCTTAAAGAGCAAACAAAACACACACTTGAGCTACTAGTACGTTTGATCCTATCCATACCTTCAGCTCAACAAATGATTGAGAAAAAGTGGGGAAAAAGACACGAGATGACAAGAGTTATCTCCCTTATAACACAAGACTCTTCAAGATCTGAGTAAATTACAGCACAAACTTTTTAACAGAGGGCGTTCTGTCATGTGACCTGCACTGACACAGAACACTTATTCAGTTTATGTACAAAACGATATTTCAATATGAATGCTATTTATTTAGTACATATCACATCAGTAAGAAGTACCTAGCAGTGGATTATAACATGTATACATACGCTACATATGTTCATGTCATCCAAGTTAGCAACAACAACAGCAATACAAAGGAGCGTTGGTTGTTGGGATTGGTTACATCAAAATGCTATAAATATAGAACAGCTTGCTTATGTACATCTTTTTTTTTTCTCCTCTTTATTAATATTCCTCACTATTAAAGGAGGTTTCTTGTAATGTGCATTTTATCATTAGTAATGTTCATAATACTTCTAGTATTGATCATCACTTTTACGGTCATTACAATACAGATTATTATGAAAAGAGTATTGAGTCAATGTTCCGTTAAGTCTGCTGACGTGCATGTCCGGTGATCTGGGTCATAGGAACACGAGGTGTGTCTGTGTCATGTATCTGTTAGCCCCAGCCACCATCCTGTTTGAAAAACATGATGATGAACTAGACATACACAAGTCCAAAATACCGTTGTGCCCTTCTACGTCCATTAAGACTATTACCATATCAAAGTACACACACTACATCGTAACACATGTGCGGAACATCAATAATATCCAGGCCGATACACAGAGCATTGGCAAGCAAAGATATGAGTGCGGTGGACACACTGGTACATTTACATACCTTTCCTGTGTTTCCTTTCTTATCTCAGAGTACATGTGCTATTTACTTCAAGTACAAAACACACACGGCCAACTTTTTTTTTATCACAATATTATCTTAAAGTCATGCTGTTCAAACCGTTTTCAAACCACCCATGGGATTAAATGTTGCAGGGCACGTGTAGTCTGACTGTCGCTTGTCACAGATGTCCCCGGGTTTACACAATCCAGTTGGTTTTACGCTCATCTTCCACTTGCTGAGCCACCAATTCATCCTGGTCCTCCTCCACAGAGTTTATCGACCCAGTTGGAGTGCTCACTGAATGCCTCTCGCTGGCGACCTCTTCTACGTTGACCAGGGCCTCGACTCCACCCACAGCACCTTCTGACTGATCATTTGAGGTCAGGGTACCCTCAGAGCTGGATACCTCACAACCCTGATTGACATGGCCTACCTCTGACCTCATTGTCTCTGGCAGGCCTACAACAGGATGAAATGAAGCTAGTAATTATTAACAGTTTATCAGATGTTGGCCACAAGTTATTAACAGTTGGCAAATGAAATCAGAAAAGTTAGCAGGTACTGGTGAATATTTATTTACATTTCTGATTGGTGTTAAAAACCGTACTTAATAATATTTGACTTAAATGACGGTCACACATGGGATACCCAAGACATCTGCAGGTTGTTGCAAGACCTTCCCACAAATACTGGTAAGTACTGTAAGATGTTAACCAGAAGTTTGGTTGTTAAATTCCCCGCGTATGATAGCAAGGTAGCCAACCAGAGTCAGATTTAAATTTTAGTCATAACAAAACAATTTAATCCTTCCAGTAGACTGTTATTATGTCAACAGCTTAGTAGGGCTCCTTTCCAGCAAATACCCTTTCTTATTACGACAACAGATTAAATGTGCTCCTTTCTAACAAACACCTGGACACAGAAAAGGATATACCTGACTCGTCAAATGTGGAGCGTCTCTGAGGATTGCTGGGTGGTCTGTTAGCTAACAGTGGCGTCCTCTCTGTATGCGTCTGTTCCTCCTCCTCGCTGTCCGTCTCTGAATCGTCCCCGGGGCCAGGGAACACCTTCCTCTTACACACCGGGCATGTGCGCTTGTTCTTAGTCAACCAGGGGTCTATGCACTTCAGGTGGTAAGCTGGAATGATTGTAAGAGGGGGCAGTCAACTTTTGAGTAAACGACATGGTTTGAATTATTGTCTGAATCTAATAAATTTACTATATTTCACATAGGCCTAGCAGTTTTCAAGTGACACATTGTACTTGATTCATCCAAAATTGCATTACAGTTTTTCACCGTTCAACACCATCAAAAGTATCATTTTAAGGCTTTTATACGCTTTTAAAGTGTATTTTTACATACTAAACTTAACTTACGTAACATACAGCAGGTTCATTCAATGACTCATTCATTTACTGTATTTGGGATCAAATTTTATCCATGACTAAGTTAATCATTTTGCTTGATTCTGAAAATTCTATTTACCTTAGAAAGGCTCATGGAGGCTTGTTTGTTTGTTTGTTTATAATGGATGAATGGCTACAGCTTAGCACTAAGTCTGCAACATTTTGTGGCAAGAATACATCTAAATAAGGAAGATGTTTATTTGGAAGTAAGGACGATATCCTACTGGAAAAATGTAACCTTCAGCAGGTAAACTAATATTCTATGATGGTTAAGTAATCAGATTGAGCAAAGTGATATTGAATGATCTCACACACAAACTTTCACCAAGATATCCCTGTGGGGAGGAGGATAACTATAGCTGTTGATAATGCTTACCATGTGCACAAGGCAACACTCTTAACTTCTCACCCTCTTCATAGTCATCGAGACAGATTGCACAAACATCATATTTATCACCTGTGGAATAGATGCACTGGTAATTACAGGTGTGAACAGGAACAGGATGTTCAGTCATGCAGCAGGATGATATAAAATCCACCAAATGAAAACATCAAAACACACGAGATAAGGAGCCAAGTCTAATCCTGTTTTTTAAACTGCCTTCCTGAATAAACTGACTTTCGTCCATCTCACTGCATGAGCTGTGGTATCAGTACTATAAAATCCCTTATGGACCTAAGAAATAGTAATAACAACAAAGCCTTTTGTTGTGCTTTTGTTATCAAGGCAATCTATACAGCATTACACTTACACAAGTTGGACTTTTCTAACACAAAGCCTTGGCTAGTTCTTCATTGTCCTAACATTAACCAACACTCATCTGATGGGTAGGTATTTGTTTAGTGTTAAAGAATATTTCACTTTAACACCAGCTGTCAGGTTTGTTGCTGACAGGAATAACGTGGACAGTCATTGCCATCACTAAGGTACATGAAAAACATCCGAATGGAAAATAAGACCTGTGAGGCACCAAGGATTGGATCTGAAGGCGTAAAATCAACGATCCAGGGCCACTGACACAGAAAAAATAAACTTGTCTGGTATGTGTGGGCCTCTTAAGTGAATATAAAGTAAATATGCAACTATGTATGTGAACTTAATGTCAATCATCAAACATTTACCTGCTGTGGAAATAGAAAGATATTCACAATGAAAACTTTCTTTGTACTAACCTTTCTTAAACTTTTTGACGGGTATTTTCTTCAAGTTGCTCTTGGAGAGTCTGGATTTACGCCTCTTCCTCATATCTCTGCACAATTTGCCAATCTGAAAAGTAAATCAACCAGTCACTTTCTGCTCTTTCCCATTCTTGAAGAATGCATGATTTTTCACGACCTTTGATGGAATACGAGACAATAAGTCACATTTGCATTTCAGGCTGTGCCCTACAACACTCGAAACAACACAGAAGCTGTGGTAAGTCAGCGACCTTTGAAGTTTGGGCCTAAAGCTGCTTTCTGTGGCTAATAAAGCTACAAGCTTTTAAAGTAACACTTTCTACTTGGTATTTCCAATTCCCAATTGTTTTTGCCACAAGTTACTTTGAATGGGAAGGTGATTTGCATGCCAAGATTTAATTAAACGAGCATTAAACGTGGTAAAAACACCACAGCTAGCTTAAAAGATAGGCCCTCGATCAAATTTAGCACCCAGCTCTCGATGTTCTGTGACATTTCACAAAATATTCTGCGAGATTCTCACAAAAGAAATGGAGGCTATCTGAAATGAGAATGTTGCTTACAACCTAGATCACACCTATGCCTAAGCGTAAATGTAAAAACCTTTAGTTTAAAAACCTTCATTAACCAAAATAATCTTTTGAACTCCTTGCTCAGAGTTGGACTTGCGGAAGTTTTCCATTTAATTGAGAATGTGGCATCGCTAAGAAATGCAAGGGAGATAATCAGTGCATTGGGCAGACAACTAATTACCATAAATATGACCATCAAAGTGAAGCAGCAACCGACAACAATGGCAAAGGGAATGAGATACAGGTTGTAGTTGAAGGGGGTTTTCCCATCCAGGGTCACTGTGTACCTGATAATAAGAGACAATCAAGACGTATAATGCACACTGTAACAGCAATTTTCTGCAAAAAATAAAAACCTTTATTGAAGAGCAGAAGGATGTTTCATCGGAAAACGCTGACATTCAAGCACTTCAATCGTCTAAAGCAATGGTAAGCAGACATTGCAGTGAAAGATAACATGTAACGGTACACAGAAATGTATTAATAATAACTGGAAATTACAGTCTGTTAGAAAACAGAACAACTTGATTTACTAGTATTTATTTATTTAAATTCGTGCTTTACGCCGTACTCAAGAATATTTCACTTACATGACGGCGACCAGCATTATGGTGGGAGGAAACCGGGCAGAACCCGGGGGAAACCCACGACCATCCGCAGGTTGCTGGCAGACCTTCCCACATACGGCCGGAGAGGAAGCCAGCATGAGCTGGTCTTGAACTCACAGCAACCACATTGGTGGGAGGCTTCGGGTTATTGTGCTGTGATAGCGCGCTGAGCCCGACTGAGCCACGGAGGCCCCTCAGAACAATTCAGTACAGCATGTGTAAACTGTGAACGTCAACCAAGCACAGTTCTGGAGATATGCTGCAGTGAAGTAGATTTCTGTACTAACATTCATGGTATGTAGACAATATAAAATTGGCAAGATCCCCGATGTTCACAGTCTCAAATACATGAAAATGTGACTGGACTTTGTTTAGAGTTTACACATGTACTTCTGTATTTGATCTAACATTTTGACTAGGACTGACTAACTCATCTTGCAGCACCGAAGTTAATATTTTATACCCTCTATTTCCCTCGCGCAATTTATTTGCACAAATACAGTATTTGAAGTGGTCTTACATGAGAGCTAAGTGTCCCCATCGGACAGTGTACTCCTCAGCCAAGTATTCTCCATCCGATTCGCCTATAAACACTGACGGTATGGTCACTTTACTGCCCACTGAAACAAACGTGAAACCATTTACATATTTAACTACCCTAATTCCTCAACCCTTTTACATATGAAAGAGTATCTTTCTTTGCAATTTATGCATATTTTTAATTTAATACTGGAGACAAAACTACATTGACTGGATTGGCCAATTTCAGGGCTGCACCAAGTATAATTTTAATCAGTTAACACATAATGATGCCTTCAGAATATACTTGAAAAAACACCTTACAAACATGTGAAGAGATTGAAGAATTACAACATGGATATATCATTGTGCTGACTCAACCGAGAACATACTGGTTTTAATGGGGTCTTGCTAACAAAAACAGAAAGTGAAACCATTCATATACCATGTAGGTATCATTTTGCTCGATCATCTATTCAAAGCATTATGGTTTCAATGGGACCTTCTTCGTGTAAAGAGAATAAACTAGTGGGCTTCCATAATACCTATAGGAAGAGTTCTGTTTTTTAGATGACTTTTTTTTTAAATTCTACATTTGGTCCACCCAGAAATTGTTGTGCTACAAATATGTCATTACACTTCCGAAATCAATGCAAACGTAGATCTCAGAAATTCACAGGAGTTGGTCTACTACAGTGCACTGGACATTTATTTAAGGGTTGTAAGCCGATCTTATTTAACAGAGTGCAACACACATGACCTATTCATATATATATTGTGGACAAAGTTCAAAAAATTAGCACACTGTAGAAATATAGGCATTCCAAATAAACTCAGATGTTGCACTGTCGATGTTTCAACATTCTGACTAACGTTTTTGTTGTCGTCATCTTCAGGAAAGTCTGTGCTTCTGCATTATGCTAGGCATATTGGTAAATACAAATAAAATATTTTAGATTATTTTATTCCATTTAAATAAACTTAGGAATCCTTGGGCCAGTTATTCAAAAGTGTACTGACTGTTAAGTATTAACTTGCTCTTGACTTCATTCACATTACTTTTGCATTAGGTACCAGAATTAACATTCAACACTTGATTTCTCTCTTAGTATACTTTCACACAATCGACACCCTTATCTAAACTGGAGTCCAAGGGCTGTGATATGGGTCTACTGTCTTCTTCTAATTTTAATCTTCTTGTAACTAGTGACCAGTTGTCTTCCAGCACAATTCATTCGTCTTCATGCACAAAGTGCCTATCCGTTACAGTGTCCGTAATGGGGGACCCGGCGGCAGTACTTTGTACCATTTGATGTCGATCTTTTCTCACCCAGCTCATGACATTAGTTCAAAGAGAATACATTGCACAAGAACATGATATTGTGATATACTGTAAGGTTGAAGACATTTTCCCTGTCAAAATTTGGCAACTAAGTCCTGACCATTTCTATTTGTTCCGTTACTGTGAGCACCAACTAAGTTCACAATATCTTCATTATTTGTACCATTGTTGTACGTAGCAAAAGGTCAAGGTAACACATCATAACACATATTTATTATCAATTTTTGTCCAACTTGTATCATATGTATTGGCAAGATGCTAGCTGGAGGCTTTGGATCCTTCAATTATACCACCACTGCTTGTAACTGGTGAGGGGCATCAGCTAATGTATTTTGTCAACTGAAAACTGGAACCACTTCATTGTGGGTTGAGGAGTGTTAGCTGACTTCAGGCCTTGCACAGAATCAGTCAACTGCTAACGCCAGAACGTCATGGAAATTTATTGCTATGCGCAAAACCCCACAGAAAACAGCTGATCAACAAACATAGTACAGTCATATGAAATGCACGTGTACAGAAATTACTCGTAAATGAAATGAAATAAATTTTTGAAAAAGTTTACAGATTCATCATTCAACATCAGAGCTAACAGTTATTTCGTATGTTAAAATATTTAATTTCAATCAGACACCTGATTTGTGAGGAGGGGGAAGGGGCAGTTTCAATAAGCATATACTGAAAATCCAGCAACCTGGGGATGGTCTTCAGACAGAGCCTGAGAGAGCCTGTCCTGTTTTCTTCCACCATAATGCTGGTTGTTGTTGTATAAGTGAAATATCCTTGAGTACGGCGTAAAAGATCAATGAAATAAATAAATGAATGAACCGAAAATAACATATTTCTCTAATGCTGAACATTTAAAATTACATGCAGCTGGGCAACAAATTTCTTTCAGTACAGAATTAAGACTGTCCACAAAGGTGCAAATGTCTCACGATATTTGTTTAATAACATGCTCATTAATATTCTATAATAGCAAACACAAATGCCTGCAGGTGCTCATGTGCAGAGAACAACTGTTTAAGTTAACCTGAAACAGGAGGAAATAAGACAGAAATGCCAAAAATTGCATGTGAAGTTTGCTAAGAAACAATGAAAGCATAACCTGTGTACTTTTTTGTAATGTTATTATAAAATGAAGTTAAACTTGTTCTTATCTTATTATCCCATTAATTCACCTTATAAAGCTTATTTTTGATGTGATTGCAAAGAAACAAAAGTTTATATACACTACATCAGGGTGTATATCAGCAGCTGTGGGTGGCAAAACTGCTACTAAACAATGAAGAAAAAATCACGAAAGGAAGCTAATATTTGACCATAAAGCATGGTCTAAACGCACTGACACTGAGTACTTTGTTGAAACTACTTCCGGAAATTTCTCTTGCTTCCACAATGGGCCTCAGGCAACTCTCCCCATCAGACCCACAAAACACACACACACACGCGCACGCACGCACGCACACATGCATGCACACACACACATGCACGCGCACACACACATGCATGCACATGCGCACACACACACATGCATGCGTGCACACACACACACGCATGCACACACATGCACGCGTGCACACACACACACGCACATGCACACACACACACACGCACACACACAAATGTGTCTTCTGATATAAGAAAAGGACGAGGAGATAAACTGTACATGTATATATATTTGTACGACAGAAAATAGGTCCATTGGGAACATGGCACCTCCACAGAAAGTAAGTAGGCTGCAGAACCTTATCACTGGGGTCACAAGAGGTCAAGTTATGAAAGTGCAAACAGATTAACAGATGATGTATGAAAGGGTGAAGTCAGGTGTGCAGGTTGAGATCTATTCAGACAGATACATTTGTCTTGTATGCTGTTCGGTTAAGCCTGGTGAAGTGAACGTGGATGGATTAAACGATGATTAAAGCAAGAAAGCTGATTAGATAAGCACTACTTCATACAATGCTACCTGATAAAAAAGACAAACAAAAAGACACACAGCAAGTCTATATCAATGGGATATGAAATGACTTAAGTAGCTGAATCGGTATTGCAGAAGTCTGTCGAAATCACGCTGGTTTTGGCTGAGAAAGGGTGGGGGCTCTCGCGAACTACTGTGATTTTTGCTGTTGTTGTTGTTGGGCACGTTAGTCCCCACCCTGTCCCATTCAAAACCAGTGTGATCTCAGGGGACATCTGCAATGCCAATTCCGCTTATTGTTACTACCCTTTATGAGTAATGCCTTGAGTAGTATCTTAATCTTATCTTAATGGTTGAAAAATTTCAGGAACACAGCCCATTCAAAGAGTCTAATAAAATTCAGGATTTGCCAGTTAGACAAAGATTCTACCACAATTAGCGGCTTTAGGCAGACTCCACAGATGAAACACATGCATACACGCTTTTAAATCCATACTGATCATTGCAAATAAAACCTCTTCCCTGAAAACACAGCATACCAGTGCAAGTAAAACCAAATGAGCATTAGAGTTTTGATCACATGAGCTCCATATACTGTACAATCAAATGCAATACAATTAGGATGAACAACACCCATGGCCAATAATTATGTATTAATGAACACCTAATGTTCTAAATCATATTTCCTTGTAAAGCAACAGCGCTGTACTCCAGAATGACTACACCAAGTATAATTACAAAACAACACAACAGCAACAAATCTATAACATCACAACACCCATGCAAAAACATCCTGTTGTTTACCGCTGCTTTTTCTAGATCATGCTTTGAAGAATGCTGAAGATCTACGTGCCAAGCAAGCTTAAAGCTGTCTAGACTTCATTTACATGACTGGCAGATGAATGGAAAGCTTTCGTGCACTAATCAAACATGCAGCTACAACAACAATGCCGCCAGCCCAGAAGAGGGTTAATGGTTTGGGAGAGAGGGATGTACATTTACGAGAGGGCTTGACAGCCCAGGCCTGCAGCATACTTACATGCCCTGGATGGCATAGACAGTAACTTTTCTGACCTATCATTGAACACTATCGCTGCATGGTAGCTGGCGTTTTGGGCGTTAAGCACCTGACGAGGAAAACAAAAGAAGAGGTGAGAAGCCAGGCAGGGTGTTGTACTCACTTTCGCCTCCCCCCATGGGTAGCAAGTCCTCCCCACCCACGTTGTGGACAATGGCCCCGGAGTAGCCACTCAGTTGGCTGTTCAGTACCTGTAACAAGCCAGGCATTTTGATTCCTCCAAGAAGGGTGCGTTCACACATTCCAACTGTCGAGTCAACCCGTCAAACTTGACTACTCAACTGAAAACATGGTGCTATTTTGTGCAATTGTAGCATTTCTGCTTGTCAAATTGGGAAAGTCAATACGACAAATCACATTACATGAAAGCAGTCTTAAACTGTACATGTATGTTGAAAAGTATGGCACAGCGTTAATACAAAGCTATAGTATTATCACACTGATGACCGCACTGAGACTTGTCTGCTGCTATATTACCCCTGTAATATCACTACTACTCACTGCCAATGAAGGCAATATTTTCACTAAATAGTCCCACTGGTACATCATGCCAAAAACATCAGACATGATGCCCCATCCATCTCTAGCCCAACCCTCAACCATTATACACAGGTACCAGACCAAACTGCACTTGGCCCATCCTTTATGCTGCGTGCCAACCACATTTAACACTGTATTTCATGTGTAGTTCAGCTTTTATCAATTGGCACATTTTGCACAAATACGATTAATTCATCCAGCTTTTAATGCCACTTAAGAGTTTTTTTGTCAAGTTTGATTCATTTTTCTATCAGTGACTTAAGAGTTTGCGTCAAAAGAGTCATTTTAAGGCTTTTATACTCTTTTGAAAATGTGTTTTTACAGGCAAAAACTTTAGGTTAAATACAGTATGTAACCATAGAAATATACAAATAGCAGCAATTCTAAAGCTAACTGACACAATGCAATCATTATTCTGGTTAACCAGAATTAACCTGCAGCAACAATCCTTCAGGTGGAAAAGGTACTGTACAGCTTTATGGAATTGGTTAACAAGGTGTGACTAAAACAAAGAACGGAACTTGGCTTGAAACAAAACTAGGACGTCCAAGACATGCTTGAAACATTCGTCTCCTTGTTTCACAGAATGGCCCAATCACAAACAGATTCAGACTGTGGCTGTCATAAAAACTTTCTGATTTTCCACAAACTTAAACCCTCATTACCACAATGCTTAGTTTTTGTACTAGAAACTAAAATTTTGACAGTCTGAAAACAGAACAGATGACGTAGTTAAAAGGGCCAAAAAAATAAGCTCAAAAATCACACATGATTATTTCAAACTTTAACTGACGTTGGAAAAGGTTTTCTCAAATCGGCCCAGCTGCTTTGTTGCAAAAGCAGCCTTGTTTAAGCACAACATGTAGAAAATATTTGCTTCAAAGCTCACAAATTCCTATGTATAGACTGACAAACACCTACTTACAGCTACACGTTTGCTAAATACAACCTAACCCTGCTTAACCCCAAGCCAGCTGATTTGTCCACACTGTCACTTCCATACTGTACCTTGATAGCAAAGTCACATCCTCCTCTCTCTATGATGGCGATCCACTTGATCTGCCCCGATTTGTTCGAGGGCGGGGACTGGATAGGGAGACAGGCGTTCCGTGGTTTGGCTGCCACCAGATAGCCCTGGCAAACAAATAAACACACAAATCAAAAAGCACTAAATGGAAATCTACATTTACAAGTATTGATTGAATGGCTGCGCAACAATTAAATCTAACAAAATTTATCTACTGTCATGGGAATTGTCCACTACTTCAAATTGCTAACCTAAAATTGACAGGCTTGTGCAAATATTTGACTGGTAACATTTATTACATTTGCATTATAGAAAGGTAATTCCCTGATTGACCAGAGGTCAATCTGTGAGAAGTTTAACCATTGCCGTTGCCAAAATGTCCATAACTAAAAGGAATAAGAAAGTTGACAAAATATGTCATAGTGTTTCCAGAGGTAATATTCTGTTCACCAGATATACATAAGAGGGCCGTCAAGAATTCTCTTTGATAAATTTTGTTACACGCACGTCAATAACAGAGATCAGTTTCATGCAATGATAATTCAAGGCACAAAAACTTGTTCCTTAATACTTAAGAGCTCATACAGTCTGACACACTCACTGTGATGCCATCGTCAGATAGGCGGGGTCCAAACTGCGCTGGCAGATCATAGAATATTTCTAATGTCTCATTCCGTGGACTGTTCTGTTATAATAGAACACAGTAATTCCCCTTTATCAACACCCACAATTATAACAAATCATTATACAGATATATTTTATTCTGTGAATCAAGTTTTTAACCTCATTTTTTCCTTTTCTAAACATGTCTAAGTTGTTGGTGGGGTAATCTGGGTAATATATATCACATCCTGCTGTTGTTTCATGGTTAATCACTGACATAATTACCATCATGCGCAGAAGGCATGAAAACAAATTATGCTTCCTACAAGCTAAACACCTCAAACCAATAATCATTCAAAGCCTAGTATGTATGGCAACAGGACACAACCATCTAATGTAAACCATTTGCACATAAATGTATCTGTCCTTGACATTTCAGACAATTTCAGTTACCTTTCTAAAATGTGATACAAAATACTGTGCAATGCACTTGAAACCCCTTGGGATTAATTATTTATTTGATTGGTGTTTTACGCCGTACTCAAGAATATTTCACTTATACGACAGCAACCAGCATTTTTGTGGGAGGAAACCGAGCAGAGCCTGGGGGAAACCCACGACCATCGGCAGGTTGCTGGCAGACCTTCCCACGTACAGCCGGAGAGGAAGACAGCATGAGCTGGACTTGAACTCAGAGTGGGCGCATTGGTGGGAGGCTTCGGTCATTGCGCTGCATTAGCGCGGTAACCGGCTGAGCCACGGAGGCCCCTCCCTTGGGATTAAGCACATAAAATGCAACGAATAGACACAAATTCCATGAGATATTATGTATAATACCTGCCATTCATAAAATTGTGTAGCGAACTTGGGCTAAACTGTTCAGGAGATAAAGGATTTACAAGCCTGATATAAAATTTAACATATATGGTGTAAGTTTGGTGAATATCGGATAAACCGTTCTAGAGATCCAGCGTTTACGAGGAATAGGGACAGACGGACGGACACCACCCGCTAAACCAAGTCCTCTTTAACCAAAATTGGCCGAGGGGTACAAAGGATCCGTGCAACATTGTAAGACTAAATTACATGTACAAGAGTGAGTACATGTAATAAATTAAGGGTTCATAATAAATCTGCGGCAAGGATGTATTAGAGACTGGAAAAAAGCTGTGACTTTTGACATCTGGGAGACTGAAACCATTCAAAATCACAGTCGCAACAGGAAGCGGACTTACCAGTCTGACATCTGCCGTCACAAGCGTGACCCGGAACAAAATCACAATGTTGACAAGAGTGAAGACATACAGCCCTGTGATGTGGCTGGGTATTGGACGATCCAGTAACATCCTGTCACCTGGTCAACTGAAACATAAACAAAGCTCCAGAAGGTTACTGAATATTCTATAGACCTATAGTACTCTGTGGACTGGAAATCCAGCAACATCCTGTCACCTTATCAACTGAAACACAAACGACATTTGCCCTACAAATCCTTCCTAACAATTTTCCATTTTTTTTTTCCAGCAGGATATCATCCTACCTGGAAAACAGCCCTTAAAACACCTCTACACATGTATGCCACGCTGAATCAATTCCCACATGTTAAGAATTCTGTGACTAACAATTTCTCACAGGCCTTCCTGAAAGAGAAAAGTTGCAACTTTTCATATTTTCCGGTAAAGACTTCAAAAAAAGGCACGGCACTGACTGCCATAGGCCATTTTAAAAGCCAAGTATGCACCATAATAAACAGGTATACCATGCATTCATGCACCAGACCTTACCTTAATACACACCAAGTTGCAAAACAAATAAACACAGATGTTGTACTTTGACCAGCATGTAAAGATAACAAACACTTACAAAGGTTAAATGAATGTTTGAATTCAGGTGGTTTACCTGTAGTCAACACCACCATACCAGATAAAGAGTAACACATACATTGTATGCATCACAAAAACAAGCACTTACAAAACATCTCTATCACTCCCTATCAATATGTGACAGTGGTTGAGGCTGTTGACATGCTGACCTTCTATTCACACTCAAATGGAAATCACGTATGATTTAACATTTCATAATTTGTATGTCATGTATCTATGTTTTCAGCAGGGCCTACAGCCCAACATGGCACTTGTACTGCAAAGACAGCATTATAGCAAGAAGAAGTAAAGGGAGTTACTTCCCTTTTACTAATAAAACAGATGGTTCATCTAAATAATCTGAGAACAATTTGTTGTATATCAGTTGTAGGAATATGACAACTTAATGCTGACAAGGTGATGAAATTTCATGGCAAATCCATGAACCAATTCACCTATAAGTTTGCGTCTTTCTCTATTTACCAAAATTGTAACTTTTTTCACGCGTGTCGGTGTGGGAAACATTTTGAATTCCTAACTTCAAATACTGCAGAGTTCAGCATTCACATGACTTCTAGACATTTGATTGGTCAAAATGCTAAGCTTCCTACCAATAGCCACATGCCTTTCTTCTAAGTTTAGGGCAAGAAGTACATTACCCTGACAACCAATATGACAAACTTCAAAATGGCTACCGAATCGGAGCATATGGAGGCAGTCGCAGCTTCATCGACGACTAAAGAGTCTGTCTTTAAACACGAGTCGAAAGCAAAGGTTGTGAAAGCGTATTGCAAGATCTGTCGAAAACACTGTGATAAATTATGGTATCAGCCACAGAAAAATTTAAACTAGGCGTCCATGTCTTTTGATACTGAACCTCCTTCACTATACTTCCTCCTGGAAATAGAAGCTACTGTCAGAGTGACTGCTTTTCACTAAATCAGAAACATAATTTTCATGCCTAAAGATGATGTAGGTTATGCTCGTGATAGCAATGCAAGACATATACTTGTTGTTGTTTTGTGTGATTTATTTATGCTTTGACTATATAATTAATACATTTCAACAACAAAAAGCCTTGGAAAATAATTTTTTTTTTTTCAGATTCACACAACTTTTGTAATGGGCCACATTTAGCTGTGCTCAGGAATATAGCACTTGCAGTATGCATTTAAACTGTTTTCATTTTATTGGATTCTCTTGATTCGTCAAACCATATCTGACGAGAATACATTTAAATTCTCCTGCCAAATTCTGGCCGTGTTAAGAGATAGAATACATTACTATAGTCTGGCAAGGACTGTTACGAGTGTGCATGAAGGAGAAGTGCATTCAGTTGTGCCCAATATTTACCTTGTACCCATGTACCTTTCATATGCACAATGTATATGTACATGTAGATGTAATGCATTAACTGGGTTTCTTCCTTGTTTACAAAAACTTAGCTCACATTTCAAATTTCCCTGTGAAGATCAACATGTTTGTAGTATAACTCAGCTCCTTGACTGGTAACCACGATTCTTTTTTTCACTCAAAGACACGGCCAATACATGGAAGTTGGGACATTCCTTTAAATCTAAATATACATATTGCATTTGTTCAAGATGAAGATGGGAGACAAGAAAAACTTTGACAGTATGAAAACTGTTCGCAAGAGCTAATCTGAAAATTTCCCCAGATTCCTTTCCATAGAGAGACCACAATCGGCATGTGCTCTGTTCGCAGTAAAATGAAACCACTTGCAGGCACATCATTGGTCCCTAGAGGGTCCATGCAATACATCCAAGTGCTGTAGGACAGATCATTTGTTGCAGGCATTATTAATGACTAACTAAACCCTACGACCATGAAGTGTACGGCACAGAGTGTTCGGCACAGAGTGGTCTAACAGAAGTGAAAGCTACAGGAGAAAGGTTTGGACTACCAGTGCATTAGTAAATAAAATCTTCTAGCCACTAGGGCCACAATAATGCTGCTTTGATGTAATTTTGCATGTACATGTAGGTTAGAATTTGGCCAGTTCGTCCTACTGTGTGAGGCACGTCTGACCACTAAATCCATTCACATGTCACTAACATCCAAAGACATGCTATCATATATAGGGCTCCAACAGGCTAGATATTTACATCAGATGTTTTGGCCCATTGACACAGGTACTGATGTTTGGAAATCGCATCAAATTCTCTTCAAGGAACCTCTCTTTCTCACATATGTTCCAACATAAGAAAATCTTAATAAAGTTTTCACTGTTTTGAACTACCGAATGACAGAAAAGTGATTACTGAGTTTAAGTGGTGCGAAATTCCATTTAGTTTCTCAACTGTAAGCACAAAAATTTTCTTTTTTTTCTTTTTTAATTTTCAAGAAGAAAATTGGCTAGAAAAGCCCCTGAGTACTGACAAACCTCCTGATGTCCCAAAGGTCACAGCAGAGGGGGCCAGAGGTTGGTCAATGACTACAGGAGTATGTATGTCACAGGTCCCTGAAACCAGGCCAATGACCCCTCCCCCCTCACCTTCCAAAACAGCACACTCTACCCCCTACATCACAGGGTAGGCAGATTTGTCATCATAGAGCAGCCTTGTTAATGAAGGAGTGGTACACATCTAAAATAGGTCATCTTCCGTCCTAACAGTGTACAGGAGACATAGGTCCCACTGAAAACTAAATCCCAGAGTGTAAATCCCAGAAACCACTCAGGTATGAACATGTATTCTTCCTCATGTACAGTAGGTCTACTGTGATCCTAATTATTCAACCATCTCACACATTTAATTAAGAATATTCTGAGCGCATTCTGCAGAGCCCGATGATGTTCGGCATCATACTTCTGTGACACCCTGAAATTGGCCAACCCAAACCAAGGGACTTTTAGACTCTGAAATCAAAACCAAAAACGGCCATAAATGCTACTAAAACTTGCTCATTCATATGTGATATCACTGAGGAATTAAGACGTATGAGGGGAGAGCTCTGTCAGGTGTATATGTAGCATACTGTATGATACCAAATGCTGCATGTATTTACAGGGTACATGTGGTCTTGTACTAGCCCTCAAAGCAGCTTGTCAAACTGTGACTGGGTTCAGTACACTGTCCTTGCTTATTTCTTTACTGATTATAAAATATGCTATGATGTTGTTTATAAATACACATCTGTATCTGTATATATCTATACCTGGGGCTCACATTAATCCATCTGTTAAAGAAAGAAAATTTCAATGCCCCACAAATACCTCTTTTATTTTTCAGGGTATTTCCACAGTTCCATCAGATCTATATGTACTTCACACCTTTAATACCAAGGGTATTAATGAAGACCCGAGGAAGTGCAGTGATATGAAGGTTAATAACAAATTGTGTAAGCCAATGAAACAATAATGACATCCACATGCTTAGAGAGAGACAATTACTTTCAAACTACTGTGTAATCTAATGACCTTTGCTGACAAACAATGACATAAAATGTACATGCAGTTCTTGGCTGAAAAATGAGTGCATCCACCAATCAATGCCAGAATTTTTGTGGTGTGTTGGGAGACAAACTAGGAAGTTATATGTACATGTATAATAGCTGAATCACAATTCTGTACATGTCTTATAGGGTGAAGCGACCACACCCTCTTTAACAACCTGCATGGCACTGCTGTGTGTGGCTCTGGGCTAAGGAAGCGGTTCACATACGTGTACTACTACCAGGAAATTTATCTCTAACAAACACTACTGATTTCCATTACATGGGTTGCTACGGGATACTGACAGAGAGGACAATTTACTACGCTGTCACAATGACGGATTAACACTGAGCTGGAATCGGTCATTAATTAAAACATTCACCTTATTTATTTATTTTTATATTTACCGTCATTATTTGTATGTACATGTACACTAGGGTACATTTGCACAGAAAACCAAGCGTCTATGTACATTCAACAAGT
This sequence comes from Acanthopleura granulata, assembly GCA_016165875.1. NCBI lineage: Eukaryota > Metazoa > Mollusca > Polyplacophora > Chitonida > Chitonidae > Acanthopleura > Acanthopleura granulata. The sequence continues at coordinate 11,891,015 of JABBOT010000011.1, read as the reverse complement.
CTCGTAAAAGACTTTCGTGGAAGCAGAAAGTAATCAGAGAGGTACCATGTATCAACTCAAAAGCAAGAGGCAGACGGAAAGAAGAAGTGGTGCTGTGCAGCAGTGCATGATCCTTGGGCCTACTTATATGAAGCCCTCTTAATTTTACGAGCATGTAACTACCATGGCGACGTAATGCCTTCAGTGCTGGTTGGCTTGGAAGTTACATGTATGCGCTCCAAACTTTAAGACGGCTTCACGCAACTGGGCCCAGAAGCCTTGTGTGCACTTTAATAGCTCAAGATGTCTGCCCAATTTTGAACTGAAGTGTGTCTGTGCACATATACAAGTTTACATATGTTGTAACCAACAAATATTTATGGCCATCAAAAAAGTTTGAAATTTATATTCACCATTCAAAAAATGTACAGGCTGGTGGTTTATGCCTTGTTGAGAAATGAAGAAAAAGAGATGTACATGTCAGTAAAACTCCATAAATCAACTACAAATTTTGGGGGATTATTCACAAACTAACAATCTTTCTGTACATTATGTTGATGTACATGTACATACATGTATACTGCGAACATGATAATGCTGGTACAAATATTTTTTGTAACATTTTATATTCTACATTATAGGTTATTGCATGAATACCGGCTGATGTGGACGAGTTCTATCATTGCGTGGTCCTGAAGCGTAAATGACTTTGCCAGTTCATGCTTCCCTCATGAAAAATAGAACGCGTTCACATCAGCCGATATTCATTCAATAATCTACTTATTATGCATCAAACATTAATCAATTCAACTAAGGAGCAAAATTTAGCTGCTGACAATGAAAATTTGACACAAAAATTAAGGTAGTAAAAAGTCTTTCTATGAAAGAAAAGACGCAATGTCACTGAGTGACATCATGGTAACATCATACAGCTAAAGCTGACGTGCCAACTGCCTTAGGCTGCAGGGCAAGATCATCATAAGACATGCTAACGCTGAAGGTTTATAATAAAACATAAATATGAAATTAGGTCCTTCTTTGACAAAGGTCCTTATACATGTACCTTTCAACCCATCTACCTCAAGTTATAACAGTAAATGTCATACCTGTGTAATTAAGTCTAACATGTCACTATACACCATACTACCCGTGGTTCACAGCTCCAATATATGGCATCATCCACAGGAACACCTTCACATGCGTGTACCTCTCACAGACTCATACGAACACAACAAATGAAAGCCTTATTTGCTTTTCAATAGCGCACCTGTTACACCTGACCTGGGATGAACACTCTCCCCAGTAAAGCACAAAGTACTGAATCAATCAGTCCCAAACTTACTACTCCATGCAGAAACGTGTCAAGCAGACCCCAGAACAATCATAGCTGACCTGTTTTATCTCACATGCGCCTAGAAAGTACAGGTCATCCTCAGGCCTTGCTACATACTGTACATGTACGTGTAACTGGCATATGTAGTTTCACTAACAGCACAGTGCAAAGAGCATAAGAACAGTATCAAACCATCCCTCTTCAGGCTTTATCCATCCTACTGGACCATCCTTCATGGCCAATGTTTACCCAGACGCCATCCTTACTACATGTGAACCTACTGCTAATGCTGTAGATCTTTGACATGTACATTATTACAGGTGTATGTATAAACAGTGCTTGTTGCTCCAGGTTTTACATGTTAGGGGGGTAAATCCCTTCTCATGACATGCGTGATGAGGCCGGCATGTGGCAGAGACCAGCCCAGACACACACAGGTATGTGTACATGTACCTGGAATAGATTCACAAGGGCACCTAATCAGGATTAGAGACGGCAGTAGCAGCTGTTTTTATCCCGGGAACATGGACATGTATCACCTCCTGCATGTCCTCAAGCAAATATAGTAGAATGCAACGCCTGTGGACTGACTAGGCTTTAACCCAGAATCAAATCTGTGTCAGATATGAACCTAAACAACCTATACCTTAACTTCATGTCATCTCCAAAAACAACAGGTCTCTTCGTGATCAATATCAATATGTACATTTACCTACAAATAAAAACAAACTTACGCCCCAAAAAATTACATGTACAAAGACTAATGTTGCATGACATACATGTTTGTCAAATATTATTAGTGCACAAAAAAACAACAACAAAAACATATAACTAATCCCACAACATCACAGGTAACAAAATTTTACCTTTAAATTTGACCCTATTACCCATTTGTCAGTTGGTTGGTCAGTTAAAATTATGACATCACATCTTTCTGTTCCACAAAATGTTGGTACTACTGCACAATTGCGCTTGTTTTTCTTCAAGGGGCCTCAGATTTATTTGATGCCTGTTTCTTCCATGTAACAACAACTATCTCTACTTTACACAGACAGCTTTTATGTGTTGGTGCCACATTGTCATGTGACTTACTTGTTCATGTTAAAGGTCAGAGACAGCTGCACCTGGCAGTTCAATGCCAGACAGACAACTTAATCTGTTCTACATCAAGCCTACTTGTTTATCCCGTAACCTAACACACACTACACAAAGAGTGTATGGGTAGAGACATATGGCTGCCTGGCCACCAGACAGTGAGGTTCTGCTCAAGGGTCCATATAAGTCAAAATTTTACAAACAGAAACTGAGTCTTTGAGGGGATGAACTGAGTTAAGAAAAACTTTACTACCCAATTTGGAGTCCGAAATGAGTTAGGATTTGTTTTACATCCAAGGCGAACTCTATTTTCTATTGACTTTTTTCTGTTAAAAACTGATGCCATACAAAGTAAGTCTACAAGCTGGGCAAGAATAAAATAAGAAGCCAACAATAAAACCTGAATACAAAAAAAAGGTCCCAATGTTAGATAATTACATACATTACAGTTACAGGTGGCTTTCAGTGAAAGAACTAATAAAAGCCTTTACGTAGTTATCTCTGTATTATTTAAAACAAGAATGGTATAAATTTTGAATAAAATCGAAAGTGAGTTAGTTATTCCTCTTGGGCATATTTTGTTCCCATACAACAAAAATCGGGTCACCTACATATTAAACCTTGACTTTCTTTTATCCCATAGTCCTACTCAGTTGTTCAAATGCTGTAGTGAACATTTATTTCACTTCTGTGTGTGCTTCGCCCTATCTACAAGTAACTATGCTATCCCCCTCCTCTCCCACCATCTTCAGGTGCCTGTGGAAACATCACCACATGGAAACTCAAATGGACAAGGAATTTACACAAGCCCTATAGAAGTGTGTATAAGGATGTTACATGTCATGCTGACCCGACCACCATTCCAGTAATGTCGACTTTGGGTGTTATGAATTCAAGGCTGATGCCTTCAGGTCAGTGATTCACCATTAGCTGACTCGGCATTGCAGAAGCCTCTCGACATCACGCTGGTTTTGGCTGAAACTGGGTGGGGGTTCTCTCTGAGTTACCATGAAGGATAACAATACTGTTGTTGTTGCTGTTGGGTGCGAGAGCCCCCATCCTGTATCGTGCAAAACCAGCGTCGTCTCGGAAGACTTCTGCAATGCCGATTCAGCTTATTCCGATCTCCAGTGCAAAAAGAAGATCCTTCAATGCATTACACCACTCTACCATGTGACACCAATCAAGTCTTTAGAACTTCAGTTAACGTTTCGCTTTCAAATTATTTGATATTAACCCTGGGTGCCAATGTTTTTATTTTCACGTGATCCCAAGAAAATTAAAGTTTCACTTTAAGCCTTTTCTTATGTTCGACTGTCAATAAGCTAGACAGCTGTTTCGAATGCGCATGACTGGAATACCTTTCACTAGTGGATAAACAGTTCCTCATGGCTGTGTTGAAAGCACTGTAACCATAGGCAGTCACACAAAATTCAGCCCATTTCGTGCCTTGTATGTGTCTGTCATTTTAGACTATATGTGGGCTCTAGGACTGTTTCAAGTGGAAAAGTCATTGAAACACACGCTAAAAAACTTTGAAGGGAGCTCTATACTGGACTGTCGTAACGTTAAAAGAATGGCACAAATGACCATGTGCTTTTGTTTATCTACCGTATGACGAGTTATGCGGAACTCTAAATGGCTATCTGGCCTGTACCACATAATGTATTCCGCTGAACAAGTTTGTAGACTTATTTTGTAGACTTATTTTTTGACAGCATTGTGTCACTTATGGCAGCGCCTTTGCAACAAGAAACAATGTAGCCTGTTTCCATCTAGTGCTCTAATGTACCCCATCTGAAACAATTCAGCGAGTCACATGCTTGTGATGACTGGTCACATTTTTTCCTGTGACAATCTCCCGAATTCAATAATGTAGGTCTACATTTTTTCCCCAGTCACAGGCGATGACAATGACACATACTCCGATATGTCTTCAGGGATTATTCACTTGTCAACTCCCCAGCAAAGTCTACAGCCAACTAACGGTTCTGAGAAAACAGCTCTGTTTCTTATCATGTGATAAGTAAAGTGGTACTTACAAAAGATGTCCAGAAAAGAAGGGTTTTCTTCACATATTTCACATCGCCACCATCAGCCACACGATATGGCGAATTTTTGTTTTCGTGCATGACGTCACATTTACGGAAACACGCGAAGGTGACGCAAAAATTAGAACTGGTCTGAAGTAAAGGGTTTAAATTTTCTGAAATGTCACAGATTCTTGATTTTCACCGTATGAACTTGGAAAACACCCATTTTGTTTCATTCTATCGAATTAGATATCGCTCGATTTTGTAAGCGCTTCCGACGCGCAAGGCAATACTAAGCGATAAATATTACGGCACTAAGGGGGCGTTACCGACGTTAGTGAAACATGCACTCTTCCGAAGAATCGCGCAATTGAAGCGACTTCTCAAGTATATTTAATGGCTCGTTTAAACATATAAAGCACATGAAATATCCGGAGTGATTGTGCAAAATTTCCCTTTAACATCTAGATTAATTTTACACCACGCGACGTTCCAAGTTCCAACATAAAATGATCCGTTTGCAATCAAGGTTGATAACTCTGGTAGACAAACGACAGATTCTGCTATCTGCGCGGATCCACTTCAAGGACTTTTGACCTACTTCTTTTACCGCTGGATTTGTTTGAACGTTTCATGCCACTTGCCATACAATCTCGCGCATATAAAGACGGTATCTCTCTCCTTGTAGCAGGGAGCTCCCAATGGAACTGTGTACTCGCTATATATCAGCTATTTATTAAGAACTGCTTGCATATAGACGTACTGTATACGGTTGCAAGTATTTTATTCTGATTTCTTTCTTTCTTTCTTATTTATTCTTTTTTATTATATATTTTATATACAGGCCTGATTATCTCGAGGTCATGTTTAAAGATCTTGACGGCGCACTGTCTGTAGTTTGTATTGCTGTATCCATGCACTCAGTGTAATGCTAGCGAACCACTGTGAAAATGAACCAATAAAGATGTTGAGTTAATTTCATACTGTGCAGGTGCTGCCTCAGTGAAACACCACACATCAGATAACTAAGACGCGGGGTACCCGCCAATTATCAGGGACACGCATTATATGCAGTATATATATAGACACATATGCAGGATATATACACCATAAACGTGGTATATGTAATACCCGCCCATTATCAATAACTTGATGAATACAATTACCTACTGACAACCGCCCACGATCGGCGACACACAGAATATGCCGTGTACCTGTGGTGAAATATTACCGACACACCGGTTCCATAGCGATTTGGTAACTAAATGCACTATGCAGGTACAATGCGAAGCCGCTGTTTCTCCCCGAAGGCGTTAAATGGGCGTTGTAGTAGGAGCCGCATGTACATAGAAGTATGACTGACCGAAGAACGGAACGTAATGCATGAAATGCAGAATATATGTAAAACAACGGACGTGCTACAGTGGATGTATATGTACACCTTCGACCAGTAAACTTAATAATATAAATGGTATTCGATTGAAATTTGAGGATCGAATGCAGCACGCGTTGGACCTGCGCTAAACTAAACGTAGTCAGCATGCGACAGAGCTAGTATAAATATAAATGTACATATGCGAGTCAGTAATACTGCCAGTGCAGCTGGAAATGTCCAAACAAGCATAAGATTTGTCGTCAAAAAAACTCAGAACATATGAAGTTTAATGAGAAACGTCGTCTACTTTTTTTCATTAATATTTTAAAATTAATATGCAGTATGTATATACATGCGCTTCTGTACAGCTAGAATCCATGTCAAAATTAATGTGCTTAACTGATAGGAAATCGCAGGTTAAGAGTTCAACCAAGTTTACGCGACACGTCAACTGTGACGTCACTGCTTTCAGAGATGCCCTTGGTGCATTTCCGGCATCTGGTAGGAGATTGATTGACTGGTGCTTAATGCACGGGGCATGATAAAGAATTTTTCACTTATATGACAGCAACCAAGCTTGTGAGTTGAGGAAACCGGAGTGAATGGGTGACCTCGGTCAGGTATACTTGACAAACCTCTTGACTTAAAGCTGCAGCATAAACAGCAAGGGCTAGATTCGAGCCCCGATCCAATAGATTGAGGGTCTGACAGCTGCATCGAGCCAGCGCTTTAACCATCTGAACCATCACAAATTAGTGCTTAAACAGGTTCTTAGCTTTGTAATTTTACGACCGGCTGCTTAACCTGGACGACACTCTTTAAGCGGAAGGAAGTGGATTTTATGCCCCTGTCAATTGTCATAGGATCAGCCGCGGCTGTATAGCCTACCCTACAAATATATAGACGGTCCATAGTTACCATGTCAGGTTGTAATGAGGTCACTTTGGTTTTTCCGCTATATAACCACTGCCAACAAGTCCTGTAAGATCAGTTGTGGTTATATGCCTGGAGAAGGTCAAGTTAATTCTTTGTTCTTAAACTTGGTGAGAAGGTTCACATTGGTTTATAAACTATATTATATAGCCCCGCCCTCTTATGTTACAAGATTTGGATACCGATACTGATTAAATGTTGAGCAAATACTTAAGAACAAAGATTGTGTCTTTCCAGCTTCATTTTGAAACCTGTTGGCTGCTCCTCTGTCTCACTTCTTTAGTGGATGGTTTTGAACGTTCTTTTGGGCATCGGTGTTGCGATATTATGAACCCGCCCAAAAGTCCATTCTTGTTGACGATTTGGGATATATGCGAATGTCTGTATTGACGCTTGGTCCATACAGATTACATGTCAAAGTGAAAGACAGTTCATGCCCATGGCACTGTTCATTAAAAAGATTACAACATTCTCTATTGAATACAAAAACCTGTTTGAATTTGTATGAATTCTTTGCTGAATTGTCTTCGTTTGAAGTGTGGAGTATTTTGCTGCCGACTGGGGATCTGAAGGCGTCCATACTTTTAAGCTTATGAGAGACTAACCAATCAGAGAGCTAGGAGATATCAGCTGTTTGTAAGCTGTGACGTAAATCTTCTGAGTTAAATGTCGATGTAACATGTAATAACAGAGAGACAGGACACTCTTTTAACGCTATGTGTTTTAATTATAACTGGTAGATGTGTGAACAACACTGCACATAATTTCCAGACCATTGTGTTATGGCGAGAGTAAGTTTCTAGATCACTTCATGTTATAAATTTATATATACATACTTATATACAAACTGACTTATGTTGCTTACTACAGTCTCAGCGACAAGAGTGTTCCGAGCTTGGAACAATTACGTCACAGCCTACACAGAATGGCTGCGTTTCATGCCAGTCGATGGAGCACGGTCAAATGTCAACTTCCACAGTGTAAGTGGCTGTTGGAAAAAAATACTTCACCGAAATAAACAGAATATTATCCAACCTTCTGGGCAAACTTAACTTAGCACATGCGCCGTGTTTCACTTCAAATTCGATCTGATGTTCAGAACTCCGTTCGTCATGTTAAGAGGTTTGTCACTTGCCAATGGTCAGTGGTTTTAACTCTTGCACTCCCTTATCCTCTATGCATGCATGAGATCGAATGATCGTTGTAAGATATTGGAGTGTACGGTGATAAGTACAAATCAGTTCGCCAATATATTTATTTGAATCTCGCCCTCTCGGCTCACCCTTTATGGAGCCTGGTGGTTTGTACAGTTTGTACAGTTTGTACAGTTTGTACAGTTTAACGTTCATTTCAGACCACTTGTCTTCCACCAATATGGCGTGTTTTTCTGTACGCCATACGTGAGAGAATTCGTCAATAACTTTCAATATTTTTTTTTATTAACCCGATCACTCTGGCTTCTCAATAGGGGGGTTTAGAGATTGAACTGTTTTATCGCTAAAGTTAAGAAAAGCCCTACTGTACCATGTGACCTGTCAAAGATGTTGGGCAACTATTTCTGATTACTTTTACTATAACATGGGAGTCTAAGAAAAGTTCCAAAAAAAGTTATTTAGACTGGATGTACGATAGGAAAAATTGAGGAGGTGGAAGTTTTGTAATTTAAGAAGCTCCTGATTGAAGGAGAGGTTGTTTGTACCTCCCTAATACGGCAAGTCAGGTGATCGGTAGGTTAAAATCAACAAATTGCCTGACATTTTTGACAAATCATATGACACAGTTGAACTTTTTTTTACCTTCTGCGACAAAAAAGTCCGAACTCGAAACTCCTCTATTCCACCCATAGAACTGATCATGGGGGTATAAGAGAAAAATTCTTGAAGTATGGCACAAAATCAATTGCATCGATATATTTGAATTTCTTCTAGGAAGACCTAGAAGTACTCACGATATATAATGCATCGTTAATGGTAAACTATAAAAAGATCTGTTGTAATCCTTGACCTTTTCGTACGTTTGCACGATGTTTATTTAAGGATATTCCTTTATTTACCTTTTGTGAAACCCTGGAGAAGTTGTAAAACCTAACCAATGTAGCCTTGTCAAAACCAAATTGTACAACCTAACCAATGTAGCCTTGTCAAAACCAAATTATAAAGGTGCGTAAATGGCACTGAAAGTTGCACTTCCATATGCGAAAATGATGAAGCATGTTATAGGTTATGTTTTCCTGCTAGCTTGCCAGAACGGTACTATCCACACACTCAAAAATCAAATTATAAACGTGCATAAATCGCACCTGATGTTGCTCTTTCATGCGCGAAATTCAAAGGGTTGAGGAATTAATCTATGTATTCCTGTACGATTAGAAGGACGGTATCATCATCAATCCAATTCCATTACACACCGTATACTGCCCTGTCGTCATCTCCAGAAACCTAGTGCATTAGGAGGCAGCACTTACGATCGATACGCCAATACTCCACATCAGCCCCCTGTGTGCCAAAGTACTGGTCTGACGTTACCCCCTGCGTGAAGACAGAACGAAAGTATCATGGACATAGGCACGTTCTGTGTCGAGGATGACGTCATCATATCCGTCATATGTCTGGGCCGGCTGCTACTGAAGACTGCTTCCAGCCGAGATTAATTCGCACGCAAATGTACCCGCGCAGAGAGAAACAGGTACACTGTTCATGTTCTCGTGTTTTCACGGCAACGTCTGAAGGGAAAATTTAGCCCTTCGTCCAATCTCGCCTTAATGGGTATAGATATACATATATACGGTACATCTGGATCGACGTGGGTAGAAAGAAGTGTTCTGTGCCACAAGAAAGACAATGTAGGTCAGTGTGTCAGTAGGCAAGACTTGCAGCACTCATGTTACAATACTCAGGTTTAACAAATAAAGGGTCTAAAGAAGTGTTTCTATTTATAGGATGGTTTTGTGGAGAAATATATATCCCTCACATAATCTTATGGAGTCTGCGTAAGATCTCAAATTGTACGCCAAAAGGCCTACAAGTATAGGTGGAAATGTATTGCCATACAGGACATACTCATCGTCAATATATCATCATATCATGTAGTTCAAATCACTACAAAATGGATGTTAAACTATATTCGCCTTCTAGCTATTATTCGTTTGATTTCTGTTTAACGCCGTTATATATTTTACTTGCATATGACGTCGTAAGATTTATGGGTGCAGGATATCGGAATGCCCAGAGCAAACCACCGACATTCGCTAAGTGCCTGACAAACCTCGATCTTAAGCCTAAATAACTTGATGCCGCAGTCGAAGCAGCGATGTGTTGGGTTCGAACACGCGATTGTTGCTTTTTGGACCTGACAGCCACATCGAGCCACCTGTATCACGTTTAACTATCCCTGGTCAACGTCTTTTATAATGCCTTTATTGTACATTACAGGTATTGCAGTGCACCGGATAATGGCTTCGTTAATGTCACTACAAGACTTCCGAGTCGGCAGTGCAGAAGTCTCTCGAGATCACGTTGGTTTTGGGCGAAACAGGTTGGGGGCTCACGCGCCCAACAACAACATTAATTGTTAACGTCCGTGAAATCACAGTAGTTCGCGAGAGCCCCCAATGTATCTCTTCCAAAACCAGCGTGATCTCGCGAGACTTCCGCAATGCCGATTAGACTTATTCCCAGTATGAAGCTGCATGATGTACACATGCAGTCACACAGGCTTTTTAATCAGCTCTACAGTTACTTACAAGTGAAATGCAGAATATTGCTGAACTATAATACCAGGGGATTTATTATATATGGCTAGATTACGTTTATATACATATGCGTATACTTCTTGGTGAAATAATCCAGCCAGATCATTACGTAACAGTGGTATACAAGTGTGCAAGTCCGAAATGTCTGTACTGCTTATATAGGTGTTTGTGTATGTGGTGTTAGGAGGAGTTGGGAGAATGGGAGACGGGAGTGGGGGGGGGGGGCATATGTAAGGTGTGCTACACTCATGATTTCCACATTGATCTTGCTATCACCTAACGCGCTATGCAGTACAGGTAATAAACGCACTGCTTTACCTGACCTTTATCTACAGATATACGCCACTAACCCGTATAACCATGTCGCTTAAAAATAATAGGGGGGATAGACCTGTAGCAATATCCTTATTTGCTTATGTAGGCTGAATGTAAATGTAGATTTAGGGCTCAAAAACATTTCTAAAATTTAATTTAGACTACACTGGACTTTTTTAAGCTGCTTGTATATCTGTACAAATGTGTAGCACATCAAGGAACCGATGACTTATGGGGCTATATAAGCTTCGGGCCTTCCTTTTGTTAACACTCAGCCAAAATTAGCCAAGGGGATCTGTCCGTCTGTCTGTAAGTCTGTCTATTTCATTGCAAAAGGTTTTATCGCTTGTGAACGCTTGTATCCATGCAGGTTTAACAAGCTTTAATCAGCTGTACACTTAGACTCTGGAAAGCTTTAATCAGCTGTACACTTAGACTCTGGAAAGAATCTTATTTATTTTCAGTGATTTTTCGAGGTCAGCGGGCTTAATTATTTAAGTTATGGTTTGTCACAAGACTGTATGCACGATATCTCTTGAATTCTGCCCGTAGTTTTCATCTAACTTGTACGATAAGGGCATTTAGTCCTCTGGAGAAACGGTTTGCTTTTTTTTTTCATTAACCTTGACCCATTTTGTCAAGGTCGTTGGGCCTCCACAACCTTGTGCATATACTTACAATCTCTTGCAACTGTGCTTCAGTATATATGTATAAGGCCGGTGATAGCGCATTGCACGGATGCTGTTTTGTATTTTATTTGTGCAGTAAGATACACATGTGTGGAACATGGACACCAGCAGCAAAGGAGTTCTAACGTCCCTTTTCCTTTCATTTAAATGTCATTTCTATCTCTTGTCGACACCGTGTTCAGTGTGGTTAACAATGACGCAAATGGTCTTTGCGAACATAAGCTGTATTACAAAAGGTCGTCATGCAGGACAGATTAACTTAGCCTGTATAGACAACAAACCGAATGCTGGCATGATGTAGGCCTACATAACAGTCTTATATCAAACGTGTTCGGACGACCGGGTGACGAGGGCTACTGAATAATTCTATAAGGAAATTCCGTAAATTGTGACGTAATTTCGAGGTTTGGGGGGATTCCATCAAGCACAGGTTACAGGCGACAGAGGTGACCTTCGAAGTTAGCACTGGAACAATTACTACCTTGTTTTCTAGCTTATGGAAAGGATATCATATATATATATATTTATCTGTTAAAGTGAATCTGTTGAAGTGCACATGTAGGCTAGCTACACCATTCAACCTGCTCAGGTTGGCTTGACCTTCAGCCTCCGTAATTTAGGTGCGCTTGGCCCTTAGCCTTTGCAGAGAGCTGAAAGAGTGTAACTGTATATTTGTGACACTTGCAGGTAGACAGTATGTTTTTATGTTTTAGCGATAACTCGATGAAGTGCATACGAACCAGTGTGACGCGGTTAATAGGCTGTATCACTGTACACCGCTATGTATTAGACGTCACACATCAGTGAGTTACAGACCGGCTCTTCCAATACACCTGGACACAGTGAAGGTCATTTCAATGTCATCGTAGCAATATCAGGTTTCACGGGCCCAGTGCGATTACGGGCTTACTCACAGAGTAAAGGGCTTATGTGTCGACTGGCAATGTGCAGTAGGCCTATTAGCGCATATGAGATGGGCCGTGTTTTTTTTTACTGTTTTCACTGATAACTTCACGTGTCCGTTCACTGATACATAATATGTTCATTGACTTTACCTGCAGCTAACAGACATAGGCCTCTAGGTGCATATATAGACTCCACCGAATGTATGTAAATATATAGGCCAGCTAATAAAATATTCTAGTAGGCCTACTCGAACAGTCTGGAACCTGGGAAGAGCGTACGTGTGTAGGCCTGCACGTTGAGCTTTCCCATCTGAAACTGATCTAACCCCCCTCCCCCTACCCTCGGGCCTACCTTCGATCATTTACCGGCCTGTCTGCACTCCTAACATTGCCCAGCTGGTGATCCTTGCAATTATCCAATGAATTTGAATATTGACACAAACTTCACCAACGATGCATGTACATGTGTAGGCCTGTGTGCAAGTGTATGTCTCAGACGTAACCTTGAGCAAATCAGGCTTTTCTGTTTCTTGAGTTAAAACGGCTGTACTAAGGGCGCACCAGCTTAAACGTGTCACTCATGAGTCAAACGCGCAAAGATCTGAATGAAATATCCGCCAAGAATTGAAAGGTATAACAAAAGCTTCGCGGATAAATCTTTAGTTGAGTTTACGCCTTACAGAATGAAATGCAAGCATGGATAAAGAGACTTAGTCCCTTCGGTTATTATATAGAATAACCAACTAGGCACACGAACCAGAATGTATGTATAAAGGCGTGCACTCTCAAGTTGGAGTCCATTTATATGCAACATCGCGTACTACAAAAACTAAAAAGAAAAAAAAGAAGCAAAGAGAGAGATAGAGAAAAGATAAGAGTTTAATTCTGTCAGTTTCCTTGTTATATAAAATCTAACTCCAGAGTACATATATTACCTGAGAGATTAATCATGGAATGCCAGCGGCCACAGACTGACTTATACATACGCATACGAATCCCCTGCATTGAACACCATTAATGTGGCCAAATAGCAAAGTTTTCTGTTAGCTATTGTACCATGTTACATAACCAGATATTATACTACTGTTAAAATCACCTGGGATGGGCTGTTTATAAACACAAAGCATAAAGCACCTTAGGCCAGACTTATAAGTTAACACCAGTCTACAGAACAACTTGTTAGATCCTCAGCCTAGAGGCCTCCCACCAATGCGGCCGTGTGAGTTTAAGCAAACTGCGGATGGTCGTGGGTTTACCCCGGTTTCTGTTCGGTTGCTTCCCCCCTATAATGCTGGCGGCAGCCGTATGGGTGAAATATTCTTGTGTACGGCGCGAAACATCAATCAAATAAATAAATAAGTAAGTCAAATAAATAGAAGTTAAAACTGGAATTCAGACTAAATCCACTGGAGATATCAACAGTTCACCTCTTCATGTGTAGGAGTCATTATAAGTAGAAATGGTACAGATCCAATTGTATCAATATCTCCGTGTTTTCTTCCTCAGAAAACACCACGATACTAATTATCCGGGGGATAGGCCTATGTTCTAAAACATATGTATGCGTGGTTGTTGTTATAAGAACACGATATACTGAAGTTCCATTACAAGGCTAGACCGCCATTATTCACCCCATTTCACTTTGCTTTGCAGATGTATGCTGTGAGGTTTATTTTAGCTTTGAAGAACAACTTAGGAAACAGAAATGGACTTGAGCCAGGACTTAGGTCCCCTCGCGTGGAATACTACTAATTCTGTATAATTGCTGAACAAAAACTCTTTTTTCGTATGTATGTATTTAATAGTATATGCTTGGCGTTTTACGTCGTATACGGAACAATTTTCAGTCTTTAGAGTCCTTAGAATATATGTATATATACATGTATATACTGTGTCTCTTGTGGTAGGGCGAGTCCATGCAGTGAAAGTACTGCTTGAACATCATTCCGAAGACACCAGACAATACACCCCACCAGTCATATTATACCGACACCGCCGACCAGTCATTCCCTGTTTCCTTGATATAGCCTCTCATGCAGTGCTGAGTGCCCAGCGAGGTAGAAACGAGTACCATTTTTAAAGTTTTTGCCGGTATGACCCGACTCGGTATAGAACCCCGATCTCCCGATCTCGAGATGGACATCCTAGCCACTTGGCCTTCGAGGCGGTCAAGGTAATCCAGTTTTCCAAAGGCGGCCTTAAATGTTTTTAAAATGTTGGATTCCTGTAACTTTGCAAGACCCGATAGCTAAAATCGGAACATCTAGGACTTGTGAGAAACCTTATAGAAAATTTAACTCTCTCGTTGGGATTTTTTATGTCTGCATCGCGTCTAGATTAGAGTGACACAAGGACGTGTGATTCGCGAGCAGAACAGCACATCTCTATTACCCCAAATCGACTTTCATTCACTGTGTCCGTGTTTATTACATAAGCAAAGCGTTTTCTATGCTTGCTCTAGCCTCTTTTGTGTCCGTTTCTACGCTATTTGTCTAGCTGTTTCGTTCAACTGAACACGACCCAAGAGCGTTGTTTGTATAACACATCCCGCAGTTCTGTAGTGTCACTGATGAGTTTTATGCAATACACGAATGGTGTAACTCCGAAAAATAAAATACCGAAATACTGAGTCACAGTGAAGTTTTCGTTTTTTCGTCGTTTATAGGGCCTATATCTCACAGCCCCACAAGATGAATCGGGTCAGCCATTTGGGCATTGAGATTTGATGCATTAAGCATACTGGAGCCCCATCTGAGATGAAATTTGTTCATTTTTTTTATATTTATTTTATTTCACATTCTTATTCTCCATTCTCCTATCTTTCCTCTGAGTTAAAGATGAAAAGCAAATTCGAATTGTAAATACCTTAAATTTAACAAAAAGTACATATAACACGTTGTGAACAAGACAGAGATGTTTTGTTAAGCAACGTTCACACTATGCACGGTAATTGGCCCGGGGAGCCAAACGAATTTGGTTCCGATTTCGTGGAAAATGGGAATAGTAGTAAAACGTGCAACTATTCACATACACGGAGCCGAATTCGTGTCAGGCCAGGGATTCGGGCAGATGGTTTGCTTGCTGTGAATAGATTTGCCCCTGGTCAGTGTGTATTGCCTCCTGCTATAAACTGTGTATGGCTGCTTGTGCAGACTACACTAGCAGACCTATTAACTAAAACAGCCGCAATCATCCCACTGGGGAGCGGTTTATGAACACATTCTAGAAGAGTTTTGCACATTCCCACAAATTTTTGATATCTTTTCTATATTTAAAGATATAAAAGCAAAAAAAATATCAAAGTTTCAAAACCTTTTTAAATTTGTTGAAGTTTCAACTTTAAACAATCTAAGATGGATCAATAAAAGTCGGCGGGACCATTCATTAGTTTGAATAGTGGGCAAGAGAAATTTGAAAATTTTGAAAATGGGCCCAAAATAGCATTTTGAAAAGCAGCTCCACTTATTCCAAACTTTCTCTTTATTTTGATTAATATATAAAGCTAGGTAAATTTTTAAAGTCTTTTTGAAATCAGCAGTCGTTGAGCTTTCAGAATATATATACATATGGCCATATTTGCTCAATAGTTCGAGCAACACAATACAAAATCTAAAATTCTGCTCAAGAGGGGTTCTAGTATCCTTAAGTCAAGGATCAGACTTTTTTCAGCCACGAACCTCCCATACACTGGAGACGTAAAGCATGTTACCCCAGTCTCCAGTTTTGTTACACATCCATGCACAATTAAGATGTGGATGAGAAGCATTTAGACACCAGTAGTATTCGCGTTCATTCCGGGCCATCTGATTCTCCATCAAATCTTCACGAGTACGCTCTATCCTCTATCTTTTTGTTATGTTTAAGTACCAATAACTGGCTGGTGGTGAGGGCCGTTTACTCTGTCTTATTCTTGCTGACGACCACTTGTCCTCGACAGTGTGCAAATCTTAAAGGTCACTAATCGTTATTAAGATCTGTGGCTTACTTAATTATTTAATTGATGTTCTACGCCTTACTCAAGAATATTTCACTTACACGACGGCGGCCAGCATTATGGTGGGAGGAAACTGGGCAGAGGCCGGGGGAAACCAACGGCCATCCGCCGATTGCTGGCAGATCTCCTCACGTACGGCCGGAGAGGAAGTCAGCATGAGCTGGACTTGAACTCACAGCGACCGCATTGGTAAGAGGCTTCTGGGTCATCGCGCCGCGGTGGCGCGCTAACTGACCGAGCCACTGAGGTCCCCCTGTGGTTTATGTTGGTCACTCCATGACACACCCCAAAATTGTCTGTGTGAGTAATTCTTGGGTATACGGCGTTGAACAACAATCAAATAACATCTAGATGTCACGGAAAACAGAACCACCAAAATCCCGATTAAAAATTTTATTTATCGTAAAGAATCAGTGATATTACACAACGCTACAGATTTTTTTTTTTCTTTAATTTTCTTTACATCCCTACACAACCACAGCGACCACAATACACACGCGTGGGTGCGCGAAAATGTACCATAGAAAAACAATACATCAAAAAAAGACAGACAAAACGTGAAAAATGTCATGAATCCAGACTGACCAAAACAATTCCACGGGTTCTCTACATGACTATGCCTTAGAAACCAGCGCTTACATAACTGAAATCATAGGTGATTTATACAACCAAACATAACCAGTGCACAACTGAAGTGCACAAGGTTAAAAGTCCAAACTGTATTGCGGGTCGTGACTGGATGGAGAGCCATACAGTTTTTCCATGGAACCCACGCCGTTGATACATCTTGGAACAGACCAAGTGGTGTGTGGGCCTGTGATCAAGCTTCTTCAAATTTGTATTATCACGTCAGAAAGGCCAGTTATGTCCGACTGCTGGTATACTGGACCTAGTTAAACACGCATCGGGCGAATATCTGGGGTATATATATGTGTGTGTATATATATATATAGACATGAAGATCTTGGGTACACGACGGCAGCTATATCTACTTACAATGGACATGACTAAGTTTGCATACGCACAGGCGAGATTTGGTTATGTTCTGTAGATTTACTAGGACCTTGATGAGTTCGGAGAAATAATGGTGTTTATAAGCTCAATAATGATCTTTATGAAACGGAAATAACAGGAAACGAGACCGCAATGCTTTCTGGATGCAGCCACACACAAAATCAAACGGAATACAGCAGGTCGCGTCATCTACAAGGTTATACCGCATTCGGACTGGGATATCACAAGGCGTCTCGATTTGACGCTTTTGCCAGCAAGCAATACATGCATGTACGATCACGAGTAGTGGCACATTCTGAATTGATGACACCAGACATTTTGGCAGAATGCAAGTGACTTAGCTCGTTGATTTACATAATCTACATTTTTTTGTTTCAACTGATTCAATCTATAAACGTTTCCCCAGGGTCGGCTCTGTGGTTCGTGGGGTTTCTTTTTAACAAATGCAAAAAACCGGCTTACAGCAATACACAAGGAATGTTGGACACAAACATAAGGGAATCACATCGAATGATTTGAACTTCATTGCATGATGCAAACAGACATAAAACATACCTAGAAAGAAATAAGACTTACAAAAACATACAAAAAACTGAATTAACGGAAGCTAAATAATGTTATTTCGTCAAAATTTACACATATTTTTCATCAGGGTAAAATATTTGACCCCCCTCCCCCAAATGATGGTTCAATACTTCCACAGTTACAAGGTTATCTACAAAAAAAATTAATACAGTTAAAATGTGAAATGTGTAAGAATACAAAATACGTGGCATACATTTCATTCTTAAAAGTTGCATTTCAGGCATTGGATTCTACCACCACGCATAAGGGAACGAGAGGACGCCCATAGGTCTACTTTACAATCATTTACATCTTCAAATTCACACCAATTATTTTGAAATGAATCCTCTAGAGCCTGCTTGCAATGGCCTCAAAGCAAAGTTAAACTGGATCAGTTAACAGCTTGCAACAGCATACGTAACAAGGTCGTGGCACACAGGCCACCATTACAGCAGAATAAGAACTAAAATCCACCGGATCAACTCAGAAATAATAAGACTATTAAATTTAAAATCAGTAAAACTGTCCTCAGCTATAGGGATATGTTTAGGACTAAGATCCATCCCCCAGCAAGACCTGTTCCACAACTCCAGTCTGTTTCGCAGTGATCAGGTGTGTTGATCACTGGATATGTACGACATCACTGACATGCTGATAAAGGGGTTGCTAAAATACACACGCACACACGACAAAAACTATGACAGAGGATCCTGAGTATTACAGTGGCCATCAATAATGCTTGGATTTAAAACTGATTTCTGATGAAAACAGGAAAAGGGTGAAAAAAGACAAAAAAACAAAAAAAAAAAAACTTACATATTTGTGTTGCATACTTTTTTTTTTTTTAAAATAAGGTCATCCTGGAAGAGAGCTTTTTTTAACTCCGCTGAAACGTGCAGCAGAAGGTTTTTTAGAAGAACATTAAAACTGCTTTGGTCAATAGTCTAGCTACAAAACCTTATTTTACTTCGGTGAAATTAACACGCACTTTGTTAAAACAAAGCAAGTTTTCTATAAAATGCATGTGACCTGAATAGAGGACATGCAGAGTATTGAACATCAAAGTGTCACCACCTGCAACAACAACCGGTAAGTAAGAGCCTAAGCAGACACAGATATATGTACAGCTCCCAACTAGTCTTTAAATACACTTTCTTGATTATCCAAGACTTTCTTTGGCAGACTGATAACCATGATCTGTTCTGATTAGTTTAACCTATGGATACTACGTCTACAGACAGTTACTGCTGATTTCTCAAAGCTGATATTAAATGCATTTTCAAAGACTTCAAATTGTCGAACAATCTGACAAAGTGAAGACAGCCATTAAGCTTTAACAGGTCGGGTCCTCTCTATGTACAAACCTGGATGTTGGAAGCTGACAAGTTTACCAGACACCCCCTTTTTTTCCCCCCACGATAATGGACCAATCCCTGACTGGACCATACCACTTTCATATCATGCTGGAGAAAAAATGTCAGTCACAAGATTCAAGCCTGAAAACAGCAAACTGAAGAAAAAGCATGAATGTGGTGAAGACAAGATGCAATTGTACACAGCGAGACCCGACGGATATTTACATATACTTGTGAGATTTCTATACAAAACACTAAAAATCAGTTAAGAGCTAGGCTGTGGCGTTACGTTAGTCCACCATAAGCTCAAAGTGGACACTGCCTGCCATCTCATTGCGGTCATAGGCTATGTTCTTTGAGTAAGCACGGCAGTTGACCATGATGACAACACCATTGGTTACATTTTCAAACTGTGCAAACATGATTGGTTGGCGATATCCTTGCTGGTTGAGGAAGGGGAAATACTTGAAGTGGAACCCTTCTGGCGGGTAATATGCCACGTTCCCAATGTTTTCTTTGTCTGAAGGATTCTGGAAATACAACAGAGAAAAGAGGGTTAAACTAGAGAGTCGGAAAACATAAGATGCTGCCCATGTCACACTCTACTGGCCAGCTCTAGGTCTATCCCCAAATTATATCAGTATATCATTCAGAGCATTGCTATCAAGAAGTAACAGCGAGATGAAAGATTTTGAAACACCGGCTACATCTGACAAACGGAACTTCACTATTAACTCTTTCACACATTTCATCAGGTGTGATAAAGTGGACATACTAATCTCTTCAAAAACAAAAGTTTAGCGTAGAGTTGTGCACTGATCAATAGTCTCAAAACACAGCTATGAAGTCGCCGTTTCTTTTTCAAGCATTGTTTTTAACTCTGCACCAAATCAAGTCCTAACAGAGTTGATCACACATCCATTCATCTACCACTTCACAACTCTTCCTTTGATTTATATTTATTTATTTGATTGGTGTTTTACGCCATACTCAAGAATATTTCATTCATTCAATGACGTCCAGCGTCACAGTGGAAGAACCGGGCCGAGCCCTGGGTTGTTACTGACAGGCCTTCCCACTATAGCCAGAGAGGAAGCCTGCATGAGCTGGACTCACCGCCACCGCAATGAGAGGCACCTGGATCATAATGGCGTGCTGGCGCACGAACCTCCTCGGCCAGGAAGGCCCCCCTTTTTCAAATTTCATTTTGGGGACAGAGGTACATTGGTTGAGAAGGGTGTGATTTGAGGGCTATAAGAGATGTACAATTCCATCAGCCTACACAGAATAATGCTCTCACAATACATTAAAGACTACCAAAAACTGTATCTGATTATACCATCAAACTAAACGCCATCAAATGTCTTGATTGTTTTGTGTATTTTATGGGGCATAATAATGGTCTGGCTCTCTGGTCCTTAAGCAGATCTTTAGTATCATATTAGCTCTTTCATACAAAGGCAACATTACAGGCGTATGATTCACTGCAACTTCCTTCAAAGCTGACCATACAGGCATACAAATTTTGTGACATCATCACTGCATCACACTATCAACATGGTCCATAAAACCCACATCTCAATCCTAACATTTCACTGTATTTAACTGTCAAAAAAAATATCTCACACAAAAAGACACACGTTATCTTACACATAAAAATTTTATTTTCAGAGACAGTTTTCAATGGTCTTTTTTCCTAGGGGTCACCACAATTTTAAGCTATCTTTCCCTTTAAAGAAACATCTTGCACCTATGCAAAATTGTCATCAGAATACCGATATTTATTTACATCTAAGTATTACAAGAGAAAACACCTGTTCTGAAGGCAAGTCTTACCTCTCCAGTACATCTCACATTGACGGCATTATCAAAGTAGCCTCCACCCACTTCACTGGGGATGGAACCGTTCTCAAACTTCTGAGGCATCCAGTTGTAGATCTGTGACGTAACAAAGAGCCAAGTTAACTTGTGCGCTTGAACTGTGTTGTGTGAGTTAACAGTTGAATGTATTTTAAATTGCAACAACTTTATACCAGCAATGAGTTTCCCTGATATCTAAAATAAGACATTTCACAAGCATTTTTTTCTCCCTCCACAGGTTTATCCAACTAAACCCTGGAGACATTAACATAAGTCGGTCCAAAACAGATGCATACAGCAAAGAATGGTTACACTAAACATCTCCAGTGCATGGACTCACTTTAGTATGTATGAATGTATGCTTGGGTTTTACTTCATACTTCAAAATTTTTCAGCCATATGACGATGAGCAGTCCTTAGTATATATATATATATATATATTCTTGTGGCAAGGCAAGTTCATCACGCCACTGGGACATCATGCCGAAGACACCAGACATGAGACCCCACCCTGTCACATGAGACCCCACCCTGTCACATTATACTGACACCAGGGCGACCAGCGCTGTTTCCTTGCTTTAACCTCTGACTGCTGAGCGCCAACCGAGGCAGCAACAAATACCAAGTGTTTGGTATGATCCCTCTAAGTTCATTTTAGTAAAATTTAAAATAATCAATGGACTAGACCAGCTGTTTTCACTGCATTTATCACTCTGTGGGAAGGATAGTAGTCTTACCTTGTTCAGCTTGATGAGTACACATGGCTGGCCATCGTCATAGCCGAAGTCGTCCTGCTTGATGCAGGGGTTGTTCTGTCCCAGGTCACGACTCAAATCAAACTTGCACACTTTGTTCCAGTCTTTTTTCTCCCTATATCCGCTGATACTAGAGCAGTCCATTACATTCTCTCCTACCTGACCGGCATTCTCATAGACTGTAAAAATTAAAACAACAACGCTCAAATCCCCCATCAACACTGAGTAAGTAATAAAAATGTATTAATAAGAGTGGAGGCTGGAACCCCCTAAAACATTACAGACATCACCATGCCAGGAATCGAATCAATATATGGATGAAGTCATTTTAATGTATTTATCTGATTGTGGTTTAGCACGAAACTTAAGAATATGTCACTTTTACTACGTCCATCGTATTTATGGAGAAATTAAACATTTGTAGTCAGCATGTGGATCATCCAGTTGACCCATTTACAACAATACTTTTTATAATTTGTGTGTGTTCTTGATCAATAGTTGTTGAAGGTTTCATTAGCCCATGGCAAGAGAATCTAACGAGTGATGATGTGATGGCACACAGGCTCCAGTGAGACCTGGATCCACATAGGTCATGTCATTATGGCTAGAACACTTTCAGATAACCAAGAAGCCTTGAATACCAAATCATAGAGTTAAAATTATTCATAAATCCCTGTACAGCCAGTACACACGACTATACCGAATATCCTGTAATGTTCACCATGATTTGGGCGTAGCCCACGGCTGCAGCAGTTGCTGGCGGAAATTCCCATGTACAAATAATGAATTAAGTGAAGCTTACAGTAAATCTCCACACCACCAACACACTGGAATCCTGTCAGTTTGATACTCCATGGGAACATTACTTTATGTCAACAAACAACCCATTAGCCTTCTATCCCATTACCACCATGAAGAGCTGTTCCAACACAACACCCACTCCACTAAACACCAGAAAACCAACACAGGGCTGTACACAAAGTACCCTATTTCTTCTAATTTTTAAGGCAGCCATTAGCAGTGCTAAAAGCAAAAATTACCCCTCTCACTCTCACTTCATTTGCAAAACTAAACATATGGATGTCTTCTGCAATAGAAAGACTATGTCAGAAAAGAGAAACTGTGCTCTTTTAGAATTACATGTATGCTGGCTAAAAAAAACGTCTTCATGTCTAAAACAGAATCAGAAGAAACAGGTTATGTTCTATGTTCCGAACAGCAACCTCAATCTACAAAATCAAGTATCCGAAGTTCTCAAACGTTTTGCACATGAAAAAGCAACTGTCCATGCAATTAACACACCTTCTTTCATCCGATTTCTGAGAAAAAACTTTATTGGTTTGGTAGGCCAATTTCAGGGCTTCAAAAAAAGTATAATTCTATCGGTGTACCCAGACTAATTTCCTTACAACATTCTTGAATAAACATCTGGCAACACGCCACTGATTCACATATTACTGCCTCTGATAAAAACCACAAACAGTACTACATCCTGGAGTGATGAGCTTTGTTATGCCTAAGTCAAGGATGCACGGACGAGTGCTGCCATCCCCACAGCTAGTACTTACACTTGAGGAATGCCTCAATGTGATCTGTGTAGGGTTTGTAGGTTGAGGGCTTGCCCTTGATGAAGCGGATCAGTGTGGTCTTCACATCAGGAATGGGGCGAAATCCTAGACCTGAAACACAATTACAGTCCATGAAAAAATATTAACTTAAATCCAGCCTGGCTGGGACACAATCCAAACTCAGGAAGCCATTGGTAGAATTATCAAGACCTAAATTCAAAGTGTGTTTATAAGAGGAAAATAACTGTCACAAAATAATGATTTTGTTGCTGAAACTGACAATTCAAGCAAGCCTCCAAGCAAATTTCTAGAACAACAGAAGTCAGAATGAGGAGCAATGAGCAATGTAATTATCCACAAAATCTGAAGCCATTTACTGCAAATCTGGTAAGATACAAGTCTCAAAGAAATTCAGTACAACCTCTCCCAGGGCTTGATCTACTGAATGATTTGTGCACTTGTTTCAATTGCGAAACAGTTGTTATCAATATTTTCATACTGGCAAATAACACACAAGAGAAACTACCACTGTCCTGCTCAGTCAGGCTATACACAGTATCTCCAACATGGGGACTGAGTGGGTTACGAGACGAAAGTTTACCTGGGTTATCCCGCAGAAGGCTGTCCTCTCCTGATAACCTGGGGTAATCCCAATCAATTGTCTGGTAGAACACAGCTATCATAGCAACCCAGAATCCAGTCAGGCAGGAGTAGTAGATTGTGTAGAACAGGATAATCTTGGCTGTGGAAAGGCAAACAAAGAGAGATGGTCAAACTTAGCAGGCACATGTTGAACTATACCCAATTCTTCTAATTATTGGGACAGACATTAGTTCTGCCAAAAGCAGAAAAGTAGATTCCAACAGTATCAGTGATACGCAATCACATTTATGAGATGTTCAACTTACCTTTTGGTGCTACACAGTTCTTTCAGGGGCCTTAGCTCCAGCAACAATGAGAATGTACTAGAAACATTTCTCGCAATACTGTCTTTACACTGCTACCAAAATAAAAAACTAAACGCCATTTCCAAGTATGCGCCATGTTTACAATCTTCATCGAAGTCTAACTTGTGCACTGAGGGTATCTCTTAGCTAATGACCACTGGTTAGCTTCTAAACCAATGTTTTTTTGCACAATAATAAACAATAGTGGTTTGTAAATCAGCCATTTTGGGTTCAGCAGCGCGAATAGAAAACGGGCTACTTTCCGCCATGTTGTTGTTTTGATGACTGTGTGGCATGATATGGCAGCCAGTGCTAAACTTCTCGTTACTTCGAGAGGTTAGATCAAAAAAAGTATGTTGAAAATTTTTTAATTTGGTTAAGAAATGACAGCTAAATACGTGATAAACCTTCATTCTGGATAACAATGGCGAGCCTTGTATGACTGGTCCTTAACCAGTGTGAACTTGCAAAACTCCTGAACTGCAGAGTCGGCTTACACTTGCAAATGTTGATCGATCATTACTGAAAAATCATGTTAACACTACTTTAAGTGTTGCTAGTTACGCCAAGAAAAAACCACCGTTTCACCATAACCATTTCACCTCATTCTCTGTCTATGGCACTTGGGCGAGTGTCGTAACATCATCGGATATTTAGCTTAATATATATTCGTTTTTGACCCGATTTAGTGTTATTTAGTAAACCATTTAAGATGACGAGCTTTTGATCCATAGTTATCTAGAAAAAACTCGTATATATTCTGATAAAAAGACACACGCCGGACAGGAACTGACGCCAGATTTGCAATGAACGCTCCTGGGGGCCTACATGATAATAAACAAAATATATGTAACGAGAGATGCACCTATCAAGTTTTTTGTGGTCGTTATAAAGTGAAGCACAAAACAAAAGCCTAAAATTGAATTCACAGGCAAACATACAGATATGCAAGAACAAACAAAATCACAAGCGATGCTACAAAATGTCAAATTACAAAAATGCACGCCACTGTTCGTCGGTCGATGTCGAAATACGAGTCATAACAAGTTGACCTCTGCAAGGGTAGGCACAGGGATTCAGAAAAATATAAGGCAAAATGCATACCCCAACTCAATCCGGTGCGGCCAAGAAATTGCGATGTTTCTGAGTTCCAAACAAACGTAGCAAAGTCTCCAAGCCGTTGGCCTATCGTTTGCTTTTGGGGGCCGGTAGCGCCCGTATCAGCTTCAGAACCTACAACCGACGCCATTTTCTCTGGATCCGCTTCGGCTTGTGCACTCGCTTGTGAGAGCGTGAGTTCTGCAGTACCCGGATGACCAGTCCAGACATGTATAGTCGAACAAATTTAAACCTGCGCAACCAATCAGGGGGGATAACTATTACTTGAAAATGTAGTTCTGTGCACGTCAAGTGGATTGTGCGAATTCGTGGTTCAAGTGAAGGTCCAATGGTTTGTTCTAGGAGAAAAAAAAAACAACAAAAAAAACCCTGTTTTGACATTTTGATAAGGCTTTTGTCTTATAGATGTACAAATACTGATACGGTTAAAAGCACCTGAGGCTCACGTCATCATAACCCAGAAAGGTAGCTAAATAGCGGTTTGGATATAATTTTCGGAGCGAAATGAGGTACGGTAGCCTGATTAACCCTGCAAATGGAAGGCTACCAGCTAAACTTAAAAGACGAGTTAAAATCTGAACTCGAAAGGTAAGTTAGTAGAAAATGCATCAAGGCAATCAATCAATCAACCAATGAAGCAAGCAAGCAAGCAGTCAATTTATTAAAGAGACTATAGTACTCTTTCAGGTATAAACTGAATAACATATGCGATCACTGTGCCGATAAACGAGGACTTTCATGTATACAAGTAGGCATGGGTTTACTATAGATACAGAACTATGTAACTCCCTCTTTTTATACGGAAAACTCCAAACTTAAGAAAATGAGCGGGTAACGTATTCTTACTTAGCTAAACACTACAGAAAGAAAGTGCGCATACCGTACGGACCCACCGCTCAATGACAGACTAGGCGTCGAAACCGACAATCATATGCCGTAATAGGACGGATTCAAGCAAAAAGAGGCAGTTAATGAAGACGAAAACGTGTAGTGAATGTCCTAGGCATGTTCTATGAATAAAATCTGCATCCAAAATCGTGTACCATTTTGGTATATGTGGTGTCGTTGATCAGGTATATGTATCTCAGTTGTGCTTTCATGGCATATTATCGATGAAGCCATGTCTTGCGCGCCTCCTCTTAAGGTATCTTCAATTATTCACCACAGCTTCCATGTACTGCTAACATTTCAGTTTCAAGCTAGACAACTCCCTCTACGTTAGCACAGAACAGTATACGATCACTCAGGGGTCCCTCACCAATGCATTCGCTGTCACAGTGTGAGTTAAAGCCCAATTCAGGCCGAGCTCCTCTTCATTCCTATGTGGGAAGATCTGCCAGCAACCTGCGGATAGTTCTTGGTTTCCCCCGCTCACTGCCTGGTTTCCTTCCCCATTCATTATAATTCTGGCCGCCGTCATATTTATAAGTCATTAAATGAAATATAAATATTATAAGTGAAATAAAAAGACCAATCAAATAAATAAATATATTTATCAGTGGCATTACCAACTCGATATGAAATCACCCCTCGCCAGTTTGGCTGAAGTAGCTAAAGATGCTTTGGCGCGTGTAGGCCTATATTTGATAGAGAAGTATAAGGAAGATTTTTGATGGTTTCTTCCATCGTTTCATTTATAATTCCGCAACTGATAATTTAATCTCTAATTAGGAACGGGTAAATCCGTTAGATTAACGGAGAGGCAGTCCGTCATCTTTCAAATGGCGGATTTAAAGAAGAGAACACATTTATACAACCTATACCTTAAAAGAAAGGGCTTTAATTATGGTTAAATGAAAAATTTCTATTTTCTGGTGGAAGTGCTTGTTATTTGAGTATTTAAGAGTTAAACGTCCAAGACTGAGAAGTCTTCTTAGGGGGTCATCTTAGCGGATTGTTTACATCATCGTGCTTAGCTTTGCAAAGAAGCTCTTCTGTCTTTGACGGTACAAAAAAAAAAAAGAATCATGTAGATAACGTAATGGGGGGCTTCAGTGGGGGCCCTTAAGCACAGTGACGCCACAATGAATATTCAAGAGGAGGAAAGGAGGATTTTCATTGGACAAGCCTAAAACATGGCGGGACTTCCTATGTGCCCCGAATGGGTGGATTTTGTAAACAAAATGACGAAGCTTAAAATAGTTAGTCTCTTTTACGACACCTTTAAAAATGTAAAAAAAAAAGTAGTATTCCACAGAGTTTGTATAGCTCTTTCATTTAAGGTGTAGGTTGTATAAATGTTTTCTTTTCTTTTAATGGAAGATTTTTTCAGAGACTTTGCCTTCGTTTGTCTGTCACTATGTCCGCCTGTGGTGGCGATCTTTAGGTCCAGCCCTCCCAAAATCTTCCGTTAGATCCGTTACCTGCATGGACGATGACAGATAGCAAGGGTTTAGTATTTTCGTCCTTCTAGCGGATTATTCCATTTCTGATAACGAATTAATCGGTAATCAGAAACAATTTAATCCGATAGATCGACGACAATGCAATGTGTTATATCTCAGGTAACGGATTTAACGAAAGATTGCTTTTTTTTTCTTTGGCATTTTTTGTTTAGGAAGATGTGCATCCAAGAATGTCCTTCATGATTCATCACCATTGCTAGACAAAACGCAAATATACACAGAGTGCTGTCCCTTCTTCTGTTATGTGGAATTTGTATGCCTTTGTACTGCGCGGATGGTTGTGCGTTTTTTTCCACCATAATGCTGACCACAGTTGCGTGTATGGGAAATATTCTTGAGTACGGAGTTAAACACCTAAACAAATAAATAAATTTCTGGTAGTAACTAACATTATCTCCCAACGATGCAGAGTATGGCTGAAATGTTGCTAATGTATAGCTTAAAACTCGAATTATACCAATCAACCAATCGATCAGTCAGTCCTTTTACTTAATGAATTTAAATCTAGTTATCGACCACTTTGTCGAACAAAGGCTACATACACACGTGACCAATTGAAATATTTAACCAATATTTCCACCTCAATGAATTTCGCAATCAGATATATATGCATGTGTCTCGAGCCGTGGAGAGTACTGGCACTATAAAACATGGACTGTATACAACAGCCCAGTAGTCAATCGTGTTGGCCCATACATACAGAGACGATGGTGTTCAATGAATTATTAAATACTGCTTAACGTCAGTTTGAAATGTCAGTGATGAATGTAAATGTCGGGTTCGTTGATATCTGAAGAAGCCAACCCCTGACACTTTCCCGCACACCCTCCCCCATCCCAAACCCCGTAGCCCTTCAGGGTGGGAGGTGGCGATATAGTTCGGAGAGGAGACCCGGATACCACGGACAGACGCATGCATTATTCAGCCGGTGTATAGTGGGTGGTACATACAAACTGTGTAATGCGAGATTATCATCCAGATTTCATTAGCTGAATGCCTGGCGTAGTCATCCACATCATACCCACTTAGTTTTGTTTCCAATCATAATGAAGGTCATAGTCGTTGATTAGTTTGGTAATTTTTTAATTATTTTTTTTTATGGTTATTTTGATGTTCGCCAGTTTATTCGGCATCCCTATAATACTCGAAGCGTACATGGTAAACTGGAAGAGTGGCGTTGGAAAATGATCTGTGATAGAGACATGCGTAAGATCACGCACGTGAATTGCATCTCATTTACACCGATAATAATACGTCAGATCCGCATGATCATGCAGTCACGTGATTGCTTTGTTGACTGGTCACTTTCCTCTGCGTGTCGCTGACTGGTCAAAATAACGGGACAGGTTTTCTGTCATTGTTGAGTTATGGTTAAAATGCTTGCATCCCGATTGGCCAGAGCTAAGAATTCAGTCTCTTTCTTCCTGGGCACATAACCATTTAATAATAATAATAATAAGAAGAAGAAGAAGAACAACAACAACAACATCAACAACAACAATAATAACAACAACAACAATTTCACACAGACAATGAGAAGAAGAGTTTACCTTTGAGTATATCCATTGTTTTATATTTGTATTTTGAAGTTACCAGATGTAAGCCTTTAATTTTAATATTTCTCCGATGATTGTATATTATGACTAATTACTAGTATTAACTAGACTCCATCCCGAAATCAACATGGGTTCGATGGAATTACACTACAGCTTATAAATCCAAACAGCCTTGAAGAAAGAGAGCTGTGACGTCACCTCATTACTTGAGGGATGGCGGATTGTATTTCCGTTGACCTAAACGGATTAATCTGTTCTTGATAACTAATGAATCCGTAATCAGGAACGGATTAATCCGTTAAATCACCGGTAAGGCAATCTGTCATCCCTCAAATAACGAATTTAACAGAAGATATTCTCAGGGTAGGGCCGTATAAATCTATTGTTTATAGTTTTATTTTTACATTTATGCCATTGCGTTTCTCAGAAGCTCTTCCGGTCGTGTACTCCAGTTAAACTGGTTATAATCTTTGTAGTTAGGACCGGTAGCTAAATCCGGAAACTAATGATTTCACGTACAGGTTTTAATTAATTCTGTGATTTTTCGTCAACAATCTCATTACCAATGCTTGAACAAAACACAGTACTGGGTAGTGCCTTCTCACTTCAGGCCAAGTCAGAATGATTTTATCGTTTCGGTTTAACGTCGCTTTCAACATTATATTTCGGCCATCCTTGCTGATTGGGAAACATAAAGAGTTTAAAGGCTAGGTAGCGTCCAAATACGAGAGAAAAATAACACTGGTTTTTCAAATGGACCTCTGTTAAACGTTGTATACGCAGCATACAACGTCTAATTCATCAGGTTACCATCCCACAAGGTTGTCTCCTATAGTATAGGACGCCAACCTCAATCAAGAGCCACAGTTAGGCCTATATATAGAGCGCTGCCTCACTGGAACACCAAGACACCATAGACGATACGAGGTGTCCAATATGCCTATAGAGATAAAATATTTCTGGCAACTTCGCGAGCTTCAAATATATGAAATAGGCCTATACTGTCTATAATATACACATTTGTTTAAAACTGGGCCATACAAGAAATATTTTAAAATATTTATCGCTGAAATACCCATTAATCTGAGGTTAAAAATGCTCACCAGTGTGTTAATACCTTGTGATATCTATAAATATCTTTTGCTCCTTCCTGTCCCGCGTATGTAGGGTATACGCTATGGGGTACTGGCGGATTTTCCTATCCCAAGAGGTGTCGCTACAGTGAATAGGACCTCTATGTCATAAGCCTTTTGTTACGCAACGTTAAACATGTTGCACAGAACCATTTCATTTATGACGTATATGGTCTACTCACTGCAGTAGAATCTTTAGCGTTACTAAAATGACGTCACATGTCCCACATCTGCCGATATCCCCTTCCGACCGTCACTATCCCAAGTGACGTCATAAAGCCTTGCCGTCATACGTTCCGTTGCTACCAACACGGTCATCACAAGTAATAACAAGAATGGCGTCAAAAAGTGTACGTCAACGTTCTTCTATTGCGAATATGCAGAATTGTGAATATCCAAGGGAAACAACAGCAATAAACGGGGCCAGGAAGCGACAAAGAAAGGTTCATCGAAACGAGTTGGGTGATTATTTGGGACAAGAAGATCTTAATGATGAGAAACTGGTGAGTGAAGTAAAGCATACATTTTCACAGCTCTTTCGTTGGAGTCAGCTTGTAGGAGCATATCCTATGATGCCCTTCTCACCTTTTTTCATGTGCCAGATATTCTCGAATTGGAGAATTTATAAGCAGATTTTCAGCCTGTAACTGCAAAAATGTAAATTACCTACTCGGCCTTGGAGAAAAGGATTTTATATCTTTGTATTGTTTCTACTGTTTTGTGACGAACTACAAGGAATTGGTTAACCAAGCCTGATCTACAAAAATTAGATCTACAGAATTGTCAACGCTATCGAAACATGCATTTCCATTTCCCGTTGCCACACTTAAAGGTAGAACAATCAGAGTCATGGATCATGAATTACATGTATTTGCTTGTTTCTGCAACCCGTGGCAATTTGATTGGCCTAATGGTATTTTAAGCCACATTCTCCACAAAGAAATGGTTCAGTTTCATTTCTCGGCGATCAGATTTTTCCGCAGTACAGCAAATACCTGACAAATGTTTTGGTGTTACGCTGCAGCCAAGTTAAAGAGCTGCTTTGGAGTTCATTATTCTAGCGGAGGCAATTTAGCCTGCCCGCAATATAGCTGCATTTTGATGGAGTTAGCGCAAGGCGATCTTGGTTGGTTTGTATACAAAGGCTTCATACAAGGCACTATTT
This sequence comes from Acanthopleura granulata, assembly GCA_016165875.1. Taxonomy (NCBI): domain Eukaryota; kingdom Metazoa; phylum Mollusca; class Polyplacophora; order Chitonida; family Chitonidae; genus Acanthopleura; species Acanthopleura granulata. The sequence continues at coordinate 11,859,172 of JABBOT010000011.1, read as the reverse complement.
TTAACACCGTTTGCACTATGCGCATTTCACTAATCTTCACATATACATATACATATGTATATGCATGGTGTTTTAACGCACGCGCCTTTTGTTTCTCTTTCATCAGGTGAGAACTGCAGGTCAGGATACACTGACCTTCCGAGTCCCGGTACCGAGAAAAAGACGAAAACGTTCACGACTGTCCACTAATGCAGTCTCACCTGGTCAACCTTCTGCTAAAAGGGGCTATGGAACAATTCCACCTGTTCAAGGTGAGACAGGAAACGAACCAAAAACCAAGAATGGTTCGGAAACGGGTACGGCGGCGGCCATTGTGGACTACAATCATCGAAACAAACATGGCGGCAACTCCATGGGGTTTCAGGCAAGACCGGAAGCCAAGAATGTCCGGGAAGGTACGCCGACCATTGCAAAGGACAACCGGCAAGATAAACATGGCGCTGGCCCCATGGTGTTTCGGACCAAACCGGAAGAGCAGTCGGTAAAGTCTGTAGGTTTCCACCAAATCACCGTGCCATACCTGAACCCTCAAGATGTCAGCTTTCGGAGGACAGCATTGGGACTGGTGAAGATATTCGGAGAAGGGGAGTACGGCTACGTGGTCAGGGGAGAATACAAGCCGGCAGGTGTTGAAGATGAAGCTGCCGACGTTGTGGCCAAATATGCCAAGAGCGGCAAATCGAGTTTGGGCGACAACCACTACGAAGCCCGGATGTTGGCGTATCTATCCGACACCGGGTGTGTGCCGAAAGTGCACGGCCTCTTGAGAGACGAGACCAGCATGGAGGAACCGGCGATTGTGCAGGAATGCGTAGGTGGCGGACTGAGCTTAGAGCACGTACTCAAACTGAGAGCCTCTCAGTCTACATGGGTGGAAGTGTGCCTACAGTCAGCCCAAGGCCTGGAGAAAATCCACGGGAAAGGCGTTCTCCTCAACGATATCAAAGCCGACAACATTCTGGTGGCTTGCGCTCCTGGAGGAAACAACATCCGGTTCATCGACATGGGAATGGCTTCCTACAAGTGCGGAGTCTGGTTCCGGTCTGCCAGAAGCCCTCACCTGGCACCGGAAGTGAGGAGAGGCGGCCTGACCTCTGAACTTTCGGATGTATACAGCTTGGGAAAGGTCATCGAAAGTATCGCCCTCAAGGCCGCCAATACTCTGTTGCACGCTATTGGTCAACTGATGACATGTGAAGACCCGTCTGAAAGATGTAGCTTACCGACCGTGATTGAACTGCTCGAAGAATTCGCCAGTCGAATGGCCCAAGTCAAATCAGCTCGTGGGCAGAATAATGTATGACTTCATATGTATGTTAGAACCACTTTATAGCTTAGTCCGTCGAATCGACCTCGAACTGTTTAAATATGAAATCCAAGACATTTGCTCAGTCCTAATCATGTTTTCATGAACATATCTAATAATGCCAGTATAGGCTACTTTTGCATGAGCTAATTTTCTTTTGTAAACTTTACGCTTATTCCGTATGTTACTATGTTACAAATGCCTTTGTACTCTACATCCATGTATGATGATATTTGTAATTCAGTCCAGAACATGCAGGCTCACTCCTGATTCCAGGATTAATGTGTGCACGATGCCTTGTGATACCAAATCATGGCCACTTTAGCGATATCACTGCGGCACACATTCCACTATGCTGAAGGAAACTACGCTGAACCACCTGCGTTTATATTGCGCATACGGTACACTGTGACCATTCCAAACACATGCATAAGCCATACATTTTTACCATGCATATAAAGGCGTGCACGTGTGTTTTTACCGTTTGTCTGTGTAGCTTATGTATACATATAAACATGTATGTGTTGTTGATGCTTGAAGTGAAGCATGCTCATTCAGCTGAATTGTCAATGCATGCTGTATACATGTATAACCGATGTGCAATATACTGCGAAAACGCATATTCCGTCCTACCTGTATTTTGAAACATGCACATCTGAATACAACTGGTTTGCATGTATACAGGTAACTGTCTATTAATCCCGTGAATGACAAAAAGTCAAATAAACAGTCAGAGTCTGTGGTAGACGGTTTGATATTTAGATTGTTACAATTTTTGTCAATACATTGTCAATATTATGAAAGTTTCAAGAAGAAACTCCGTACCATGAAATGACCTCAAGAATGTTTAAAGCGACATGACTGGAACCGCTATAATGAACGAAAAGAAAGACCTATTTATTTATTTGTTTGTTTCAGTGGTGTTAAACACTGTTGATACCAAACTCTACAGTTTTGCAGAACTTTTCACAGAAAAGGACACTGAGATTCACTGGTGGATGAAACGGGAGTGCCTGTATGGAATAAAACCACCGCCTTTCGCCATCTATCTAAAGGCTTTCTCATGATGCTGTATCCATGCAGATTAGGGTCTTAGCCGAATTCCTTGTGTGCTGAGGAAGCTTGGTACAAAACACAATGTTCCCTTCTCCAGTGTTTATACCTGAATATTTCAATCCATCGCAAAGAACCACCATTAGGGGTATCACTTATGGCGCTCTTAACCGGCTGCATTGGTCTAGTGGCCAGGGCGACTGCACCGCAAATAGTAGATGATACCTATGACTTTAACATCGCTAGTGGCCAGGGCGACTGCACCGCAAATAGTAGATGATACCTATGACTTTAACATCGCTAGTCCTGACACAACCTTGCTTGGTGATCAGCATGGATTTATTTATTTATTTATCTGTTTGATCGGTGGTTTACGCCGTACTCAAGAATATCTTGCTTAGAAGATGGTGGCCACATTATTGTGAGAGGAAAACGGGTAGAGCCCGGAGGAAACCAACGAGCATCGTTGCTTACGGGCCTTCCCACGTACGGCCGGAGAGGAAGCCAGCATGACCTGGACTTGAACTCAGCGTGAAAGGGATAGAAGCCGGGTATGTTGGTCGGCCCGGTGTCAGCGTAATGTGACTGGTTGGGCGTCTTGTCCGTCTGGCGTCTTCGCCATTGCGCTCCAGTGAGACAGCATTATTATAAATATGTCGGCCTGCTATATGAGGACACGGTTGTTATTTGCGCGAAATTATGTTGAAACGCGGACAGAGGTCATGCTTTAAGCTGCAAGGACTATACAAACCAAACGATTCCTCGTCTCAGTATCTGTGTATCAGTGTAATTATCTATTATCCATCCTAAGAAAGAAAAAATATGGCATGGGGATTTTTAGTCATCTAGGTAGAACTATACTTTTCCAGTGGTCGAGAAGAGTTATCACCCTTTCGTCCAGTTGGAATGCAGCCATTTCCAGAACAAAGCGATAGAGTTATGCGCGATGGCTGAACATGCGCAAGCGTGTTTACAAAGTGCATATACCCGGCCGGTAGCCTACGTGCGAAAATTGTAGGTTAACACGGAAAATGCTCCAGGTGAGAACATGTACTCTAAATTGCTTAATTTCACCTGATTTCTGGGAAACTTACGATACAGCTTGCAGCACCGGAATGGGAAATGGAAATGCTATTCCGCACTCTGATTAGACAATAAAGCAGGCTAATTATTGCGATTTAACAGCTAACACCATTACAGCTACACACTGGTGAGAATATGATCGTCTGGAAGAGTTTATGAACACACGTTTGGGTGAAAGGAACATGTAATATATCACGAAAAACGAACGGGAACGAAGTGCTGCCACCACTGGAGCAACATGCCGAAGACACCAGACATGACACACCACCCAGTCACATACTGACACCGGAACGATCAGTCCTGTTTCCTTGCTCTGTAACCTCTCAATGCTGAGCGCCAAGAGAGGCAGCAACAGGTACCATTTTCAAAGTCTTTGGTATGACCCAACCCCTTGAACCTGGATCTGCCGTCCTCGAGGCGCTCGCTTTAGCCACTATAGGCCACCGAGGCGGTGGAAACGAAGTGAAAAATTTATCAACGAGGAATCAGTTGAAAGCCTCATACTTGTTAGTGGGACCATGGTGATATTAAACCGTCTCGACAGCGCTCGTGGAACTAGTCTTATAGGTTCATTGAAGACCACTAGTATATGCCTTTGCGTATTGAAGTGTGTATAATGTGGAGCTTCAGTGCCACATACTAGATGACCATCCGGCCTTCTACATAGACTTTGTCAGTTTGGGGCCCTTTCCTTTTCAGCATGCTGTAGCTGTTTGCTTACTTTGCAGACTGAATTTCTTTACTATTTTATTTTCCATAAGCCAATTAAAAGTGTTATTAAAATAACACACATGTCTGTAACACTTTACTAACACGATAATGTGTTCATGTGTTAAACTAAATGCTGACATTGTAGGCCTGCGTAATAAAATATCAACTAAATGTAAGTGTTAAACGATATCAGTTAAACAATTAACTAATAATTAAATAAGTCTACCCCTGTGTCATATATTAGCCAAATTTTAGATTTCTTCCAGTTGTAATTGACACATATGTTAACGTTTTAACAGCTGTGTGTTATTATATGAACACCGATGTTTTAACGCACTGGCACGTAAACTATTAACATTTATTTGGTGTATCATTCTGGTCATTAGCACTTGAACACGTTATTGACGATGTGTTTGACTGTTTGCAGAGGTATATACTGAACTAAAATCCACGTATAATATATCATACAGGATAGACTTACCTAGTTCAGTTTTGCGTGTAGGTCTAATATCGCTTTACACTTACATTTAGTTGATATTTTACTGTGTAGGCCCATGTTGTCAGCATTTGTTTTAACACATGAACACATTAACGTGTTAGTAAAGTGTTACAGATAAGTGTTAATATAATAGTATTGTTTTAATACTCCTCACATTTGATGTGATACAAGATGATGCTGTTGGCGCGTGCGTTGCTATAGTGTTGGTCTGCGCATCGGTAAAGGATGTGACTCAGTTGTTAGATGAGTCATGCACTCTTGCAGAACTCAGGCTGGCAAACGGGTGACACGGGTTCCACCCCTGCCATGGACAGTAAATTTCTAGATATCGGATCTTTCGTTGCTCGTAGGATCTTGATGACAATCAGTGGTCGACGGCGTTCATGGGGCCATTTGCACAGTTTACATATGGCGTTCGTTGAAGGCCACTTGTATTCCACCATACAGCGTACGTATAAATATGTACCAATTCGGTCCGCCAGCAACCTGCGGACGGTCGTGGGTTTCCCCCGGGCTCTGCCCGGTTTCGTCCCAGCATATAATGCCGGCCGCCGTCGTATAAGTGAAATATTCTTGAGTATGGCGTCAAACACCAATCAAATAAATAAATAAATAAATGAATATATACCCGTTCAAGTCATATCTGACCTGTATGTCAATATTTAAAATGAGACATTAGAGCGTATCTTTGGGCGACAGAAATTAAATTTTGGATGATGTCATAAATGTTATCTTTGCACAAACGTGCAAAAATTTTAAACTTCCATCATGAAAAACTAAGCATTTTAATTAAAGTTTTAAATTTTAACTTAAGTTGGAAATAACTATGGAATCGGTCCCTGCATACGCCATAGTTCATGAATATATAACTTGTCAAAGGTCAAAGGTCAGGGAAATACCCCGAACTCTTCCAGTATCCTCAACCTACATACCTGGACACCATTATGCTGTAAGTGAAGAATTCATGCATGATCAATAAATAACCATGAAATGAATATATATTCATATAAAGACGAAGATCATCCTGGGACATTCTTCCGTTCTTGTCAGTTTTTTGCTTTGATAGAAGTGATCTGTCCACATGTATTTCACACTGTACCACTTAACTGGTGAGAAAGATCAATTGTGAAACTGCAAAATTGCATATCTATGTACATATATACACCTAACCATATTTATATACGTGTGCATTGCAATATATATGTAGACGATTTCGTGTGGCATGGTAGTATAAAGTATAGACTTAAATGGTAGACTAGTTAAATTTATGCTGGTTATGCCAACCACTTTATTCTATTATATAACCGCCCATATAATAATTCTTATGCAATTGCAGGTAGGCCTTTGTGTATGTAGGGCATTCTATTGCAGATCCCCAACATACGTACATGCTTGTGTACATGAGAATGGAGTGAGAACATCCTCGCACGTTCACCATGTATCGCCGCATGCACACATGTACATGTTTCCATGGATTCACGCGAGTGTGTTTGCCCTGATACAGACAGCAGATGGTCATCCTATAGCAGCGATATTTTTAGACAATTCTTGCCACAGAAATAGACTATATGGCTCTCCATCGACACATGCAGGAAACAAACCCGTTGTCTGTTAAAATCTTCACTTCACTGTATGTGCATTAAGATGCAAGAGAAACGCGGTCTCTGAGAATATAATAAATATCGATAGGTACTATAACATGCACGGGCCGGATTTAAATATAATGGATCAAAACCTTAGACCTTTCCACTATGAGCTATTCGTACGTGATGTACACAGCGCGAACAAATTACAGTTCGAATTTCTGACGAAATCCCTCATAGGCATGATACGACTATAAATGAGAGCCCTATACGCCTTTAGGATCGTGAAATCGTATCCTATATGCGTGTGGCGCCAATTGACGCCCTGAGAGCATAAAATTATTTATATACATAGGCTATATATCCCAATAAAGCATGCACAGTATATCTGGCGAAGTTGAACGCAAATCTGCTACACAAGGCATGGTGTCACTGTGTCATATATATTTCAGTTTGACAATGAGTCTTTCGAAGATGCGCAAGCAGAACTATTCCCACTGGACCGTGATGACGTCATGTGCTATATTCTGATTGAGCCGATAGTGTAAAATTCCTTAATAGAAGTACAGTAGCATAATACAGGACATGGCTTCCCATGCATCACAGATCCCATGTGACCAAACATATAGTACCGATGGATATTCTCAGTACACTTATATTTTAGTTAATACATACATTCAGGGCGGAATCTGTAAGTTGTTCGCATGACCTTATGAATAATGATGTAGGTACATACACGCACCGAATTTCTGAATGAATGATTTTGGCTTAACGCCACATTGGCAATATCTCAGCCATATCGTGGCGAGTGGCGAATTTTTCATACAAAAAATGTTTCATTTTGTCAAGAGTCATTTAGATTCGGGATGAATAATACCATGTATTTGTCTTATAAATAAACGCCCGAAGATCTGTCCGTTATTTCAGTCTAACATTTCAAGGTTGGAGTGCTGCGTTAAGAATTACATATAAGTTAAAGCAACGAATTGATACTCGGGCTAAACAAATAAAGGTGGTTATATGGTCAGAACTTCGGCCATGTTTGCAACCTAAACATGAAGATGCCCAAATGTTTTGAGCGTTCTTCTTAAAAAATTCACCAAGAATGCAAATACTATTTTATCATTAGAAACAAATTAATCCTGAATTAAGTTTTAAAAAAAAGCATGAAAAAAAAAAAAAACTAAAAAAAAATCCCTAACGTGAAAAAGGATGAAAAACGCATTCAAGGGGAAGTATTTTGGAGCGTGTATTACATGAATACAAGCTATTCATGCCTAATAAATATAAAAGGTGCCTCACGCTGTGAGCATCACAATAACCTTAGATATCGCTGAAATGATGCAACGAGCCCCAGAATCAGGTTATATATGATGATTATATAAAATTTCTGGATGTTCTAAAAATCGTATGTACTGCATGTACGTTTACGTAAAAATGGTGAACCATTATATTTAATGGTGCCATCCGTGTGTGTGTGTGTTTGCATCAAATGGGTATAGTATTTGTTAAAAGGAGTATTAAAAAAATATGTCTAATATAATTTAATTCATGAATAAAGAGGACGTTACAGAAAAAAGGCTACAATATAAGACTTCATATCTTGGTTGTTTTTCTTCTTTTTGGCCTCAAACTTTAACGTGCATCATGGAAAAACGGCATCCGCCTATAGTATTGCAGCTCTGTTTTGTCTTTTTTTAAAATCTCACATGAGTAAATTAACCACGTTTCCAAGAACTGAATTAAATTTGTGCAAATTCCAGAGTTCTCAAAATTTTCTACAAATCGAATCATTTCACGTGGGCTGTCCGAACCATTTATGGGGAAGACAGAAATTGTCCTGGAAGAAAAATCGATTGCCGCGCCGACGGCAATTGTCACTAAGAGCGAAGAGATAACATAGGGGCTGCTTGATTTAGGCCAATAAATCTGCAAATTTGATTGGCAGAACTACTTGCCGAATGAGCACTGTGGCGGCGTGGTCGAGAGCGTCAACCTGTCGCCCCTGTCAACCCGGCCAGAATGGTACGACCCCGCGCGAGACTGTTCGAATGTCAGGCAGCGATCGCAGAAAACCAAAATGGCGGCCCACGTATGGCGAGGTGTGGTGGAAGGCAGGGGGAAAACAGAAGGAATTAGTGGGCAAGATGATTCTTCTGAGAGCGATGGCGAAACAGAACCAGCAAGGGCCTTCCACAGACGGATTTCCACCAACAAAGAGATTAAGAGTGCCGTGAGTAGATAGTTTTTACCTTCTAAAGGCGAATCCAGCCGCACGTCTTCTATCTGTTTCAGTGTTGAGAATGTGTGGACAGCAGGCGGTATCAGTTGTACGATAGCAGATAACGTGTTGCCTAAGAGTAAGTGGATTGATGATCAGTCGATTCTTCATCCTACATCTTCTCACTGGCTTGTGATCAGGCGAAATGCCAAGACTTCATTCATGAGTGTGGTGTTAGCGTGCTACTGGGGTGGACGTCAACACAGGCGTGATACGGGTTGATTGCAGTTATGTGTTAACGCAGAAGTCGTTGTTGTTATTAAAATGTCAAAAATTCGCAGTGGCCGCTAAATGCTGAAAACACTTACCTCATCTTTTCTTTTTGCTCGTCAGACCATTGGAAGTTTTAAGTTTGAATTCTAGAATGTTAATACACTATTTAAATCACCTAAGGTAAAATTTACCCCCTCCTTTCCCTCTCGCCCATCCTGTTTTTTGTAGGCTTACAAGGCATACTTGATCTTGTTGAAGTGGCGCAACTGCAAATACATTGACTGATGACAACAGATAATGTAAAGGGACAGAATTAAACCCTATAGTGATATGGTAGTACTATCCATAGTCTATTGTGGCATTCAAGGTACCAGTAACAGGAGGTCCATTGATGAGCTGTCTGCAACCTGCCAACTATGTTAAAAAAATACGCTGTTGGATAAGTGAAAAATTATGGCGTAAAACACCAATCAAAGAAATAATGAATAAGTTCTATCAGCGGAAAGGAAGATAATAAGCAGGTAACATCTACTGGGACAAGAGCTTTTATTTTACTTCATTTAATTGTATTTTAGATAGATAGCTGCTTTTTTGAGGGAATCCTACTCAAAAGGGTAATGAACAGCCTGACAGTGGGTAAACCTGTGACCATGATGACTGTTTACAGCTTAATTATTAAGTTGCTTATCTTCATGTAGATGTGGTGAAGGTTTTGTGTGTTGTATTGAAAATGGTGCAAAAAAATTAATGGATTTGTAAAGAATAGGTTGAGCTGTTGTTTGTCACTGACCCAGTTTTCTGATGTTCATTGAGAGAAGGGCATTTTTCAATGAATTGACATCACTCTACCCCGTGTTATCACCGTCAACCTTACTACTGCCCAAATTAATTCTGACTGTTCAGTGTCAGCCTTCAGCAGTTCAAACACAGTAGGCAGAATTAAACACTGTAGGCAGAATCAAACACAGTAGGCAGAATTGAAGTGGCAACATATGTAATTTTCAGAAAAAAGTCATGTGATATAGAACTGAATGATATGGTCTGGAATGGTCTATAGTGAGGTTCATGAATTTTATCAGTAGAAAATGAAAAATGTTTGGTGGACATCATCAGGAAACAGAGGCTCTTTGTTGTATACACATGTACATGAATATACACGACACCTGTCTGTTTGTTGTAGCACTCCCCATGTTGTCAGTCTGGACCTTTTGCCAGTTTATGTCCATTAGGATACATAGTGAGAGTAGAGAATGATGTTATTATTACATTCCATCCTATTATACTCCTGTCTCCCCCCTCCCCCCGTCCAGCTCTCTACTGCACACACTTGTAAATTATTACACATGACACACGGACATATCTTTAGCCTCATAATCAATTTGTGGCCACTCCTTTTCCTACAACGAACATTACTTCCCATTATGATTTTCATGTGATGAAGTTGAGGACTCTGGAAACATGCTTATTTTATATGATTGTTGTGTAACATTATACTGAAGGATATTCCACTTATGCTAATCTGTTGCAGTCATTTGTTTTTGTGGGGAGGGGAGGGAGAACCATTGACTTTTGGCAGTTTACTGATGGACTTTCCCACACATGACATACAGATGAGGGCAACGTATTGGTGGAAGACCAGCAGTCTTCACCAGATGTAAGACTGCAGGAACCACCCTTTGAAGGCTTTGGACAGCTTAATCTTGTCACCAAGGCTCGATCCACAAGCTATAAGATACGGGAGATCTGTCCTATCTTAGGGTCTAGATTGAGTTCACAACTTGTGAGTCTTGTAATTACAGAGGGAGCTGTGTCCTACTCCCTGACGACTGATACATGTAACTACATACATCAACATGCAAGGTTGTATTGTTTTGTAAGGCCAAAAGTTTTGCCTGATCAGTGCCAAGCAGATATGACTCAAATCTATGGATTTTGACACAAACCTTCTGATTTTGACACAGTCTTCTGCCTTTGACACAAATTCCCACATGGACATAAGAAGTACATGCACTGCACATGGATCTTCATGCTATGCAGCAGGCATCTTGGTGTTGTAAAAGGTAACCCCAGACCATATTGAGTACACTTTTGCTGTTAAACTGCAAAAATATGATTCACTGCTCGTAATAAGATAGAAAAATATATTTAAATTCTTCCTTTAATTTTTCAAGAAATGTGAATCTTGGGGAAACACTTTAATCTGCACAAGACCTTCAGGCTCAGTTAACATGGTTTACGATCCACTCAGGATTCTGCCTGCAGATGCTTCTTAGTCTGTTGGAGGTAGCAATAATCTGAGCTGCTCCAGGGACAAGAAACCATTGAAAAAAATGTTTTTTGCCTCATCATGGTTTTAATGTAGCTGAAGTGGTGTTAAGCCATAATCATTCATTCATTTATTCCAGTGACAAGATTTCTCATTTAAACTTTTTTTCAATAGACTATTACACATAGTGAACGAAGTCAGCAGTATGCTTTGGCTAGTTATGCAAACAAATCTACAGCCATACTATTTGGACCGCGTTTAATATGAAGCTTGACATCGACAGATTGACAGATCACCTGGAGTATACTGTCAGTAAGTTTACAGAGTAAGGCGAGATATCATAAATGTTGGTGAAAGTGGCGTTGATGTTGATGTCTCTCTAGGTTTTATGATAAACCTTCAGACACTGTGACCTGCATATATGCACACCTTAGTGGGGTAAGACTAGTTGTCTTCAGTGATTGCGCGGCTGCGCAACAGACTACACAAGTGTTGCGGACTGCTTACTCTTTCCCCCAGAAGCCCCAGACCCCTTGCTAGGCGCTTATGGTGGGACGCAGCACCTTGCCTCCGTACACCCTCTGCTCGTCGTGAATATATCAACACTTCCTCTTCCATTCAAAAATATATTATAACATTCCCCTCTGCCCTTCCCTCTTTTCCAATGTTCATTATTTGAGAACTGGTGATCACAATGCGTGACCTTTGATCGTGTTGTCCGTAAGCGTTCTCACTTTCTTTGAAGAAGATCGCATACTTCAATCTTCCTGATCTGGCACTGCCACTATACATGTGGAGCGAGATATGTGCTGTAGCAGTGCCAACAAAATCACCAAACTAGTACAAGTTACATGTAGCTCCAGCTGAGTTGATCCAGCTGAGTTGATCCTGGCTATTTCTGCATGGCCTGCGACAATTTCAGAGTGTTGAAACTTTATCATCACGCTGAGCAACTTAAAGAGCACTTGATCCTGCTGCCCCAGCAAAAGACTGTCACTCCATTCCCCCTTTTTTATTAGGCATTGTTCATAACAACATCAATAACAACAACAACTTGTGTCCGTACAGAATCAGAATCTGACAGATACTCGAGAGATACATGCGGTATTGATGACGAAATTGAATGTACTCTGTACTGAATACAAACAAGCTGTGCCTTTGTGGTATTCATGCAGTGTAACAATTAATACCTACATCCAAGTACATTTAGCCTGGTCTCCTAGCCCAATATGAGTTTCCAGTTTCGGCGTTACAAGATCATTTTGATGTCTCTTAGTGCCATGAAGTTCTAGAGGATCAGTGCATTTCAGGATTGGCGTGTAAATATGATGAAAATTGTTCACCATCGACAACTTCATTTTACTAACTTACAGTGAGATCACTTTAAAATCAATACATGTATATTCCAATATTTAATAAGTCATTGAGAGAAGGCAATGTAAATTATTTCACATACTTATATACCTTAAATATTTGTAAATAGATTTGCTGGACTGCGCAGAAAGTATTAACAATGTCACAGTTGGCTACAAAAGGATATCACCTTAATGCAGCATCCTAACTCAAACGCCTTATATTGGACTCGTCATTACAGGATTGAAAGTGAAACTTGGCATACTGTTACATTTATAGTCATTGATACACGTGCAGTACAAATTAGTCTTTACTGTTGATAATGACTATAAATATCATTTGTTTTAAGTTTTCTTTTATTGCTCTGAAAATTGTTTTGTCCGTTTCTTTCTTATCTTTCAAGGCTTTTAAACCACAATGAAGCCATTTTCGGCACAGGGTGTTTGTTGGCAAAGCCCTGGCTAGTTTGGCAGTGCTCCTCTCAAATCCTATCTAAGGTTCTGAACCCCACCAATCCTAAGAGCAGGGAGTGTACAAGCTCCCTGTCCAAGGAACCTACTATTAATGTATGATATGCTACAGAATGTTTGCCTGTTGTTGGGTTGTTTTAAGTTTATATGTTGTCTGTTATCAGTGTGCCGTAGGATGAGTGGAAGGTTCTTCCTGACCATGTTTGCATCATGTGAAGATGTGTTGCTACAACCTTGGCTTTGGTGATATGTTGTTGACAAAAAATCATTGATCCCTATTTCACAAGAGTGTATGGTACGCGAACTTGTAAATGATGCTGTGCGGGTGGGTGACATCCCTCTTCATGTACTGATGCACCCAGATACATACGTTTATTTATAAATACAAGTACATGTATCTCACAAACCAATTTGTAGTTGTTTTTTGCACACGAACAGAATCCTGTAGCAATTTACTGCTCTACACACATACCCTTACCATGCTTTATTTGGAAGGCAAAACTAGTACCTAGCTGATAGTTCTTGGGATAACCTTAAACTTGTTCAGCTGTTAAGGATTTTGAACTGTCTCCAGTCCCATCACTGAAGAAGTTTCTTATAGGTTTTTTGGGGGGTTATCCGCGTAACAAAGGGGTGAGGTCTTGGTACAAATTTTCAAAGAAATCAGTTTTAGACCAGAAAGTTTTTTTCTTTTAGATTTGCTGAGGAACAAGGAATGTAGAAGTCCTGAAATAGCCCACAAGGAGTACATCTAGGTGGACTACTTTTCACCTTGCTCATGCAGATGTAATTTTTAAGTCATTATTTTGTCTGGGAAATTAGTAACATAAATGTACATGTACTTGACATGCATGTACTTTTGTGTATGGGTGAAAAAATGTGGAATATGGTGTTGAACTAAAGTGAAAATAACTGATTGAACATATGCTTTGTGTAAACCAGGAAGATTCAGGGCAACTTGACAAGAGTACAAGTTTTTAACTGTTTTTCCCCGATTTAATAAAGTTGTATTCAATGTTGGTTTGACATCAGAAAAGGTTAAGGAAGTAGGGGTAGATCCATCTGCAAAGCTTATACATATTTATCTTGAATGTCATGGCTAGCCTTTCAGGATGTTTGCTTTGTGTATTTGTGATTTATTTATTCGACTGTGACCAAATGTGAACCTGACATTTTCTGGTTTTGGCTCTAGCTTTAAGGCATGCATGGGTGACTTCCTACACTTCCATGCCTTCCAACCATAAACAAAGCAGGAACCTCCCTGGCAGTGGCCAGCATGACCTTTATGACCCAGGTGCCTGTCACCAATGCGGTCATTGTGAGTTCAAGTCCAGCTCAAGCTATATTTCTGTCTGAATGTGCATGGGAAGGTTCGCCAGCAACCTGCAGATTGTCGTGGATTTTCCTCGGACTCTGCCCGGTTTCCTCCGCCGTCGTACAAGTAAAATATTCTTTAGTATGGCGTAAACACCAATCAGATCAATAAATAAACAACATAAGCAAAGCCAACATTGCAGTAGTGAAAAATTAGATAGAACACCCAATCAGTTCATAAAATGAAACATAGATTACGATTGTTTTCAACAGTGTACTGTAAGCTTTTCCACTGTAGTTTATACAGCACAGTCTGTAACATCTGGAATTGAAGTCTGTGCCTGGGAAGTTAAATGTGATGGTCACTATTAATGCACACTTTATAATGACAAGGCCGGCTTGGTTTAAATCATGTGCATGGTGAAGTAATTGACTAGTACCCTGGTCAGATAACGTCACCACTGTGTTTTAACTGAGCTAAGCTCATCTTTCTTTCAGAATCTCTGTTAAGCAGTTCTTATTAAAGAAAATATTGCAGATTTCATCATGAATCTCAGAAGTTGTTTGGTAGTTTTTTTTTTTGATTTCATGGTTTTGCTTTCCAGTGCACCGCATTGTTTACCAGTGCACACTAAATTGCTTTCCGGGACCCGCATGTCTCGGTTCGTTAAGGCACTGGCACCGCGTAATGACCCAGAAGCCTCTTACCTATGCAGACGCTGTGAGTTCAAGGCCAGCTCCTGCTGGCTTTCTCTCCGACTGTATGTGGGAAGGTCTGCCACAACCTACGGATGGTCGTGGGTTTCTTCAGGGCTCTGCTCGGTTTCCTCCCATCATAATACTGGCCACCGTCATGTAAGTGAAATGTTCTTGAGTACGGCATAAAACACCAATCAAATAAATCTGTTTAAAGAACTTAAGAATGGTAAAATGAGAGCTGTGAAGGACTGACTCAACTACACCTACAGCTATAGTCAGAGGCACAAATGCAATGTAACACAGTGTTTCCTGGCCTTTGGTTGAATAACCACGAACCACGAATAACCAGGTGTGTACATGTACATGTGTATATATAGGCTGATGAATGCGTGATCCATCTGTCTCCAGCAGATTTAGAACGAAAGGTACACGTATATGCACATGTTATCTGTTTGTTTATTTGATTGTTGTTTTACGCCGTACTCAAGAATATTTCACTTCTCCAACTGCGGCCAGCACTACGGTAGGAGGAAACAGTGCAGAGCCCGGAGGAAACTCTGTATGCATGTGACATTGTAACAGGTGGTACCTGTACATGTATGGGTGTAAATTGTTTGTATCTGACTGATCATCAGTACTTAAGTAAAGAATGTAGGCGATCACAACCTGCTGATTGCAGACAGAACAGATAGACCTGCCAGAAATGGAAGAAGTACCATCGTCTAGGAAATCGTCACATCTTCTAATATTATTCTTGTTAAATTTAAATGTTTAGTTTCAAGATTATGTGTAGACTTCCTTGAATGTTCTCTGAAATATAGTTCCTAACTTCCAAGTCTTAAATGCATGTATAGGGAGTCCTGTTTTGAGGGCAGAATATGTGAACATCATTAAAGAAGGAAAATTGCTGTTCATTTGTGTTAGGAAAATAACCCTTATTGTCCTGATTTCTGGGATGTCCATCTATGCATGAAGTCAACATCTTTGTAATGTCAGTTGGCAGGAAACTATTAAGGTTAATAAGCACCAGAGCATTTTGCAAGGCTCAAACTTGTGGTTTTACCTTGTGCAAAACTTGCTACTGCATTCTTGTTTCCTGACTGAATGATTTCTACATTGAATTCAACTTTTCAGACTTTTTTCTCAGTGTTTACCAAGGGACATCTTAAGCCAGGTCCAATCTTTGACCCTGAACCTTTTATTTTCATTGGAGCCATTAGTGGGGATGCCTGGAAATGACCTTGGTCAAGGAAAATAAACATTGTTGAAATGTGCCTTGCACGATAATTATGTAGAATTTGGAGATTGCATTATGTTGCTCCCATCTTGTGTTCAGGCTCTGATGGATTAGGTGATGGCAAGGAAAGAAAGAAACTTCATGAACTAGATGACTGCACTTGTTACCCCAATTATGTACAATTTCCTGAGTTACGCAACATCTTGAGTGGCAGAGTAGTAATTGTGTGTGTGTGTGTGTGGCATGAGTGCGGCGTACTTCTTATTATCACCCTTTAACGCAGTCAGGAAGAATAACAACACTAAGTTAGCATGGTCATTTCGTCTGCACACATGATGTGCAGAGGTGACAGAGTGTATCATGTACAATGTTGTCTACACACATGCTGTAGACTCCAGAAATATAACTAGAAGTATAACGTCAATATATTGTGCATGCTGTGTTCAAAGTGAGTTAATTAAGCATGATTTGATTCATGGGTTAATTCATTAATTCATGAAAAGGAATATTATGAACATTAGAATTCTGTACCTCAGTTCATACATCTATGTGGGAAGGTCGGCCTGCAGTCTACTGATGGTCAAGGATTTAGCCCAGTTCTCTACCACAATACTGCTGGCTGTTGTTACATGCATGCAGGTGAAATATTCTTAATAAGTACAGAAATACATTTCTGGGATTTTTAGCATATGTGTGACAGATCTCTCCAACATCCATTGACAGTCTCTAATTTTTTTTGCAAAATGTGCATTGTCAGTGTATATGAAAAACAATGAGGAATTATGAGTTTACAGGTTACATGTTCAGATCTGAATGGGATACGGGTAGGCTTGATAACAGTTGTTCTGGCTAAATTCCTGGTTGTGTACATCTATGTGTGTTCCTGCGGAATAAACCATGTGTTAGCCATCGGAATGAATTGGGCTGGATGGTTGAGAGGCTGTATATCAGCCATATGTTGTCAGGAGCCCAGTGTTTTGGGTGTGCCTTTTGTCACTGAATCTGCTGAGCTCATGTTAATCTCTCCCCTGCTGTCATTTAATCCTGGTCTCATGACCTGGCTACACCTCAGATCTATATGCATATGCATAGGTGTGGACCATACAAATGTTACAGCAAGGGCGAACACCTAAATAGCCATTTCTGTAGGCAGACGTGATGGGCAAGAAACATGAACACAACTGCAAATCGTCATCTAGTGTATTTACAGGACCATGGCTGTACAAAGTAACTTGAATGAATGAAATCCATATTTTAAAAAGGAAACTGTCAAGTTGTACACTTTGCTCTTCCTGGGGGCCCTCTGAATGCATGGATGTATCTTTAACAGTATATATATATGTGTGTATATATATATATACACACATAATCTAATTTTTAAAGCAGGAAGGTAGTCAGTAGTATATTGTTCATGTGAACATCCTCTGTAAACGTCAAAAGCTCTGCAGTGCCCAGAAGTAGGCAGGAGAGTGGTCTCTCATCAGTGCTGAACGGAGATGCAGAGGTTTCTCTGGGGAAAACGGAAATTTTTGCATTTGGGGATCCAGGAGAGATGCATTGTGAAACATGGTGTAATGTTGTTCAGAGAGTAAACATTTTGAAGGAAAAGTTATCAGACCTAGTGCCTTCTATCCTAAATACATACATATGACTGACATGTCAGGCTTGTCCAATATTGTGACCGAGCTCTTAGTGATAAATCTGTATGCTTGTTAATGGGCAGGTGGCCGGAGAATGGGCATAAAAGGTGGTCATGGTTTCACTCTTATCTTTTTTTTTTAGACACTTTCTCATTGGGATAAATTGAGTTTTTTGACATATTTTGAAATGTAGTTTTTGAAAATAAATTGAGTATTTTGGTC
The DNA here is from genome assembly GCA_016165875.1 of Acanthopleura granulata. Classification (NCBI taxonomy): domain Eukaryota; kingdom Metazoa; phylum Mollusca; class Polyplacophora; order Chitonida; family Chitonidae; genus Acanthopleura; species Acanthopleura granulata. The sequence continues at coordinate 11,841,242 of JABBOT010000011.1, read as the reverse complement.
AGTGTAGACATGTAGAAAAATGAGTTTAATAAAGAGATATTTGTCTGAAAATTTGTTATTATTTTGATCAGGGTTCAGGGTGATATACAAAATTTTTTATATTGTCTTATTTGATTTTTGCCCCCCAAAAATCAAAGGCAGGAGAAAAAGGTAGGTTCCACTTACAGCATGCAGCCATGAACATATGTTTGTATATGAACGGGTTCTTTCATTTGAATTTGCACGATGCCCATTTGTGACCCAAAAATGACCTTTTGTTGGGCGCAATGAACCCAGTATAGAACTCTGTGATTAAAAGTATTAGTGTCTCAGTAGAATTTTGATCTGACAAGGGGTTTGAGTGACGTATACATGTTTATATTCTATCCATGATCACCTGACTTTACCTACATGTACCTGTATGCCAGATGAGAAGATCCTTTTGAAAGCAGCTTGTCTCTTGTCTGAGAAAGATTTAACTTCTGCAGTTTTCAAGCCATAAAACTAGAAGATGGTAAGTCTTATTGATCTCAAAAATGTTGAGTGAAGTCCTAAAAGTTCCCTGCTGATGAGTGGAAGTATGGTAACTCTGACCTGGTGCTGAATGGCTGGGTGTAGTACATGTGACTTCTGGTACCAAAACTAAAGCAAATTACACAAATGTTCTGTTACAGACATCTGGCTGAATGTTCACAAAGTACAATACTGGATATGCTGCTGCGGGATATGGTTATTGTCATGGCCGTCATAACAGCAGTGAAAATTTTGTATCCCTGTCCATGGTGGCATTGAACATTTAAGGCATCTGAGAAAGTGCATGCAGATATTTTTACTCTTATACCCAAGGTTTTTGATTAAATTTAAAAGTGTAATTACATGTATGTAATAACCACTACATTGTTCCTGTTATGTTCCAGGTGTGCCATATTTACATCAATTACATTGTAGATATTTTGTTAGGACTGTGATATCTATGTACGGTATGTACATGGAATTTAGCACTGAATTAGGTATTCAGCATTTTGCCAAAGACTGAGGTTTCTCCCTATGTGCTCCCAAGCAGCTTGTTCATATTTAAATGTATTGTGGTCACATGTTATTTAATATATTTTTCCAAAACAAGGAAGTAAGTAAATGAATATAAGGAACATGTTAGGGAAATCTAATGATACTGTACTACATGTATGTATGCATGTATCGCCTTGTTATCAGGAAATTTCAAACATTTCTTTGGTTTTTCCAGAATTTTATCATTATCCATAAACGAACTAGAAGTAGTACAAGGCACTGGGACAGGTGCCCCCTGGAAAGAAAGGTTTCAGCTCATCAATACTATGCCAGGGTCACTTGGTCCATTATGCTGTAGCAGGGCGCTCACTGACAGAATAGCTTTATGACCATTACTCGTTGATGGGTGAAGTAGAAAGTTTAAATCCAGGTCCCGCTGATAGTTTGTCCGCAGCTTAGTCTGAAGGTTTTCAAGTTCTTTGTACCTGTATCCAACCAGACAAGGTGAGATAGCCTCCTCTACCAAAACATCCAGTGCCCGTCCGTGACATTAAAGAGGATATCATCTTGATCTTGGGAATGCATGATACATTAAATGCTAGTCGCACTTCCAACTGGTCAGATATGAATAATGATGACGCAGAACTATGTTTTATGATAGTCAAGGCATATCCATTTACCACCTTTCAGTGAAGCATGAATGATGATACATGTAGGTCAGATTTTACAAGTATCCTAATGGAAACCTGCAGAAGGTGTTTACATTGGTATGCAAATTTTCCTGATCACAGTTAGTTTTATCAATTCACTCCTGATGTCCTGAACACGTAATTCAACAAGCTAAATGTCTTTCTTCCTTATTTTTTGATTTCTGTGTTTAACTGGTCTATTGACTGTCAGTGTGGGGGCAGTGTCTTCTCTAAACACTGTCCGGACCAGCGTACCTAGAGCAACAAAGTCCCTTCAAGTTGTTGCGGTATAATTTAAACTGCTTTAGGATTTGGAAAATTCTGTGACAGTATACGGACCATTGTGTGTTTGTGTGTACTTGGGCCTCTGTTATCTGTAGGGGCCAGGGAAGGGTGCAGTCTAACAGGGTGCAGATCAGATTTACATCACTTGGTACAAATATTAAACTGGTCATAACATTTGTTTGCATCGTTGCAAATACTCGTGTTTGCATTTTGGAGACTATCTTTTTGAGTTGCTCCAATTATTGTCATGCATTTGCATTGTTACACATGCAGATGTTTGCTTGCGTATTACATGCAGCTGCAGCCATTGTGCGTACTCGCATCACAGGTCCATTAATACCCTGACTGATGTCCACAGATTGTTTGCGATGCGGCCAAAGCGCAAGGTGTAAATGTATTTTCAATCAGATTCACATGTATGCTGTATCTGTTTTATGAAAGTGTATTTTCATGTATTATGTTTGTTTTTTTTTAAGTAAATACCATCTCTGATGGAGAGATTTTAATTGTAGTACCGATATGACGTCTTCATCTTCATTAAATCGTACCTGATACTGTATATCATCTCTAAGCTTTTATATCAGTGTGTTACTGCCTTGATCCTGTGGCTACGAAGTTGTCGCAATGCTTACAGTGTGTCTATGAAACACCATAAGCACCGCCATATTTAGTACACTTACAGAATTTACGTCTGCCTGAGGGTAGGTGTAAATTTGCACCAAAGTTTACATCAAGTCACAACTACTGCAGCTTTGTGAAACCGTTATTCTTTCCTGCGACACACATCCGATAGGCTTACACCCAGTCGCAGCCTTATTCCAGCTTGGTAAGAAGGGCCCTTGTGGTTTCATTTTTTGGGAAGTGGGGTGGGGGTGGGGGCTCTGTAGATAGTAGAGATTGTTAACATGGCCGTTATTAACCAAGTAATCATGTGGCCTTTCCACTATGCTAGGCAATGGGAAGGTCCCATTGAATACTAATGATGCAAACTCGGCCACCTACCATCCAGCTTTCACCTGACCAGTTTGACTGTGCTCCTGTGTTGCATTTTCTCCTTAGGTTGGGCACTTTGCATCCACTACAATTTCAGACCCCTAACGCCCACTGTTAAGACATAATAAACTCAAGCTAATCCGACCTAGACCTCGGTGCCATGTTTGGTGACGCAAAGCATTATGGTACAACTCTGTTCACCATCTTGATCTCAGTGAATTTTATTCTAGGATATACAATCTGTTATAGCAAGTTATTCATTCTTTGGAGCAGTAGCTAGACGATTGCCACATTTGATCCTCTTAAACACCTGAAGTATTTCACATTTGTTAGCAACAACAGCTGCAAAGGTTGATGGTGTTAAATAGCTGCGCTTAAGTTCCTAGGATAAAATTTAAGGAGCCCTAGATGGGGATGCTTAGCTTCATCAAACATGGCTAACCCTGGTGTGTACCGAGAGAGACAAAATTTGCTCAAGTTTTATTGTGACTTAACAGTAGGCGTTAGAGGTCTGAAATTGTAGCAGAGGCAAAGCGTCCAACCTAAGGAGAAAGATGCAACACAGAAGCAGAGCCGAACTGGTCGGGTGAGAGCCGAACTGGTTGCGTGAAAGCCGGATGGTAGGAGGCCGAGTTTGCGTCATTAGTGTTTAGTGGGACCTTCCCATGGCATTATAGTGTAGTAGAACGGCCATGTAATGACTTGGCTAGGCCGTTTTTGGTTGTGGGTTTCCTCCCACCATAATGCTGGCCACCTCGTGTAAGTGAAGTACTTTTGAGTGTGATGTAGAACTCCGATCAAATAAAGAAATAAAATGGCCATTTTAATTTGGCAATTTTAGTTTGTGTTTTCTGATATTAGTTCACAATTTTGTGAAAGTTTGCCAGTATACCGCCATTTGTTTACAGAATTTCTGTTTACATAGCTGAAGTAAATTATATTACATGTTCATGTAACCTGAAGATACATGTAACAACATTGAGTGTATATAGTCAGGATGTGATGTTGTATGTAAATATAACATTCTCTCTGATTCAGATTGCTGACTGCGAGTCATGAGGGGGGGAATGAGGTCATTAGGTTATGCATATATGCATCTATACTTGAATTGGGAAACCGAGAAAATCAGAGCATTAGTAAATGTGGCAACAACCCTGCTGTATAATAACAGATTGGGTATTAAGAAAAAATGGGTCACGCACGTGTTGATTGTTAGCCTGGTCTTTCTTGGACTGTGTGTTGTGATCTGACAGGAGGCGTGCATTATTCACATGCAGAACTCTCATCATGTATTTACACTGCGCTTAAGAGGCCGGAATTACCATCATGGGTATGAATGGGTCGCGGTTTATTTGATGGGCACATCCCTTACGCATGTGTCCACGGTATACCAGGGAGGTGAATGGTTGAAAGACAATGGCTGTTTCAACTTCCGGGTACAAAGTAGCTGTGGGTCGATCGAGTCCACACTCTCATCCCGGACTTCCCATTGATAAGAGTTTATCCAGATTAGTGAACCGTTCGTTCCCGAAACTGGTGTATTAAAGGAGTTAATGATGGATGTTTGGTACGGTGGGTGATGGCAGTGTACTCCATGCAGACTGATTTGTAAAGGTACACTAGATCCTTGTATACATACATGAACATTATTACAGCTTACACCGTATGGCGTCAGGGGGCCATAAGAAAAGAAAAAAAAAAAAAAGAATAAAAGGAAGATAAAGAAAAGAAGGAAAATAAAGGCTGTGTGCCAAGATCAGAGTTATCAGACTTCCTGTGGAGAGTTTCACCAGCCTGTGCCCACATTTGTTTCTGTGTTAACTGAACTGTATTTAATGTACAGTTTGTAGGAAAGACGTCGTGTATGGAGAAAAGATTGGGTATGCACTTAAGTGAATGTGCCCGTGAATCAAAGTTGGCTCCCTCCTGTGCGAGGACATGAATATTCTGAAATTGAAAATACGCTTCCAGGAAAGCTGTGATCTTTAAAAATGCCCATGCAAGCTAGTGTAAATTTCTCATCAAATATCAATGTATAAATACATGTAGATGCATGTAGATGATAAATTAGGTTCATTCTGATTGGAAAGGAGACACACACATGTATATAAATATATGTAATATATATACACACACAAATACGCTACGTTGCTTCCTACTGATGCTTGTGCTTATATGCGATTAAATTCCCGATATTCTAGTTTGTTCCAGAGATGCATCTATCACAGCTTCAAAAAAAAAGAAAAAAACATCACCATGGATGCGTAAATACCTGGCTTGTGTACATGCAATAAGTGGCATCAAATAGCCCAAAAAGTCAAGATTTCAAAACCTGGTTGCCATGGCTACTCGAAAGAACGTGTAGGAAGGAGCTGTTTGACATTCTGCCAGCATTTTGCCCCTGAATGGTCTTCATAAAACAAAGCATGTATATGTATATGTGTACCTTTGAACTTACATACATGGACTATCATCAGCTTGTAGCTCTCCGGTTTCCTGTGCATATGACAATGACAGGTGTCCTTTCTAAGTGGAATATGTGTGTGTAGTCTTGATTTTGGCCTTAGATATCAATCAAAGGAATGAATGAATCAATCAGGAGGCCAGGTAGTTTGAACATGTAGATAAAGTATACTTACATGTACAATTACAATATATGTTAAGGAAGGACTGTGGTGATGTTACTTTTACTTGGGCAGTATTGGAGAAGTTTCACAGTGCCCTTACATGCTTCTAGATACAGTCATTTCTTAAGACATCCTCTCTGATGTATATATCCATTGTACACAGACCTTCTTCTCCTGCTCACCCCCCTTTGAAATGGTTTCACCTTCCATACATGTCAATACAAATATGAACAAGTTTTACTTCATCCTCCAATGATTTGTAATGCAACTATTTTTTGTGCCTTGCTTTCTGCGTTGGTTAGTAACTGAAACTAAGCCGAATTTCTGATTAGAAGATGCACAAAATGCAGAATTTACTAAAAATCAAATGTGGCATGAAGTATGTATATAAATATACATATTTTCTTGAATTGTGACAGAAATAGGGAGGCAGCCGCTCATTTGTGTGTGAACGAAAACGGTTACTGTTACGGAATTTGCATCTCTGTTTGCATACTGTACATATAGCCTTGCACAACCTACTGTTAAACTCTATACTGCCAGCTGTTATACAAGTGCAAGTGCAATCCTGCTTGATGTTGTCGCATGTGTTTAACACCATCTTTATAATTTTTCAGCAGTGTAAATTGCAGTGTGATGATGTGTTATTTGAACATGGTCCCCAATTGAATCGGCTTGTTGCCCCCAATACATGTACACATATTACCAACATGCATATGGTTTAAACATCAGGTTTTGTGATCTGTGCTTCGATGCCTCATTTGGATAATGGACCGTATCTGATGGGGGTGATAATGATACATAGAGTGGGTTATTGCAAAATAGGGTAGATATTGTGTATATCATCCTCTGGTTTGTTGAGCTTGCGAGCTAGCGGGCTGGCTGGCTGGTTGGTTGGTTGGGCTTGCGGGTTGTTCTTAGCCTTCTAACCCAGGCACAAATCCCTTGTCGGCAAATCAGGTGTGGAAAACCTCTTTTCTACCGTAGTGATTCTGCATCTTGAGTGAAATTAAAAAAAAAAAAAAGAAAAATTGTATACATACACATGTATATGTTTTAGTGTGTCTCATTGATTTCCATGACATGGCCATTTTTTTTTTTTAGGGATAGCTGGGGAGAGGATGGGAGGATGGGTATAAAAATCATAAGATTTGAGAGAACTAAGCAGTGGAATTTATGAGCAGGTTTAGATAGGTGTAGAGCTCCCATGCAGACCATTGGTCGAAAGGTTTCCATTCAGGATGAGCTTTTCTAGCTGGGGAAGAATGGGTGCAAAGGTCGGCTTTGAGCTTAGCTTTGTGAATTATGCATAATGTTCAGTGAGCGCTAACTGCAGCAAGTGTCACTCTCCACTCGCCACTCCCGAGCAGTGACATTTAAAACAACTCCTGTTATAAGGGAGAGACCCGTCCCCTGTATCATTTCCACATCCAGTAGCTCTGACAGAAATTGTGTGCCAACAGCTCACACATACTTTAGTAGCCACCAGGCTTGGGCAGCTGATATTCACAATACTGTACACGTGTAGTTTGGGTTTAAGGTGGCTTGTACATAATTATACCTGTGTTCATGTACTTGTATGCTTAGGTAATGTCCTGTCAATACACCTGTACATGTACATGGATGTTGAGGGTAATGTCTTGCCAGTACACCTGTACTTGTATGTTGAGGGTAACGTCTTGTCAATACACCTGTACTTGTATGTTGAGAGTAACGTCTTGTCAGTACACCTGCACATGTATGTTGAGGGTAACGTCTTGTCAATACACATGCACATGTATGCTGAGGGTAACGTCTTGTCAGTAAACCTGTACTTGTATGTTGAGGGTAACCTCTTGTCAGTACACGTGTACTTGTATGTTGAGGGTAACCTCTTGTCAATACACCTTTACTTGTATGTTGAGGGTAACCTCTTGTCAATACATGTGTACTTTTATGTTGAGGGTAACCTCTTGTCAATACACCTGTACATGTATGTTGAGGGTAACCTCTTGTCAGTACACATATACATGTATGTTGAGGGTAACATCTGATCAGTACACTTGAACATGTATGTTGATTTATTTATTTATTATTTATAATTAAATTTGTATAATACAAATAGAAATCTTTTGATGAAATAAACATACAGATGTCAGATAAAGAGAAGAGCCACATGCTTTATTGGTTTTTGAACTTTTTTTTACTCTGAGGATCTCAGTTGAAAATACAGATGTTTGATTTATAGTTTGTAATACACTTCCTTATAAAAAAAGAGTTGTTCATATTAAAACGAGAGAACAGTTGCCTGACAGAGTAGTAGCCAATGCTGTGTGACTGAGATCTCTCCCTGTACATGATGGGTACATGACAAGTGTGTGCTAACAGCTCTGTTTGTCTTCTGGTTCGCTCGCTGTAAACAGCGAATTTCCTCTGCCCACTCGCTAACTGCGGAGGCCCAGAGATGGGGCATGGAGTGGAACTAATCGGCCTTAACCCTTGTTTGAGCAGCTGCATCTTGCTATGGAATGGAAATTTTAGAGTATGATTCCTCCCCTCCCGCCCACCCAATTCTGGTGGAGCCTTAAATGAAGAGGTCAGTTTCTTCATGTATTACTAAGGAAAATCACGGTCAAATAACTCTGTACCAGCCAGACCCATGTGGCTCTATTGGCCAGAGGTGGTTTTCATTGGTCTGCACTGTACATATAACAAACTAATTTCGGAACATTTTAACATATAAAATAGAAAGCTTGAATGCAGTTGATTCCATGGTGTTTATTATGTGTAGGAATTGTACGAATTCAGGATGAATACTGTGATTCTTCTAATTATTGGGACAGATATTAGTAATGCTGGAAGCAAAATATGACAATTCTCTCCTAGTTTTTTTGGAAAAAGTAAAGGTAAAGGTATGTTGGTCATTACAAGGGAGAAAAAAATAAACTCAGTATTCCTTTTACAGTTAAATGTACGTTAGCTAAAAAGTGCTGATCAGGTGTCCCAAAAATTAGAAGTAGTAGAATAGTTTGAAGAAATATAAGTTTAGAGTATGAGAAAGATTAGAAATAAGAATAGCTATGAATTAAATAAGAAATATGAATTAGAATAGAAAAGATATATGCAAGAACGTGAATTTACAAATAATTTCGCAACTTTTTAACATATACATGTAAAATAGAAAGCTTAAATGCAGTTGATGCCATAGACCAGGTGTATTTTGGTGTTTATTTTGTACAGGAATTATACACATTCAGGGTGAATAGTTTGAAGAAATGTAACTTAAGATTATGAGTAAGAAATAAGAATGAGTATAAATTTCAAAGAAATATGAGAGAGAGAGAATAGAAAAGAAATATGAAAGAATGTAAATATGCAAGAAATATGTTGGGAAGAGAGTGGGAAAGGAGCGTGAAAGAAGATAAATTAAAAAAATGAAGGAGTGTAAATTTTGTAAGAAATTTGAAAGACCGTTAATGCATAATAAATATGAAAGAGGGTGGAAAGGAAGCATGAAAGAACAAATACCAGGTACTTGCTAAGATTAGGCCTCCAAATATGCACTTTCTAAAGCATGGAAAATGATGCAAAACAAAGTCTTAAGTGGCCCTATATGGTTGATGAATCAATCAGTATCAAGCAAAATGTGATAATTGAAAAAAGCTAAACTTTAGGTGAAAATGTGTCAAAGAGGATGTTTGAAAAAAAAAAAAAAAAAAAGAAAGAGGACGATATGTGCAGGGTTTCTCAGAATTCATGAAAAACTTTGAAGTGTAGCCAAATAACAGAAAATCCATCTATAGATGCCCTTTACATTGAGTGTGGGTTGAAGCACAACGCCACATAATTGTACCACATTGTACTCTGGGCCATGTTGATAATATCAAAGTCCGTCCATTAACAATTGACATACACCTGAACAAGGCCTCGTTACACAATCTCGAATCCCCTGTGGCCCAGAGGCAAACTTTTGTCCTGCCCACTGCATCCTGTGTGTTGAAAGACAGAACAATATAGGTACTCTCTGATCCAAGGCCATCCTCATAGGGCCCATTATTGTTCCCCACCCCTCAAGGTGGGCAGGGCACAGCAGGGCAATAGCTTAATTACCACCTGTTCAGGTAGATGTGGCTGTAGCACGGTGTTTTAATGTAGCTCAGTATTGATGGATTGGAGGGGAGAGTTGTGTGAGAGGGTGCATTCCTTGGGGGCACACCCTGGAAATTAGTCCAACATTTCAGGGGACAGCCAGTTTCCAGGCTTACGAATCCATTATCTAATATTGGGCTTTATTGAAGGCTTTGCCATCCACTTTGCTGAACATGGTGATGGCATGCCGATTCTACAGGATACAGTACAACTGCTGACAATTACAAAGATGTGGACCTCATATTATGCAAAGTTTCATAATTTTTGGACAGAAATTGCTTGTTCATTGTATTCATTGCCATGTTGCTTTACAATTGTATGGGAACTGATATTTAATTCATGCCACACCTTTCATATCATTTTGGGTGACCTTCAGTTTTGTTGAGATTATCCCTCGAAAGACCTCAAAATGTCAAGGCATTTGTACTCCGGTACAGTATCCGAGTACTACCTATGTTGCACACAAATTATGGATTTATATTCTGAGGGTAAACAAAATGACAAGCATTTTTTCAGGTTCATGTGGGGATAAAAGTACTTCTGTTTAAACTAGATCCAAGCCGATCAGATTTCTGGTTTTCTGAAGCAACCAACTGAAATTAACAATTTGCTTTTCCTGAGTTTTGCTAATAAGAAGCTGTAAAAATTTGCCAATGGGACTGCCTGTGTCACACTCACTTCTATTTGATAACTGTTCCCCCCTCCCCCCATCCCACCTCCCTGAGGCCCACACAACAAAGGTACAGTATATGACAATTGAGTACAGATGCTTCTACCTTTACATGTAGTGCTTGTGGATAAAGAACTTCAGACTCACGTGTAGTGTCACATGTAGATGTGTTATTCATAGTCGGTGCGCTGTTTGCTACAGCGTTCAAGTTCGCCCCAATGAGAGGTGGTCTATATAAAACTGTCATGGAAAGTTTATAATTGGACAACGTATTTTATATCAAAAGTTCCCCTTGTGAGACTGCCACAATTATGAGAATTCTTAAATCAAGGTGTGGAATATATCGCGTCAAACTGGCACGACTGACTACCGAAGAAATACTCTTCAGTTTATATAAATATTATAAACTATTACTTTATTTATATGGCTATATCCTAAATATTATATTTATGTGTACATATTTACATGTGTTTCACTGTTCATTGAGACCCAATTCAAGAATATTTTCACTTACACCGTGGTGATCAGCTTTATGTGTCTAGAAAACCACGGTGCCCAGGGTAAGTCACTGATCTTTTATGTATCTGAATAGTGTCTTTCAAATGAAATAAATCATGTATTCATATAAGTGAATGTCAGTCTTTTTCTTAAAATTAAGGGTGACATGAAAGTAATATGATATTAAAGTTATAGATATAAATAGTATTACTATATAATCATGGCTGTATACTATTTATATTTATCTATTACAGTGCCAAACTCAAAAATTTTTCACTTACATGATGGCAATCAGTTTTATGCGTGGAGAAAACCAGAGTGTCGAAGGTGAACCGTGGACCTTTGGCAAATTACTGATAAACTTTCCCACTTGTGGAATATATGCATATATATGTACACCTTTTTTGCATGTACAGCTCATATTTACATGAATGTAAATATACCCGCATTTGCAATTGTTTATTGCTTTAAATGAAATGAGAGAATACTTTCATGAATGGTCAGGACAATGTTGTTTCATAAATACTCAGCTGTATTGTAGCTTATAACATCTGTCACATTCCCTACTAAGCATATGCCAGGCTTAATGACTTTTGCAACAAATAATGCATTGAGAGTCCGTATAAAATTTCAACCTAATCTCTTTCTTCATATCAGGAAATAAAATATTTTCTTTTTGTATAATGTACATGTATTTGTTGCTTCAGGTACCAGCAACACACTTACATGGCTAGCTGTTGTCACTGGCGGTTACTTTGCAAGCCAGGTGTCATTAATACATGTGCTTATGGGTTTGAATCTAAGATAAACTGTTGAACTGATATGTCACCAGAAACATAATTCATTGATTGTGTTTAATATTCAATAAACATATTGCTGTTTAAGAAATTTACTAGTGTATGGCTGAAAAGTGAAGAGCAAGAACAGGCTTCTACCAGTATTAGCTTTCAGATCTAATGCTAGTTCAAATATATAGCTCATAACATGTACCTTCGTCTTTCAGCGAACAGCGTACGGCCTATCATGTGCTGTGAACGTACATGTAGTATAAGGTAAAATTCTCCTCTGTGCATATTGCAACTTGTAAGATTTTGAAATTCTGATTCATGCCAGCGTACATTGGGTGGCAAGGGAATTTTGCTTATTTTGAGTTCTGTCCTCATCTTGACTGTCCCATTCTATATATACACAGAGAAGCATTGTACAGTACAGATACATTTGGTATATTATTACTGTCAAAATGTATGAAATAAACATATCCCCATTTTGCTCTGCATGTATTTGAAATTCTCAGGGTTTAAGAAACATACATGCAGGGTGTATTTGTTTGTTTTGTTTTTTCCGTCTCAGCAGAGTTGCCTCCCTTGAGTTATGCTTTCATTGGTACATGTATGCCCCTTAGTTAAGGAAATACATGTACAAGTACTTCCCTGAACATCCAAGACATTGTTTTCCTGAGTTTTGAAATTTCAAAGCAGTGACCATATTTTACTGACCTTGTACTTATCACACAACATTTAGGGTACATGTATCGTTTATGTCCATGTTGCAAAGTACTGCTGCCCTAATAATTGAGATAATGGAATCTGCAGACTAGTCTGAATTTCCAAATTTTTTAAAATACAAAAAAAAAGATAAAGAGATCATTAGCCAGTGTAAGTCTGCACCCTGGGCTAAATTGCAGACAGATTAAGAGTTTGGGTACATTAGTTACGTTCCTTTATTGTTTTTATTTATTTATTGTGGGAGGAAACTGGGGCAGAGCCCAGGGAAAACCCATGACCATCCGCAGGTGGCTGGAGAGGAAGCTAGCTTTAGCGGGAATTGAACTCACAGTGATAATAAGATCACCCAAGTTACTACGCCCTTCTGGCACCCCAACCCTTGGCCACGGAGGCACCTCCTTTATTGTGAAAAAAGCTTTGTTATACTGCATAATTTTGTTCAGTGCTTAAATGTAGTTCCAGAGATGCTTTCGCCCTGGTGGTGAATGTATACTAGACCTGTAGGTCAGGAGGTGAGGTCATGGGCATAACTTATGCCTACATTGTACACGTAGGTTTAATTAATGACGATCACTCTTGTTCACTTACCTGTTTGTAATGGTAATTTTTAATGACCACAATCGATGAGAAAGACCCATAAATAAAACAAGAGTTGAATTCGGAAATTGTGTTTACTTTTGATGAAAAGTGTTTTGTGTTTTAATGTTTCATATGCATTTTAAGAGACTCTGGTTTTAGTCCACCTTAGGAGGCTCAACAGTGCAACCAAAGTAAGCAGCTGTACGTGTATTTCACTCTGAAGTACACTGTAACTTATACATTGTAACATTATTACATTCATCTATTACTACCAATGTCGTGGGCCACTTTGTTAAATGTAGGTGGTGTACAAGTCAAGAAGCGAATGAACACATTCCTGAATATTCATAGCATGCAAATTTACCTGGTTGGATGTGTGTTCACTACACATCGCCTGTGAAAAAAACAACATGTACATGGGGATGATTAACATTATCAGTGTGAAATGCTTATGCATCTCTCCCAAATGTGTGGGAGGATTGAACATCCGGTTTGTGCGCAGCTGTTTGAGTCACCAGGTGCTATGGGCGCTGCATGTCACCTAAAGTTAGGTCTGTTAAAATGCAAGTCTTTCAAAACCACATCAAAGCCTTAAAACGCTACCTTTGATGCCATGGCTTCAGCTTTTTCAATATGAAATCAGTGAAACTTCTCAGAAAGCTCTTGAGTAGCCCTGTATTTTAAAGGTGGATGAATCAGTCAGAATCAAGCAAATTGTGTCACTTGATAAAAACTTTGGTTGAAATACATTAGCCCTGCATATGGCAGACCCTAATTAACAACATAAATATTTCCCGTAGGCTTTCATTCATTCATGTCTAGCAGCATTGTTAAGTTTTCATGGTGTATTATATCACTAAATTACAAATTAACAAAAACATGTGCCGGAAACTGTTGTATTGCATGCAATGCTGGCAATTAATGATATCATTGTTTACATTGTTACTGATTTTACTATTATAGTTAACACTAAATAATGGCCTTCCTGATGACCAATTGGGTTTAGAGGGCAGACACCTGGCTCAGTTGAGGTGTGATTAGATGCTCAGGCACATTAACCCTACCTAGTTTTTTTTTTTTACCTGTAACTTCCTGTCACAGGCGTGTAGTGTCTCGCTTTCACGCTCCATTTTTAGCTGCTCCACCACAGCAGGATGTACACTCTACTATCTGTGTCAGTTATGACTACTAGTAGATCCTTCTAATAGCTGACTGTTGACATGGTTGTCATAAGCTTACATATGTGGTGTGCAGTCCATAGCCAGATTTAACCTCCATGTGTGAGCTACATGTGCTTGAATGATCATCAGTTCTACAGTTACACTATCTACATGTATAGCTGACGGGAGACATTGTTTGGTGACGGGAGACATTGTTTGGTGACCATCTGTCGTATTGGACAAGTGGCTCCTGTTGTACACAGATATCTTACAAAGGTTAGCAGATCGTTCTGAATGTACGTGTGGCTGGTGTTTATAATATGCGTACTTGTATGTGTAAACACTTGTGATAAGCAGGAAGGATAAAGTCTTCACGTTGCCACAGTCACATACAGTGCACATATTCCAGTGTTGCCAGGTGATAGGATATGTGCCACATTAGTAACGGATTCATGGATAGCTTTTCATTGAAGGTAAGTATTACTTCAGGGTTATCCTGGAAGTTGCTGAAGGGTTTATTCTGTCCAGATTAATGTCTAGGTTTTTTTTCTAGCCTATTCCTTTTTAGAAACTCAATTTGAGCAAATCAGAAAACTCAATAATTTTTCATTACCAATGTACCAAAAAAACTCAAATTATTTCATGAAAACTCCATACAAAATTTGTCTAAAACTTAATTTTCTGATATTTCTCGTCGTCATTACCAGAACGAAAAAGTTGCTAAATCTGTGGCCGTTTATAAATGATACGTCCACCAGACACATATAGCATGTGGGTATAGAACACCCAGCCAGAAAATGAACTATTCATACATGAACCAGGATGACACAGATTCCTGTAGTACTGTAGTTTACTATTTACAGCTCCGTAGTAAAATGAGTAGGTGGATAAAACTGTGGACTTGGAACAGGATTAATTGAGAGTCACACAAGTACAGTGTGCACATGTAGGTCATGTATAGGTCATGAGGTGCATGATAACTTGATTCTCGCTGCAGGACTTGGGTTGTGGTATGATCAGCATTGTAAAGTTGAGATACCTAATAACTCACCGTTAAAAATGGTTCCTGTCATTGCCTCACTTGGTGTTCGGCTCTGAGAGGTTAGAGCAAGGAAACAGGACTAAACAGCCAGTGTCTGTATAATGTGACTGGGTGGGGTGTCATATCTGGTGTCTTCGGCATGATGTGGCAGCAGTTTGGCAGCATGTACGGAGACACAGGATATCTGCATTCGAAGGACTCCTCACCATCATATTGCTGAAAAATTGTTGAGTATGAAGTAAAACCCAAGCATGCATACATACATTACTCACTGTTGTATATGTAGTTGAAATATGCCATTTTAGATGGAAATTGTCTTTAGAAGGGGAGAAAGTTAGCTAAGCTGCATTGTATGTCCCAGGTGCATACATGTGCATGTAGGGGTTTGTACCGCCTCTGTGGCAGAGGTGCATGTGGTTAGTGTGCTAGCGCAGCATTATGACCCAGGAGCCTCTCACCAATGCAGCCCTTCCACGTTTGAGTCCACCTCATGCTGGCTTGCTCTCTGGTCATAAGTGGGAAGGTATGTCAGTAACCTGTGGTTGGTCGTGGGTTTTCTGTGGGCTCTGCACAGTTTCCTCCCTCCATTATGCGGTACGTGTATGGCATAAAACACAAATCAAAATAATCAGCTGAATCCACACCACTTGTTTGATTAGCATTTGCAGAATTTGAAATCATAGACATAAAGTAGTTTACATGTAGATTCTGTGAGAACAACCTCATTTCATTCTATGCCGGCAACATATTGGAGTGGATGCTATTGCTGAATTTTTTCAAGCTTACATGAAGTTGTTATCCATGGAATTTGCAGATAAATGTACTTTCTGTACATTTTTTTTTCATTTAAAAAAGTTATATATTGTGCAGAATTTGAAAAAAGTTGGTGATTTATATTTCTATCTGTAACGGGTTCAGGAACGAGACACATACACACAGAAGGCCTATGGAGCATATACACATTCCTGCTTCTCTGTTCTTACCAAAATGTCCGAAAATTGCAATAGATGACGACAAAACCGTAGGGTCTGTCATGATCGACTTTAAAGAGCCTATTGACCATCAGATTCTTCTTAAGAAATTATATGGATTCACCGACTTAACAATGAAATGGATAACTTCTTACCCCGAGTGTCAATCACAAAATGTTAGTATCAGTAACAAGATGTCTTCGTCTCTAAATGTCAAATCAGGAGTACACCAGAGTTCTATTCTTGGCCCTTTACTATTCATAATATACTTAAATGATTGTTCTTTAAATGTTTCCGGCTGTGACATTGAGCTTTGTGCTGATGACGCCATAATGTACAACGCTTCCAAATCTTTATCCGAAATTCAATCAGCATTAAACTCTAACATGGAACTTATTAATCAGTGGTGCTTTGAAAATAAAATGCTTCTTAATGTGTCCAAAATAAAGTCTGTCCTTATCGGAACAGCCCAGAAATTAAAAAATTGTTGTCAGCATTCACTTAGTGTCATGGTCAATGGCCAGACAATTGAAACAGTACAAACTTTGAAGCTACTTGGCCTGCATATGTACCATACACTTTCTTGGCAGAGTCACGTTGACTCAGTGTGCGGTACTGTGTCTAAGCTATTGTCAGTACTGAGGAGGCAGAAGCATTTTCTTCCCTTTAAAGCAAGACTATTATTTTATAACACTTATATCCTTCCTCATTTAATGTACGCTGTCCCTGTTTGGGGCAGCTGTTCCGAAGGCCTACATGATCAAGTATATAAACTTCAAAAAACTTCTGCAAAACTTATCCTGGACAAACATAACAGTAAATCATCAGCTGAAACTTTTGAAATTTTAAGGTGAAATACCATACATGAAATTATTACATACCAAAAAAAATCTCACCTTTTACAAATCCTTATATGACCACTACCCTGACTATATGAAAAAGTTGCTCCCATTCAGAGAAGAGCCCTATCATGATCTTAGATCATGTGCAAGCAATCAAGTAAAAATTCCCTCTCCCCACACAGAACAACTCAAGAAAAGCTCGTCATACTCTGCAGCTGTTCAGTGGAACAGTGTGCCTGCATCCCTGCAATCTGCCTCCACAGTTAAATTGTTTAAAAATTTGCACCAAAAGTGGCAGAATATGCCAAACACATAGTAAAGCCTTGTATCTTTGTATGTGTATATATATATATATACATATGTATAACTTTGAACTAATTAATGCTTTGTGTAATTTTTTTTCTTTTTCACTCAAGTGACTGATGAGTGATTGTGTGAGTGAATGGAGGGCCTCAGGGAAGATAAATACTGTCACATTGACTGAGTCTGTTACCCTCTGGAAATAAAGATATCATTATTGTCATTACATATATATGTCCATGTAATCTGACAGCTAGTGAGTGATTTGCACCTTGTTTTCATGGACATGCTGAGTATAGACAAGTAGAATAATTTCTAAACTCATGGATAAGTACAGGTGCATATATACATGTTCTTTAAGGGGAAGGTACCTGGATAACAAACAGTTGTGTCATCTGATGGGAGGATTCCTGCATTTTAACGTTCCATGTGTACCCGTACACTTATTATGCTGAGAGCCTGTGTAACTGTTCTCTTTGGCTTGTGATGCACAGTATATATGTGTATCCTGTAAAACATTTGCCGAAAAACAAAGCCTTGACAGACTGATGTTGTGATCACACATGTATGTACCTGCATAATTGTATATACACTCTACCTGCACAGTATTACAGCTTGCACTGTATGGTGTCAGTGCCCCCCCCCCAAAATAAAAAGAGTATAAAAAATAAAAGGAAGGTAAGTAAAAGAAGGAAAATAAAAGATTTACTTATCTATTTAGTATAGGCATTGGTTATAAACCACCGTCATGAATATGCAGGTACAGGGCGTAAGCCATTGATCCCTTGACCAGTGAGATCGTGAGCTCTAATCGGCCTCTCACTGGTTTGTCTATGGCTTTATGTCGGAAGGTATATCAAATACCTGGCCACAGGCAATAATTTAGGTGGAGGCCATCATGTCTTTCTGTACCTATATGTTTGAAACTGACTATGGTCCTGTTACAAAAGAGAAAAATATAGACTTTGGCATTAAATATCCACCAAATATAAATATGTAAACACTGAGAATGACCTAAAATTTCCTCCATGACAGAGTTTGTTATTTTGCCTTATTTTAACTGATCTGTTGATGTGAATAAGGTGTTTTGAGGTTTCTTTGAATGGCAAGGTGATATGCTACTGGAAAATTAAGTTTTAGCACAAAAAGTTATGTTGTATCGACTACATTTAGCTCTGAAAAATCCACTTTGGGTCAAATGTTGATGTGTAATACAGAAAGTGCTGTAGCAGGTTCAGTGACCATTGGACTTCAGCTGACTTCAGATGGCAGTTGTGAAACGAAGGTATTTCGTGTGAAAAGGCAGTCATTCTGTTGTTACTGTGCAATTTTCTGTTTGGTAAAATACTAGGCTTTCAACTGCCAGTTATCGCTGGTGTACAGCTAACGTACAGAACATCCTTAGTTCAACACGTCTTGACCTCACACTTAACCTCGCCCTCAAATACAGGGAAACATATTCTGGAGTGTGTGAGTGGTATGTCTATGGTAGGAACTAACTGACCAATTTCTAAGCACCAGTTGGTTTATTTACAGCTGTTGGTTCACCAGTTTCTAGTATTGGTTTTTCTTTTCCGTCTTGCTGGTTCGTTTATTTCCCTGCACTGGTTGACCCATTGAACATACACAGGTACTGGTTGATGTACGTATATTTCTACATGCACATGTGGGTACTGATTGATGGAATTGCAAGTACGTCTGGAAATATTTCTCTGTGCAGATGTATCTGTTTCTTGTAGTCATGATATATTTCTATACATTGCTTGATACATCGTTTACTGATTGATCTGTTTTTAGGCACTTGGTTGTGTATTTCCTTGGTTCCATTTTTAGGCACTAGTTAATCTATTTTTAGACATTGATTGATCTATTTTTAGATGTTGGTTGACCTATTTAGGCATTGATTGATCTGCTTAAGACGTTGGTTGATATATTTTAGGTATTGCTTGTTTTTTCTGTCCGTTTAAATATTACTGCAGGGGTTCTTCTACCCACTTCACAGTGAGAAATACCAGAAAATTGAGTGTTAGACAAACTGTCACACTGTTTTGATACATTGGTGACAGAAAAGTATTTTTTCTGATTTCTTGAAATTGAGTTTCTAAGAAGAAATTGGCTAGAAAAACATCTGTACAGATTCATATACTTAAGCAATTGGTACTTACAGTTACAAACTCACTACTGAGAAGAGATTAAAAACCCTCTTGTCATTGCTTGTAATTCACCTTTAATTGAAAAAGTCTGGCGGTATGAATTTTTTCCCAAATATACAACATTGCAACACATTATATTTGTTGACAAATATAAGTAAAATTGAAATGTTTCACTTAGTTGTTGGGGATGTGGCCTTAGTTTAAATTTGCCAGACCAATAGGCTGACCATGATACAAGTGCCCCAAAATACCAGTCTGATGAATAATTCATATATGATATAACAAATGGCTGGGCATGGTGTCCAGATGATTCCAAGGGACATTCTGTCCAAGGTTCTAGATGGTCTTACTACAGCTTCTTTGTGCAGACCTTCTGGCCAGTGTCCAGATGAGAGTGGAAGGAGCTGACAGTGTCTAAAATAACCCTAGCTGTCAGACAGCTGTCAAGGGGAGTCTGCCATTACCACCAAGATGTACCTAAATATAGGTTTTCATGGGGAGTCTATCACAGTGAGATCAGATCAGATACACAAGGCACCCTTAAGTACCCTGGGTGCGCAAGGTGACATTTCTGTGTAGTAATATTACCCGTCCAAGAAAATGTTTGTACAAACAAAGTGTTTGGTAGCGTATGTCACAAGTTACTCTCTTTCACATGAAGTTTTACATTTTGCAGATTCTGATTGATTTGTCCACCTTATAAGGCCATTTGAAAGTTTTTTTGTTTTTTGGGAGGAGATTTGATTAATTTCGTATGAGAAAAACTGGAGTTGGTGTTACCGGGGTCTTTGAGTCATCTCAAGGTTTACAAGGTAGTTGACATCAGGGAATAATAGAGGCAAACACCAGTGTGTGGAGACTTTTCCTTGTTGAACATAATCTACTCTACTTACATCAGCATGACATCATCTCGGTGGTCTATCAGGGTCTGCCCTAGTGGCTCACAGGCCATCCTTTATATACTGAGAGCACAGCCCTCAGTGAGAGCATTGTTTTGATAAGCTACTAGCCTACAGCTGGACAAGCCTAGTTGTTTTACTTTAACAGATTTCAAGTTGATTTATAAAACAATGTGTAACTTAAACATGGTAAACATACATATGACAATCTTCAGAAAAAGACAAGCTATTAGAACTGATAAAAATAAACAATACACAGTCATAGGTCAAAAAGTTAAAGCCAACTAAAGGCACAAATGACCAGCCTTCCTAGTAGTTTTTCACCTCTTTGAGCTGCTAATATAAGTGTTTCAATAACAAACAAAATGGTATATAGATCATCACTGAGAAGCACAAACTTTACAAGTTATAAAGACCTTTATGGTAAGATAAATACACAAACACACATACTAGAATGGCTTCATTGTCTGGCATCCCTAACACATGTCTAGGCCAGTGGCTAGGTATCTGGTAAAGGTGGGGTGGGGTGGGGTGGGGTGAGGGAGTCAGGTATATGCGCCTGGATAAGTATTACCAGTCAGTAGGCTCAGTGAACCATAACAAAGGGCCTGTGTTACATTGGCATCAGAAGTATCCTTTAAAGGCCTCTGGGTTTCTGAAGGTGCATGTGTACTGACCTAACTTCAGGTGAAATTCTGCATTGTGTACATTCTATACTTGAATACTACAGAATGTTGAACTGTTGACAAATGGCTGGGCATGGTGTCCAGATGATTCCAAGGGACATTCTGTCCAAGGCTCTAGATGGTCTTACTACAGCTTCTTTGTGCAGACCTTCTGGCCAGTGTCCAGATGAGAGTGGAAGGAGCTGACAGTGTCTAAAATAACCCTAGCTGTCAGACAGCTGTCAAGGGGAGTCTGCCATTACCACCAAGATGTACCTAAATATAGGTTTTCATGGGGAGTCTATCACAGTGAGATCAGATCAGATACACAAGGCACCCTTAAGTGCCCTGGGTGCACAAGGCTATGGTTGGGTGGGGGTTGGTATGTCTGTATGTTGTGGGGAAGGAGGGGCAGGGACTGGATGCAGCCAGGAATCCAGATGTGGGTGGCATCCACAGGGGTAATGGTATATCTCTTCCACCAATAATGTGTGGCCCTCAGATCCCTGCGGTGCTACTACTACTACTACATTGAAATGTTACTTAGATCATTACAGAGCTCACTCCTCTAGTAATGGCTGTCACTACCTTATAGACAGTTTATAGAAACAGAGGATTGGTTAGCGATGACAAGTTTGTGATCATCAGTTTTGAGACTGTTCGATCATCACATGTGAAATCAGTGTAGAGATTTAGTTGGTGTACACGTACCAGGGCTGATCTGCTGAGTACTTCCAGTACTGCAGGTAAGTTGGTAGATGTCCTCGTTGAAACATCACCATACAGTAGTTTTTGAAACTTTATGTTTTTTTTATTGTTGCACAAAGCAGCTATTTTACAGTTTTGCATCAAGGTTAGATAATATTACGTAAGGATAATAATGGATATTCTCTTTGATAACCTGTTCCTACATGAACATGTTCATAAACGTTTCCTGTGAAAAGAATCTTTGCACTGCTGCCGACAGGATCTCTGGCATTGTCCTGTGATACACTAGCATTAAAATTACATGTATATTTGATCAGCGTAGCCTAAACAACCATTTAGAAAGGGTTTTACTGCGTTTGTGATAGACTATTCTTGTGTTAATTTTATTTTTCCTCTCATCCCTTCCATGATAAATAGATTTTAATTCACTGTCATTTTTACTAGCCAGGGTTAAGAAAGGAAAAGCTTTCCCCCCTGATCAATGAATGGCAGAATGATCAATACACAAGATATTTGTTCAGTTCCATGTCCAGACGTGAATTGTGGCCTGGATTTACATACGCATACCTTCCTGTCAGGGGTCTAGCTTTGAGTAATACATTAACACATGCTAGAAGCATACTGTATCTTTAAATCTTGTCCACTTTCAGTTTGGGAAGGAGTTATATTATCAGTATGGTATATATCAGACTCCAGGTCACTGTGTGATACTCTGTGGTGAAAACCGGTACAATGCTTCGTGCAAAGTGTGACTGTTTTCATCAGTCTCTTTCTAAATCTGTCACATTTTGCAAAATACATATTTATTTTTTGGCTCATGTGCACATTGTTTTTATTTGCACATTGTTGTGTTTGTTTGGTACTAAGATGTACTCTCCTGAAATAAAATCCGTAAACATAACTAAATGACCATGTAGACTTGTTTCGAGTTTTTCAGTAGTGTGGCCAGCAGGAAATGATGTACCTGTATGGTGATGTATAGCCCAACCTCTATAATAATAAATGCAGTACCTGGTAATGACAAATGTGTATCCAGGTATGCAGTAATAATGAAAGCACTGTATTGAACTGTGCAATGCTTCTTAATAGTCTGTCGCCAACAAGCTTCCACTGAGTATGAACAGCCATGGCTGTCAAGTTGACGGTTTGCGCTCTGGACTCTGCCAGATTTACCTACTACGAGTTTCTCCGAGATCAAGCTCTGGCCTAGATACACACCATTTCCCCAAAATTTGAGGGGGTGCTAAGGCTGTGTATATTTTACACGTAGATAGTTCCAGCGCTTTATTCATCAAACTAGTTTATGGCATTTTGATACTTTTTTTCTGAATAGAGAGATAAAAAAATAATTAGTTTAGCAAGTCTCACAACATGTCGGATAGTTGAGAAGAATTGAGCAGTAATGCAGTATTTTTTACAATCGAAGTTTGTATCACGAACGTTTACTGATGAGATGAAAATAGTTCCTTGCGTGGATATTGCGTCATTGATCAAACAGCTTAATCCAGCTTAACCTTTATATTTTCAAAATGGCTCCTATCAATGTGAGAGTCGCTGTCTAGCATGCCAGCGTAGTAGTGACTCTCAGTTGGAAATGTGAGGGTTTGGGGGCCATATTCCCGTCAGAGTTATCCCCCATGGCCCATACGATTCCTCCCTGAAGCCACAGTTGCATGTGTCATGCAAATACATTACATTGCAAATGAAATCTGCAGATTGTGTGGGTGTAGTGTGACCTTCATGTGACTTTTTATATTTCTTCTACATGTAAATACTTGGTTAATTAATATGTTGTGGGCATCAGCTTCTACAACACCAAAGAAATAAATATTTATTTATTTATTTGATTGGTGTTTAATGCGGTACTTAAGAATATTTCACTTATACGACGGCGGCCAGCATTATGGTGGGAGGAAACCGGGCAAAGCCCTGGGGAAACCCATGACCATCTGCAGGTTGCTGGCAGACCTTCCCACGTACGGCCGGAGAGGAGCTGGACTTGAACTCACAGCGACCGCATTGGTTGGAGGCTGTGAGTTATTGTGCTGCACCAGGTCGCTGTCAATACAGGATTGGCTGTTAATACTTTGGTGGCAAGGGCTCGCCCTGCCACTAGAGGATAAGGTGTATAGACCTACTTGTATTAAGGATTTCTTGTAGTCAAAATTGTAAAGTATGACATAAAACCAAGTCACACGTACATTCAAATGCCCTAAATCTTCAACAAATTTGACCAGTAGAGTACAAAGTTAGATTCAATACTAAGACATAACTTTGCAAGATTTTGAAGACCAAATTGTATTTATGATGTAGGGGCATATTTGAACCTCAAAGAAATTACAAAACCACCTGACTAGATCAGAAAACATTCCTTTAATGTGATAAAACATGCACCATGTCTGTGGTCAAATTTGTTGAAAATTTAGGATATATTACATCTGACAGTCTGGCTGGGCTGCAGCTTTATGTTAGGATGTTTGTCAGGTAAAGGAAAGGTAATGGTTTCCTCCACCTGCTAGCCTGGTTTACTCCACCAATAAACCTATTAACATAAACATGTGAGTGAAAAATATCTTGGATGCTATATTGAACCCCAGTCGAGTTGATGAATATTAATTTTTAGTCTTAACCTAATATTTATTTGTGTTTCCGCAGGCCTGCACCAAAGATGGATACCTGATGAAACAGACAAGCTCATTCCAGGTATGTGTAACTGTCTTTTCTCTTATGTACAGCACTACCACTGCTCCTTGAAAGTATTTGAATTTGGTTGAGTTTTTCTTCAAAGCCTTGAATGTGCTTGAAAAAAAAAAAAAAAAGACTTTGTCGGAAGATGTTCTTGAAAGTGCTCGATTTTTCAATGTTAATGGTAATATTTATAGTCATATGGCTGTCAAAAAAGGTGGAAAGCAGTGTGAAATGGTCAGAAAACTGGTAATGAAAAGCCTGGGAAAAGTCGTGGAATTTATCAAGTATCATGCTGTATGTGTAATCATTGTGCAATCTTTTCTTTTATTGATGGCAGAACCACTGAAAACTTTTAGATCTTCAAATTTAGCCAGTGAAAGTGATCTTTGCATGTGAATGAAAAGTAGCATGTGGTTTGATTGGATGCAGAATTTGGGATTTCCCTGATACTGACCTACATGTGCCATTTTACTCCACTGGGATTTATTTATAAATCTTACACTGCCATTTAAGAATTTTTGTGAACGTTGAAAAACTTAAGTGTTGTCGTCAAAAGCATAAATTTAATGGCCTTTATGTGCTTCAGTAAGTGCATTTATGTGGACCAAACTCACTAGTTATATCTTTAGTTATGTCAAGATATCATTTGTTGTTTGTATACTGAAAAAGCACATGGAACTTTGCATGAACTGCCTTTTCAGGGTCGACATGACATATGTCAACCAATTATCCATGCCTTTCAATAAATTCTACTTTGTAGAGATGGAGACGAAGATATTTTAAACTCAAAGGAAGAAAACTATACTATGCAAAGGACCATTCGGTATGTACTCGTTGTCTTATGTGACTTTTGATGTAGAATCTGAAATGATTGGTCATTGAAGAGATGTGATGGTTGGACTGAGCTATACTAGATTCTATAATACCAGTCCCTGGTCCTGTCCTAGATTGTACATACATACATTTATAAACATTGAGTACAATAATGCTAGCTGAGCTAATATGAAAATCGAATGAAATACAAAAGATATCAACAAATATATGGAAAAATGGGCTATACCCATTTCTAAGCCAGCCTTGGGGGACTTATGTACAAGGCAGGTTACTGTAAATCTTCAACGTTTTTTATCATTTAAGCCGTCATTAAAGATTCGTGAATGTATACAGTTATTGTAAAAAAAATGAAGCAATAAATGGTTTGTTTGTGTCAGCACCGATATAAGCTTCATAAAACGAAGAGAATTATTTGAGCAAACCCTACAGTTCTCCAAGAAAATTTTGAAATATTGTTTTCAGTGGTGGTATCTTTCAGATACATGTAGATGGGTTAACCACTAGTCATACAGGTCTTGGAAATTCTGTATTGAGGAGGAACATTGGAGAGTAGTAGAGAGAGCATTCCAGTTCAAACTTGCAGAATAGGAAAGAGTTCGTTTAAATATTTCAGAATGAGGAGTAGGGGGAATTAGTTTTTCTTTCATAGATTGTTTGATACAGGGACGTGGTTCTGGATTATTTTATGAGGACTTCTGTTCAACGACAGGTGAGGAGCTATGTGGAGATATTGCTTCGTTAACTACCTGTACTCTGATGAGTCTTCCACTGAAAAATAAGTCACAAAATTTCGTAAATCAATTTCTCGTAACTATTCTTGTGAATCACATCGTTTTATGGTGCTCTACCCTGGATGAAGTCTTGTAGCAGAAAAGTTACAAAGTGACTGAAGCAGTTGGGTGCAGGTGGCCCCTGGTTCGTAACACCTCAGAACATAACACCTGAATATGACGCATGCCTTGGTTTGGAGGTCATACTCACCACCTGCGATTACTACTTCTAATACAATTCAACATTTTAAACTTAGTTAAACTGAATCCTTGGTTATTAAAGCTGACAGTTTGGAGCATCCCAACTGGCGTTTTCATGTTGCGCCAAGATAGAAATTCGTTGGGAACTCGAGTGTGGGTCAGAAGTTTTGTAATTGGAGACAGCCAGCCACTGGCTCAAGAAGTCCGAGTTCATTCGAGACCTTGGACAGTGAATTTCCCCCACAGTCATTGTTTGTGGTGCCTTTGTGACAATTAGAGACTGACGGTACTTATGTAGTGTTGTCTTACTTATGTACCCGTTTGCATTGTCTTAAGTGGAATGACCCAGAAACCTCTCACCAATGTGATCTCTGTGAGGTCAAGTCCAGCTCATGCTTGCTTCCTCTCCTGCGGTATATGGGATGATCTGCCAGCAGCCTGTGGATGGGCGTGTGTTTCCTCTGGGCTGTACCCGGTTTCCTCCCACAATAAGTGAAATATTCTTGAGTACAGCGTAAAACACCTGTCAAATAAATAAATGAATTTCAACCATTGTGATGTGCTGGTCTGTATCTCACAGGTGGGAAAAGGTTTACCCCAGCACTCCAGTTTTGTCCCACCGATGAAACTGACAGCTATCATTTATCTAAAAAATACTATAGTATAATGTTAAGCTGCACAAACCACTTAATCAAGTAAAAATGAAAAATACAATACATGGCCAAGGTAATCATAATCCCATGACTTTTGCATGTAGCATATATAATTTTATAACTTCCTAAATGCAGTTTATCCCTTCTAGGCAGAAAAATTGTTTACCAGAAAATGTAGTTTTTGTGTCCAAATGGGAATATAAAGCTCATGTGTGAAGTTACCTTTTTCGTATCTTTGTTAGGAAGGATGGTCATGAAATTTTAGCTACAAGCTGGAAAAGCATGATCTTTTTTAAAAAGCATTATTTCTTTTTTCTCTCAGAATGATGCCATTCAAAAGTAGCCCAGTTTTCTGACACTTTAGTACGATATAGAAACCTGACAGAGAATTCCGTTCCCTGCTCGATTTTGCCACTTATACCCTCCTCCAACAACGGCAAGAAAAATCTGGGTTAATTTCATTGTTTCGTTAATAAGACTGACTGACTGGTTTGAAGTAGGATTACATGGTGGTCTGAAATGTGTCAGAACTTAAGAGGACTTCACCATTAGTGCTGATGAAGAGAGACTGGCACATGGTGTGAGAGAAAGTAACGCTTGCGAAATAACCCCACACCTTTGCACTGGGATTGACCAATGAAGAAGCAGAACTGCTTTGCGAAACCCCCTCATCCAATCGTGATGCCTTGGGATTGGAGTCTGTGAATAGCCTCAGGTTGAGGGTTGTATATCTGCACAGCCTTGATGCTGACATACAGGGATTCTTTCCGGTCCACAGGATGTGAAGTGGTGACGCTTCCATCTGAGATGAACTGGGTCACGGTTTCGGGAGAGGCATTTAGGGCATCTTGTCTGGTGACAAGACTACCTAAATGGCATCTGTTCGTCTGTTGCGTAGGACCAACGGAGACACAATCATTAATACGCTAACCAACCAGCGACCATTTAAACAGCTTGTCTCCCCCCCCCCCCCAAACACCCAACCCTTTCCTTCTCTCCCGGAGAAGTTTTCTCCTTTCAATTATCAATTATTAAACGCCCAAGACAGCTTGCCAGAATACCTAAAGTAAACCGTCAACCTGTCTGTCTCCCGCTTCCCCCAGCCATTTTCCCCGTCCCCTCTCAGCCCACCTTTGGATATAAGGACCACATCAATACACTGACCACCTGAAGCTTTTGCTTGTCAGTGTGCTATCTATATGTAGTATACAGAAGTGTTGAAAGCCTCTGGGGATGTTCTGTTGACCCAGGCTGACTGTTATAGAAACGTAGTCATTTGTGTTCATTTTATTGGGGACTGCTAGGTTTGGTTGGCTGGTACTGACATACTTCTAGTCCTTACCCTCATTCAGTCTTCACTTTCAAGTCCTTACCCACATCCAGCCTTCATGCATTTGCTGCTAATTAGACCAGTGTATTTCAGCACAGTCACTGACAGTATATCTGGAGTTCATGTATATATCAGGAGGAACACAGGGCTTCATAACATTGTACACAAAATTACATTACCTAGACTGAGTGCCCAGGTTTCTATCGTCTTATGCACTATGCGTGTACATGATGATGTCCTAAATTTTGCTCTCTACACACATTGCAAGTTCATCCAATGCTGACGTGTAGTCATGTGTATAGGTTTATGTGCAGTAGTTGAAAACATGTACCTAGCTGTCACCGGTAATGCGAGCTGGTGTCAGTAAGTGGTGGCGACGCTAGTACAGCATTCTAACATTCAGACCATTTGTCTTCCCCCAATATGGTGTACAAATCAGTAGGTCATGCGTGAGAAGGTTTGTGAGGAACTTGCCAAAGTCTGAGCACTCCCCCCACCTGTACATAAATTTGCTCTTCTAATTTAAAGCACAAGTAAAGCACCAGGATGCAGATGGACTGCCCATTGGCACTGCCATCTAGTTTGTTGCCTTGCATGTCCTAGAAGATAGCTGACCATTGTCTAGTGATTTTTGAGTTGAAATCCTGAAATCGTTCCCCTTTTTGTTTGTCAAATGCTGCCCCGCTGTGTGACTTTCACTTATTTTCTCTACCCTTTTACCTGGCTGGTGCCATGCAGGTGAAAAAAATTGTAAGAACAGCATAAAACACCAATTACAGAACAAAATATTACAAAGAAATAAGAAAAGGTAAATGTATCGACTTATTTGTTTCGGGAAGAATACTCTAGTGTACAGTAAATAGCTGTAAAAATGAAAAACGACTCTTTATGATGTTGGAATGGAAGCATTGAGTCAGCCGCTCATGTGTATAATGCTCTTGTTGTTTTCTCCTGAAAAGAAAAGTAAAAACACAGTTTTAGTCTCTTCATAGCTTTGAATAAAGAAAAACATCTACATTTTTCAGATGTTGTCTCCGCCCTTTTGTCTGGCCACTATCGCGCAGGTGAAAAACTCATAAGAAGGGCATAAAAATACCAATTACATAGAAAGGAATCAAAAGTCGGTAAATGTACCAACTTTTTCTTATTTGTTTAGGGAAACATACTCTAGACTACAATAAACAGCTGTAAAAATGAATTTAATATCCTTTTAATGTTTGAATGGAAGCACTGAGTCGTCTATTTGTGTGTATAATGATCTTGTTGCTTTCTCCTGAGTAGCAAGCTAAGCTGCTAAACAGCAATCCCAGTTGCTCATGCTCCCATCGCATACAGCTTATTACATTTACAGCAAGTTTGCGTGATTAAAACTATTAAATTCAGAATGTCCTTAAATAGGCCTTTCCTCTTTGATGTCAGAGACTTTAACATTACAATTAACTTATTTTAAGTTGATAATTTAGCAGACCGTTGTTGAGTTTATCGATTTCAGGGAGACTACCACTCAAACCAAGTGAGCCGTAAACTTGTGGTGTTTATCTTATCTGTTGGTTCCTCCCAGATCTAAGTGGCTACTGTACTCAGTGCTTCATCAAAAATTTGTGCGGCATCCGTCACATAGACAAATCCTGAAGCAGTATAAACAAGGCTGTAAATTCTGTTTTCGATCAAAGGTTACCTGAACCAATAAATCTCAGTGCCGTTTTATAACTGAGAAAAGAAACAATTGAGACTTCATGATGAGGTTAATATGATGACTGCAGTGGTTGTGGTATCATTTTGTATGGAGAAGTGGACATCAGGGTTTACTCTCTGATATGCATGTGTTTGCTTCCAGAGAGAAAGCGGAAAAGTGATGTTGGAGCCCTCGTGGCTTTTACTCTTCAGTCTGTGATAAATTGCATAACGGGGATTGTATGACATAACAGGGGAAACACGTGCATGTTCGGGTTTTAGAAATAACTAATTAATAACTAATCTGAATAGTTCATATATGTCACACTTCTGACATGGCCTCACTCTCAAGATTCTCTTAATAATGTGTGGGTTTTTCCTTACTTTAAGCTGCAACATCCTATACATAAAAATGGAGGTTTCATTTTGGGTGGGTTACTTGATGGATACATACATACACTTGGTCTGGTGGTGTCTTTTGTTTTAAATCAACCTTGTTTCTGATGATTCAGATTTAACTTAAAGGGGAAGATCAGGCAAAAATTCAGGCATTTTGAGTGAAAGACCACTAAAAACTGTATCTGAAAATATCTTCACCAAATTTTTTTAGATTTTTTTTGTAGTCAGTTAAATGCAATCAAATGTTTGGATTATATGGTGGGTTTTATGGACCATTTGGTAATCTGGTACAGCAGTGACGTCACACCCCTGTTTGTTCTAAAGCATGAAATTTAATGTCATATCACCTTTTTAACACACAGGCAAACATCACAGGAGTACACTTCTCAAGCACTTTATTCTGTGCTAAATATAAAAGGTGTATCAAGTTTTGTGATGTCACATGTGAATCATGTCATCAATGTAGTCTGTAAAACCCACCATACAGTCAAAACACTGGACTGCATTTAGTTTGGTAAAAAAAAAAAAACTAAAAAAATTCATTGAAGATATTTTCTAAACCATGTCATCAATGTAGTCTGTAAAAGCCAGCATACAATCAAAACATTGGACTACATTTAATTTGATAAAAATAAAAAAATTGAGTGAAGATATTTTCAAACACTGTTTTTCACTGACCGTAACTTCATTTTTGAGGGATCTGTTCACTTTTCCATCCTAACCTGGAACAGCAGAAATCACCCAGTGTGCACTGTTTTCTGGGCCTTCAGGTGGCAGTTAGCAGTGGACAGCACACATATACTCATTGGACCACCTACTTTAAGGGTACCATCAGGGCAAATTTGTGTTGCAAGGTCTACAGTTTCTTTCATCTTATGAGGAAAGATACAAGGAGCAGGTACATGTACATACTGGCGAATTATACATGTAACTGGGTCAAGAAAGCATCCTAATTTAGGCGCCCTTTTCAGTGCCTTAATTTGAGCTTAAAATCTGAAAATTTTTAAAGTGTAACCATTATTAGGCTAAAGATGTAACTTAACACCCCTTCTTTCTCGATAATGTGAGATTTTTAAATTAACTGTACCATGATTTCTTGTGAGGGCTGTTGTCTTAAAGGATTAGTGACCAGATTTAGTATTTATTCCGAATTAGCTAACCCTGTATACATTCTTATATTGAGATTTTAAAAATTTTTTAAAAAGTTCACATTAATCTGAGTAATATAGCATATAAAACACAACGAGGTTAGTTTTATGCATTTTTTTTTCGCCAACACTCAATGATCTCTGCCGAATGATGTCATACAAGCACAACCTTTATGAGCTGTCAGATCTTCACTAGTTAGTTCAGTGGTGAAAAAGGTACAAGAGTGACAACAAGCATCATCTGAAAACTCAGAATCCGAAGTCTGGACAGAGATGTCATTTTCTTAAATCGGAACTTCAACATCGTCCACTATACGTTCAAATTGATAGAGCGATATATCGGCTTCCATGCAGCTAAAATCCATCTCGAAAATGATATCTTTCTGATGCGAATTCCCAGGTTATATAGTCCAGTCAGCCAAGAGTTGTCTGTCTATGACGTCACCTCTGAGCCGTACTTGCTGAACGTTGACTAGGGCAGTAAATTTATTTCTTTTGGCAAATTTAAAATCTTTATTAAAATTCTCAAAAGCTCTTCTGGTTATATACTGCGTAAACAGGTTATAATCTTTATAATTAGGACCAGTAGCAAAATCAGGACACTAATCCTTTAAGTTATAAACTATCTGGGGAGGAGAGTGTACAGGTAGTTACTGAGAGTAGTCCATACGTTTGTCACACCTCAATGAGCCTCACTAGCTGGCTGAGAATGGGAAAGACTGCAGTGTTGCAGCAAAGACGGGTGTTGAAAAGGTTCACTTTTTTGTGCCATTGAACTTCTGTTAGGCAATGTCGTTTTAAGTTCTGCGAAGACTCATATGGCTATAAATTGCATTATTGGACAAAACCTCACCTCACGATCCCGGAAGTTTTCACTTACATGCAAAATGTCGTCTCAGATGTGGGTACATCAGGTTTGTGATATTTACATTGATTAGCCGTGTTTAACTGACAATGGCCAATAGAATCCCTCGTTCATATATACCATGTATATCAGACACAGTGCATATGTGCTGTACATGTTGTCAAAACATGTTGTGGAAACTGGATGGGTATGACTTGTAAACGGACTTGATAATTATGTTAATTGAAGTTACCACATACACCATTCACGAAATTTTGTTCTGAAAAATTAATAAATGTGTTGTAAAAAACTGTCTTTATTTAAACTGTTCATTTCGTTTTTACCCCTCAGCCAGTTTGGGCAAGGGGTGTTGTCGTAGCGAGCAGCGTCCATCTGCCCGTCAGTGTTCTTGCAAATGCTCTATCTGTAGAACAGTTTATCCTAAGCTCATCAAATTTACAGTACACTTAGACTCATCATGTAGAAGAACCCTATTGATTTTCATTGACATTGAGCTTTTTCTTCAAGGTCATTGGGGCCATTTGAGTTAAATTCTTGTAAATACTCTATCTCAAGAACGGTTTAACCTAGTTCACCAAACTTACACCACACACATTTTCATCAGGAAAGGACCCTATTGATTTTTTGTGACCTTGACCTTTTTCTTCTCGTTCATTGGTTTCATTTAAGTTAAATTTTATTAAAGAAGTGTAAACATAATTTCACTGGAATGGTTTTGCCCAAGTTCACCAAACTTGCACCATACTTACACATTGGCATGAGGAAGAACCCTATTGATTTATAGCGATCTTGGCCTTTTTCTTCAAGATTATTGGAGTTATTAAAGTTAGATTTTATAAAAGGCCTGTAAATGCTCTATCTCTTGAACAGTTTGTCCCGAGCTCACCAAACTTACACCCCAAATACCAATTTTATACATGACTTGTATTGTACATAATATCTCTTGGAATTTGTATCTATTCCTTAGCTTGTACCTGTGCTTAAGGCTGAGGGGTTTCAAGTACATTGCGCAGTATTTTTTTTCTTGAGAGAAATAATTGGTTCAAATTAATCCCCTTACACTTTAGCGATATGTTTAAACATATTGTTATGTATAACTGCAGTCATCGTAAAGGTTGTAAGCCCAGGTCTTTAGAATGGAAATAAATCTGAAGAACAACAAAAGCAATACCTTTCCTTAACTTCTTCACTAAGGAAAGCTAAAATTTGGTACAGTTTAATATGTAGAGCCACTTGAGTCGCTTGATGATATTCCCATGCATTTCCACACATGATGTATTTTTAAATATGAGGTGCCAGGTGACGTGGCCGGCTGTATTTCACATGTATCAATAACCTATACACAATTCACTCACAAGAGACTCAGGCAGGCAGTTGTGGAGGATTTGTACCATCCATTGTCAAATGCCCTGTGCTGAACACTGTATGGTATGATGGCCTCGTTTCCAGATTTGAAGTCATCCTGGGTTCAGGTCTGTCAGGAAGATAAAGGTTAATGGCTTATATCTATCCATGTGATTCTTGATGTGGCCCAAGTCATGATGTGTTGGAGACTTCTGCTTTTCACGATTTAAAAGCATTTTATTTATGTATATATCTGAAGTTTTAGCAGTGTATATGTGTTACACCCCAAGCTAAGTTACACCTGGAATATGTACATGTGAGTGATACATTCTGAAAAATGTTGTAGATGGAACATGGATATTCTCCTCAACTGACATTGCAGCATGGTCATCTTTCCCAATAGACACATGATAGACCCCCCCCCCTTCCAAGAACATATCCCCTTAGAGATACATATACTTCCTTCCGTTTCCCCTGTGGACAATTTCCCTTAAACACCTTGCCCCCTGTGGGTATTTTTCCCTTGGACAACTCCCTCAATGGACAGTTCCCCCTATGGACATCTCCTCCAGGACCATTTCCTGAGGGAAATCCCCACTGAGAACATTGGACCCTATAGACAATGGACAATTCTTTGTAAGGACATTGTCCCCTGTGGACAATGGGCAGTTCTGCCTTGAAGGAAATTGACCCTAATGAACATTCCTACCAAAGGACATCATCCCTGTGGATAATTCTTCATAAGGCCATCGACCCCTGTGGACAATTACCGCTGATGTGTACAACATGAAAATGAGCACATATTTTTTGCTCTGATATGATATAGTTTTTTTGCAGTTCATCGCTATATCCCAGACATTACAAGTTTTTGCCTGAAAGCTTACAATTTTTGACCGTTTGTTGAAAAACCTTTACAGGTAGGACATATTATACATGTAAACACATGTAGAGTATCATAATTAGTACTATCTAATGCGGTTGTCAACAGAATGACGTGTTTGTGCCTGTGCATATTCTCAAAAGGATATCCTGTGTGTATTTTTTCAGAGATACAAGAAATATACATACAAAATGTAGTACTGTATTAACTAATCTCGTATACATATCAGATGAAAATATCCGAAGGAACAGTTGTCCATATGAGGTAATTTTCCGTAGAAGACGAATTTTCCGTAATTTGAAAATCTTGGATGTGAAATGTCCATATGGGGGGAATTTTCCATGCGAAGAAATGTGCATAGAGGGTGAATTTTTCATAGGGGAAAATGTCCAAGGTGGGGGAGGAGGGAATTTTCCGTAAGAGAAAAAATTTTCCGTAAAGAGAAATGTCTGCCCGGTTTCCTTCCAACATAATGCTGGCTGCGATGGTATAAGTGAAATATTCTTGAGTATGGCATAAAACACCAATCAAATAAGTAAATGAATAAATTACCTATTATGCAAATTGATGATTTGCTGTGTACAATTGTAGTATCATGTGGAAAGTGTGAAGACGCACACGTTATGTAAAAGGAGGATAACAAGGTTACAAGCCTACGTCAAAACAACACTCGTTGGAGTGTTTACGTGCCCTTCATGGCCAGCGATGGTGTCAATAACACAACACTGAAAGAATACACCTGATTGGCTGGGCAACCAGAGCAGATCCACCACCTGTGATCAGTCGTCAGAGCAGGTTTGATAAGGCGTGTTGCATTGTTGCAAGCCCTCCCAGGGGTTGTTTTTGTTGGGAATTAAACCAGTGAAAGGTTAAAGCACTGTTGTGTTCAGTCTAGACTGGATGAAGAGATGCGTTGATACCAATAGCAGCACCTTCATCAGCATCCACTATCCAGTAGATGTGTTCACACACGTGTTGTACTCTACTCTATTGATCCCTGAGTGATGGAAGCTCTTGAGATTGGCTGTTTTCAAAGCTCCAGGGATGTCCCAGTAACAATGCCCCTGTTTTTGCAAAGACAAATCTTTTGTTTTCATCTTTGCCGTGATGACAGTGTTTTACTGATCTGATGGAATGGCTGTTTGTGTTGTGCCCAGCTAATGTAAACATGTATATATATGTAATTATACTAGTGGCATTTCGGGGACTGAAATTATGACTCCACCACCTATGCAACTTAGGGTCTTCAAAAATTATGTCCCACATTTTGCTGTTTTTTTTTAAAAATGATATTCAAAATGAATAAACTAAAATGCTGCAATTTATTTGGAGTTCTGTGTATATGTAAGCTAATTTGTTTCTAATAAGATTTGTTTTACATGTTTACATCCTTGATTTTAATTTTATTTTTTTCTCGCATTTTCTACACGTTTTGGTCTTTCTGTACTTTGCACAAAGAAAGTGGCGTATTGTTTGTGTTTTGTAGACACCCAGCAAAAGTTCTAGCACACATATTCTTTTTGGGGATTTGGATGCATCATATCAAGTTACATTTTAATAAAATGTTGAGAAATGAAGGTGTACATGGTCAGAGTGTGGTTCATGATATAAAGGTATCTTGTGACATACCTGGTTCGTTATCACATAAGGGTTATCAGTCAATTAGCACACAGTTCTGAGCTATGGTATTTAGACTGTAGAAACAAAATGCATTGGGTAAATAAATGAATAGATCATTTAAGCGTGTAATGATTATGATACAACGGCTTGCTGTCAGTTGAAATCCCATTTAAACAAATTCCATTCCATGTATGTTTCGTTGATATACAGAAGGCTTCCTGTGGTATTTGCATTTTCAGACTTTTGTAGTTGTATACCAATGATGCTTGTACCAATCGAATGTCGATTTGGCCCAGTTCTGGGACATTTGCCGTTAGGCGCTCACTGTTGGACGCTGTTGCCATGGTGACCTGCCCCACTATTGTGCGTTGCAACAGGAAGTGCCTGGCTAGCTTCTCTCTGATTAGATCGGCGAGTAATGGAGAGACCGGGGAACCCCGTCATTTGACTGTGTGGTTCCTCTACAATAACTTAATGGCCGAGGTATTACAGAGTCCCACAGAACTGCTCCGCCTCTCGTATCCGGCGTCTGACCTTGACCCTTATAGTGGCTGCTTTAGTCTGCATTTTGAGCAGTATTGCCTACATGTCTGACGTATCCACTGTCTTTTGACAACTGCATCCTGGCATTTTGATATATCTAAAATCCGCTTGTATACTGTTCCTGTTAAATTCATTGTGTGAATAAGTACATGTACTCTGTGGTGTAGCTTTTGCTGGCGCTATTTTGCCTTACTCAAGACGCCTTATGAGAGAAATAGGCCATGTACTGGTGTCAGTGTAATGTAATTGGGTGAGGTGTCGTTTCTGGTGTCTTCAACATGACATGACATTGCATTAAGGCATCATTGTATGTCAGCATTGGGCCCAGCCTGTTACAAATACAAATTGGCACCATTGTGATAGGACCAAAACACTGGCAATCATAAGATATCATAAAATTTTATTTTTGGTGGTGCAACAACAACAACACTACAAAAAGGTGATGCTCTGAGCTCAAGTCCAGCTCATGCTGGCCTCCTCTCCGACTGTACTTGGGAAGGTCTGCCAGCAACCTGCAGATGGTTGTGGGTTTTACCCTGGGCTCTGCTCGGTTTCCTCCCCCTATAATGCTGGTCGCTGTCATCTAAGTGAAATATTCTTGAGTACCACGTATAACACCAATCAAATAAATAAATAAATACTAAAAAGGCAAAGAATGTCTATGTGTGTAAAGGAATTACAGTAGGGTTAATGTACGATCACAAACAGCTATCAAACAGGCCCTTCTGGATGTGATGTTCTGGTAAAATAATCAGAGGCCACTGAGCTTGTTTTGGATATTGTTATTTGTAGTATGATATTTTTTATCCAACTTCATGTAATTGTGATTCCAGAAAAATCTCGCCACTGAAAGCCTTTTGAATTAAGTTGCGGGGTTGTATTAACCTTTGCTCCGAGATAAGCCCTTGTTAGAGCACATCTTAGAGCTAATCTCAGATCTGATCAGAGGACTTGCAACCTTGCTTGTCCTAGGAATATTCGGTGATTGGCCATAGGTTTTACACATGTACAAATCAGTGGAGTGGAGCTGATATCAGTGCGGCTTATGTTTGAACAGTCATGGAAAGTGATAAATAACAGATAGCCTGTTTTGCCATGGCAGACGAGCCACGAAAACAACTTGAATTCTACAGGCAAAAGCTTAGATTTACAGGTTGACTATAATGGCAGTAGGCAGAAGAATGATGATATCAAAAATAAATTGAATGTTGAATTACAATACAATGGCATGTTTAATGGGAGACCCTGACACAGAATGATTCCAAACGGGCTTTATTTCCTGCCGTCATGCTGTAGTACTTGTGCTCTACCAAATTATTTTGTCAGCAAACATTACATCTAAAGGTGTGACATACTACCGGGAAAGGACAAATGAGTTCACAGCATTGGATCCTTTTGTTAAAGGCGGAAAGGGGTTTTACAAGTTCCCCATTTTGACTGTTTGTTTATTTTCGGTATACTTCTGCTGATTCGACTGTGGCTTTAAGTCATGAGAAAGTTGGTCAGGTACATGTTAGAAAGAGCAGTGGTTTTTTTCTGCGGTTCTCTACATACAGGTTTCCTCCTTACATGAACCCAGCTGAACACTGTTGCAGTGTTGAAGGTCATTTGAGAAAAAAATTTAAAAAAAAGTAACTCATAAAAATTTTTAAAAAAGCCAAAATTGCAATACGTAATAGGCTGAAGGACACGGATCTTACTGGCTTTTCATTCGCCTGCCTGTTATTTGCAGGAGGTGTGTGTTTGGCATGTAATTCATGTACATGTAAGTGGTCAACCTTTTTGTATCTGAATTAGCATCTTTCAGCACAGTTTATCCACCTTATTCTGTTGTGCGCCGTTTCAATTTGGACTTCACAAAGTGTGCATGGCCAAGGGGCTAGCACAGCACAACAACCCAGGAGCTTCTTGTGAATGCAATTGCTGTGAGTTTAAGTCCATCTCAGACTGGCTTCCTCTTTGTTCATAAGTGGGCAGATCTGCCAGTTACCTGCAGATGGACGCAGGTTTCCCCTCAGGACTTATCTGGTTTCCTCCCACCATAATGCTGGCCACTGTCATACAAGTGAAATAATCTGCAGCATAGAACTCCAACCAAATGAATAAATAAATCCCAAAGTATAATTTTATCAGCCTGCACAGAATAATACTCTGAAATTATGCCTGAATTAACATTTGTTAACATGTGAAAAGGTTTGAGAATTACCGCAAATAACAGCATTGCCATGCGTGACTCACACGCTGTATTGGTAGAAGACGTGCAAACAGCTCTCGCAGCACCAACAACTGTTTCTCATCACCATGGCCCAACGAACAATGGAACCCGTTTCCCTGCAAAATTCCCTGTCCAGAACTGGAATTGAACCCTATGTCTTTTGTGTAGCAGTAGTTGGTATTCACACACCTTGTACGTATACATGTCCCTCTCCTTACCAAAATTAAAGAAGTTGGATGTAATATTAGTAATTACCCAATCATAAACAACAACAACATATGTAATCAGCTTAAGGCCCCTTCCTTCTTTATTGCACATTTAAGGATAGGAAGTTGTGTACATGTTGTAAATGGAAGGAGAATGTGAATACTATCTCAGGGGACACAGGGGTAATATCTCTAAAATCTTCTCATGCTGTACACAGCAAAATCCCCTCCATCCTTCCAGCTTTGAAAGAAGTTCCTCTCTGACGTAAAAGGATTTTCTTTGAGTCCGAGGAGCATTAACACTGACTGCAGTCCTGTAACAGTAACACGTCCTCTATGGCTTTAGGCCAGCCCTTGGCTTTCAGGAAACCCACGGTGGTTACAAATGGAATTTGGTTCTCTTTTTTTTTTTTAATATCTCTACCTGCAGGCTGTGAAAGAATGCAGGCAATTAATGCTTGCCCTTAATGCCGTCAGAAAAACTGAAAGTTATAGCTGTTTGTCAAAGAGTCCTGGAATCGGGTGATGTTGTTCAGAACCTTTAGTCCCTGAAGCTGAGGATAACCTTCCCCTGGAGGTCGTCGTCATGACATTATCTTCATAACCGTGCGTGAAGGCCACAGAGGCAGTTACACCATGTCACTGAGACCTGGAGCAGTTTTGCCAATTAAGACCAAATAATACTTGAATAATGACGTTAATGGCTGTGCTAGAAGTGCAATTGTTAAAGCGTAGGTTTGTAAGTTAACAGGACATTAAGGGGACAATTTCCGGTATTTTAAGGTATTATAATTGTCGTTATGTCTTCACTGCATTTGTGATTTTATCCTGTATCAGATGGCCTTGATGCAGATAATGTTTGGAATGTACGGCTTGTACGCTGGTAGAAAGTTTCCTGTTCTAAGGGATGGGCTTTCTGGATACCTGTAATGAAATAGCACACTGGGTCAGATCTCTTCTTAGCCATGTCATGGTTAATATGTCCTATTAAATGTTTGCTGGATCAGATTGCATAGTGGATAGAGCGTTTGCTTGATAAACAGTAGATTCAGGATTCAATCCTGAGTTGAGCACCTAATATTGGTAACCTTTGTTCTGTCCAGCTTACATGGCACTCAGCATAAATAGGATAATCGAAGTAGGTCTGGTGTCTGTATGAAATCACTCAAGGCCTGACTTTCCACTAAATACAGCCTACCTGCATTGGGTCCGACCTGCTGCAAGATGGCAATAAATTAATTAATTAATGAAACAATATATTGTTTCAGTTGTATTATTAATACTATATTATTGTATTATTGTATTATTAATACAACTGAAAGAATGTTGAAGCGATATTAAACCTTAATGAAACCAACAAACAGAAAAGACGGGATTTCCTCTGTTAGCTGATCACATTGATATCTTCCACCTGAAGAAGCCTTGTCCCAATCCTGTATAAACAATGGTTCGTGTAGTACAGTCTTCAGTTTTAGTCTTTGTTATGGGTATAGCTCATCAGATAATTTGAGAATGATTTCAACAAATGTCATCAAATTTTGGCTTTATTTATTTCATGGAAATTTGTACTTGTTTTGTAGTAATTTGAGAAATTATGCATGTTGGGAAGAAGACCTTAAGAAGTTAGAAGCATAACTGGTGCATTGGTCAAAAAATTTTGTTCTCACTGATGAACTTAATATAAATGTAGTGAATAAATGCTTAAGTCGTTAACGTCCACATCTTCTCTGTTTCTGCAGTCTGAGATATTTAATGAGATTGAGCTGACGGATTTAAGTCTGGCGGAATGTAGCACCAAAAACATCAACCACAGTTTTCAGGTAAGTGGTTTTAATGAGTTTGGTATCGGGTTTGCACAGTCCCGGATACTTCTAGACATTTCTGGAAATTAAAGCGTGGTCTTATTTTCTGATATATGTTTTTCAGAATCCCGCTGAAAAAGAGTGAGTGATTATGGCTTATCGCCTCAACAAAATCAGCTGTACGTGTACATACATCTTTGTTGTTGGGCGTGTGTGTATTTGTATTTGTAATTCTTTTGAAACAAACTCATAGGTGTTTAGTGCAGCAGCACTTTGACCATTACTGCTTCTTAACTCACCATGACTGGAGTATACAGGCACGTAAATCTTCGAGCTAAAAGGTGGTTTACATCCTTCGAAACTACTGTCGTTAAATTATCGGGTGGCTTTTCTTCGAGCTTCATCCATAAACTTGAGCACCAGAATGAACATAAACCTTAATTACTCTTGAGTACAGCTTTCAGCCTATATCCTGACGTCTGATGCCTTGGCTGGGTGCTTCAGTACATGGGCACTACACATATTTGGATACCAAGACCAGCATGATACTGTTGGAACCTACATGTGTTTTGGTGGATGGATTAATGTTGAAAGTGAACCTGAAGCAAATAGTGTGATCTCTGGGACTGGTACCTGTGATACTACTGGTGCTTGAAAACTCTGAAATTCAAGTACTTGAAATTTGGTGAAAGGCTTTCACGACATCGACACTCTTTAAAAAAAAAACAACAGAAAGTTTGTTTAGAAAAACGACATGTACGTGTACTCGATTTTGTCAGTGTTAAATATCACATTCCATGATGTTCTAAATCCTGGACCATTAAATAAGCTACCAATATAGTACCCATTAACCTCAGCATGATTTCTGTTGGCTCTGACTTATGCCATTGATAGTCTTAGACGGAAACATGCCATATTTAGAAGTCCTTTTTTTTCTCGGTTCAGAAATCTGCGATGCAGCTGTCTCTTAGCATGTTGTCTCATCAGCAAGGAATCTGTTTACTCGCATCCATTTGTGGTGGCGTTCTGACCTTTTGTTTTCATTGAGATCTTGGCCAGATATTTCTGTTTATCATGTCTAGTTTCAGTTTGTAAGTTCCCATCGTAAAACCTGAGCACAAGATAATACTTGGACTGTACAATAACCCAGTATAATCTATATGCAGGAAATGGCCTTAAATTTTGTACGAAATATTTTAGGGGGCAAATAGATGTCATAGAATAATACTTTTGATCCTGAATCTAACATTTTTCCAGTAGGATGTGATGTTACATGCCCCACAGCTCATGTTGGCTTCCTCTCCGGCTGTACGTGGGAAGATCTGCCAGCAGTCTGTGGATGGTCGTGGGTTTCCCCCGGGCTCTGCCCGGTTTCCACCTGTCATAATGCTGGCCACAATGGTATAAGTGAAATATTCTTGAACACACCGTAAAACACCAATCAAATAACTAAATTCATGCCCCACAAACTTTAAAACATTTTATTTCTCCAAATATTGGCCTGTAAATATGCCCTTTCAGAGCATATGAAGGCCTTAAAGTGATACTATTGATTCCAAGTGAATCAAACTTAACAAAAATCTCTTTCTCTATCATAGGTCTAATGTTTTAATACCTCACAAATCTTTTGCGTTGCCATGCATGTAATATTAAGAACCACACCCTACCAGCCCTGACGATCCTGCACGAACTTGTATGTTATCTCACACGTGCAGCAGAAAAGTTATTATCTTGTTCTTATGATTTAATGGACACAGCACCCATAGATCTGCCAAGGAAAGTGGTGATCAAACTCCAATGACCACGATAATGGTGATGTGGGGCTAGCTTTTGTTACAAGATTTAAATAATTTGGATCGGTCTGAACAAACTGACAATTAAAGCTCACCTGTTCCGTGGCCGTCGTGCGTCTCATGTTCCATTTAGAGACAGGTTGGCTGATAACTCATGGTTACCTCATAGTGCTGAGTCACAGAAGATGCATTTCCTTAACAAAGCATGGGACACTTACAAGATCTCCATGTATGATAGCTTTTTGCACCATGTATGTTTATTCGTATGAGATCTGAATTACAGCCATTATAGAAGGTCAGTGTGGCATATATGTGCCATGGGGGCAGTAGTGCACCCTTGTGCGACCCATCTTTTCTGAAGATGCTCTTATGACTATGTCGGAACCATCCATGAGCTTTCCTATTATAGAAAACTTTAGAGGATATCCAGTTGCCATTGGCATAACCATCTGCTAAATCCTCTCCCTTATCCACAGTATATACCTACAGGATTTT
This sequence comes from Acanthopleura granulata, assembly GCA_016165875.1. Classification (NCBI taxonomy): domain Eukaryota; kingdom Metazoa; phylum Mollusca; class Polyplacophora; order Chitonida; family Chitonidae; genus Acanthopleura; species Acanthopleura granulata. The sequence continues at coordinate 11,798,081 of JABBOT010000011.1, read as the reverse complement.
AGATAGAACAAGTGAGCCATAATACCTGAACTGTTTTGATTCTGTTACGTATTTCAGCCAGGTGACAGGACATATTGATCGTATTCTTTGTACTCAGAATGTAAATTAAGGGGCCTCCATGGCCGAGTGGTTAGCCTGTCAACACAGCACAATAATTAGGGGTCTGTCACCTTTGCATGCTGTGAATTTAAGTCATCTCAGGCTGGCTTTTTTCTTTTTTGATTGTACATGGGAAGGTCTGCCAGCCACCTACAGATGGTCTTGGGTTTCCACCCTGTCATATGTCTGGGTTTCCTCCTGCTATAATGCTGGCTGCCATCATGTAAGCAAAATATTCTTGACTACTGCGTACAACACCAATCAATCTGTCAGCAACCTGCGGATGGTCGTGGGTTTCCCCCGGGCTAGGCCCAGTTTCCTCCCACCATAATGCCGGCCGCCGTCGTATAAGTGAAATATTCTTGAGTATGGCGTAAAACACCAATCGAATAAATAAATAAATAAATAAATGAAACACCAATCAAATAAATAAATAAATAAAACAGATATTAAGAAAAGTCTATCTGATCGCCTTGCTCTTTACTGATTGCTTATGGTTTCTTATAGTGCAAGACTTGATTATGAGTGGATAAGGAGACTTGTTTCAATTCTGCAGGGTAAACTCCCTGATGGTTGATCATGCCAGCCCATCTCATTGGTGGAATGGCTCCTGGAAAAGTCACGTCTCTGGCCTTAACTTAGGCAGTCCTGGAAATTAAGTCATGGCTCTGTGTTAGTGTAAAACCTTCTCAGAATTGCCTGTTCATGCTCTTGACTGTAGAAGTTTTCTCTCAGTACTCTGGAACCTGTTTCATTAACAAATGAAAGTTTGTGTGCTATGTGCTATATGCTGGTATAGTAAGTAAATGGTAGAAAAGAAAGGATTAACCTTGAAAAGTCCTTAAGTTTTATTATATGAATTATTATCCACCTGGTTATACTGAGCATTGTTTTCAAAGTACATGTAGTTTTCAGGTATAACATTTAAAACACAGCCCAGTACAGACTGGAGATCAGGGTTGCAAATGTATTTAGATTTCACATGTTTGAAAGTCAGGCTAACAGAACCTTTATGTTATGTTCCTTGGGGAGTATGAAAACTGCCTCGCCAATGTCAGAACCCAACACCATGTACAGTGTCCTTGATCTGTCACGTAGAAGATTGAACACTGGAGCATTTGGATTGTTTCCAGAATGTGACATAAGCTAGAAGCGTGGCCATCTGGCATTAACAGATACGTGTACATGTGTACTTGAGGTGTGAACTTTCAGAATAGGAATGTGACTTATATTAATTAATTATTCATTTTTCTAAACACCTTGTTGCTTTTTTTTGACTGACATGAGGCGAACTGTTATTTTTGTATTGAATATCATCCTGTCCTTTGACTGTTATGATAGTTTGGTCCTGGGCTGTTTTCCATGCAGTACGTGTTTCCATATCACAGTGCATCAAGTCAACCCTTAAGAATACCTTACAAAGATATAGCCTGATGACAAAGTGTTCTATGAAGCCTGATTACTTTGCCCTAAACACACCTGCTGCCCGCTAGCTGCTGATATTGCTCTGTGTCCGGATCAGTTTCTTGATTGTCCTTTTTTCGCTCCTATCCTCTGAGCACTATGCTGGTGCCTGCCCAGGTTTCTCAGATTACCTGAGCTGAGCTTAGCGAGATTGCTCTGATGTTTCTTCAGGCCAAATGGACAAGGCAGTCACTGCAAACTAACTAATATCATTGCTTTCAGAATCATTGTTCATCTTGTAGGATTAGCCATAGCTAAAAGCATGTTGTAAATAGATTTTATCATTTTTAATCTGTGCTCTGTTAATTGTTTTGAACAGTTAGTTGAAGTAATAATCAGTACCCTATTTCATTAAAAGTCAGGTCCAAAGTTAAAACTTACCATAGTTTTTGGTACATCTTGTATGCCCTCTTGAACCAGTATATACATGTATGTGATTGTAACACCAATACAGATGTTTTTTCTCACATAGTTAGTCCATATAATGAACAAATTATCCGTATCTTTACTTCTCCAAAAGGCCTGAAAGAGAAGTGTAATTTTTTTGTCAGCAGTGCTAAAATCTGTCGGAAAAATTATGAGAATTATGATACAATGTACAACTGTTTCACTGATAAATACTTCCATGCCCTATTATGTACTGACTGGACAAACTTAGGACTTTCAAGTAAGACTTGTTTATAGTGAAATGATTCAGCGCTTTACATTTGACAGGAATCTGGGAAATTCTCATCATGACTGTCGTATACCAAAACTGTCGTTGTCGGAATCCATGCAGATTCCTGTAAGGTCACAAAAATAATTGTGAAATCACCAAATGTTCTTGAATTTCCATTTTCTAACAACAGTAGCTTCTTTGGGCAAGTGGACATGAGATTATCAAATCATTATAAAAATTATGAACAGGGATCCACAAAATTTATTTACTTTTGAAAGCATTGAAACCTTCAGTTGAAGTAATGTATAGATTTGTGGTAGTAGATCTAGGTTCTGCTGGGTTCTTTGAAAACAAATCTAAAGCTGTCCCATTTAGATTCTGGTTAAAAAACGTGACCAAAATAAGGGCTGGAAGTTCGTTTTAGAACTTCCTATAAGTAAAAAAGCTGGCTTAGTAGTCAAAGGTGCTCTTCCTGAAGAGCACTATGCTTTGCATAGCTTTGAGGTGCCTACGTCTGCGGACAGTTTTTGCCAAGAGGAAGGCATCCTGATATTAGTAAAGTTTAACATTTGTTCTATCTGTCTGTCAGGTTTCTTGAGAAGGTCTGTGTTTTTAAAAAACCCAAGGCACTTTGCGTTTTGCCTCCCTCAATAAACTTGTCTGTCATGTACATGTAATTGAAAAACTCTTGAGTGTGGCATGCAACACTTTTAAAAAAAATTCTGGATTAATTAAAAGTAAAATAGAAGAAAAAAATCACATACACCCGCACACACACACACACACTACAATAATTATTTAAATGTGGAATACAGGTATGCAATGTTCTAATATTCAAGCTTGTCAGGTGATTATATCAGCTACAAATATAGCGCTGAATCATTTCACTTTAAACCTAAGTTTGACCAGTCAGTACATAATAGGGCATGGAAGTATTTGTCAGTGAAACAGTTGTACAATGTAGTGTTAGTTATCAAGGATTTCTTGAAGTGTTGTGTGTTGACTTCTTGACAGTGAAACGGGAGTGAGCCCTGATGCTGAATTGACTATAATGTCTCATGTGTTACATGTATGATCAGCATGCTTGGCTTGTGAATTTACAAACAAAACCATTGCTAGGAAATATAGTTTTGTGTAGTTGCATTCACTATGACATTTTTTTGATATACCGGTAGTTCATTTTCAAGGAATGAAAAAAGTCTTGTCTTGTAGCTGGAAGCCACACCAATATTTTGATTTGATTCAGCTTTTCTTTTCTTTTTTAATTTGAATACATTTTTGATTTTTGTTTTTATGTACATTTTAATAATAGCCTTTGGACAGAATTGATGGCATCTCTTTTATAATGCGACGTTTGTTTTCTTTAGCAATTCTGGGTTTAACTGGAGGTTGTTTTGGATCAGAGATGCAAGTAATGAGTGATAACTAAAACAAGCCTTCAGGATTACCTTATTGAAATGATGTACCCACAAAACTCCCGAAGGCAAACATCATGACATGGAAGTTTTGTGAATTGTTTTGGAAATATGAAGACTTCATTGATACCTGTTGCACAGGTGTGCACTCTGCATGTATTGGATATTAAATATGCTAGGCTTTGTAAGATATCATTACTGCGGGCATGGGAAGTTTCTTCCAGTTGACTATTTCAGACTATTTTGTTTCGAATTTGGAGAACAAAAGGCAACTGATTTTGTGAGAACAGGTAATTGGTAATGTGACTTGGGGTTAGGGTATGATATTTTTGGCAAACTTCATACTTACTTCTGACCATGAATTTCCATATCTGAATTACCGGTAATTTCCCATTGCATTCCACATTAGGCTGCATCTTGCTGTGGTGAAAGCAAAGAAATACTACCTCTATTATGCATACATTAGCTGGCTGTTTGCATATGTTACTTATTCTTCAGGCTCAGTAAATATATGTTTGCAATTCTTCATTGCTTATCCCAGCACGTAACCCATTCTGCTGTGATGAAGCGGAAAGGAGCCTCATTGATCATTTCTTATGATCAGTTGTTTTGTCAGGCACATCAACACTGAGCCTTTTGGTACATGTATATTCTATAGCAATCAATATTACCTTATTTGGTATTTTTACCAGATTTGGTGTTGTTATCCCTTATATGGTATGACTATAGTGAAACGTCACAAAAACCACTTATGGACCAGTATGGATCCACGAAACCCGGTACCTATAATCACCATTTTTAAATGGCTTCAGTGAAATTCAGTCTCCATCGTCGTCTGTATATATTTAATCACAAACATCCATATTTCGATTAGCATCGTTGTCATTAATGCCAGTCTCCCAGTGGAATGCCTGCAGGTATATTAATTACATGCACCTGGGTGAAAAGGTGTGAAATTTGTAAGGCTTTGCAGGGTAGGGAGTACTGTGATCAGCCGTGTAGGGGGTAGGTTGTTGTGTTCAGTTGTGGTACCTTTTCATGTCTTGGCATGCACTCCACAGTGCAACTTTGCACTGAAGCGAGCAAGTGGGGGAAAAGGACATTCACATAGAGCACTAAACTGTTATCAATAAACCTACGAACATCACAATCAATTTCAGGAGACCTGTTTATGATGAAAAGCATCTGGATGTAAAAAAAAAAAGCAGATAAGAGAATGCAAGCGTGGTCAGTGGAGTGTGTACCTGTTCAAGCTGCTTGTAGGCGTGACGAGACTTGATGACTCCCTTGTGATGTTTACCTGGCGATTTGAAGGAGGGTGGGGATGGTTATATTGATGAGGGAAGTGGATGACTGTGTATAGTGGGGATTAAGCCAGAACCGCAGTCAGCGGACGTAATGACGGGTGAAACCCCAGAGGGGTACACTGTCATGCCTGTGACCCACCTATAGAGCTGCCACTGTGACCTTTTCCATTATCCTTGGCTCTCAGGGATGCAGGCAAGAGGGGGCGGGTGCAGCGCTACCGTCATAGCCATCTCGTAAATCCGTTGAGCTGCGCACAGCGATCTCACGGCCACATTAGGCCTTCACGTGGCTGAGCTGGGCTGGGAAGTTTGACAGAAGACGGTAGATAGGGGAGATCAGCCACAGCCGGATGAGCGGGCCGAAGCTTAAGGCTCATCTGATGACGACAGAACGGTAAATCGCTAATGCTTGGCTGGGAGCACAACGTCAACCACTAAAGTCACTTGTTCTGTCTCGTCTGCGACCATTATCTCAGCGGTTGCCGTCAGTGTAGCAAGTCGCGGAGTCACAGAGAGATTTTAACTTACCTCTGCGCGTGGATTATATTGGAACCAGGGAAACAACATGAGTCATTCTAAACGCCACCCGCTTGATGCCATCGTAGAGGCCAGCTTCAATAACATTATACCGGTAAGGGTTTTTTTCGACAGTAATATCATACCTGTAACTTCCAGAGCGTGTTCATCTGTTGGTATTTTGACCTTCAGGTTCTACAGAAGAGTGCGGCTAGTTTTGCACAGGTGTTTTTACTTTTTCTCTGTGTGAAGCATCTGGTTTATATTGGAAAAGGTGAAATCTTTTCATGCAGGTGGCTTTTAAAGGTCTGGCTAAACCCCAAGCACTCACTCACTATAGTGATCTGAACACCTAATACATTCATGTTAAGATGTTTGAGTGGCATTTAGAAGATGGAGTGTTTCAGTGTTCAGCACTTGGGAGCAAAGTTTGGGTGTCTGTGCTACTGAAGACATGCAGTAGCGTGCATAGATAGACATGCATGCAGGAAGCTTCAGGCTTAATCTCAGTAATCTGCACTGGACCTTTAATTATTCACGAAAGCATCCCAGAAAATGAAACCAGTGAATTATTTATGCCTTTACTAGGTGATCGGTTACCTGTGAATGTGTGTATGTATAGTGATATTTGTAGTAATTGAAATGCAGTTTTGGGATTGAGATGAGCTTTACACTGGTTTTGTCTAAGTTTTGACAAGAAACCTGCTGATGGATACATGAAGTTTTGACAAGAAACCTGCTGTTGGATACATGAAGTGGGTCTGATTTCCATGAATTTTAGATCAGATAAACAGGCAGAGCAGATCTGAGCTTTAAATTAAGGTTATTTTGTCATCAGTTGTTGAGATCATTGACTTAATTTGAAGTTGGGTAGAAATCTTGTCTGAAATTAACCAGTTTGATTTTATAGTTTATTCTCACTTGAGCTCTTTACCATAATACAGTTGAGCTATCAGAAGGAATAAGTGCATTCAGTTTAGTTTTCGATAATGTTTAGATCTATGTAGATATTACAACCAACCGAATGTGTGAATTAACAGAGAAATTTACTGTGGACTTCAGCAAGTTAAATATAAGTGATTTTAATTTTTTTTTTTTCCGTGTTCCCAGAGCTCTGTGCCCAAAGAGTCTGTTGGACAAATGCAATGCCTTAATAGAGAAACATGACACCCCCTCCCCCCCCCCCAAAAAAGCAGCCCTGTTTTAAAGTTGGGATTGTTGCAGGGTTTCAATGAGATTTGCTCAGAAAGGCGCTCTGATGGAATGAATTAAGTGAGCACAGCACTTTGTGCTTTTTGGGCCCAGAATAATGGTGAAATATTGGGCTCTAAGTCAGAGGCTGACCTGCTGGATTTGGATCCCGTGTGTTGTTAAGATACCTTGACCCACAAGGGGCGACATCAGGTTATTCTCTCTCTATGTTGTCCTAAATGTAAGCTTCGCGATTGCCTGTGCGTCATCAATCTGTGGCTAAAGAATTAAAAACTGCATCTTTTGTGTGAGACAGTGATATTGGTTAACCTAACCAGTATCGTTTCCAGGTTTAAGCAGTAAATCAGACGAAGAATTAAATTGTTTTGGTTTAATTCATCTAAAACTACCCCTTCGTTTGTGTATGAAGTAGGTTGCATGGGCTAGCTTTTCGTCTTTTCATCTAAATAAAAAGCATTAGAGTTACTAATCGGATATCCTGCAGAACATAGTGTTGTTTTTGTTTTTTTTTTAAACTGTTTGGTTGACAGGTACGTTGTGTTAAAAGTTATCTACATTATTAGCAGAAGGAATAAATGCTGTATATGTACATACAGATACTTAAATGTGTTCATTTGTGAAGTAATGTGTTAAGTCATGAAAATCAGTGTTTCGCTTGGGCATCCGAGATTTGTTCAGCGGCCTTAGCTTTGAGACGCTATTATTTTCAACTTAAAATATATTGATTTATTTATTTATTTATTTGATTGGTGTTTTACGCCGTACTGAAGAATATTTCTGTTATACGACGGCGGCCAGCATTATGGTGGGAGGAAACCAAGCAGAGCCTGGGGGAACCCACGACCATCCGTAGGTTGCTGGCAGACCTTTCCACGTACGGCCAGAGAGGATAATATATACTGAGCTTGGTACCTGTATATAGCCAGTGTTCGAACTAGGGATTGGCAGTGCCTGCGAAAAGAACAGAGAAATAAAATGAAATTAATTAAGATATTTGAAATTCAGATCAGAAACCTGAAGATTAATGATTCCATGGACTTACTCAGTCACATAAGTCCATGAGGGTGGAGACAAAGAGAATACATGTTTTAGATGGAACAGTTGATTAACTGTATAAAATATGATTTGAACACAAAAAATATTGACGTATCTGTCAGCTCACTATCAGTTTGGTGAGAATTTCGCAGGATTCTGACTCATAGCATTAATTGACCTACAATGGTTGATGTTCGTCCTTGCATTTTGACACAGGACAAATCCCTTCCTCTGTGAACAGGTCAAATGTCCAAAGGTTCATTCCAGATTTGACCAGTGCGGTGTAGCCACTAACTGCCATGTCCAGCTTATCCACAAATGATGGACGATAAAGCCCTAGCCTCCCTTCTGAGGTGGGAGGAGTTTGGAGGGACGGGGAGAGACTGTTGGGATGCTGATTAGTAGCCCTAGGTGTTTGGCCGCATCACCACCAGCGTTCAGCCATCATGAGTGTGACTGTATTCAGAACCTTTGTACTATGATTCAAATTCCCACAAACCCCTGCGACAGCAGCAATGTTTGCACAGTGGAATGGTTCCCTGGCTGAAGTGCAGTCATTGGTGATTTAATGGGGACTTATTGGGATATTTCAAAGCACTGGCTTTAATGTAGACATACATGGATAGCTCAAAGCAGATAATTGGCCTGAGGTTTTGCCACACTACTGTTGCCATGGTTTTCAGTTGTCATGTTTGTTCAGGTATTGGGCGAAATAATTATATTGAAACCTTGGGGTTTAGTGATAAGTGCATTTGTTTTTTTTTTGGTTTTTTTTTTTGGTTTTTTTTTTTTGTTTACACAAATTAAGGGACAGGAAAAGTGCTACCCACCAAACCATTGTTATTTTTTGAAATGTTTTCTCAGTGTGTTACATTTAGCTCAGTTGTTTAGGACGCATGTTCAAATTACAACATCTAGAAATCACTTGAACTCGGACTGTGCCTGGAATACAATAATTTTTTTGTCTCTGGTTACTGGTAAAGTACACATACATCACCTGCTCTTTAAACATTAATGACATCAGTTTTTTTCTTGTTGTTTTCAGGCTGAGTTTTGAAGTCAACATTGATTAATCTAGTAGTACTTTTCTGAATAGAAAAATTTGAACACATGATTTTAACCGTATAAATGTAATCAGTACATTTTGTCAGATTGTCTGCAATCAAAATCAATCATACAAAGTCGCATACTGTTACCTCTGCCTACTTTTGTCCATGGTTTATTAAAACAGGAACATTAAGTCTTGATTTAATTTTGTTAATTATCCCTTTAATTCAAAGTTTTAAAGTAGAATTTAAGAAATTTGAAATTTTCCAGTTATGAAGTAGCAATTTGCATTCTAAAGGGGAATTAATACAGGTAGGGCAGGGTGTGTTTGTCACTTTTTGGATAGAATTTCGACTCTTCAGAACATCTCAGTTAAACATATCTAATGCAGTTGTGGAAGACAGAGTGTTGACTGATCAGTGTCAGAGGAGTTACATGTACAGTAACCTGCACTTTCCTTGTCTAATACTGAAGAGCATGTTTATAGCCGTGTCCGTTGTGATAAATAAATAATATTTATTAACAATCTTTATTACTAAAAATAATTTGAAGAATATCTAGTGCACAGTATTTTTTGTTTTTTCGATGAGTAAATTGTGAGCTGTGAATTTCATGTTTTGTGTGAGCTCAAGATATATTGGAAAACATCTGTTCATAATCGTGATGAGGATTTCTCCATATAGCCCCCCCTCCCTTTTTTTTTTTTTTTTTATGGCGGGGTTCGATACTGGGACTTCATGTAGTTCTTTGTGGCCAACTCTTGATTAACCACAAATCACGCATATCTCTTAGCTAGCATCCTTTTTTTTTTTGTTTTTGGTTTTTTGTAAACATGTTTGAAAATCATGTCGTGTAAACAAGATTGAGATGTTGGAGTAACGTAATGGCCAGCTGCGTGTAGTCTGGGAAGATATCATCTCTGTTCATTGATGCCTGCTTTATGGGATTAAGGAAAAGGCCTTGACGCCAGAGAAGCCCTGGAGGGAGGCTAGTATAAAAGGGGGGAGGGAGGGCTAGGTTTATGTCTGTTTGTGGTACATGCCTGATAACCCTTTACATTGGCTGGAGGCAGGGCCAGGCTGACCGGCATCATTTCTGCTCAGCCCCTGGATTACTTCTTCTCAAAGCCTTTCTCATGCTGAAAGCTAACACTGGTTAAATTGGCAGAAGCATGATTATGTGGTTTGGACTGATCAAGCAAATTTCTTTCTGTTGCTTTTTTGTGTGTTTTTTTCCCTGCATTTCCCTTTTTACCATGTTGCGCATCCAGCAGTAACAACAACAACGTCCATTGATCAGGAGATCACTTAATGGCGTTTAGCTGTTAATCCTGTGGTTCGGAGTGAAGGTGGGCTTGAGCCGATAAGTCTGCTAAGTGCATGTCCAGCACGTCAAACCCACTGAATACTGTCAATGGCCAGGATGTTTGGTAGCAAAAAGACACCATTTTCCTGTTTGACCTCTGGCCTGGACAAAGGTCAAATGAGAAATGTTTGTTTACATATTCTTTGTCTCAATGGTCTGATTAAATCATAACAAAAGTAAAGCTGAAGTCAGTTTATTGGAAAACCAGGGAACAGATATAATTTTACATGGTTAAAACATGTACAGCACACTATTGCATATTATTTGCCAATTTCTGGAAAACCATTAGACATGATTTTTCTTGGTATAACCACAAATCCTTAACTTCACCTCCCCGCTCTCCCCCCTCCAACTAAGGATAATAACTCCTGTATGTACTATCTGCCTGAATGTTACCACTGGGTGGTATAACAGAGGCCTACACGTGCATTATGTGAGAAAACATAAATCGTGTATAGAGTGCTCACAAATTGGTTTTCTAAATTTCTTGATCCTAAGAAGTCAGAGTTGCAGTTTTTATGGACAGGGAATTCAGTATGCCATTTATATAGCCCTGTTTTGTATTTTAGTCATTTATGAGGTGAAGCCATGGTGTCAGATGACAGAGGCTAATTGTCAGAAAATAAATGAAGAATTCAGTCATCTTGAAAGAAAACACAGCATTATAGACCAAATGTATTTATATATATTGGAAAATAGAAAAAGAATTCAGTTATCTTAAAAGAAAAGACAACATTAGACCAAATGTATATATTTGAAACGGAGGACATCCAGGTATTAGCAGTTTTACTTGCGCCAACACCCTTTGCTTGCTGAAACACAGCAGTGAAAACATTGCCAAAATAACATGGAAGTTAATACAGAACTCTGCTTCACAGCCAGGTGAGACCAAAGCTAGGCTTTGTTGGCATTGACAATTTACACATGCCATGCACATTGTACTGTAATTTCTGGTTACTATTAGCCGTAGTTCTCAGAATATTGTCTAGTGTTGTTCATTTCTCTATCCCTTCCCATGTTATCCTTTACCGTGTTGTCTACTTGCTGCTGCCTTAAATGAAGTGCCCTGATGTCAGCGGTCTTAAATGCATTGATAAAGTATCCCACATTAAAAATCATACCTTTTCATAACAAAGATATTGGACTTCAAATGAAACAAAATTGTGCAAATTCAGAAATGGAAAAATGTTGCCAGTTTTAAAAAATCGAGTGCAAGTTATTTTTATAACGCAAGAACAGAGGTCTTTACACTGACGTCATGCCAACCCTATTTTTGCCTTGAAGCCTTTATATGCTTGGGGTACGAGTGATGTAACATCGCGTTTCTAGTTGAAATAACTTACTGTATCCTTTGGCCTCATGAGACTTCTTTCAAAACAACTCGGGTTACAGTGTAATATATCATTTGTATGCTCTTCTTGTGAACAATCAGCCTTTTCAAATGTAAAGTGAGTAGGAAAATTAGGTGATGTCCAAATTATGCACAGTAATGGTTTGGATTCTGCCTTGCCTCTGGGAGGTAGGATTGTGTATATGTATTGTTCATCATACTTGTATATTGGTTATCTTGGAACTTGTAGATAGTACATGCTTATATAAGCCTATTACTTTGGGTTCATATGTGACGAATCTGAATCAAGAGGTTCTGGTTGAAGTTCTAACATGTAACTGGATTGAACATTTTCATTTCCATTGATTAAAGCTCACACAATAGAATACAGTGGCAACTCCAGCAAATGTTGCAAGCTGCTGATGATTATATTGGAGTCCTGAACTTGCTGAAGTCAAATATATGATGTAAGGAAGCGTTAATAGGCTTCTGACTGTCCTTGATGGTTCTTCATAAAAGGTTTATCATTAAAAGTCCTTGAAAGCACTTGATTTTTGAGTGTTAAATATTATCTTGTAGTTCCAAATGGACCCACACGTATAAATTACCCTAGCAGTACCTGCCAATCTCCACATGAGGGCTTATTCTTAAAAATGGATGTCCTTTGAAGGACTCTTTTAAAGGGATAAATTTTTTCATATGCGGTGACAATGAATAAGGAATCAGTGGATTCTGAAGGAGACAGGTCAGCTGCCTTGGGGCATTTTAGGAATATGATGATGAAATAGGCATAAGATGGCAAACAGACTTCTTGGTGAAAGGTTTACGTAATAGTGTGTAAGTGAACGGATCTACTTTTTCCAGGCAGGAAGAAGTAATTTTTCATAGATGCTTGCGTGGACTGAGCTGGATTTTTCCAGCATATGGTTGCGCGTGGTTCACCAGCTCTGGGTCTTTCACCTGGCATGTGTGATCTTACTGGCTGAGGAAGGCGAGGGAGGAGGGGGGTCAGGGTTTTTTAATTGCTCTTCCATCCTCTGAGACGGGTGAACGTGAGGGGGATGGAGGTGACCGTCAGCGAAGGACGTGATCAGCAGAAAAGCCGTCCACTTATCCCATCCCTGCCCGAAAGCCCTTACCTCTTACGGGCATTAAGATTTCTGAGCTAGATTTGATTGAATGGCCAGTTCTTCCCCACTCCGACCATTTTCAATTTTGCCTAAATTGATTTGGTTCTGGCGGGCAATAACACTGTGCTGCCTTGTATTTGCTGTGTGCACGGCCTCATCGACAAGGTATATCGAACATAACTATTAACCCTGTCTGTTCTGCTCTGGCCAGGGCTGGCCAGATTGTTGAAGAGATTGGTCATATGACGTCCTGCGTTACCCTTATGCCCTCTTGGGGTGCCTTTTTGTGAGTGGCCTCTGATGGGTTATGGCTGTTTCAGTCATCTATCAGCAAAACACAGCGACAGTTCGAGGGTGGCAATAATATGGCCTGTATGTTCAAGCGCCAGACTGAAACAGCAGACTGATCAGATGCTCAAGATACACTTGATTCAAATGAGATAGAAGTTGTGAACTTTTTATTGTGGGTTTTTGTCCGTGACTGTTTTATAAATGTAATTATTTCCCCTAAATAAGATTAAGTTGCCTGTTTTGCCAGATTCTCAAAGTTCTGTTTATCTTAGAAAAGTCTTTTGAGGTTTATTTGGAAGGTAGGATGATGTCTGACTGGAAAAATGTAAATCTCAGCACCAAATGTAGTATTTTATGACCCTCTTTTTGCCTTTAAAAATGCACTTTTTTGTCGAAATTTTAGGTCAGATAGAGTGAATGTAATGATGTGAGGAGTTGATAGAACTGACAGTAGTCTGTTAGGAGGCTGTACCTCCTCTAAGTTAGACCTTGTGGCAGGGATTATAGACATGCTTGCGAATGGACTGATAAATAAGGTAGAATTAGAAAAATATTGTTGTCATATTGTAAGAGGAGGAGGCAGATTTGCACACTGTTACACTTTGCTTCAAGGAGCTCTGCACTGTTTGACATCCTACATGAAGGCGACCAACGTCTGGATGTAGCTGTCATCATCTTGCATTCACGGTCATATGCTGGATTTCAAGGGAGGTAACTTTTGATTACATCTCACATTTGCTCATCAACCAGAGCCTATCAAGTATTACATTTGGCCAGGCATTTACCCTGATGTACTTCCTGTAATCACCAGGTGACAGCAGTGTTCCAAATGGTAATTTATTGTGGAAACCTTACATCACTGAGGAGTTTGTGGTGATCAAGGGGGATCTTTTGGGGATGGGGGGGCTTATAAGGGTGGTCATTTGACCATAGGTCTTGGCTTGATGGTTAATTGTGACAGTTTCATCACTGGCTGTATTGCTATGATACTTGAGTTCATGTACACACATAACAAGTACTACATCATGTCGCTGGTACAGGTTGTGACAACACACGAACTGCCTTATCCCTCATCTGGTTGATATTAAAACTGAATACGCCTATACATGTATATATGAACGTGGTTCGGTATAAGGAGATTCACACTTGATTCCTCGTTCGCCCCTTCGACTGAAGACTCCCACCAATGGGGTGGCTGTGAGTTCAAATCTGGCTCGTGCTGGCTTCCTCTCTGGCTGTACGTGGGAAGGTCTGCCAGCAGCATGTGGATGGTTGTTGGTTTCCCCAGGGCTCTGCCCGGTTTCCTCCCACCATAATGGTGGTCACCGTCATGTAAGTGAAATATTCTTGAGTATGGCGTAAAACACCAGTCAAATAAATAAATACATAAATGATTCGTGGTTTCCCACCACTACCCATATATCATTTTAACACACTCTCCAGTCCAATCCTAACTTGTCTCTCTAGCAGAGAGCACTGTTTATGTATATTATATCTAAAACTACAAGGCTTTCTTATCTAGAGGTAACCGTCTGGTTGCTTGATCGATACAAGTTACTTTGAGTCTGAACAAGTTGAGGGACACAGTAAGATTGGGCTGAAGAGTTGACCAGTAAGGACGTCTGAGTTACAGTTATAAGAAATGAACTGTTGTTGACTGCACAAGGCTTGGAGTGTTGTTCCGTTATTGTAGGGGACATTTAGTCCATCATTTAATTTTGAGGTAAGAATTTCCTTCAGACCTAGTGGCGGAGGACAGTCGAAAGCGGCATGGCAGCCTGCAGAACTGCACCAGACCACTGAAAAAGTTAACTGTTTTGCCAGTAAGGACAGTAAATTGGGTTTATCTGCTTGCATGGAAGCTTCAGAAAGCAAAAGCAGTTCAAGAGATTAATGTTGGCGACTGATACGACCAAGAAGTTGTAAGTAGCCTTAGTGTAAAATGTAACAACACAAACTTAAAATAACTAAACACGATATTAGTCCTTGTTTTGTTTAAATGACTCTTAGAATTTCAGGTTGTGAATTGTTTTGTGAGCCCTTTAGTGCTGTATTCATGTCTTAGTTATTGACAGAAAAATGTGTGCATGTTTCCGTGGTTAATCTGGACATTGTGATCTTTTTCAAGTACCATAAAGCTCCTAAACATGTGTTTCCATTTTAACAGTAATGTAATTATACGTCTGTTTGTATTGTCTCACAGCTTGAACCACAGCCGCTTCACAACCATTGCTGCAATCAGACACTCACTCCATAGCATCCCATGTAATAGTGACCCATAATAAAGATAGTGTGTACAAGACTTTTGTCGTTGGTTTGAAATTCACGTACAGTTATGATAACCAACATTATAAACAATGATTGGACAACTTAACCATTGACCATTCCCGTCAGAAATAATATATATGTGGCTGTACTTTCGGTCATAATATTGTATCAGTTTTAATTTAACCTGAATACTGCCTAGTTATAAAAAGGTAGGCAAGTAGCTGAATGCCTTCCATGCCGTGAAGCAGCAGCGTCATTTTCAGTTGGCCTGTCATTTTGTCGTAAAGATACAACTAAAATAACTATATTAATTTAATATTGTCTTTAATTAAATTATTTCTGGCTCTAGTAAACAACCAGTATTCCAGTAGTCCGTATTTAGCTGTGTAACATGCTTGAGTAATTAATGAAATATTCCCTCAACATGACTTCTGGTCAGAGAGTAAACAGTAAACCGTCCATGTTTTTGCCAGGTAAAATGTTCAACTAATTATTGAAATATTGCTTCAACATGACTTCTGGTTGATGTGTAACAAGCAGTAAACAGTTTGTGTTTTGTCAGACAACCTGCTTGATTACTTAGTGAAATAAAGCCACAACATGACTTGATGTGAAGTTAACGAAAAGTCATAGACATCCTATGGTTTGCCATGTATCCTACTGGACGAATTAATGAAATATTACCTCAACATGGGTTCTAGTAGAAAGTAAACAACCAATAGTAAGCAATCCATATTTTGCCATAGGACCTGTGCAAGTAATTAATTAATCATTATAGGCTTGATTAACAGGTGTGTCAGCAGGGCTGACTGTAGCTCAGGTATGTGTGGATCAGTTCAGCTGTCTTGAGGCATGTAACCTGCGCTGAATTATTCAAATGTGACATTTCTGTAAAGGAGGCAAACGGGAAAATGTCGGCTGACTGGCCGTAATCTTTCCTGCTATATGGGGGTGTAGGGTGAGGTGAACTGAAAGTGTGCCTCTGGAGGATCATAGAATACCTGTCAAGGCTGCAGGTGTGAGGTGCACATTTAAGCGATTGCATTTCAGCCCGGTGTTCGGCTTGCTGCTTACCCAGCTGGCAGGGTGCATGCTTCCCCCATCCCTCATGCAGCCCCACCTGCCCCTCTCCGTGCTGTGGTGGACTCTGCCACTTTGATGAGTCTTTTGCTAGGGGAGGTCATTCCCATTGTGAGCTGAAGAGTGGGTGAATCCAGGCTGCGAACACTTGTAAACACACCCAGTCTACAGCCAGCACCAGTGACACACATCACATGTACAACATTAACCTAATTGCCAGGCTGGAGGGAGATATCCAGAAATGATGATCATCGCTGTCATGTGCTCTCTTATTTATAACTCACAAGGACTGACTTCAAACTGATGGTATTTTATTTGCAAAAAAGTAACCGTTGTCTCTGTTGTCCCGCGGCTTTTTCAGCTTGATACCAGGTGAGTGTTGTTTTTTTTATTCTGTAGTATAGAATGTACCTGTTCATTGACTGTGTCAACACAGACTAATGAGTTAGACCCTGGGCCAATTCAAGACACAATTCCGGCACAGGGATACAGAATTCTTAGCCTGTTTGCCAGAGGGAAACCTACCCCTGGAGACAGACACTTCTTTAAGTGCGTGCGGGGTTACTCTGGCAAGTGTAGAGAACGAACGTATTCATGGGTTAATTACATGTTATGAATTACATCGCTCTTAGGGAGTCAGATAAAAATTTCTAGTGGGCTCTGTGCTGGTCAGATTACTTATCCTCCATGGCAGGGACATGTTTTCTTACAGTATAGGCTATCTGGGCTTCAGTTTATCATGAATTTTAATTACCACTGGTTCTTGATGTCTTTCACAGTCCTTGGAAATGTGCTGAAATGTTTTCAAGACTTTGAAAGTCCTATATAAAACAAGTCCTTGACAAATAGTTGACTTCTTGACCGTAAGATTACTCTGGAACAAGCGCTTGAAAGTATTTGATTTCACAGTGTTAAATATAAAATGGCAGTATTTTTTCTGAAAGGGACTGGATAAATAAGCTGCCAAAATAGGGTCTCTTAGTGTCCACTTAAAGGTATGTACTTCAACTGAATGGTCCTTGTGATTGCTTAAAGACTCAGGTTATTGGGCTCATGAAACTGCTTAAAACGTGATCTCTCAGATGCAGGTGAAAACAGTGAATTTTACCATCAGGCTTGGAATTAACCTGAAAAAAATCAGAATGTAAGTAAATTTTGCCATTAAAAAGTAAGCCAGAAAGAAGTCAGTTTAGGAAAGTAGTGTACGTGTAATCTTCACAGTTGATGATTCTTACTGTTCCCAAAACAGTCGTTGATATTAGCTGTGTCAGGAGTTGAAGTATGGAGCTTAGTTTCTAGGGGTTTAATAGTTTAGTCCAGTTATTTTAATCTTGAAGCTGGCTGTTTGACGTTCTTGATCTGTCCAGACAGTTTAACCTAGTATATCTTTATGATTGCACCTTTCTCTTATTAAGCTGGGTTTTTATCCTCTTCCTGTGGACTTTCCTAATTTTAGCTATGGTGCATGGTACAACTCCCACTGTACACTTTGCACCTCTACTCACCTGTGACCAGTCAGGTCAACTGGTCAACACGTAGACTGGCTGTTTTACTAGATATTTGTGAGGTATTTAGATGGGTGTGCCAAGTTTACCAACATGTATGTCTTTGATAAGTTTTCCATCACCCATTAACTTGAGCATGGCTGTATCAGAAAAACAATTTTGAATAGAAACACAAGACTTGCAATCATAATAAATATATAAATACAAGTACTGTAAATAACCTAAAATTTCGTCACGAAATATGCATTTTTAGATTCAAATAAGTGTCATCAAGTATTATTTTTTGTCCTAAACATCAAGTGTCTCCAGTAGGATATCACTCTACCTCCCCCCCCCCCCCCAAAGAAAAAACACAACCTGGAGAATCTCAGAATCTGGAGATATGAGCATCTTAGTTACAGTCAAACGTAACAGGTGACAGGTGTTTTAATAATTCAAGAGTTTTACTTTTCTACACCCATGTAACCGAATGCCATCATATAGTTGAAATGATGAAGACTATCGTATTGAAAACCAAGCGATTGACCATCAATCTGTGAGAGTACGCGAATGTCATTTGGTGTTAACTTGGGTTAAATAGGTGTTTAATGTACTCTTCAAATGAAAGCCTCGCTTATTGGCATGTTTGTATGGCCACATGTCCTTGATGGCTCATGATTTCTAGGAGTGTTTGCTGTTGGCTTATAATCCTTGAGTTTGAAGACGATTCGGTACATACATATCCGTTATAGGAAACCATTCCGGGCATTTAGGTTCTGGTTGCTGCGCCCTTCACATTGCATGCTTACAGTGTCTCTGCATGTGTGTCTAGAAAACTCCAGGTGATAAGCCTGATAAAAGGTTACAACGCTAGAAAAGATTCAGAAGTGACTCCAGCTAACTGTGATAAGCAATAAATCGGCAATAAAATGTTGATTATAATGTGTTGTGTATATGTATTACATTTTATTACGTGTTATTTCTGCTTTAAAGATGAGAAAAACTTGAAGATCAGTGAAGTTGTATGCGTCTCATGATACACTCAGAACACCCGTATTGCGTTAGCTGTGTTATCAGGATATGAAGTCATACACCTGTAAGCATTGTGCAAGGTGATTGTTTTGTTCAGGGTAGGACATTATTTTTAATGTCATTTAAAACAATAAAATAAAAACATAGGCATTCAAAGCACTGAAATGACTTATTGTGTGAAGTTTTGATGGAATTTTTTTTTCATTTTCCATGAGATTCCTGTAATTTTTCATCCTTTTTGGAAGATGTTTATTGAGATGTACTTTGAAGAGATTATCAATAGACTGATATAATAATAATAAATGATGGTTTAATTTTTGTTGAACCCTGAATTTGACCAATCCAACCAATGTAGTTTTATCCCCAAAATGAAGTTAAATGTTGTATAAATTACACTGAATGTTGTTATTTCATGTAGGAAAAGATTGAGGAATTAGAATTATGGTGGAAGACTAGCCGTTACACAATTACCAGCTGGCACTGTGTGTCTCTTGTCTGCAAGGCAACACTTATCTCCATTCCTCCCACCCCCTTTTCCCCCTTCTGCACTTAAGGCCTCATCTCCGCACCTGTTCCTACTGATTCCTCAGAAAGCCCTAGTCCTGTCATGATATAAATTTATGATGTACCCAAGAGCCTGCCTAAGCGTTACATTATTTAGATGCATATTTCACATACTGTGAACCTTGCTGCCTCATTCCACATAAATGGCTTGAAATTGGCGGCAGATATGACGTAGGTTGTTCATCTATTATTAGCTGGAAAGAAAAGTAACATTTAGGCAGCAGTTTTCCTATGTTGCTGACATAAAGACTGAAATTTCAGGGCCACTGTAATGCTCTTATTATATCCGGTTGTTTTGTGTTTTCTTTGGTTTTTTTTTTTGTAAATTATCAAAGTTCAGTAAAAGCTCAAACAGGCGTCTTGAGAATGGGAGAGATTTGATCAAATGGGCTTGGATTTTCATCGACCTTGTGTCATAAAACCCATGCAACCTTTTCCAAAATGATGCACTTATAATTTTCATTCTTTTGCCAGAAAACTCTTGTCATTTTCTCTTGCTTAGCTCATAGCTATTTTTAGTGAACAGAAGTCCCTCAGTTTTAGAGATGTTGTCTTACAGTCACAAGGACATAGAATGTGTGAATTGAGTCTTGGTCTTGCACAAGGAATATTCGGTATCCCATTATCTCTAGTGTTGTTGGGGCCATTGATGTTGCAATGAGAGATTGATGCTGTCTGTATGGCCTTCGTGCTGGTTGTACATGAAGTACCACTGGACTGCCTTTCATCACTAAGGCATACACATTGTTCGGGCTCTGTGAGTAGAAATCTGTCCCTTTTTGTGAACACTCATATGTCAAGGGTTAAGTGATTGTGTTCATTTGAAATGCCAGACCAAATGTTTCATTTTACCAAGCATGCATGTGTACGTTTGGTCTTGTGAAAACGGGCTATTTTCAGCTGCAGAAGAGCTCCGTTCTGTTCTAAATTTGACCTTTTTGTTTTAACTCTGGGGATGTCTGTTTTAATTGGTCCGTTTAAGATATACACCCCCAGCTCCATCACCCATTTTGTTTTAGAGTGGCCTCTAGAAAATCACTTCCTGCTTGTGAATTTCCTTCCATGACTTTTAGTCGGACGCTCTCATCTCTGCCAGCGGAGAAATCCGGTGTTTAAAATCATACACGTGCCGTGCAGCATGTCTTAAGAGGCACACGCTCCTTGGCTGGGATTGGTCTAAAAATAATTTCATTTTCAGGTCCCAGGGGGAAAAATCTGATGCATTCAACATGTGAGTCAGTGAGAGACTGCAGTTGTATTATTAATAGCTCTGACATTCGCTCTGTTAGATGAGCTCTTGTTTTAGGGATGGGTTATAAAACGCTTTACCCTGACCCCAGGAACCAGTCTAGGACATTTAGAGCTTGATATACATGTAGCTCTGGCATCAATCAGCGATCAGACTTCTATGTTGTCCCATGATTGTAACGTAATTTGGCCTGATCAACCACAACTGCTCTGATCAGACTAATTTACCAGTGACGTTTTAAGTTCCCCTCCCTCTCCCTTGTCCTCAATCCCTTGGTCCCTCTGGCTTCCCTGTGTTAACATGAGACCTGAGGATATACAGCTGTGTAGCTATAAGGTTAGTACTTGTACCTCAACATGTGACATGCATGCATATACTTGTCTTAACCCAGTTAATACTCTAATTAACTAATTGTGTACAAACCCAGAAATATTAAAGGTGGATGGCTGGTTTCTGGATTAAAGTATTAGACAACAGTAATATTGTTCCTCCCAAAGCCGATTGTTACCCCCCAATCACTGTCAATGAATCTAGGCCTCTTTGGTTTGGCTGCTGTCAGCCATTTAGTGATTTGTGACATTTTCTGATGTCAAACACCAGTGAAATAAATAAATAAATAAATAGATAATAAGTGAACTCTTATCCTATTTTCATTAGTTTAAACTTTAGCCCATATGTATTTGAACTAGCCACTAATTCTACTTTCATTATACATGTAAAAACACATGACTGTATACATATGGATACACAAGTATGATGTACTTAATTCACGTATACATTATTTGTCAGGGCCCGAGGCTTGAATACATGTGATAGCGACAGGTACATGTAGGGTTACTGTGCAGTGATAAGACCCGTCAGCGACTGGGGGTGGCATCTAATACGGCACACGGCTCCTTCAGTTCATCGAAGCTCTACGAGGACATCCAGCCAGCAAATCCTTTCTCATTCTCTGAATGATGTCAGCCTTTTAGCTCCTGTTCAAATGTATATTTATTTTGTGCGAGTCGGAGTGTGTGTGTGTGTGTGTGTGTATGTATGAGGTACATCATGAAAAGCCTGGCTATACAGTGAATGGGCTGAGCTGGTGACTAAGTGTTCGGAAAACTCTGCCAGGTACCACCCATATATATGGATGTATACATACATAGGAGTCCCTAAGCCTTATTGAAACTCTGATTAACATATTTTTTTCACACACACTAACACGCATTTGAAAAACTGATTCCTTTAGAATAATGTCATTCGGTATCGACTTATTTGTTTATTGAGCCAGGTAGGGGTGTGAAGGCTTTGGCATGATCCAATTATGGCTGTACTCTGGCCATAAGCCTAGTGGATGTGATACTGTCGCAAACTGCCAACTACATCCTGTATTAGTCAATAACAATAAAGGAGATTTCCACTAATGAAGGTGTGTATGACCATTATGATGAGAAACAATCGACAGCACACCCATGTTGGGTACGTTTTTTTTCTTTGTTTCTGGGTATTTAGCGCTGATTAGTTTTGTAAGTTCATTCAGTGTGTCGTGATTTATTCAGTTGGCTCGTCTTTGTATTTTATTGACATGCTGCTGTCATCAGGCTTATGGTTGTTGGAAATTTGGCTGAGTTCAGCTTGCCGGATTCATCACAAGCTTCCTGGTGTTTGAAAATGCCAAGGGGCCAGAGGGATTTGAGTTCAAATACAGATGTGGAAATGCAAACACATTAGCCAAAGACTTGTTGTCCTGTGGAAGAACCCTTCTGATCAGGAAGCACTCCAGAACAATTTTGGATGTCAGTTATACCATACACATTTATAGTGTACATTTCTGTATGAATCGTAGCTGTTACACCACAAAAATCATTAGAAAATCAATTTTCTAATAGGTAATGAGGGCAGGCTTAGAGGCAGTTTAATTTGATGTAATGAATGTCTAAATTTATTTCTTACTATTGTTCAGGCAATTCAGAATACTCGCTTGAAGCAGTTGAGAAATCACCACAATGAATTGGATGGCCGTAGTTAACCATTCTGGCTATGTGTTTAATGATGTAGAGTTGTTCAGCATATTTATTATAATGATAGTAGCAATAACAACTTTATTTATGGAGGGTTATTCAGTCAGATGTAACTGGCTCTTCACTGGAGACATCTCTCTGACTGTATGTACATCTGTATCTACGTAGGCCTCCTGAACCATGTTCAGACAACAGTGTTAATCATTTAGCCAGTGCCACAGAGCCACGCCCCACAAACACCCAACCACACCTACTCATCCCTTGTTCTCACTCACCTGTCCACCCACATGGGCTCAGTCACCCAGTGGACAGGCTGTTGAGTGCCAGGGGCAGGCCTCCAGCCTTTGGCTAACCTTGTTGACCCATATAAACATGACTGTACTATTAAAGTGGAGAAGTCTGGCCAAGTTCAGCTTGACAGTTGAGAAGTGGCAGAAATGCTGGTACAGGACATGTAATTGTACACCCAAGATTGGAATAGGACGCCAGGTTTCTGTTCTTTCTCTGCTGTAAGCTACTCATGTGAAACAGCTCAGGAAAGTTTAACAGTGTTGCTGTACTTGTTGGTATCAATTTTAACTGTCTGGTTAATTACTCATATACGGATCAATAGACGAAGTCTGCTTGTAGCATATTAACGCATTTCACTTTGTCATTTTATATGTCAGACTCTAGTTATTTTGAGATGCTAACTGTAGCATATTTTACCGAACCTGAGCTTTTTGCGAATGATACATTTTGTTTGATTTACATTGATTCATCCACCTTATAGGCCAGACTACTCAAGAGTCTTCTGTGAAGTTTGATCAGTTTCTCATCAGAGAATTACTACTTGTCCACAACAAAAGTATCATTTTAAGGCCTGTATGACCTTCTGATTATATATATATATATGTTGGCCAGAGAAGTGTCAAGTTAATTTAGTCTGAAAGAAACACAATGTCCCAGTAGAATCACCAGAGATGATTAAAGCATGTCTGTATGTTGTACAGCTAATGCACCGTTGTTTTTATGGTGTCACACTAACCAAAGAATAATAATAATAATAATAAAAAAAAAAAAAGAGAATGAATAAATATTAAAAATAAATAAATTGGACAAAGAGCAGCAAATCAGAGGCTTTTGCGCCTCTAAGGGATTAATCATTCTTTTGTGATTTATATGGCACTTGGTGTTGTAACATGCACGTGTAATTACAGTGCACTTTGCATGTATAACATGTACTAGTAAGTATAAATTGACATACATGTATACATTATGTCCATGCAGGTTTTATACTTAGCTGTAAATGCTCAGTGCTTGGCCCTGACGTTTATGTGCCTGCCCTTATATATGGCTGCCTGTACACATATATCTTTGCCTTCATATATGTAATTTACCATTGGTGTTTTGTATTGACTATGTACATTCTGTATACACTGTGCATAACAGTGGAGAAGACATGCTTAGTGTGATCACAGCTGGTAGGAGTTCTGCATCATGTATGATGGAAACTTGCTGCAGGTGAAAATTTACTGTGAGGGGAGGGGGGTTGCTGGGAAGTGGAGATCCATTTCACGGATTCCTACCCAATTTCCTCAGGAACATTTTTATAAAACCCTCAGGCTTAGATATTTCAGTATATCCTTCTCTTGGAATTCATTTCTGACACTGCTTAATTATAATATTACGTTATGGTATAATAATTCCCATCAAATGCAGTTTATTTTCTGAGGAAGCTTAGTTTGAAAATGGGCTTATCTGCTGTTTCTGACTCGAACAGAAATATGGCAATCTGATTTTTTGCCCTAAGGACATGCGCACCTAAATGTAGCTCAGGCAACTCTCTCAGGGTTGCTTCCCTATTTTGCTCTTTGCCAGCTCTTCAGTGTAATTAAAGGGTTTGCTTTCCTGTTTCTGTCAGGGCTGTTTTAATTACACTTCTACTCATGTATATTCCACGATACACACAAATCTTTCGCTTTCGAATTCATTCATGACTGGTTTTGGTATCCACATTTTTTCACTGTCAGTGGTTCTGCTACCTGCTGCTATTTGAATAATTGATTATGGCTTAACGCCACATCGGCAGTGTTTCAGTGTTATGTTGATATTTGAACAGAATAAAATATTAGTGTGTGCGCAGATATACCTGTGTGTAAATTTGTTTCTCTGTGACATTGTCTCATAAGCAAGAAATATTTAAAACTTAAAAGCTTTCAGATTGGCTGTATAATTTCATACCTCTTCTCGTCATGATCTGATCAATTTTTGAAGATCATTGCTGTGTGTTTTAACATTTACCAGATTTTACAGATTTAGCAGCGTTGCTTCAGTTTGGATGTTATGTTCTGAACCGCAGAAGGGGAGTGGCTGTGACTCTTGTTTTTGCACCTGAGCACATACAAACAGTAGATGTTTGTGTTATTCTGTGATGGAGCAATTAGCACTTTGAAACCTTTGGAAGAAAGTGTCATTCTTATGAATAGACTTGTTATTGTTTACCTCATTTGGCTGAAGTGTTGTTTTCGCCACAGTGAATCTACCTCTGACCTGTAAGGTCACGGGCTCAAATCCGGCTGTCGCCAGTTTTGAATGTGGCTATAGGGTAAGCCAAAGCCACTGAGCATGTAATCGAGCTATCTGTAGCTATTTCTGTCTCTGAAGGCACCATGGTATAGCTGTAACATTGCCAAAGTGACTTAGAGTCATAATCATAAATTCCACCAGTGGTACATGATGCATATGTGGAGAACTGTAATTCTTCAGTCTTTTCGCATGTTTGCAAGATATTTATTCAGGCATATTCCAAGGGCATTAATTAAGTGTAGACTGATAAAATTATATTTTGTGTGTGAAGCTCTGAAATTGGCCAACCAATCCACTTTATCTGCGTTTCCAAAAATCACATCCAAAAGGTCCATAAATAACACTGAAAGGTGCTCTTTTAGGGAGAGTTTAATACTAATCAGTAGTTATCAGTTTTAAAACGTTAAGGAAAATTAGACCTGGTGTATGGGCTCTCAGCAGGTGCTTGTACCAGTGAACTCTGGCTGGATCTTTCAACACAACCATCAGAGAAGATACAGGTCAGGACAAACTGAGCCAGACATGTTCCTGTACCACCTCACAATTTGTCTGAACAACTGCTGGTAGATGAGGCCTGTTGCTAATTGAACACAGCAGTCTATCCCCTTACTGTTGACCTGATTTATAATCTACAGCCTATACACCAGTCTCTACAGCCTGTACACAAGGCTCTGCACCTACTGTATGTCTTGAGACTTTTCATATGTTTGCACGATGTTTTATTCAAGCATATTCCGAGGGCACTTTTATGTGTGGAGAGATTATACCATTTGTGAAGGCCATAAATTTGCCAACTCAACCAATGTAGTTTTTAGCTACAAATTCAAGTTTAAAAGATGCCTAAATCGATGCAGAGTGGTTGAGGAATTAGGGTGATATGTGTAGGCTAGCTGCCCTATGATTGACAGCTGGAGCCAGATGTGTTAGGTGGCAAAATATACTCCTGTCTGAATATCTCAATCAGCTTTATCCCACAGGAAAATTTAGCTTCAGATACAGTCCATGTTCACTCACTGGTATTGAATAATTTTTAGTCTAAAGGCTGATTTCAAACTTTTTCTTGTCAGAATTTAGAAAATAGAAGGCCATCCAGTTTCGTGCATAAATGCTTGTAGTACATTATATGAGATATATATCAGACTTTTGGGTTGGAATTCCAGAATTTTTCATAATTGCCTGTTCTTATGCATGTCTGAGTAAATAATATGAAGTTTTTTTTATCAGCTGATTGCCGTGCTCTGCAGACTGTAGCACGGAAGTGTGGTAAGTTCCTGAAAAGTAATTTCAAGTTCCATGTGTGCGTGATTTGTGTAAAGTTTCTTGTGATTTTTGTCATCAGTTTAGCACAGCAAGGTTTATATCTGTGACAACTTCCCTAAAATTATAGGTCATTTAGTGTGATGTGTAATGAAATTACCCTTTGTTTTCCTACTTGCAAAGAGTATTGTAAGTATTGTGTCCATCCATACGTTATTAAAAAAAAAAAATCTGTAGAACACATTCATGCACATTTATTAATTTCAGTGCATTTCCTGCAGTGGAATTCTAGATTGAAGGAGTTTTATTGGTTGACCAGATTTGTGTTGACCAGTACTACATGTAGTACTGGTAGACATTTCCTTGATTGACTCCCTTGAATTCAGTTCAGTATGTAGAAATGTGTAAGAAAGCACATTATTGGCATTGGTTTTTGAAATTTTGTCCCAATTTTCCCCAGACAGCCCCAAGACTGACTCTAAGAGGTTTTAAACTTTACTGCATGGGAACCAGGGCTGAGAAGGTGTAGCCATTCACCTTGTATACAATATCCCACTGCTGGTGTAACAATTTCAGGCTGGAATACACAGATCTTCATCCGTTTACATTCACCTGTGATGATGTTTTAACATCTGGTTTATTCCCTAGTCATTATGTGGCCCTGAGAGATACATTCTGCTTCAACCCTTCCCCCCTCCCCCTGCCAGTCCTCAAGTGTATGCTCTGTGGAGAAGTTGTTGATGTTTGTGATGCTAACCTGTAGTTGATCTAACCCTGAAGCTTCGAGAGAAGGAGAGAGATCTTTACTGCTCACTCAAGTTAGTGCTCAGTAAAGCTCCTGACTGATGAAGACCTTTTAAACTGTGATGGGGTTAAGTTTTCTCTGTTGCGTCTGAATTGGTTTCTCTTTTATTCATTTATTTTTTTGATTGGTGTTTTACGCCAAACTCAAGAATATTTCACTTAAACGATGGCCGCCAGCATTATGGTGGAAGGAAACCTGACAGAGCCGGTGGGAAACCCACGACCAGGCTCTTTTCTCTTTTGCATGTGTTAAGGTTATGATATAAGGCCTTTGTATAAATGCAAATTCCCAACAGAATGTTTTTTTGTTTTTTTTTTACTCTTAACAATTTTGTACATGTACCTGGATGATGAAATTGACAAAAAGTTACTCTAAACAAAAGCTGTCATTTATGAGTGGCAAACGGTGCATCTTAGTATTTGAAGCTTACAAAAATAAACACCAATTATAACATAGACGGTACTGTATTCTGCAATCTCGTTAACATTTATGCATGTATGTTTATCTTATTTTGTACCATGCAATTTTACCTCGACTACACACAAAAAACCTCACTTAGTTATTGTTTCTGAATACACTGACCAAGACATTAATAACCATGCAGCCTAAATTTTCTACCCATTATACTCTTTGGCCATCATGTATGTGTGTTAGTTTATCTTAAAAGGATGAGGTAGGTATTGTGTGGGTGTGTGGGATAGGAAGCAGTTCACTTCCCCCTGTGGCTCATGTGTTATTACAGCTGATGTTTGCGGTGGTGTGTCCCCCCACCAGGAGTTCACGCAACACGTTTCACGCACCACTGTTCATGTTCGGTTGTTCCGTGTTCAGACTCCACCTCAGTGCTGAGGTGAGCAATCTGCTATGTCTGTAGTCCCTCTACTGACCTGATACTGTATTACGCAGTGTTTTATGTGTATATGGATGAAGGACGGAGATCAAAGCTGTCAGGTAAACTTCTGAGGTGTTTGATGTGTATTTGTGGGTGTGGGCATCGAAGCTGTCAGGTAAATGTCTCAGGTGTTTGATGTGATCATCAAACTGTATTCTAAAAAGTAAGCTGATGTATATTTGTGTACGAAGAGTGGAGATCTAAACTGCCAAGTAGAATTCTCAAGTGTTTGATGTGATCATCAGGCTGTATTCTAAAAAGTAAAGGTGATGTGTATTTGTGTATGAGGAGTGGAGATCAAAACTGCCAGGTAGAATTCTCAGGTGTTTGATGTGATCATCAGGCTGTATTCTAAAAAGTAAGCTGATGTGTATTTGTGTACGAAGAGTGGAGATCAAAACTGCCAGGTAGAATTCTCAGGTGTTTGATGTGATCATCAGGCTGTATTCTAAAAAGTAAGGTGATGTGTATTTGTGTATGAAGAGTGGAGATCAAAACTGCCAGGTAGAATTCTCAAGTGTTTGATGTGATCATCAGGCTGTATTCTAAAAAGTAAGGTGATGTGTATTTGTGTATGAAGAGTGGAGATCAAAACTGCCAGGTAGAATTCTCAGGTGTTTGATGTGATCATCAGGCTGTATTCTAAAAAGTAAGGTGATGTGTATTTGTGTACGAAGAGTGGAGATCAAAACTGCCAGGTAGAATTCTCAGGTGTTTGATGTGATCATCAGGCTGTATTCTAAAAAGTAAGGTGATGTGTATTTGTGTACGAAGAGTGGAGATCAAAACTGCCAGGTAGAATTCTCAAGTGTTTGATGTGATCATCAGGCTGTATTCTAAAAAGTAAGGTGATGTGTATTTGTGTATGAAGAGTGGAGATCAAAACTGCCAGGTAGAATTCTCAGGTGTTTGATGTGATCATCAGGCTGTATTCTAAAAAGTAAGGTGATGTGTATTTGTGTATGAAGAGTGGAGATCAAAACTGCCAGGTAGAATTCTCAGGTGTTTGATGTGATCATCAGGCTGTATTCTAAAAAGTAAGGTGATGTGTATTTGTGTACGAAGAGTGGAGATCAAAACTGCCAGGTAGAATTCTCAGGTGTTTGATGTGATCATCAGGCTGTATTCTAAAAAGTAAGGTGATGTGTATTTGTGTATGAAGAGTGGAGATCAAAACTGCCAGGTAGAATTCTCAAGTGTTTGATGTGATCATCAGGCTGTATTCTAAAAAGTAAGGTGATGTGTATTTGTGTACGAAGAGTGGAGATCAAAACTGCTAGGTAGAATTCTCAGGTGTTTGATGTGATCATCAGGCTGTATTCTAAAAAGTAAGCTGATGTGTATTTGTGTATGAAGAGTGGAGATCAAAACTGCCAGGTAGAATTCTCAGGTGTTTGATGTGATCATCAGGCTGTATTCTAAAAAGTAAGGTGATGTGTATTTGTGTATGAAGAGTGGAGATCAAAACTGCCAGGTAGAATTCTCAGGTGTTTGATGTGATCATCAGGCTGTATTCTAAAAAGTAAGGTGATGTGTATTTGTGTACGAAGAGTGGAGATCAAAACTGCCAGGTAGAATTCTCAGGTGTTTGATGTGATCATCAGGCTGTATTCTAAAAAGTAAGGTGATGTGTATTTGTGTATGAAGAGTGGAGATCAAAACTGCCAGGTAGAATTCTCAGGTGTTTGATGTGATCATCAGGCTGTATTCTAAAAAGTAAGGTGATGTGTATTTGTGTATGAAGAGTGGAGATCAAAACTGCCAGGTAGAATTCTCAAGTGTTTGATGTGATCATCAGGCTGTATTCTAAAAAGTAAGGTGATGTGTATTTGTGTATGAAGAGTGGAGATCAAAACTGCCAGGTAGAATTCTCAAGTGTTTGATGTGATCATCAGGCTCCATATACATGCTAGAGTAACATAATGTACATAAAGTACATATATGCTAGTACTCATCAAAACAGTCCTGTAATCACGGGACTGTTGTGTGAAGATCATGCAGTGTACTTGTATATCTCCATCGGGTAATCGCTATTACAAATATGTGTAGAGTAATGGACAGTGGAAGTGTTGAAACTGCCTTCATTTTAATACATGCATATGGATATGGGTAGATCCCTACGTTGAGTTGAACAGTATCACGGGGTTGCTTTGTGAATCAAGGTTATGTATTAATGCTGATTAGACTTCAAGTCTAATTGTGTCTCACATGTGTCAGTGGTATGATCAATAAAGACTTGGTAATTCGTGTACAGGTGCCAACTGAGTATCTAGATTTACCTGTGCATTTACACCCGTACATGTGCTGGTACCCACCCTAATAATCAGGTGGACAAAATGGTCCAGGCATGGAAATCGGCTGTGTGAAAAAAAAAAAAGCCTATAGTGTCTGAAATTGAAAATCATCAAACAGCACGGACAGTGTAAGTGCATTTTTAGGGGAACGGATTTATTAGGATTTGACTACACTTGAAGAAGTTGATATATACTACCAATTACCTATATTGGTGTAGCTTGTGTTCTACACCAATTTCCAGGTTTGTCTCAAAGGTGCTATCATCACAGAACCCTAGCTAGGCATATTTGGGGTGGCAGAGCACCACGCCCACCCTCGCGTGGGCCACATGTGCCCTGTCAAGCCCCACACATGCCCCTTAGCTGTGCCAAGCCTTTACATGTCCCCAAAACCTTTCCCTGGCTTACCTACTTTATAATTCACAAAAATAATGGATGTTTTGGTGGTGTTTTTTCCAAATCGTAGCAAATCTTTAAATTAGAAAAGAAAACAACTTAAAAGCTCCAAATCAAAAAGTCATGGCTTGTAGCTATGATGGTAACTCTTCTGTGAAAAGAGAAACAAAAAGCTCTTCTTTCAGTTTGGTGGAATTCTCCAACACTTGCTTAGTTCTTTTTGTAATACACATTGTAAACAGAATTGCGGAGATAGTCACATATCGCAGAATTGTGGAGATCGTTGCATAGTAGAAGTAGCCACTTTGTCGTCGGACTATTTGTTGTGCCAACAACAGAAAGACATAGGCATAAATCATGAAAGACTTTTGTCACAAGTTGCAAAATTGTACAAATCTGTAAAAACTTCCTGGTTCCAGAGGGCATGCAGCAGTGTTAGCCAAAAATCGTCTTCTAGTTCTAGGGCCAGGAGTTGTGTGAATTCAGTTGCATCAACAACAAGGCCATGATAAAGTCTCACCGGCTCTAATTGGAATACTTATCTGCAAATTTCATTAAGTGAACAGCCTCCTGTGAAATATATAGCTTAGGCCTACCATGAGTTGACTTTTTTCCTGTTCAGGGCTCTCGATTTCCTGGTAGGCCTACCATAAAGCTTCCTGAAATGGTATAAGTGATATATTCTTGAGTATGGTATGAAACACCAATTAAATAAATTTTCTCCTGATTTGAACATGTTCTCACCACGATATGACTGAGATATTGCCAATGTGACATTAAGCCAAAATCATTCATTCTTTCATTCATTCCTGTCAGTTCAGTCCAAAGCCTATTCAGAACAGCTCTCTTTTGTATGATTTAACCAGTAACATATTTTAGTCATGTAGTGTAAAATACGCTGATTATATGCTGCAATTCCTGTTACGTAAAGTCATGTGGGCGCCATATGGCGCGATGGCCAGCTTAATAGACCTGTGCCCCTTTCCATGAAGTCCTTTCCACCATACCCCTCTCAGTGCCTGGCTAGGGGTCTGTATGGCTGTTTATTCTTGTTGTAAGATAGACTAAAAGGGCTACCCTCCAATTCCGCTTATCATGTATATGATTATCTTCTTTGGCGGATTGCAACAACTTCATGTATTTGCTGATGGTCTCTTTCAAATCGAAAATTATTTCTCATTGTATACAGTACATACGTGCTATGTATTTTATGTTCTTGCCAGTTGGGATAATGTGTACTATTTGTAAAATGCACAAGGTACATGGTGTATTTATATGCCGTAACCTACATGTGTACATGTAGTTATAAATGATGAGCAGATGCCTGTATTATTCAGTAATGTCTATTCTTATGGTTGTACATGTGTCTGTTTGCTAAAAATAATGTACACGTTCAGAACATAACATGGTGTAGCAAAGCAGCCTTGTAGTTTCTCTGTACTTATCCAGTCTCAGGCTAAATATGCAGCATGTCTTTACATATATACATGTGGGAATGAATGAATGATTATGGCTCGACGCCACGTCGGTAATATCTCAGCCATGTCGTGGCGAGTATATATGTGTGAATGGAACAACATGACGTTGGAAAAGTTCTCTGTGTTGACGTTCAGCTACACAACTTAATAGGGAAGCTACTGCACGGAAGTGTGATGCTCACAATGGGAACTTCAGTCCCTGGGTGTTCCCAGGACGTAGTAGGTGATAGTAATGAAGGGTCTGGAAAAGTCTCTGTGGTATAATACCTGGCCCCGGCATCAAAAGTTGTCTTAGATTTATATCAGACCTAGTCTTAACTTGAGGTGTTAGATTTGAACATAAGCAATAATTTTCTTCTTTGTCCTGAAGGTCTAAGTCAACCCATGGTGTTGAAATAAAAATTCTTCATGTGTCAGAATTTTAGCACAGTATACTGTTAGAAGGTAAGACCAAGTCAAACTTAAATCTAACACAGCTTTGTGACCCTGTGACAAAGTACTTGCATCAAAATGCACAAGGTAATATAGCAGATCTGAAATGTAATACAGGTGAAATGAAATGATATTGGAGATAACTGATGCATGCAGGTATGAAATAATACACATGTATGTATGACAGTTTTTAGAATTTATGTTTGATCTGGAATAATTGGACATAGCAAAATTAGGTCAGGGCAAAAGTATAAAAGGTCAAGTCAAATTTTGAGTGGTTTTGTCTTTAGGATTTTAATAGATACCGTAAAGGAAATGCTTGAACCGAGTCCAGAGCTTTGGAGTGGTCAGTTCAGAATGCTGTTGCAAGAAGCATGGTTTGAATATAAAAATTGTTTGGGAAAGAGTGGTCAGGGATAAGAGAATAAGACTATTCTATGCTTTTAAAATTGAAATGTGAAGGACATGAAGATTTTAATTTTTATGTGATTTTGTGCCCGAAAAGTGTGCGATATTGCATTGTGTGAGATCTCTATAACATGTTAAGAATTTAGTGTTAACCAGTATACATATTTAAATGCTGTGCAATACTTTCACTTCTGCACAGTCACTCCAGCATTTTAGTTTCCTTTGTCTCACTGATGTTACAACAACAGTAACCATCAAGAGTAAGTAAGAGGCACTTGTCTCTGGTACAGTCAGTGATTAGTGCATCTATTGTTAATCCCTCACACCTGAATAACCCACGTGTAGCCTGTGCTAATTATGGTGATCCACCAAGGTCAGTTTAATTATTCATCAAGGCTAACCACGCAACACGCATAAATGAGCCTAACCCTGCCGACCCTCAACACCTAAACATGCACACACCTACCTGTACATGTCAACCCCTTTGGAACTTACTCACCTGTGTGCTTTCCCCAGCTTACCCACCTGTGGTTCAGGTGCAGCTATTATTAAGTCTTCAGGCTAACAGTAAATAGATGTTCTTTTTATGACCGAGTGCTGTATTTGATATCTGCACTTCGTTTAACACATACCAAGGTGATAATAATGCTCACTGTTGTATGTTGTGTCAGTGACTGTGTTTTGATTTACCATCATTCCTGAGTAGGCCTCTAAGCAACCAGTGTAGGAGCTGATGATGGCCTGTGTTTTGTCAGTGACTGTGTTTTGATTTACCATCATTCCTGAGTACGCCTGTAAACAACCAGTGTACTTTGGGAGCTGATGATGTTCTGTGTTGTCAGTGACTTTTTTATGATTTACCATCAAGCATGAGGTGGCCTGTAAAAACCAGTGTAGGAGCTGATGATGGCCTGTGTTGTGTTAGTGACTGTGTTTTGATTTACCATCATTCCTGAGTAGGTCTGTAAACAACCAGGAGCTGATGATGGTCTGTGCTATGTCAATGACTTTGTTATGATTTAAAATCAAGCCTGAGAAAAAACCTACAAACAACCAGTGTTGGAGCTATGGTGACTGTACATTAACTGGTGTTGATCTGGGCTATTAAGATTGTCCTATTACAACCGGTTGGAGCTGGGAGTTTTAGCTACTGTGTAGTGAATCAGTGTGTTACTGTTAGCTTGCTGGTACTCTGACGCACTGTATGACATATTATCTGTTGTGAGCACATAAGCATTTAGTACACATGAAGACACCCTCCTTGTGTAGTGTGGACATGTTGCAGATGTTGGATTATTATAACATGGTAAGATCAAGGTACAAGTGTTATATCAGTCCATCACAGTGTCAGACTGAACCGGCTCTTCTAGCGCACCCTCACACCCCCTTTCTCCCCCCCCCCCCGCCTTATTGACGAAACAGGTGCCATTTAATATGAGCCAGATGGAGAGAGAGATGGATGGGATTTCTTAGTTTTTAAGGATGATCAGTGTAACAAAGCAATCCAGTGTATACAGTAAAATCAGAATTTTATTATTTTTCTGGCCTTCAAGAGAAATTTATGATAATTGATATGTATCCAGGATAAATACCCAGATCTAAAGTACCCAAGCTGCTAATGGACAGGGAGATCGTAAAACAGGCCTATGTATACAGTATAGCTCGCTATGTCAGCAATCTGGTTTTTGGATTCATCAGTCGCTTTGATAATCTTTATATACACGTACATTGAATGGCATTTAACCTGTGCGTATCCAGGAAAAGTTCATTAGGTTTTTGATATCTCATAAATTGCTCTGTCAGGAGTGCCTATTGTGTGCCTTACACGCATGGAGCGAACACCTGTAGTAATACCTATTCCATCATCCCTGTTGCCTCTACCTCCCCCCTCTTCCCCCCCCCACTCATTGCTGTACTTATAGAATCCAGTTGTCAGTTAAACTGTCCCAGTCATTGCGATTACCCTGAGTATTTGGGTCACTGTGTGTTTATACATGTACCTGTAAAATAATGCCTGCACTGGTCGTATAGGTTTTCGTGTGGTTGTGACAAGAGTATAGCACCCTTCTCCCTCTGTTCATGTGGCTTTAATTTATAACAAAAAGCGTGTCTTTTAACACTTGTGTGACTGTTTGATCTGTCTAACCATCCTTGTGTCCCACTGATATGGCGTACAAACATCACAGGTGGAAAAATTCACATGGTCATCAGTGACTTGCCAATGTTTAGGGCAGTGGCTTTCTCACAACCATAATACTAACCGCCGTCGTCGTATAAGTCGAAAGGTTCTTGAGTATGACATTAAACCACAGATGAATAGGAAACTATACCACTCTTAACACTGGAGCATTGGATGTACGTAATGGCAGTCTGTAATTAGCTCATTGCTGAGGAGACCGTAACTTTGTTACACTGTTAAGATTGTGGAGCGATTTTATTTATTGACCCAGCACTTTTCTGTTTGTTTTTTTTGGGGGGGGTGAGGGCTTCAGAATACTCGTAACCTCGAGGATTCATTCGGAACTTTACTGCATGCGTTATATTTTTCAAGTACACTTGCATTTGTTTGGTGGATGTGTTAATGGAGTGCTCATCGAGTACTCTGTCTGACATGACTGATGTCCTGAAGCACAGCGGTAACTGTTAACGTGCCAAAGGAACTGTTGGTTAAGAGTCCCCATGCTATATCCTACATGGTTTATTACCATTGCAAACATTGTGAAATACTGTGTTTCGCCCGAACTTTAGCACCGAAAAATGCAAATTGGGAAGCAAGTAAGGGCCTTAAAATGATACTGTAGATGCCAACTTCTAAGTTTTTCTGATAATATTTGAAATCCTTAACGAAAAGCTTTATAAGCTTCTAATAATATGGATGAATCAGTCAGAATCATATGAGTTATACCAGTGTGTTGCGTGGGTATACAGCCTGATATTTCTTTGAGAAGATTAATATTTTCATGAGCCGGAAGGGCAAGTGGAAATATTGATCTTTGAGACGAAATGTCAGGCCGTATACCCACGCAACACACTGATATGGCAAATTTATCACATTGATGGGCATTCTGGGAGACTTTTCATTAAATTAATACAGATATTTTGGCCAAAACACACTGCTTTTTAGGGACGCTTTGCCACTGACTGTGCCGCAGAGGCTGATGTCATGGCGAGGAGAGCACAGGCTTGGATCGGTGCACTGACTGCGCAGACAGAAAATACTTGCCTTTAGTTGCCTGGTAGATAGTCATTTTCGATTCATTTTGTAAGGCTTTGCAATGTAATGGTCTTGAAAGGATGCTACGAGAAACTTGTCTACGCGTTGTTATTGTTCACTGCTGAACCATTAGAACTCGTAAACTAAAAATAAAGGCAAGAAAAATTACTGACTGGTACATTGCTAACAATCATTGCTATCGGCTGGCGCGAGAATACTTGACTTGGTAGTGATACAGAAAAAATATCAAAGGCACGAGACTGCATCACTTGCCTGTATTGTGGATACGGTAGCCTATTAAAGGCAGATAGACCAATCAGAGGATTTTCTCTGAATTGTGATAAAGTAAAATGTCTGACGTGAAAATTGTTTAACTTTATTTGAAATACAGTATAGTAGACATTACCTTACATTGTTATTTGACATCTATGTGGTACCAGTTTTAACCAGTATTATTTCTGAAGCTAGTTGCATGTATAATTGGCAGGGCTCTTATCTTCTAAAGCACAATCACCTGTGTGTGTATAAGACAGTATCCTGACAGACAAGCATGTTAACTGCCACAGGTAAACACATTCATTAGTAAATTCAAACACTTGCGATATAATGTCTGCTGTTTGTTGCAAGGTGGATCACTACTTTTATACTTTGTAGTACATGAAAACCAGTAGACGAAAGCGAAGCTAATTAATGCAGTGATGAGTTAAATTTACTGAATTCCAACCAAACTGGTTTGATGGAGGTTAAGCCTGTCAGAACGTGCTTGTTATTCTCTGTCTATTTTACATCATCACCTCTTGACTCAAAGGTTTGTTTACCTGGCCAAGTTTAGAACGTTTGATGTGCACGGAAGCAGGTTGATGTCTTCGCTGTACATGGAATGTTCTGGTAACTGTTAAGCTAACTGGAAAGACCATGAAAGATCATGGAAAGATCGTGCACTTAAACCATTAAAGCTGGGTACATCGGTGTTCTTACATGTATCTTTGCCTTCACAAGACAAAGTGCTGATAGACTGAAATCCTTGATGACATATTGTAAAATGTGTGCAGAAAGACTGAAATAGATACAGACAGATTTAAATCCATACAGATAGACTGAAATCCGTACAGGAAGACTGAAATCCGTACAGGCAGACTGAAATCCGTACAGTAAGACTGAAATCCGTACAAAAAGACTGAAATCAGTACAAAAAGACTAAAATCTGTACAGTTTTAAATCCATACAGATAGACTGAAATCTGTACAGACAGATTGAAATCTGCACATGATCTTCTAAAGTCCCTGCCAGTAGAGTGATAGAAATGTAACAATCTGAAAATTATTTGTGTCCTTAAAAGCTTTGCACAGACAGCCTGAAATGTGCATAGAGATTGACAGTCTGAATCGACCACTTTCATTTCATGGTACATGTACTTGTCCAATCAAAACATTTCATTCCTTTTAGAACAGACCAAGCATTCTTGCTACGCTATTGTTTGTATCTATCTTTTGTTTATAGATGTTTGGCCTTTCAGACTTCAGTGGTGCACTTGCACCAGGCCTGTGTTATGTAATTGTTGTATGTCACTTATCTCTGGAAGACTGGCTAAACATGATGTGTTACAATGACAGTCAAGATGGTTACTTTGTGACCATATATCTAAAGCAGGTTTAGCAAACCAGAACAGGTGAGCAGTCTTTAGCAAACCTGAACAGGTGAGCATTGTTTCACTTGTTATTAAAGGCTTAGCTATTTGATCAGTTTTACACAGGTGGGTGGTTCAGTGTTAAGGGCTGCTGGGACACTAAGGCAAGTCGCATATTACAGGGGACAACAGCCGAGCGAAAGTCGATATCAAGGGGCGCGCTAAGCTTGTAGAGAGACCCGCCCCTGGGCAGGTTGATCATCTGCAGCAGCACGGCTGTGAGCGGGTGCCATGCGTGGGAGGCGGGCAGTCGCTGTGCAGCATACAAGCTAAACAAACATGCAGTGATAGAATTCATGAAGCCTCGGGATAATATTGGCAGTAAAGGCCTGGCAGGATTGTCATCTCTTGTAGCGGTAGCCTGTAATCAGATGGCGCCTCGGTATTTGTCCTAGTTAGATCGTGAAGATCGCCCCGATGTTGTTGGCTCAACGAGCTACTGTTAATTAGAAAGCCCTAATTCTTCTAATTTTTGAGACAGATTTTAGTATTGCTGAAAGCGTACATTTTTTCTTTTTTTTTGGAGAGAAAAAATATGGAAGTGTTGCTCATTAGATGGACTAACCACACAAGAATAAAGGAACTATGTATTCCTGTTACTTTAGCGTGTATATGGGCTGAAAAGACCAGACGAGATGTCGTGACAAATGAAAGAATTAGGGTAGGGTGGTTTGTGGGACCTCAGTAAATAGTTATTTACTACTTGCAGTTAGGATCATGTGGTGTTATTGCATGTACAGGTCTGTAACAGTATCATGTTTATATCTATGATAGATGTCTTGTAACAGTAATAATGAAATACTGATTTTCATAATTTGCACCATAGGCCTGAGTGTTGTTTCTGTAAATAGGAAATTGGGGAGTATACCATTCAAGACCGGAATTTGCACGTGAGATATGCATTATGCCATTAGAATGACTTACCTTACACATGCAACCACATGCATCGGGAAA
This sequence comes from Acanthopleura granulata, assembly GCA_016165875.1. Taxonomy (NCBI): domain Eukaryota; kingdom Metazoa; phylum Mollusca; class Polyplacophora; order Chitonida; family Chitonidae; genus Acanthopleura; species Acanthopleura granulata. The sequence goes on along the minus strand of JABBOT010000011.1, from coordinate 11,759,144 downwards.
TTCTAGAATGCACTACATACCCCAAATGAAAATTTTATCCATGACTAAGTTGCTTATTTTCCCTGATTCTGAGAATTCTGTTGATTTTAGAAAGTTTTTTTGAAGGTTGTTTGAAAGGTATGGTGATACCCTACCAGGAAAATGTAAGATTCAGCACTGGAAATGTTATTTTATGGCATTTATATGCAATCTGAAAATGCACTTTTTTGGACGAAATTTTAGATCATTTACGGTAGTGAGCAGAGCTGCTGTGCTGTCACTCAGCATGTACTTATAGGATGCATATCCACCAGTCGTTATCATGAGTTACACCACTGAATTACCCAGGTGGGAATTGCTGATTATCCCTAGCCAGAGGGAATGTTGCTAATTATGGGGTAAACAATTTCTGTAGATATTTGGCCACCCGGTAGTTGTGGAAGTTTGAGAGGTGTCATGTTGATGTGGAGAAAGTTTGTACATGTATATGTATGTACAAAGTGTAACACTTCGTTTTGGTTGTTGTGAAAATGTATGTAATATCAGTACTACTGATTTGGGGCCTCTGTGGCTGAGGCAGTTAGTGCACCAATGCGGCACCAGTGCAGTCGCTGTGAGTTCCAAGTTAAGCTCATGCTGGCTTCCTCTCCGGCCGTGTGTAGGAAGGTCTGCCAGCAACGTGCAGATGGTGGTGGGTTTCCCCTTGGTTCTGCCCAGTTTCCTTGCACCATAATGCTGGTCGCCGTCCTATGAGTGAAATATTCTTGAGTACGGCATAAGACACAATCAAATAAATATGTAAATAAATTTATGACTGATTAACCTTGTTTGGTCATAAACATGTGAACCTTCTGGCCAAGGTTTTTGGTTTTGTTTATCAGATGCTGTGGTTTTCTCTATTTGACGATCTATATTCCTGATATACCTTTGTTTGTGTGTTTCTGTTTACACATGCTGTAGAACACATGGAAAATATCTGCATAAGGATGTTGACTTAAAGGTTTTTATTATTATCTCCTGTTTAGTAAGCTGGCGTTATGTGTGGTTGCTTTATCAGTGATGTGCTAATGTGCTTTTATGTCATGTTAACAAGAGCTCTAATTGCTTCATGTTTCACCTGCCTGCAAGTTGGTCTCACCAGACTTCTTTCTCGTTACAGGTAATCACACCTTTTCGTAACCTAGTGCTGTGTGCGGAGAGTCGGCGTGAGATGGAGGAGTGGATATCTGCTTTAAAGTCTGCCTCCAATCGGGAGTACTATGAGGTGAGACAAGTGTTGGCCAGGTTTTATTAGACAGGCAAATCTCGTTAACCTCAGCAGCAGATCCTGTGTCTGAGTCAGTCTGCACATTTGAGTACCACTTACCTGCCTCAGTCACCTGATACACTTTGCTATGCGTGGTATTTGAAGTAGAGTTAGACGATGTGTACCTTTAAATTAACACAGGACATAAAGCAAGTTTTAATCCCACATGTTCAATGAATGTACATGTTCTTGCTGGATGAGGAAGAACTGTGCTTCCTGTTGTCAGTGTTCTATAGGGCATGTTGCATGGTGTGCCCAGCATGGTATACCAGTGAGTCAGCACTGGAAACACTAAGACTATTTGCAGCATGTTTCAGATAATGTTCACGATTAGTTCACCAGCAGGTTTCAGCACCTGTCAATAAAAAGAAAGCAGAAAATTTTGGCCCTCTGATCAAGGTAATCTGAGAACCGTGGACATCTACATTTTTGTTGTCAGACAACTCGATTTGAGAAGAATTTGTCACTTCTGTATTTACTGATGCATTCATTTTTTCACATTTCTGTTCTAGAGTCATATGTGACCAATCTTGTTCTTGTTAATCGAATTATGAACACTAAGATAGCAAGGAATTACACTTTGTGCACCTATTTTTTTTTTTTGCACAAGGCTGAGGCAAGGTACCGAAAATTACATCACAATAGATGCATTGTTCGAGGCTAATAAATATCTTAGAGTATTACTTTTGGCACTAGGATATCTCATTTCCAAACAAACTTGAAAACATAACAAAAAAAATGTGCAACGTGGTTATGGATGAAACTAGGTTATGTACCTCATTTGTTTTTTACCTCTACTGGTCAAAGACCAGAAGAGGTTATGTATTAGCAAGTTCTCTGTCGTCTGTCCCTCTGTCTGGGGTCTTTTAATTTTCCCTTCAAGTCACTGCTCCTCCTGTAGTATGTGTCCGATTTCAGCAAAACTTGGGTCAAGTGTAGACTACAGTAAGATACATAATTTGTAGTATCGATTTTCCATTTGGATGATCATTTGTCCGTCTGTCTGTCTGTTTATCCAGAATATATGAACATTTTCAAAATGCTACTCCTCCTACAGTTTTGTCCAATTTCAATCAAACTTAATTCAAGTGTGGACTACTTCAGGATATTTAATTTGTAGCATCGATTTTCCATATCAATGATTGTTTGTCCATCTGTCGGTCTGTGTTAACATTTCTTTTAAGATGCTGCTGCTTTTACAGTTTTTGTACGATTTTAGTGAAACTTTGTTGAAGTGTAAACGACTGCAAGATACATATTTCATAGTAACGAGTTTCCATTTCAATGATTAGTTGTCCCTCTGTCTGTCTGTTTGTTCAGTATATATTAACATATCTTTCAAAGCACTACTCCTACAGGTTTTGTCAGATTTCAATAACAGCACATTGAAAGTAGACTTCGGCAAGATACAGAAATCGTAGTATTGATTTTCTATTTTCATGACCTGTTCTCCCTCCGTCTGTTCATACAGCATATGTTAACATTTCCTTCAGAATGCTACTAATTAGTGTTCGGGGCAGCATGGCTCAGTTGGTTAGCACGCTAGAGCAGTGTAATGACCCAGAAGTCTGCCACTAATGCAGTTGCAGTGAGTTCAAATCCAGCTCCTGCTGACTTCCTCTCCGGCTATTGGGAAGGTCTGCCAGCAACGTGCAGATGATTGTGGGTTTCCTTCCGACTCTGGCCGCTGTCGTATAATTGAAAATGTTCTTGAGTACAGCTTAAAACAGCAGTGAAATAAATAAATAAATAACGTTTTGTCCTTAGTACAAGTCCTTAGTATTTTGAACTTAGTACAAGTGAATCAAGATATATATTTTGTAGTATTGATTTTGATTGTCCATTGTGCATTATATGTACATACTTCTGTAATCGACGGCGTCATAATTTTGTCACAACTAGTAGAGCTACTGTCTCATCAGAGGTTCAGCGGTGGAGTAAACCGTTGATTGTTTTGGTTGTTTTCAGTCAAGCAGTGACCACAAGGAAATGATGTCCGGGCAGCATAACTGGTATGCCTGTTCTCACGCTCGACCCACATACTGTAACGTGTGCCGCGAAGCGCTCTCAGGAGTTACCTCCCATGGGTTGTCATGTGAAGGTGAGTTGAGGTTGTCCGGTAACTCTGCCTCGCTAACAGGAGATGCAGATTGGACTGTCTTTAGCAGATTCATACCTGCGTTGGCAAATTCATGAGTTAGCAGATTCATACCTGAGCTACACGTCAGTCACTAGATTCACACCTGAATTGTCACAACTAAGGTTAGTAGATTCACACCTGAGCTGGCAGATTCATACCTGAGTTACACCTCAATCACTAGATTCACACCTGAATTGTCACAACTAAGGTTAGCAGATTCACACCTGAGCTGGCAGATTCATACCTGAGTTACACCTCAATCACTAGATTCACACCTGAATTGTCACAACTAAGGTTAGTAGATTCACACCTGAGCTGGCAGATTCATACCTGAGTTACACCTCAATCGCTAGATTCACACCTGAATTGTCACAACTAAGGTTAGCAGATTCACACCTGAGCTGGCAGATTCATACCTGAGTTACACCTCAATCACTAGATTCACACCTGAATTGTCACAACTAAGGTTAGCAGATTCACACCTGAGCTGGCAGATTCATACCTGAGTTACACCTCAATCACTAGATTCACACCTGAATTGTCACAACTGAGGTTAGCAGATTCACACCTAAGTTAACATATTCATACCTGAGTTAGCAAATTGACACCTGAGTTCGATCATTCCTAACCATTAACTGAACTGGCAAACTTGGCGCTCAAGGAGCCAGTTTGACTTTAGAAGAGAAATAGAATTCAGATATCTAAATAAGACACCCAATTAGTAGACTAAGTTGGGTGAAAACAATTTCAGACATTAGCAAATCTGAAATTAATGCTTATATACCAATGTTTTAATGTCATAATCACGTACATATGACTTAAATATATCAAGTTCCATATTATTCCCCATATTTTGGACTTTCATTTGGGGTATGTTTGGGTGCCGCTAAGGGGTATCAAAATGTACTTGTATTTGACCTTGGAATTGTGTGGCTACTTGTACATTACTGCTGCAAATAGGTGTATGGTTGTTTCCTATAAAACTGAATGATTATTATGTGGTAATGAAATGAAGCCTCGGTGGTCTAGTGGTTAGAGCGTCTGCCTCGAGATCGGCAGATACTGGTTCAAGCCTGGGTCGGGTCATACCAAAGACTTTAAAAATGGTACTTGTTACTGCCTTGCTTGGTGCTCAGCATTGAGAGGTTAGAGCAAGGAAACAGGACTAGTGGGCCTGGTGTCAGTATAATGTGACTGGGTGGAGTGTCATGCATGATGTCTTTGGCATGCTCTTCCAGTGGCGGCAGCACTTTGGCGGCATGGACTCGTCTTGCCACAAGAAGACACACTATATGCACACTATATATCAGAAGGACTCTTCAACATCATATGACTGAAACATTGTTAAGTATGATGTTAAACCCCAAGGTTTCACTCACTCACTCTAGTCAGTTGCTGAATGTTGCTGACTCTGTTTGCTTGCTCTCCATGTCCGAAAGTTTGTTAGTTTGCTCCTAGCTCTTGCCAGTCGTATTCATTCGCCCCACACCGAGGCCGTTATCTTAAAGACAGGTTGTTCGTTAAGGGGGTAAAGCCACACCAGTTTAAATTGTTGCTTTATGGGTGGAATAAATCTTTATTGTCAGAGCAGGGTATAAAAATAAAAGTAAAACATGAATAGTCATCTAATTATTGTTGACTATCCCAGCAATTTTTCCTGTTGAAGATGATGATGTAGATGAGGGAAACATTTTGAGAAACAGGAAAATCATTGAAGCATCAGGATCAGACAGACTAAAAACATTGATTTTCAATTTTAGTTTTGTTCTAATTTGGGATTTTATGGTGTTGGCTCACCCATTAAACTCCGAGCCAAAATTTGTGTCACCCAAACCTTCATTGAAATAAAGCATAATTACTGTGACTATAAAGACGAAGTCTATAAGACCTCTTGGTTGGCCCTTCAGTCATACATGGGAAGGCTTTCCAGCAATCTGCTGATGATTACGAGTTTCTCCAAGCCTGACTTCCTCCCACCATAATCCTGGCTGCCATTGTATACGTGAAACATTCTTCAGCATGGTGTAAAACACCAATCAAATGAATAAATAAATAATATCTCATCCTTTATCATTATACTTTATGTTCCATGTTACCAATTGATTTATATTTTCTTTTCCTTTAAGCAGGTGTGATTTTAAAATTAATTGCTTTCATTAGCTATACATGTTACAACACTTGAGTATTGGGTGATTTTTTTTTTTTTTTTAAATTTTTTTTTAATATACATTTCATATACATTTGACGTTGAAGTGTGACTGAGTGAATGGACCAGACTCACATTGGGAAGGTTTCTGTTCATATATCCTGCCAGTTTCCATGCATTTATAAACATGAATGCTGTCAGCTGTGGAAATGACATAATGTGGTGTTTGTAATGCTGATAAACATCGCATAAAGCAGATCAGTGGTAAATAAAAGTTACATTTTAGGCAAGACAATATAAAAATTCATTGATAGCTTGTGTTTAGGTATTAAGGACCTTACATGACCTTAAATTTCAGCCCCAAAATTGGCTTTGTTACAGGAAATTATTGTCATTAAATATTACTATTGGTCTTTAAGTTTACATTTTTTCCAGGGAGATATCACCTTACCTTCAAAACAGACCTCAGAACACCTCTGAGTGATTAATTGAACCCTCGGAGTTGGGGAATATGTGCAACTTGGTCATGGGCAAAATTTTAGGCCGTTTAACTTGATTAGAAAAAAGAAAGACAGCAACATTGAAAAAAAGCAGGAGAAAAACCTTCAGCCCAATTTGACTTGCGTGTCAGAGGAAAGAGCTCATCGATCTCCGTGTAATGATGCAACAGATCTGGCCTTGTTTCTCCTGCCGCAAATAACCCAGTCTGATGAGGCTGGATGAAAGTGGGTCAGTTTTCATGGCTTGATGTACATACCCTGACATACCCGATTGTAGTGTATTAGATGTCCACGGAAAAGTTCCGGGCGTGTTGGGAGGGGGAAGAAGGGTGGTGTGGAGGGGATAAATTTGGCCGATCGGAGAGGCCACTGCGTGCAGGCGATCATCCCACCATTAAGGGGTATTAGAACTCTGGAGCTGACCTTTCCGTCGTCGTTGTACATCAGCCGATCATACCCTGATCAGACGAGTAACGTCACGGCTCCGATAAATGACCTCGGGGCCTGATCACCTCGCTGGCCCATGCAGCGCTGGTGTAGTATGAGGAATCAACGACGGATCAGCTGGCGATTAGACTGAGGGGATTTACAGACGTCCGCGTGAGGGAGTGGGGCTGAGGGGCTGCTTCCTAATAGCCTTGATCTAATGGATGATGACACAGTTTAGTGACTAGTTACAGCCATGTGCAGAATAATGCCGCATGACCGACCGCTGTTGCTGGTGCTGTTGCTCTATATACATGCATCATTTTTGGGCTTCCAAGTCTAGATTCAAAATTGTGGTGCCAAGACTGGGAGCCATGTTTTATTATTAAAAGTTTTAAATAATTAAAAGTTTCAATCCCCTTGACTGAACCTTATAGACCAGACAGTCACCAATAAAACTTACTGTCATCATAAAAATGAAAAAAGAAATAAATTGAAAAAAAAATAATACTGAGTACATCAGCAATCAGCAATTTGATATATACATAAACGAACTATTAAAAACAGAATGACTAGGTGATCAAGCTATCATTACATAGCCTGTTACATTTGAAAAGGTTTCAAGTACGTCTTATTTACACCACCTTCGTGTTGGGTGCCATGCATATATGGCCGTGTACTTCCAAAGGTGTGCCAGCAACACCTCATTTTGATGGGTCGTAGGTTTCCCCTGGTCCCTGTCCGGTTTCCTCCCAACTTTATGCTGGCAGTCGTCGCTTAAATGAAACGTTCTTGAGTACAGTGCCAATCAAATAAACATTGTCGTAAAAGATTTGAATAACTCCGCCTTGTGTGCAGCTTTGGGTTTGGTTTCATGAAGTACACTTTAACGTTAAATAGCCCTTAGCTACATGTGAGTGCGTTTTATGCATATGTTTCTAGAACATATGTCTTTGTGGTTATGCAGTTAAGGGCTTACTTAGCTCATTGCACTTCATGAAACCAGGACATGGCTTAGTGGGTTAACATGCCAATCATTGTAAGTTTACATGCAATTAGAGCCATATGTACCTAGTAAAACATTTACATATAGTTCACGGGAAAAAAAAAAAGACATATAGCGGTGTTAAATTCTTGAGGCGTTGAAAGGGTCATCGATCAGGCGAGCTCATACACCCCATGCAAGCTGTCAAGGGGATAGCTCTCATGAACATTGCCAGCATGGAAAAAAAGAGTAAGAAGTGTCGGAATCAATATGTATTGGCTTAGGTGCATTATTGGGCGGGCTGCTCGAGTGCTTTGTTTTAGTAGGTGGGGTTTAATATGGGGGTTTGGCTGCGCGTTTTATTACCGGTAGCCCGATTAAGGCTGCACAACTCTGTAACGATCAACGTCAGGAGACTTGATAGAAACTCGACTGATGCCCACTTTGTTACCCGACTTGTAAAAAGGTTAATGTGGACATTTATAGACGGAGGGACGGACGGAGGTAAAATCAATAGTTTCATGTATGTGGACTGCAGTTTTACCTGTTGTCTCTTTGCAGTGTGTAAATTCAAAGCCCACAAACGATGTGCAGTACGTGCTAATTATAACTGTAAATGGACAACGCTGGCATCTATAGGAAAGGACATCATAGAGAACGAGGATGGGGTAAGAGCACTCCGTGACCTCTGGGTGATGGATGTTGTGTCAGAGGTGTTACCTGAATACTGCACTGTCTCAACCCTTTTTTTAGTTTATATTTACCATACATACTGTAGAACTCTGCATATTCTCAACACTTTTATCACAAAGGTATTCAAATAAAAGGTACTAAAGTAAATAAAAACATTTTCCTTCTGAAGTGGTCACATTTTAAATTCACTATTTTCTTCTGCAAAGATTTACAGAAAATAACAGTTATTCGTATTGCTTGGATTTAAGACAATACATGGCTCTGTCAGGCTTATCCATAGGCTATTATCTATAGAGGCTAAGCTGGCCATGTTGACAACTACGTAATCATTTTGGGGGCCCGCTTTGGTGGTGGTGTTTACTTCTGAGTCTAGGTTGGTAAAGCCTGGCCAGAGCCGAGTACTGAACAAGATTGCCCGGAGTCTCGGTCGTTAAAGTCCGCCAACTAGTGGGCCCCCAGAATGAGGATGTAGTTGTCAACATGGCCAGTCCGGCGCAAATGACTTTCGAAATGGATCTACTGATGAGGAGTTTTGTACCCATCTGCACAATACCGGACAATACAGAGTAATGAACAACTTAGACATGTAGGTCTTACGGAAATAAATGTTTTATTGATGCCAACATCAAACTGAGCGGGACAGCACAGGATCTAGCATCCAGGGCTTAGCCTCCATAGATAATAATCTATGAGTAAGCCCGGTGGAGCAGGACAGTACATGCACAGTACTATATATATGGCAATGCAGTATGTGAAACATAAGTTAGACACTTAGTAAACTGGCATATCTTGCACCACAGAACAGTTTTAATAATGGAGAAAAAAATAAATAAGTAACGCTGAATATTGAAGTCCTAATGTGGTGGCATTTGGGTGTATCTTAGTATATTTTGTCAGGAATATACGAATAAAGGAATATCATGCTGGGCTTATCTCTGGCTGGCTCAGTCAAGTCCAGCTCATGTTGGCTTCCTCTTCGGCTGAATGTGCGAAGGTCTGCCAGCAACCTGCGGATGGTCGTGAGTTTCCCACAAATTTTTAAAAGTCATTGTATTTATGAAATTATCTTGAGTGCTGTGTAAACCACCAAGAAATAAATAAATTTGAACTTCTTCATTCATGGTTTCAGATCGCCATGCCCCACCAGTGGATAGAGGGAAACCTGCCAGTCAGTGCTAAATGTGTGGTCTGTGACAAGACATGTGGGAGTGTGCTGCGCTTACAGGACTGGAGATGTTTGTGGTGCAGAGCCTTGGTAAGTGCACTCTTGCAGTCAGAGACCTTCCCTAGCCTACCAGGATTTTGAATGGGCAAAATTAAAATTAATCTCCCTAAAATTTGTACTGTTAACCTAAAATAGATAAACAGAATATAATCTGGCAGCTTTCTCAAATGATGTTCTTGCGACTTAAACTTTTAAAATCTTGGCTGATGGACTGTTGACGGGGCACCTCTGTGGCCAAGAGGGTTAGTGCACCAGCGTGGCATAATGACCCACGTGTATCTCACCAATATGGTCGCTGTGATTTCAAGCCCAGCTTATGCTGGCTTCCCCTCTCACTGTACTGGGAAGGTCTACCAGAAATCTGTGGATGGTTGTGGGTTCCCCTGGGCTGTGCCCGGCTTCCTCTCATGATAATGCTGGGCGCCATTGTATAAGTGAAATATTCTTGAATACGGTGTAAAACACCATTCAAATAAATAAATAAATGAAGAAATAAATAGACTTCTGGTAAAGAGCATTAAAGGTTGGATTCAAGTGTAACTGTTTTTAACGGTGACATGCAGCTGTAGACTCTTAACAAAAGGCCTGAGTGTAAGATGACACGAAACTCTGTGTTCAGGTACTGAATGGCTTCTCCTAAAACTTTTACTCACCTGGAATTGGATAACGAATGGCCTGAAATTTTAGTGTGAAAGAGTGGCTTTTTTTAACGACGAATGGATGTCATTAGACATTTATTTAAGTGTTGAAACTTACATTTTTCCAGCAGCATATCATCTTACCTTTCAGACAAACCTCGAAAAACAAGAGGCTCAATACACCTCTCCAAATCAGGCAGAATGAGCAACTGAGTCATAAACAAAGCTTTAGGGCATTTACCCTATCTTGTTTGTCACAGCATTATGCATTTGTTGTAAGCCTCATCTTTGGAGTATGCACTGAAAAGTTCTCTACAGGAGTGCTTGTAAAACATTTGTAAGATTTCTGTCAAGGACTAAATATTTGCACGTATGATTGACATATGCCATACCTTAGTGTTATACTAGTATGTTGTTGTTGTAGGTGCATTCAAGCTGCCGAGATCAGTACCCTAAAGTGTGCCCTTTGGGACTGTGTCATATATCTGTGCTACCTCCAACAGCCATTAACAGCACAGACTCAGACGGCTACTGGGAGGCGTCTCGGCCCCCAGGCACCAGCCCGCTACTAGTCTTTGTCAACACTAAAAGTGGGGACAATCAGGTGAGAGTTGTTTCCCCTATGTTCAACATGCAATGTGGTCTAGAGGAGAAGAAAACATAAAAACGATCCCAGAATCAAATGAAAGGGCATGAAAAGTTATTGCCAGATATGGTCTTTCATATTTATCTTGATTTTCACTTTGAGGAGAAAAGATTATGGAAAAATATTTTTGTAGGGTGGTTATTTGGGACCACTTCTGGTATATATTGCCTGAATTGACCACTTTTAATGTTGTTCGTTTAAACCCTCCCCTATGAAACTATTGTGTGAAGGTTTTGTTTGTGTTGCAGGGAGTTAAGTTTTTACGGCGGTTCAAGCAGCTGTTAAATCCTGCTCAAATATTTGATCTCATGAACGGGGGACCACATGCAGGGTAAGTAGTTTTGGATTTTTTGGAAATTTCTCCATCCAAAGGAACTGGGTTTGGTTTGTTGAAGTGGGCCATGGACAAAGAATTCATACATTCCAGCACTTCCACTGGCCTGTGTCTTGGTGACAATAAGCATTTGATAATGCTGGTATAGCTGTTTGCTTAATCTACTGCTCACTAGTATGGTGTGCAAATCTGTACCCAAAGCACACATGAGAAAGTTCATCATACTTGTCAGAGGTGAGCAGTATATTCCATCCATATACCCGACCTCCATAGCACGAGCGAAAAATTCTTAACTATGGCATCAAGCAACAATTAAGTAAACAAATAATGAGCAATTCAGCATGTTATATATGGTCTGATTGGTTGGTGGTTTGCTTTGGCATGTTACGTCTCATCTGATTGGATGGCAGCTAACTGCAACATGTTATATCTGCGCTGATTGGGTGGTAGTTTTCTTTCGCATGTTACATCTCATCTGATTGGATGGCAGTTAACTGCAACATGTTATATCTGCACTGATTGGAAGGCAGTTTGCTGGAGCATGTTACATCTGCTGTCATTGGTTTTATGTTTGTTTCAGGTTGCGTTTGTTCCAGAAGTTTGATCCATTCCGTATCTTGGTGTGTGGTGGAGATGGCAGTATAGGCTGGGTCTTGTCAGAAATAGACAAATTAGACCTTCACAAACAGGTAATTACCACACCATGTTAACTAATTTATTTATTTATTTGATTGATGTTTTATGCAGTACTCAAGAATATTTCACTTACACAACGACGACCAACATTGTGGTTGGAGGAAATCGAGCAGGGCCTGTGGGAAACCCACGACCATCTGTGGGTTGCTGGCGGACCTTCCTACAGGTTACTAATTGAGTTGAGTTACTAGTTACCTTTTGTCACCTGAAGTTTGACGTGTAAAAATGCACTTTTTGAAGCAGCTGAAGTCCGTGAAATGATACTTACGGTGCTAAGGCTTTAGTTTTTCTGATAAGAAATTAATCCAGTTATGTATCCTGACATCAGACATGACACCTGTGATGTGACACCTTTTCACTCTGCCCACAGTGCCAGGTGGGAGTGTTGCCGTTTGGTACAGGGAATGACCTCGCCCGTGTGCTAGGCTGGGGAGGGGCCATAGATGATGACACACAGTTACCTGCCATACTAGAGAAGTTAGAACATTCACAGATTAAAATGCTGGACCGGTGAGTATGCAGGGATGCAACAGTTGAGCAAAATGCTAACTGTTAAAATGCACATCCAATGTGTAAAATTTCACCTGTAGAATAAAAGCAGAGCTCTTGTGGTATCGATTTTCTTTTGCATAATATCAGAAAATTAGACCCTGAACCAGAGTTTATTGCATCATAAATTTTCACCTATTTCAAACTTACTTGAAGTATTACATCTTAGTTTCACATTCCAGGGTTGCACATATGAAAATGTTAGTTATGGTGGAATTTATGAATTGTAGACAATTCTTGAATTCCTGCACACCGGCTGATTGCTTAAGGTACCATTTGTTTGGTGGTTAAAAAGTAACGCCTTCTCAGTAACTGTCAGACCCCGCGTGTGTTGTGGGGTTGATCACTGTTGTTGTTGTTGTTATCAGGTGGAGTATATGGACGTACGAAGGGACGATGCCACCTCCACGCAAACTTTCTCAACAGGTATAACAATGTTGTGATTTGTAATCTTTAAACTAGGAAAGCAAGATGCAAAGCTGACATGTGATTTGGTTGCTACTATAAATGTTGCAGTGGAGTCAAAAAATCGTCCAAGAACATTATCAGAACATTTTTATTGATTTAATACTGTAATAACCCACTCATTAATAAATATTCAGAACATTTGTTAGCAAGCTTTTAATATGTTGGCTGCCACAAAAAGAAAGTGGTTTTTGGTAACAATATTCTTATTACTTATATATGATTAACTGTTATGTCGTTAATGCTGTCAAGTTCTGGTCATTGAAATAATGATGAGTTACAATATGTTGAAGGGTTCTTGCAGCGCATTGGCTAAAGCATTGTTCTTTATAAAGCTAATTAGGCCGCAGACTGGTGAGGTGGCCTGCTTGAAACCAGCACTTCTGGGTGTGAGTGCGACTTGAAGTCGGGAGTCCTGCCTGGTTTTCTCACACCATAATGCTGGTCGTCTTCAGCATTGAGTGAAATATGCTTAAGTATAGCGTAAAACACCTGTCAGATAAGTGAAGTCTGAAGGTTTATTGTCAGGTACCTGGCAAGGCAATTCTCTCTGAGTGATAAGGTTTCTTTCACTTATAAACCAGGCTGAAGTCAAATACATGGTAATTTCCTTGAGTAATCGTTCAACGTTTATGAATAGAGTGAAAGAAGTCCACGAGAATACATATAATGTATTTGTGATTTCAGTTTGACCCTATATCTGTGTATGAGGATTCAGTAGCTGCACACCTGTCCAAGATCCTTCATTCTGATGACCACGCTACTGTTATATCATCAGCAAAGTGAGTTACTTCATACCGCATGTACTGTCTTCGGTTTATGCACCAAGGCTGAGCCTTCAAAGTCAGTTTTCGCCTACCTGAATGTGAAACAGGGTTGAAGGACTTAGGAGATGGTAGGCGATAAAATTAGGAACACTTAACAAGTGTTGTCTTAAGACAGTCCAGTGGCCTTTTGATAGTGAAGTAAGCCTGAAATCACTATGTGTCTTTTTGCAAGTATTGAAGATTGCAGTATTCTTATATACTTAGCTAAGTAACCTCATTATGCCACTGTTATCTTCTCCAAAAAGTAAGGTTGCAGTATTCTGATATGCTTTGCTAAGTAAACATCATGACTTTGTTCATATATCCACCATCAGATGTTTTGCATATCTTACTGTAAATACTTCTTCCTGTGAAGCACTAAGAGATGATCCTGTCAAATGAGCAAACCGAGAATGGAAAAAATTGCATTCTTGTTTCAAGACACCGTGAAATACATCATTTGAGAATGCTTGACAGCAAAGTTTACCCGATGCGAGTGAAGTTGCATTTGGATGCTTTTTTGCAGAGTTTTATGTGAAACTGTGAAGAACTTCGTGGCTAAGGTTGGAGAGGACCAAGAGAAAGATGGGGAAGAGAGTGAGGAGTCCATAACACAAAAGGTGAGTGTTGACATCATAAGATGGGAGGGTTTTTAACACAAGAAAAGAGAGTGCATAACAGAGATTCTAATACAAAGGGTAAGAAAGATGCAGAGGAGAGTGAACTCTGCAAAACAGAAGGCAAGTGTTAACACAAAATGTGAGTCTGTAACTCAGAAGGTGATCACTTATAACATAATAGGTGAGTCAGTAACAAAAAAGATGAGAGTCTGTAGTGCAGTATATGAGGTTCTGTAACACAGAAAGTGAGAGTCTGTAACATAGTTGAGGAGTTGTAATGCAATAATTGGGACTATCACACTTAAAAGTGAGCGTCTGTATAAAACAGAATTTACTGCAGTACCAAAAGAGGTTGAGATTCATGGAACTTTCTAGTTTATGTTCACAGATGCTATTGAAATGTGCTCTGGTGTGTTGTTTTGTTAAAGACTGTTTTTTTCTGTACTTTCATGTTTTGTTCTTATCCTTATTACTTACAGTGTGTGGTTTTGAACGAAAAATTAAAAAATCTGCTTTCTACACTTAACCAAGAGGCCAAAGCTTCAACTCAGGTGAGTCAGGTTGTAGGAAAAGTGGAACATTTCTCTTCGAAATTCCCATAAAGTGTTGTAATATGACAGTAAAAGATAAATTCTACCATGTGAAAAATAAAATACCTGAGTTTTGAACATTGCACTATCATAAGACTGATGGGTTTGAATTCATGGGTTTGTTTTCATAAAACTTTGAGATGCGCAAAACGTTACTATGAGGGTTGTTCCCTTGTTTTTTAGGAAGAAATTCAGCCTGTGGAGGAAGTGATAGTAGGATCACCAGAGAGGGACACAGTGCCAGGGGAGATAACTGGGCCCACACGCAAAACTAGAATAGTAAGACAATATGTATTCACATGCTACGATTCTTGAAATTTTGTATTTGAAACACTGCTGAAGTTTTCAGTTGTAACGTTCAAAGTCAAATTCATTAAATCCACTGATCAAGGTGAATAGACTTAAAGAAAAAAATAAATAACTGTAGTAATTGATTGGTAAAAGGAGATTCTGTTATCAACACAAGTTATTTCACAGACAGAGTTATTTTTAAATAGTTCTTTGAAAGTTTGAGAAAGTTGAGTGTTGGGAGGAAAATCCTTTTACAAGACACTAGACGCTGTATGGACATCTGTAATGATACAAATACTTGTCATTTAAAAGGTGGCTTGTGTGTCAAACAACATTCTCTCCACATCTTACCATTAAGTTGAAGTGAAGAAAATAAGTCTGTGCTTATTCTTCACACAGCCGAATGATCATTTAGTGAATGAATTGTTTTTCTTCATTTTACAAGGGGACCTTTAAGTCCAAGAACGCCTTAATGTGCAGAGCAAACAGTCTGAAGAAAGCTGTGAGGCAGATTATTGAGCACACAGAGAAAGGTAAGATGGTGGTTTTTTCCTCTTGCCAGGTACCTTTGAAGAGTTAATGCTTTTGTCCAGTGGCTCACCACAAACACACTGCAAACTCACCACAAACTCACCTGTTGCAGGCGTCTTTCATTCCACTATCTTAGTGCTGCTGAGGATGTGGATCTACTGCTCTCATCTGTGGATATGGTGACTGGTAGACTGGAACGCTATTTATATATAGTGTTCCACAGTCGCTTCACTGGTGCACCAAAGGCCAGCCAGTAGCAAGCTATTTGCTGGCACAGGGGTTTTCCTAGTCAATTGCTTTGTGGAAACTCTTTATTTTTTCGTCACCAGTGTGTGAAAAACTCAATACAAAATCTGTCTAAAAATCATTTTTCCGGTATTCTGAGAAAGTGTCTAGAAAAACCCCTCAGCAGCAGGGTTAACATTGCAAAAATAATAGTTTGGCAAGATTTAGGCAAAATGCAAATAAATACGATGAATTGTTTGTTTGTTTCTTGTTCAGCTGTTGATGAACAGAACGCCCAGACGGAGCAGCATCGGTTAGAGTTGGAGGAGCGGTTACACGGCCTCGATGAGGGAGACAATCGTATCATGGGCCTGCAGGCATCCAGTCACACGTCACGGTCGGCGCCAACATTCGTGGGCATGGACGAGGCACCCAGACAACCCACCGTCACATTCAGGGAGCCAGGTGAGCAAGCAAGCTGGTCAATCAGTGAGCTCAGGTGTCATGTAAAATAGGCTCTGTACCCGAGTAAGGGTTAAATATGCTGTACAAGTGGCCAAATTACAGCTTAAAAGCCCCAGTTATGGGAAATAGATCGAGATAACTTGTTTGAATGCTTAAAAAAAAAAATCCTTATATTTATAGACAGTACGAATATTTGTAAGATTTTAAGACACTAATTTGGCATATAAAGTTTAGATTTTGATGCGTGACTTTTTTGCCCAAATTAGGCTACTAAAAGGAAACCTGAATAAAAAGACCGTATTTGGCCTTGCAGTGGATGTAGAGTTGATATGATGTATCGTATTCCTGTGAGGACGAACCAGTATGACTTCAGATTAGCTTCATGTCATTTATGTGTTATACAGAGTACTTCTGGAATTTACATGTAAATCAACATTAATGTGTCCAGATTAACATTTTACAATGGGTTTGTAAACCCGTTCTGTTCCCTGAAAGACTTTGTTAGAGAGTTCAGCTTATTTTGTTGTTCATTGGGAAACCAACAGAATAAAACCTTGATAGACAGATGAAAAATCATACAAGGGCACTCCTAGATTAGAATACAGGCTGTAAACATTGCTTTCTGTGTTTTCATTGTCAGATTTGTCTTCATGTTGTTCCTTCACTGCTATGTTTGCCTTGCCTTCCAGAGGGTTCACTGTCTCCTAAAGGCCCGACGTCTCGCCGGATAAGCAGTATGAGCACCTTTAACAAGTCTGCCAGCGTAGGTTCAAACCTGAGCAGTCGTGGCCGTGACAAGAGCCCGTCGTCTGCACACACACCTGCCCCACCAGAACAACCCACCGTCACCCCACTGCCATTCCTGGGGCTGGGCGTGCAAGGGCTCACAGCTTTTCCCAGTAAGTCCTGACAGGGATTCTCAGAAATCCTAATCAAGTTCTGCCCGGACATGTTTGTGGATGTGACTTTCAAAAAGTATGGTTTCCTAAGCCCTTATTAAAAAAAAATACGTAGGAAAAACATGGTAGAAATCTTAGGGCCAATTCATGGTATTACATTGATTTCAAACAGTAAAATGCATATCTGAGCGGGTCCTTGATGTGGAAATAGGTTTCCACAAGCAAGAACTGTGAAAACTTAATGTCACCCTTTCAGGGGTGAAATTTCTTGTGATTCGTCGTGAACAAAGACGTTGTTTTTAAGGCCATAGTGTTTCCCTGTATGGAATGCCATCCAGTATACATACATTATTGACTGAATTGACAACGTGCCGTCTGACACAAATGACAAATTTTCTTGTCCAGAATTGTACCTGTCTTCAAAAACCTACAGATAAAAGTGTACAAATCATTCCAAATTAAGGCAGTCAAGCTTTAGTCAAATACATTTCAGAAACAGATTGGGGTGTAAGTCCGCAAGTGTCCGTTTCAACAAAGTCAGTTTCCCAAAGCAAATGTTGCTTATGTTGTTGTGGTTGCTCCTGTAGAAAGGTCTGTGGTGTTGTTGCAGGTCTAAGCAGTAGTATAGCAGGTCGGCTGGCAGGAGGCAGTTTTATCAGCAAGGTGTTACTGGCAAACGCTGACGCTCTCTGTGCGGCAGCCTCACCGTTAATACAGGAAGACATTCCACTGTGAGTAAATCTGGATACGCGCAGGATCTTCATGGAATATTCATTTGTGTTGGTCGCCATCATCACAGCAGTGAAAATGATTCCCTTCATGTTCAAAGCCTGTAATATTAAGAACAGAATTGAGTGCAGTGCCAGCCTAGAAGTGACAATATGCCTAATATATCCTAAGGAAAGGTTCAAGTTTCTGTACACTGCTGAAAAATAAATTGAGTGAAATATTCAAATATTGTGCAATCTCTACGGTCACGTATGGAATTAATCAAATTTTTCACGTGTTTGCAAGATGTTCATTCAAGCGTATTCTGAGGATATTGTAATGTAAAAATTATACCTTCTATGTAGCCTTGAAATTGGCCAACCCAGCAAATGTAGTTTTGTCTCCAAAATGAAATGATAAAGAGTTATTACATGTTGTTTGTTTGTTCGTTTGTCTTCCCAGGTCCGAGTATGAGGAGAAATGTGTGATGAATAATTATTTTGGAATTGGTCTGGACGCAAAAATAACCCTGGACTTCAACAACAAGCGAGAAGAACACCCTGAGAAGTGCAGGTGAGATGAGACTTTCAAGAAAACTAAGTGAAGCTACTGTGATTGGATTTATTCTGACAGGTCTCGTTTCTTGGACTGCTGTGTAAAATCCTTGATGGTAAAACAAACAGAAATTTTCTGACCAAATCTCGTGTACTAAATTGTCTTCAGTTTTTACAAAAGAAACATTATATATATTATACAGAAAACAGGAAATAAAAAAACTTGAAAAATAATTATGGCATGGTTTGCATTGATCTCAAAGGATTAGAGTTCCTGGTTATGGAAGATGTAGAAAAGATGACCTGTAGGAGCTGTTGATCATTTCCCAGAACAGTTCTGTGATAATAGTGCCATAATTAGTGAATATGGTATTTCTGGTCATTATGTTCTAACTGTTTATTTGTTTCTCGTTTCTCCAAAATGTTACGGAAAAACTGTTTATGCGGAATTAAAGGCACTTTGAACAAAGCGTACATTGTTGCATTTTCCAGGAGTCGAACAAAAAACTTCATGTGGTACGGAGTTATAGGTGGAAAGGAGTTACTTCAGAGGACGTTTAAAAACCTGGACCAGCGTGTGCAGCTAGAGTGTGATGGTCAGAGGATTCCTCTGCCCAGCTTACAGGGGATTGTCATCCTCAATATACCAAGGTGAGTGAGATCGCCAGCAAATCTCTGCTGTCAACACAACACTGCTCTGAATAAATGAATGAATGATTATAGCTTAACCTAACAACAGCAATATTTCAGCTCTATCGTGGTGAAGTTTCTATGGATAAGTGTAGCCCATGTGAGCTGTAGGTTACGAGTTCAACCCTGAAACAGATCATCCATAAAACACTGAAGGAAAAGTAATCAGTAGCGATGGTCATGCCTGTATCACAATTTTCTGTGACCAAAATAAGGAAATGCAATCGTAAAGAAGTGTAATTGACAAGCAAGATTACCATCTCTGTACTCTGGGGGTTGGTGAGTTGTGGGAGTGGAGTATTGTGGCCAATGTGCCAAAACTCTCTAAGGCCTCTGTTAATTCATAGTTAGATTCTCATGACCCAGGCGCATTGCTACTTTTGCCGGTAATAGTAACACAGAAAAGGGACAGAGCTCACAGTTCACTTAAGTTCCATACAATTATCTGATGTTGTCCCCAAAGAACTGTCTAGTCAGCCAATCAGGGAAATCGTACCAGCGACAAGTGAGACAAGGTGTTTAATTTCCCATCACAACACTGGCAAAACCAGTATCACTGCCAAATTCGTAATCGCGACCAACATTATATTATCCTCAATTCCTCGAGCGTAGTTACGTCAGGTATCATGTTATTTTCTTAAAGAGTGTATTTAGTTGCGTGACTGTCTGGGAACAAGGTAACATGTCTCCATACGGACGCCATGATCATTTGCGTCACAAGCGTCACAGACGATCGATTGAAGATATTTGCCAACAGTTTGGCAGGATCGTTTTTTGAAGCTGACAGCTTGGCACTGATATGTGGAACGTTTCTCAACCGCATAAATGAACACAAAAGAACACAAAAAAACTCCTTGTTCAGCGCGAGCAATCGAGGATAATCATTGACCACTCCGACGCTTTCAAAATATCTTCCCTTGAAATGGAATTCAGCCCAAAGCAGCTGTTGACATTGAAAGTGCGTGTCGCAGAAAACTTAAATGAAAATGCAACAGCAACAGCAACAGATGAGAGTGGAGCATCACACAGTTGATATTAATGGATGCACATCTGGTCTTTTGCACCACATGCCATGTATTCCCGTCCTTATTTTCAACGATTTTGCTAGAGATTATGTACATGCTGTGATTTATTTGTAATCTCTCATTGGATTGAATTGAAACTTTAATGATTTTGAGATGGTTTCACTGTTTAGTGTAATTTTCCAGAGTTACCTGTTTTCAAACATTAAAATCATTCTGGTTTCTATGAATATAATCTTTGAGTGTTTACTTTTCCTTGATGCGTGACAAATGTTATAATACTTCAATCACAAAAAAATGTCTGAACTTGAGAGGTGATTAAATTATTAGCACACTTGAGGCACACTGACTCTCGGTAAAGACATTGACTGGTGTCCGCTTGCACAAAGCTACCTTCAAGCTTAAGGTATCCCTCTCACTTCTTCTTCCTCCATAATGCTGTATCTTTCTAATAGGGAGCCCTGAGTGGTACGCCAAGGTATCTTTGTACAAGTTGAGAGGGGTAAAGTCTGTCGGTTGGTCCAAATAATAAATAATTAATAATAGCAGCAAACATCGTCATCATTTCAAAAGCTGGGGTCATGAGAATCTAACGGTTAATTAACAGAGGCCTTAACTGCTGTAGATAATTTGACATGTTTGGGCCCACCACAGTCAGGGTTAGGCAGCATCTGGAAGATTGAAAACTAGGGCAGTATGATTGACCAGATGTGAGACTTTAAGTGATCGCTGTGATGTAAGGGAGAGAATCTTGAGTAAGGAGTTATATATCAATAAAATAAACAGTTGTGAAAATGAAAGTTAGCAGAACACTGATATTATCATGTTTTGTTGTTTCTTGTTTTTCAGTTATGCTGGAGGGTCCAATTTCTGGGGAGGTCGCAAAGAACATGATGTGAGTGAGATTGTAATGGACCAATTGTAAATATATGATTAATGTATGTATGTATTTACTGTGTATGCAAGTGAGCATATGAAGTCTTAAGGAGATCACATTGAAACTGGAAAAACTTGGAGATTACGTCTCCCTCCCAGGTAAAACATACATCATTTTGGAACTGGATGCCTTAACTATAGTAATGTATTTTGTTAGAAAATGCTTCTTTGTGTATTTCAGTTATTTTGTGTCTTCTGTTTCAGAATTTTACGGCGCCAAGTTTTGATGACAAGGTGCTGGAAATTGTGGCGGTATTTGGGGGAGTTCAAATGGCGATGTCTCGGGTGCTAGAGTTCCAGCATCACAGGATAGCGCAGGTACATGTAACAAAAGCAAAAGTGTAAGCAATTCGTATTGCCAACAAATTAAAATCCGTGATCTGCTGAGTTTTGAATCTGATATAACTTTCGTAGGTACCATGGTTTCATGATAGGTGACAGAAGTATTATGAGAGAATAAGATAATGCACAGTTCTTCACAGTTTTGGGGACTTTGTAAACAGTATTGCATGGCTTAGGAGTGTTGAGTAACATATGTAACCTGTCTATTTTGGAGTCCCCTGCTCTCGCTGTTTGTGAAACGTTGGTGGCAAGAAGCTGTTGACTATGCTTGTATGACGATTTGTACAGTTCAACACTGATTGAAGACCACTTTTCTGTCATCAGTGTAGTGTGCATATCTGTCAGTCCCCTTATGATTGAATGGCTATGGTTTAACGAAAAATCGAGTATATCTCAGCTATATCATGGCAAGTCATCTTGTGAGAAAGTTCACCAGTTACTTGCCATAGGTTGGAGGTTTACAACGGGCGACTCTGTTTTCTCCACCCATGAAAATGACTGCCATTTAATGGATGAAAAATTCTTGAATTTGACATTTAACATTCAAGTAAAATTAATAAATAAATGTAACCCGTTCTTGACGTAATTCCCACCAGGTAGCTGTCTGGTGGCTGTTCTACGTTAGATGTTATGTTAATGGGTCAGAAAAAGCTGAAAAGCCAAGATGAATGATAAGGGCTCATATCCGCTTGGACAACTTGAAGTGAAAGCTGGAGGTAAATCCTGCTGACTTTGAGTGTCTTTGTCCTCAGTGTCGTACCCTGAAGATAACGATCATGGGAGATGAGGGCGTACCTGTACAGGTGGACGGGGAGGCCTGGATACAGCCCCCGGGGTACATCCGCATAGAGCACAAAAACAGAGCACAGATGTTAACTCGAGATCGGGTGAGTAGCATGCAGCCCTGCTGTAAAAGGAAAATGAAACTCTAGGTCTATCTGTGCTTGTATAGGTGGATTTTGTGTACATGGTAAAATTATTTTATACAATTTCAGGTAAATATCAAGCCTCAGGTGTTTCAATGTTGAAGTACATGCATTGTGTGTACAGTATTAAGACACTGAATACACGGGCGTCATGTCTGTTGCTTGCAACATACCTTGACTGGGAACATGAATGAATGAATGAATGATTTTGGCCTAAGGTCATGACAGCCCTTTTTCAGCCTATTGTGGGGATAGCATGACACACCAGAAGGCAGTGAGTTACCTGTAAGAACAATTAGAAATGATTATGATTGTGAACGAATAATAAAACCACACAGAACATGTTAGCCATCTGTATCTTTGTATTTTGATCGCGTTAAATTTACATTGATTGGTTTGTTTTTATTTTTTTTTCAGTCGTTCGAAAACGTTTTGAAATCCTGGTCAGAAAAACAGAAAATGGATCGTCCAATCACAATTCAGACGCAGTCATTGAATGAAGAAGAGGCAGCAATTTTACAGAACTTCATCGAAGTGGCAACATTGTTAATAAAAAGGTAAACCTCAGTCTCGAGTGTCCTCAGTGGCTCATCTATACATAGCATTACTCTTGCTGTGTGGGATTGTCTTCTGACCAATGAGGTAGATCCAAGACTGGAGATTTGGACTTAGGGACGGAAGTGTTTTCCTACCATAAACCTGGCAGCCATCTTATAATTGATAAATTCTTGAGTACTATATTTCACCTGAAGTTTGGTATGTAAAAATGCACTATGACTAAGAAGCACAGAAAGGCCTCAAAGCGACACTTGAAGCCAGTATTTGATTTTTTCTGATAGAAATTCACCAATAACTCTTTAAGTAGCTGTATAAGGTGGATTAATCAATCAGAACCAAGGAAAATGTCCCTCTTAAAAAATGCTAAACTTTAGGTGAAATAGAGTTCCTGTTGATATGATGCAAATAATTTCTTCAGTGGTTTGTGTAGGTATGTTCCTATTTAATGGCTTACGAAATAATCATGGGAATCTTGAGAAATACCAGTCAGATAAAAAATTAAAATATATATTCATATCAAATACAACATGGCTTAGAGTGTGTTGCATAATGTATTGCATGATTCACGAGATGCATGTATAAACTCTCCTTTTTGTCTGCCGTCAGTGTCAAAGTGGCAGCTTTGAGCCACAGTACAGTAGAGCAGGAGTTATTTCCCCTGGCCATTCATGCATCGGACTGTTTGGATCGCCTCTACCCCTCAGGAAGGTTATTAGAGGTAAGTCACCAGTGCTTTGCACAAACTTTATGATTTTTGACATTATTTTGTCATGTGGTAATGTTTGCTCAATAGATACGATCATCAGCTGTGTTCAAAGGAACAGTGTATGCAAATATATGACTTTTCAGTCATTTTTAATGAGAAAAAACATCTGGTGTTGTGGGAGTGCCAAAAATGCAATTGTTGAGACACAGGTTTGTTTTAGTATACATATACTTTATAAAAGAAACCTCACTACCATGGCTGTATGTGTTTCGGTTTATATTTAAAACAGATGGATGCCTCTGACATAGAGCCATATCAGGTTAATATCAACCCATGTTGTTGTTGTAAACTCGTGCTGTCTATACATGTAAATGGTGTTGCAGTAGGAGATTAAAGTTAGGTAGTTTTTTGGGTATTTGTTCTGGCATACAGGTAGGCTGCATGTCAAAGAGAGCTGAGCATCTGGTTTGTTGTCTCATTTAAATTAAAGAAAAATACATATGCTGATCATCCGAGAAAAGTGAACCTGACTGAGTGGGATTTGTACAGGTGTTGTGTGTATAGTACACCATGGTAATAATTGGTGGCCTGTTAGGTAGACTGTGCATATTAGATATTGCCCAATATTGCAGATGGTCCATATATCGATATACTACCAGACACTGTTGAGCTCTTTTGTGTTGTATGCACTCATAGATAGAACACTGTAGATTTTGACGTTGTTACGTCGTCATCACTGCTCCGCTTTAGTGTCTTGATATGAGTTTTGAAGACATTGTTGTGACATTATTGTTTTGGACATTCAAATTCTTGTTTGTCTTTCAACGGTAACTTAGTAATCTCAGCTAAAGAGGATAACTAACAAAATAGCATTCCTTCAATCCTTAGTTGATGTGGCTATAACACTGTTGATATGGTATGAAACAGTGTTGATTCGTTTATTCCATCCTTTATGTAACTTATGATTAACTGAATGCTTCAACCTGAGACGAAAGAAGGTTTGAAGAATATGCTGAACAATTGTACATGTTTTTTGTATGTGCGATAAGGAATAAATAAATATGACGTGTCATGTACATTTTGTAGGAATCCAGGTCTCATATTAAATCCGTCACACACTTTTATTTTTTTTGTGATGAAATATGTATTCTTTACCTGAGACACATTACACGTTTAAAGTTTGAACGTGGCCATGTTTTTGTGTTTTGCAGCCGACACCTCGCAGCCAGGTGATAGAATTCATACACAGTGTTAAGGCCTTGTACAATGACACAGGCGTTTTCCTGGCTGACAAAGCCACTGCACTGGTAAGTCTAGCAACATATAGCACTGGTTAATTCTTAAATGTGCAGATTACCTGTAAAGAAATGTTGGCGAAATTCTATCCAAACTTTTAAATGGCATTTTAATTGAAGTTGGAAGTCATAGATACATTATATTATTCTCTCTCTTCCACCTTCCTCGCCTTTGACTTTTAGCATCTCAGCTGTAATGAGTGATAGACCTCTCCTTTTCCTTCCCTTCACAACCACATACATTTCAGCCAGTCAAACAGGATGAAGTGATAAAATTTTAGGTTTTGCATTTAATTTTCTGTGCTAGTTCTAGCCAGTAAACGCTTAGACTAATATGGACACTCTCTTACCCCAGAGACATTTCAACCAATAATACAGCGTGATTCGCATTTAAATTATTGTCTGTACTCACGTTAGTCAATAAACAGTAAAACTGTTATGATTATCCTCATATCTTACCATTTTAGCCAATCAACCCAGAGGTTCAGGACAAGCTGAACTCGGCGCTGGCCCAGACAGAGGTGGAGTTACGGAAGGTGATGGACATAGCAGGTGTGCTACAGGCACAGCAGTTCAGCCAGTACCCGACCCATACGGATGAGGTGAGGACAACTCTTAGTCAATCACGTAACACCCCCATGTCTGAGTAAAGCTCACAGATATCTTACAGGCTGTGGTGGCGTAGAGGATAGAGCATTTGTCTTGAGACTGGTAGAAGTAGGGTCGAATCATGTCCTGCCTTAGTGGGTGTTTTCTTGTATCCATTTCTGTTCATTCACGAGAAAGGAACCAAAAAGCCGAATCAGATCTACATCTAGGTTACCCCTCTCCCAAACCCCTTCTCACTCTTTCCCTCACTCACCCCTGTTGCAAAGTGCTCCCCAGCGGTGCTGATTGTCAGTATTGTTTAAGCTGACACGGACTACTTTGGGACAAATCCTGAATAAAAGGCAAACAGGCATTTCAAATTATTGGCTTTTGTTCGTTTTCTTTGAAATCTAAAACGAATGAAGCTTATACCATTCGTTTTTGTATTCGGGATTCCCAATCTGGAAAAGTGAAAGAGAAACACAGGTGTATGGGTCGTTCCCTTAGACCTTCAGCCAACTACTGGTCGCCCCAGTATACTGTCAGTATAATATGACTGGGTGGGGCACGGTGTCTGGTGTCTGCGACATGGCATATCAATGAATGAATGAATGATTACATGTATGGCTTATCGCCACATTGGCAATATCTCAGCCATATTGTGGAAAGGCATATGAGTGAGGCAGCACGCAATGGGCCTGGCCAGGGATAAGCAGACACCTGCGAAATACTATTGACAGGAACGTGAAACAAACAATCAAATTAGACAACCGCATTTCTTTCGTCTTCCAAACAAAGAGAACCTGGTGGTCAGATTGCTGTCAATCCACATTGGCCATGTGGACCATAAAGTCCAGTTTACAATACAAGCATTTAATTCAGTACACAAGAACTAGAAAGAAAAGGTGTAAGGTATTATTTTCTTGTGGTCTTTCTTCTTATACTTCAAATCTTTGTTTTCCCCTACTTATATACTTCTTATAATGAAAGCAGTGTTCAATTTACATTTATCATTGGTTCATCTTTATGTGTGTGATTCTTTGTCAGGTGGCCTATGTGGAACACAAACACCACAAGAAGGGCAAATTAAAACAGGTGTTTGGCAAGATCAAAGGTCGAAGCAAAGAGAAGGATCGAGACTCTGCAAACAACCCACAAGGTGAGGTATTATGCTTGCAGGCAGGGTGTATTTAGTGTGTAATTGTTGCTACATTTCCATCTTCAGTGTGTAGTACAGGTTTTTTTTCCAGGATCTCAGTGTGTGGCACTGTTGTGCTTCCAAGTTTTCAGTGATTGTATAACAGGATGATTTTTTCCATGATTTTATTGTATAACAGGATAACATTACCATGGTTTTTGTATATGTCATGGCCATTTTTCCACAAGTTTGGCGCGTAATGTGATCATTGTCCACGATTTTGGTGTATAATATGACTGTTTTTCCATGACTTCAGTGTATAATGTGCACCACTGGACGAGCGAGGAGGTGGGTCTGTGGCTGGAGAGCCTTGGGTTGAGTGAGTACAAGAACTCCTTTGAGAGCCATGATATACGAGGGTCAGAACTCTTAGCTCTGGAGCGACGGGACCTAAAGGTGAGCTGGGCCGGTAACAAAATTTAGATCAACCTCAGAACATCAGAACAGGAAACTGCCCTCTTGAGTTAACAGTGGTATAATGGTCAAGTTGTAAAGGGATAAAGAATTGACCTTGATTGACAGGTAGGAGATGGGTATTAAGTCCGGGCTACACGTAGGCCAGGTAGCCTAATAAATTAATCGTTGTATGCAGCAGATACAACGTCTAACAGAGATCCATTTGATAACCCAGAGGTATTTTCCTGTCCGTATGTAGAAGCTGCCTTGCCTGTAAAATCTGCATGTTCCTAAATCAGCAATGATCAGCTGAGGGTATCGCATTTTGCAGCAGTTTTAAAACACTTGTGTTAGGACCATATCAGCTGTTTTAGACCATTGCTTTAGTCAAAAATTCCCACATGTTCAGTCCGCCGTCAGGAGAATCAGATAATCTCTGTTTTGTGAAGTTTTTTGATGCAGGATTCAAGCTGAAAACTCCCACAGTGCAGAGACTGTAAGATGAACAAAAATATCTAGCAATCACAAGTAATAATGGGGGCCGCTGCCTAAAACAAGCAGTGTGAGCTAAACAGAAGTGTTTTAAAACTCATGCACCGTGCGATCCCTCGGCTGATAATTGCTAATGGAGAAAGATACAGATGTTAAAGGCTGGGCAGCGTCTAAATACATACAGGAAAATACTCCTGGTTTGTGATATGGACTTCTGTTAGACGTTGTATCATTAGGATAGTAGGCCAGGCTGAATTAGGTGTGCCAGTCATCACCTGGCCTTAACCCAGGAAATAGTTTTTTCACTGTCAGCCAATCAGCACTGTTTCTGTATCACCTTGAACTTTGAGTAAATATATTTTGTTCTACATAAATTATAAGTATTATAAGTATGGTGTTGAACATCTATCAGGTAGATATGAAAAAATAATTTATGTGTGGTTAAGCGAATTGGTGCCTATTGAATTAAATATTCTCCATTTCTGCAGGAATTGGGCGTCTCCAAAGTAGGTCACTTGAAGCGAATACAGCATGGGATCAAAGATTTAATAACTCGCAGTGCAGCTTACGAACGTGCAACAAGCGGAAGCACGTGACAACAGCACTCCCAACTTACCTCCCTTTTTAAAGTTGTCCGCTGCAGTATCTGTGATAGTCTTTCTGTGACTTCATTCTATAGGTCAAGGTTGTGGCATCAGGTATAACAGGGTCAAGGTCATTGCCTAAATGGCCTCAGTTCGTAGGCAAGTGGAAGTTCAAGGTCACGGTAACCATAGTAACCTTACGGGTGGGAGAATTGCTTTCTACCAGTTACTAATTGTGAGGATACCTTTTCTATTTCCCGCTCTGAAGTGGACACTTCTTTCTGAGCAACAGCTGATGTCTCTTTTTGAAAGAACACTGGACTGAAATAAGGCTGCCAGTATGACTTAAATTCATGTGCTGGAAAACAGAGTTGCTGTTTCAAGGATGGCTGTTTTCCTGCTAGGAAACAGGGATAACTTCGAACAAGGCTGGTTTCTTGTTTCTTGTGGCTGGTTTTCTGATGGTGGAAACTGGTTTCCTACTGCATCTTACTGGTTTCCTGCTGAAGGCTGGTGTCCTGACTTTGCAAACTGGCTGCCTGAAAACTGTACCTGGTTTCCTGTTGCTCTTGTTGGACCATGGCGGATGTAAAACATGGATGTATTCACTAGGGAATTCTGAACTCTCACAGTTAAACCATTCTGGATGGGATTGCATCATGAGAGGAGCCTTAATGAAAACTGTGTGAGAAAACCAACCCCCCACCACCACCGCCACCGACCCACCGGACGTCTCATGGCTCCAACAAGGCTTGCTGATTCTTACCAGTGATTCAATGCAAGTTTTTTTGTCTCAAGACACCAAAGACGCTATGAGGCAGCTTTTCTGCTACTGTTATACATAATGTCTCCATGGACCTCACCATGACTGGAAGCTCATGACTTGGTGAGGCAATTTTACAAACCCATGAAGGTCTAATGTTCCTTTTTAATTCCATTTGGACTATAATTACTCATGAACCTCTGTGAGAGATTTCCTACGAGACTAGACCTGTGTTGATGCTATTGTGAATCGTTTTTGATGTTCTACTAAAGGATAGAGGAGCACTTCATTTTCTGTGTCCATGACAACCAAAACCATTGTCTGCCTGTGTTTTTAGACTAGTTATCTCCCTTTGAATGCAATTTGTGGGTTGTGTCCCCTGAGATGGCAAAGCTTATTTTCTGCCACTCAACCTGTCTTCCTTTATACTGAAGTGTTATCTGACACATATGTGTTACCTGGAAACTTTTAATAGTTCATTGTGAGGACAGCCTGGTGTGAACCCATATGACATAATGAGGGATTATGGGAAGTGACAGTTTGAAATAGTTGCGTGGCATTTCAGTGGCAGTATGTATGTAGGCATTTGATGTATGTATTTTTGTATGTTTAGAGTGTAGTTTTTTCATTAATTTATTTGTCTGTTGATAGTGTTATTGAATTCCTTCATAGTAACAGTGTGTGAATGTGGGTGATGTGGACAAAAAAAAATGTGAAGTGAATGAAAATATTTCGTAAGATTTGAAGAAAAAAAAATCAAATGTGTTGTACAAGTATTTTTTTCAAATGTTTGCTTATTTTGTACAACAGTATTTTGAAAACAAATGAAAGATTACAAACTCTTTCTTATCTGTGAAGACTCTACATTTTATAAAGCCATTTCTACACATGGGTTTTCTACGGTTGTTGTTGTTGTTGTTGTTGTTGCACATTCGTCTGTTGACTCTTGAGCCGAATGTTGTAAGACAGTTAGTGTAACTGATCACACAGTCAAGTGTGAATATTAAGGTGCGCACATGCTTTGACATGTTACGGTTTCAGATCATTGTGAACTTTGTGTTTTGACATCCTGTATCCTGCAGACTACATTCACGTCTCAAGCCAGGGAGTCATCTCAAAGCGGGACATATATACTTTTCTCAGACAACGCAAACATGAATGATTTCGTCCGAGCCTCGTCGTTAACGCCGTGTTGTATATGATGTATTGGTTCCCAAGGTTCTTGCATGCCCGCACAACCAGCACAGTGGCTTGTCATCCCTTTCTGACAGTTCCCGTTGAAGTGTAAACCTGTCCTCACACCCTATTCTGATATCCTTACAAAGGCTTAGAGTTTCCTCAGGATTCAGCGTCATTCCCTTGACCCAAAACCTGACCGCTGTTGCATTATTGAAATATTTTTAAGCACTGCAATAAAATCCAATGAAATTAAAACGTATAAAGAAAAAACAATAATAACAAGAAGCCCTCCAGGTAGGAATTTTCCAATAAAACACTGGTATTGTTTTTTTTTCTTCATTTTCCTGGTGTGTCTTATTGGTCGCTGTGATTTCCTGTTCATGTAGTGTGCTGTCTACTCCTTTTTTCATTTTCCCTGTGTGTCTTATTGGTCGCTGTGATTTCCTGTTCATACTCAACACTTTTTGTATGCTATTTGAATGAACTTTTTGCTGAATTACATATGTGTGACCGGTGAACTTTTTCTAACATTTTCTACCCTTGTGCATCCACATTTATGCAAGTAGGTTGTTAGGGCCCCCTCCTTCCCATTGTCATGGTGACAGATGACTTTCGTGGTTGTGCTGTATGTTTTTTTTTATTTCATGGTTTTAGCTTCGACAAGCAGCTCTGTAAGTTAACTGGTCAAATATTTGACATCCTTCCCGTAGACATAGACACGGGGTCATTCACTGAACAACAGGCGGAAGGCTTTGGTGCATGTGCACCTGTCATCATATAAATTTATTGAAAGACACGTACAGTATACATAACACAGTCTACGTAATGGTGTACTATAGCAAACAGTACAATCGTTGCTTAACTTGACTTCACTGCCTTTTTATATAAAGCTTGTATCTTTTCACAGCTCGTGTATCTTCCTTGGATTTCGTTAAAATTAAAATTTGAAAAAGAAAAAAAGGACTGCGAAAGTCTAGGACTAACTTATACAGCGTCATTTTATTTGTACACTGCTGTCTTATTCACCAATATAGTGACCTAAATAAATAAATAGAATAAACAAGTAGAATAAATATAGATTGATCGATAGTGCCTTAATGGCTATGAATATTAGTAAACAACGTTGTTAGATTTTTCTTAATCAATTCACAATACTGGCCACAGAGACAGAGAGTTCAGTTTTGTGCATTTCATACAAGTGGAAAAACAGCTTAAATCCTACTTAAGCTCCTAAGTTTTTTCTGAAAAAACAAGTCTGTCCTTGAGATCATAATTTGGTTGTTTGTGTGTGTATGTGTGTGCGTTTTTGTTTACATGTAGAGTAGCCTAGTGCTATCATTCGCATCATTGTTAACGTTGGTCTGAATATGCATGTCATGTTGACGTGCTCTAAAGCTTTGTATTCCCACATTCAAACATGTGAGTCTTTTAACTTATTATCATATGTGTAGAAATCAAAAGTTTTATTTGTATCAGTTTGACTTCATTTTATGTTGCAGTAGTCCCGTTTATAGTTTGACTGGTGCTTTTTTCATGGCCACTATTTTTCATGGCAAATTTTCTGTCAGACAAGTTTACTTTCACATTGTTTACATTGTGATACATTTATAAGATTTGATAATGTTTTTTTTTTTTTCTCTTTTTAGTAACATCTAATGGCTTTACAAGAGTTTTTTTATATTACATGATAGATTTAACTCCCCAACTCTTTGTCACTAGAGTGCATCATGCAACAACTTGAAGTGATGCCACCTGATGGCCAAGGAGAGATAATACCATTTAGTGTGACAGGTGGCAATGAAAGATCCAAGATGTCTACCGATATTATCTATTTTCACTATTCATGCAAATATTTCTGACATTCCAACATAGGTAATGGAGCAGGAAGACAAGTGACTGTCTCCCTTTTTCTAGTCCTGGATGACAGTTTTAAATTTGTCACTTAATTAACATGGCATATGTTTAGATTTTTACACTTTGTCTTGTGTGTGAAGCTTCTGGTGTATCCGTAGTCACAACGTGAAGTGATGACACTTATCCTTCTATTCTCAAAAGGTTTACAATGAAACTTTCATGTTTACATGTATGTATTGCTTTGTGAGTTGTCCGAATACAAAAAAATAAAAATGTAGCACTGTTCTACTCGAACCTTTTCTCTCGCTTTTATATATTTTTGCTATAGTTCATGAATTTGATGCGTCAAAGCTACGTGACAACCAACAAAACCAATCAAATGACTGCTCTGTGTGATATCACATGTTGCTTTTGTGACATGTTTTTTGTTGTTTTTTTTTAACTTTTTTTGTCTCTTTTTTTTTTTTGTCAAATACAAAGCAATTGATTGAAATGTCTTGATGGGCATGAGTGGATCGTCTCATTTCAAATCTTGTACTTAAAGCAAATGTGATTGGTCATAGTAGGAATAACTATGAATCACCTGCTGGTTTGTGTGACAGGTGAACAAGACATTTCTGTTTCATTTTCTCTGGGGCTGATTTATTGTTCTATAAAGTGTACATTGCGTAATGCACAGTGCATTGTTTTGTACATCTACAATGTGTAAGCTTTTTCTGAATTTTACCATTATCTTTTGGATGAACATTTGTACCGGTATTGCATTTTTCATGAAAATTGTTGTCATATTTGATGATCGAAGATTGATCATAACATTATTGGTGATACATCATATAATCAGACTTTGTAAACAGGCCTATATTTTGTCTTGTTCAATCATGTGATGTCATTGTCGGTTTCCAGGGTTAAATACATGTAAGGCAGATATCTACCATCCCAAAAGTAAACCAGTGGTGATTCCCTCGCAGCTGCGAAGTGAACAAACCTATTTTACAAGAGGGGGAGATTGGTGAAAGACAAATGTGCTCTATTTTGATACTCCAAGCTGGAACCTATATCGGATGCATTGGTTTCCAGAATTTTTTTCACCCTCTATTTTTTTTTCCTTGTACTGAAGGGAATTTTATCAGTGTACTGTAATGTGCTTCTCTGCTACGAGTTGTGACGTTTCTAGAGATTAATTGCTGTATTTTATTTTCTGTGATGCAAACAAACCATGATAATTCCCCTAAATGCAGTGGTGTTTTTTTTCTTTCTTTTTTCTCCATATCTTTGTCTAGTGTGTATAATTGAGCAGTTTATACCTGGTTGCAGAATTTTAATGTTGCCTTTGTTTTCCACATTTACTGACAACACAGTTTCCTCTGGCCACAGCAGACAGTTGTGGTCAAACAGAAGGTTGTTGGCTCAGCAGCTTATTGTTGCCTACTGTTGCATTGTTGCCAATCAAATGCAGTGTTGCCTGTTTGAGTCAGTTGTTGCCAGACAGTTTTCTAACCAATCTGATGATGCAGATGTTGCTGCAACACTTATGAAGCGCTAGAGTTCTCTTTCAGCTGTTACAACAGGTTGTTTGAGGTTTTCAACTGGCTGATGAGGTGTACCATCGATTGTCAGATTGTGTGATTGTTTTCATCCTTACAAAGCATTCAAAACATTTGATGAAATTCAGTCAAGACGGTCGTTAGATAGGATTGAAAATCTAACCTAAAAAAAAAGACTGGAAACATCATTAATCTTGGCAGGTGTGTACGTATTAAAATTAGTTATCGATTCTGTCTTGAATGGCCTAAAATGGTGCACATGACTATTGTTCTCATTTCTCTCGATTTTTTGCAGTTCTGTCAACGGTAGAAAGGTGTTTTGAGGTTTGTTTGGCAGGTAGAATGATACATTACTGTAGAAACGTCAGTTTCGGCACCAAAAACAGTATTTCGCGACATTTACCTGCCTCCAAAAATGCACCTTTTTGGGCAAAACTGTAGGTAATTTTGGGTAATAATGCCATATTTTTTGGTCATCGATGATCCAAGTCATTATTGATTAATAATAATCATTAAAATATGAAAATAGTCTAGCTCTTTGATCACTAAAGCCCACCGATAAAGACTGGTATCTATGTTACTCACAAGCCCACTCCTATGTAAGGTAATATGCGAGTTGGAAACAGTGACTCCAAACATTGAATAAGGTTTGCAGGGATTCCACTGTGTCCTTCATGTCCTATATTGGTAGTTCGCTCCTTCATGTTTATCTTCCCATATGTTTAAAACTATACGCAATGCCATCCGGAATCTCTGGCTTCTCACCAGGTAGCGCAGACTCGTTGTGTCATTGTGCCACACTGGTGTTGCCTATGGTGTGTCACCAGAGACAAGATATCAGACATGTAATAAAACGTCAGGCTGACATTTACCATTGCAGAGGATGATGTCCTGTATTATGTTCCTTTGTCACTAAAGTAATTATCATAAACATTTTGTCCAGTATCACCAGTGATAACCAGTGGAAACCCTGGGCTTATTTATGTCCACTACATGCACGATTATATGAAGTCAGTGTATCTATAAATTTCTAGTGGGGATCAAAAGTGATTCAGGCCTTCGAATTTGAGGCAGGCTATCATACACCTATAGCACACCCCTGAAACAAAACTCAGGCGTGCTAATAACACACTCCTGAAATAATGAAGTGTCTGGGGAGTGTGAATCTAGGTGTACAAATCACACTCTTGGTAAATCTAGGTGCATGTTAAGATTTTGAAGTCATATCTCTAATACAGTTATTGATACTGCTCTTTGTCAAGGATCTATGTAATCATCTACTCATTCGTATATTTACTGTCCTTGGTAAGTAAATATTAAAACATGTGTTTTGGTTATGGAAATGATGGCCAGAAAAAAACGAAGAGGTTGTGTTAATTTTAAATGTGTGAAGATTTCGTAACAGCAGGTGTTATTTCTGTTTGTTTTGTGATCTCTTTAAACGACAACAATAATCCTGTGACTGTGACTTAAACAAGTTTTGTGACAGGTAAATACGTGCTGTTGTTACGTGTATCACTTTATGTAATGGGACCGTTATCAAGATGGTTGATTCCCTGCTAGTCTCAGTGCAGGGGACACCTGTTTACATATATGACTTCATGAAAACTTCGTCATTACGAACCTCCCACAGTCTTTCATGGTCTGGCTGGCGTATTGGCTGTCTGAAGTGGAATGTTATTTGGCCATGGACAGAGAAAGAGAGACCGTCTAACACTCTTTGCCTTAACAATTGAAAACCTTTTCCTTCAAACCTAAGTATTGTCATGAACATATATATATATATATATGCTATTGTCAGTTTTTCTGAAGGACTTTTCTTTGTATGTTGTTGTTGTTAGAATCATGTCAGCAAGGGATGCTACTACAGTGTATAACTTTCACTGTCATAATCTCTGCGGAGAGAGAGAGAGAGAGAGAGGGGCAGTGTCTTGAGCAGAACAATGAACAAAATCTGTTGCCCTCTCCATCCAGATTTTAATCGTTCCTTAATGTGGTCCTCTTGACTTTCCATGGAGTTTTTTCAACGATAAAATCTATTTTACATTGGATGTAATTTTTCCATTGTTCATTAAACATTTGTATGCACTTGCTGATGGTGTTCTCTGCAGTTGTTCTGAAGGGGTGTGGCATTCAGTCAGGGAGTACAGAGGTGGGGATAGGGTGGGGTTGTCAGTCAGGGAGTACAGGGGTGGGAATAGGGTGGGCCAGTCACTCAGGGAGCACAGATCTGGGTAGGTCACTTGGCCCAAGTCCAGTTGTGCACAAGGTTTGTCTAAACCTACACAAGACTACAGTGTGACTGGTTTCTCACACCTACACAAGTTACAACTGTACACTGTGACTTTACTGACATCTAAAAGTGTTCCAACGGTACAGCACAACTGGTTTCCCAAACCTATAGGAGTTACAAAACTACAGCATATTTGGTTCCCCAAACCTACACAGGTTACCTTACAGCTTGACTGGTTTCTCACACCAACATGAGTACAGCATGACTGGTTTCCCTTACCTACACAAGTTACCTTACAGCCTGACTGCTTTCACTCACCTTGGCAAGTACAATAGAACAGCAGGACTGTTTTCCCACACCTACACCAGTTATCTTACAGCATGATTGGTTTCCCACATCTGCACAAGTACATCATAGCATGACTGGTTTCCCACACTTACACAAGTGACCTCACAGCATGACTGGTTTCCCACACCTACACACTTTACACGAGTACAGCATGACCAGTTTCCGACATCGACACACCTTCCAACAGCACAGCGGGATGGGTTCCCCACACCTTCACAAGTTACAACAGCATGGCATGGCTGATTTTCTCACACCTACAAAAGCCGCCTTACAGCATGACTGGTTTCCCCACACGTACAGAAGTTACCTTACAACATGACTGGTTTCTCACAGAGCACAAAAGGGTCCCTTTTTAAGTCTAATGCATAGCTGACAGTTACACTGAGACACATATCACCACCCCATAAGGGGGTGCATCACGTAAATACCTGGAGGAAATCATTTATGTATTTGATTCCTGTTCAACACCATACTCAAGAATTTTTCACTGAAAGGGTGGCAGTCATTGTCATAAACAATTTGAGAAACCCGAACTTCAGTGGTAAACCACCAACCTTAAGCAAGTCACTGACTAGCTTTCCCTCATGAGAATTACAAAGCATGCAGTTTTGGAGAAAGTCTTGTGGAATATAGGATGGCTGTCAGTTTTGGGAGTGGATGAACCCTGAGTGTTCAGAGGATAAAGGGTTTAACACTGACTTAGGGTCTTGACAAGGTATGAGACAAGGTTCAGCGGTATCAGGTTGAACAAAAGAAATACCAAGACGAAAGTATTAAAGACCATTCTTCCACAAAACTGGAGAAAATGTGGAAAAAATGGCATATTTTATGCTTCCCGTTTCTCCGCAGAGCCCATGAATTATAGACCAATCAACGGCAAGCTTCGTCCACTGCAGCTGACCCAGATATTTCAAGGACATTGTGTATATGACATAGGTGTCATTTTGAGGTATCCTATTGTGACGTCCTGCCTCTGAGCCCAGATTGGAATGTCGTGAAAAATAATGTTTCTCTTTCCGATGTCATGGTGTTTGGGTTTGAAGCAGGAAAAATGGAATCACAAAAGTAATGTGTATAAATTATGCGAAATAAACTTTCATCACTGAAGAAAATCCTGACAATTCACCGGTTTATAAATTATGTAAACGATAAAAGAAAATTTACCAAGTGTACAAGGTCAAAACATTTTATTTACAGAAATGAAGAGCATGACTGAATATCATTCAGGGAGGTAAATGTACCAGCCGTTGAGTGACAAACTTGATGTTGTTTGAAAG
Source organism: Acanthopleura granulata (assembly GCA_016165875.1). Lineage (NCBI taxonomy): Eukaryota > Metazoa > Mollusca > Polyplacophora > Chitonida > Chitonidae > Acanthopleura > Acanthopleura granulata. The sequence continues at coordinate 11,721,796 of JABBOT010000011.1, read as the reverse complement.
GTCATCTCTTTTTAATATGTATATTTGCACACGGCCTGCATTTGACAGTGGGATAGAATAACGCCCTTTGTTCAGTTTTATTTTGGACCACCACCAAACTGGCGATATTCAGCATTCTGTTGCAGCCCCATGCTTGTTCACGGTTATTCTCCACCAACCTCCACACACAAGGAGATGAAGAATCCAACATTCCGTATCTAAGATGGTGTTTAAATTCTTATTTACTTGACCAAAAATTTAAGCTGTAATCATAATATTTCATTCATATGACGGCAACAAACATTACAGTGGAAGAAAACTGAGTAGAGCTTGCCTGAAACCCATGACCATCCTCTGGTTGCTTGCAGACCTTCCCAAGCACAGCTGGAGAGGAAGTCAGCCAAAGCTAGACTTCAGTGTTAAGAGGCTCCTAGGTCATAGCACTGAGCTAGCAAGTTATCAATCCCTCAGCCATGGAGGCCCCTTTGCTGTTCTGATTACCAGATAATTCTGATACACTTTCAAGCCATTTTCCATGACAAAGTGGCAGTAGAAAACGTCTGGTGTCTTTCACAAAGGTCTCAACCAGGCGGCCACAAGACCTAGTCTTCAATTGCAATAACAAAGGAGACCGTACTTCACACAGAGAGCAGTGTCTCATTATTATTCCATGGCATATTCCATGGTCTCGTAAGAATTTCAGATTAAAAGGTGATTTATAAAGTTATCGGGTACATCATAAGAAAATGTCTATTCCTGTTTAGGTCTGTGTGGGCTCCTCTTCCAAAATAACTTTGGTTATAGCTTTTCTTCTCCTCTCTTCTAAATCACTCTAATGACCTCGAAAAGGTCAATGTCGCCAGATACCATTTGGGCTCTGAAACAAGCCAGGATGCAGGTGTGGTATATGTGTGGTGTATGGTTCTTCCTCATGCCAGATTGTAAGTGTGGGGTAAGTTTGGTGAATTTAGGGTAAACCCATAGAGATGGGTTTACAACAATATGGACAGAGGACTGACACCGCCCTCTGTGACACTACCCTTTGGCCAATTTTGACCGAGGTTTAAAATACAGCATCATCTTCAACACCCCAAGACAAGCAGCAGTCAGATTTGATCCTGCAACCTCATTACCCAACTTGACATTAGTCACTGATCTATCAGCTAGGTTCACAGAGTGCACCCTCCGCCCTCTTTCCTCCCAGAGCTGAAGTGATTGACTTAGCAGGGTATCAAGGGCATGGCATATTTACCCTTGTTTGCACGACCAGGGTATCCTGCTATGTACAACCACCATTCTTGTCGGGACAATACAACCACTGAAACTTAAGATGTCAGCTGGAGCTGGCTGTCTGCAGGTGAGCATTCCTTCAGCTGTAATGCCTTGAGTCTTGTTTGATGCCATGCTGGAACATGTGTGACTTGTACGTCGTCCGTTTTAGAGTATGGGTGCGAGCAACGAAGGCCCAGTTTGACTAAAAGTTGTCAGCCATACGTCAAGTCGTAAGTTAAAACTTACGATACACGACCGTTTCACGAAACAGTGCTACCTGTGCTTTAGTGTATACCGACTGGCAAACCCGGGACTCGATATTGGGACATGCAACTTGTTAATGAATCAAGGCCCCGCGTACAGTTGTGAGCCACCGACCTTCCTGCAAGGCACTGAACATTATCACGTGACGTACAGATATGCACATCCTAAGGCCATTCTTGAAAACTGTCTGTTGGGCATAACCCAAAATAATAAATAAATACCTGAAATAACAGGGGATTTGTTTTTTGCTTTCTGGCCCTTAAAAAAGATAGGGATTTTAAAGAAATTAACATTGAGAGAAAAATACAAAATCTTTTGTCAAAATACCAATAAAAACTTTTCAGTAGGCCCTTTTTTGAAGGGTTGGTCAGGATACTCCCAACAGACATATTTTTAAGGATGGCCTAATGTTGGAAGGATAGTGATCTTACGACTTACGATGTAAAGGGTGATACAAGCATAACTGATTGCTTATCCCCAACATCCCACGAACGGCATGAGTGGGGAAATGTGAACCTGTACCTCACAGGTCCTTGTGACAAAGACAAACACCTATAATTACTCGGCTGCAACCCACCCCCGTTAGGACTAGTGCTACTCAGTAAAGGAAATGTCCCACTACTCGAGGTTAGTGCTTATTGTTACATTAAATTTGTACAACATGTAACACTGTATAAACATTCACACTTGTTTCAGGCCAATCTTTTGAAGATTCTTTTGGTCAAAAACTCCCATGCACAATTCATGCCATTGACACACCAAAACTGAATGCGCATTGATTTGCAATAAACGCGGCTGTGAATGTGATTCGATTCGTTTATGTGGTCTGTCAACAGGAATACGGTTCGATTCCACTAAACTCAATTTGATTATGACTACCCATGTGAGCGTGACATGGACTTTCCAAGCTATGCAGAAAGTATTGACGTACGATGTCATTAGGAATGAATTCCCGCCAAATAGCGATTGCAGAACAGCACTGAACTGAATCTGGCGTGTACACAATACGCATGGATGAGCATTGCAAGGCGCTGTAAACAGAAATTCCATTCTGCTTGAATGAGAGTCGATTCGAACAGATGCCAATTATATGAAAACGTATTTCGTGAGTCAGAGGCAATATATAACGTGCATTCCTCCACAGTGGGAGATCCCTGACGCATAGCTAATGTACACTGTCTCAGAAATTTAGGCGAACAACATTCGTTAAAGTTAAATAATTTTTTAATACACCTAGGACTTTGTTGTACTTCACATGAAATGTGAGCCTCCAAGCTGCATATCAACAACAAATACAAAGTCTTTACCATCGGGGTGGCCATGCCAGAATAGGCACATCCGCATGTGCAACGCAGCACGCGCAACACCAGGGGAGCTAACTCCACACGCTCCATGCCCACCCACGGCAAGTTGCTTAATTTATACAATAATGAAAGGGGCTGGATAATGAGTTAATCGTAGCTACAAATAGGGGTTTTTTTTTTTTTCCAAGAAGTAAAAGCTGTGCTCTCGATAGTCCTCAAACCAGATGTACATTTACATTAAAAGTTAAATCTGTTAGGTTTTGAGAAATAGACAATTAGTAAATACAGACATACAACACAGTGGTTTCCGTTAGCGCCTCCTGCTCACTAACTGAGAGGGATTCTCTTTAGCACTGTAGCAGTCAAAAGTCAGAGTTCATTGGAATTGTGTACTCCCGTTTTTGGCACTACAGCATGCATCAGCAAAACAACCCCCTCCTCCAACGAACACCACAGAAGTCTTCACTACAGCAACAAATTTGACAAATAATGCACAATATATAAAGATGTGGTCTTCGTGACCTCTTTTTTTTTTTTTTAAGTTCAGACCCAGCTGGGTCAAAGTTCCGGCCAATCTCTGTTGGACCTTAAGTACTGCGAGTCATTCACACTCGTATCGCATCGAAATTCACATGGAACAAGGCTGGTCAGAAAACCGGGAAGAAATCGCTGCTTCAAATCGCCTGGTATCCTGGGAATCTGTGGCATCTGCTGCTACGGAGCGTCGGAAATGAAATCGCAATATCTCGGGTCATCTATATAAGATCGGCAACATTCATGGGCATCTCCTCAATAGCAGTGTTATAAAACTGTTCAATATCATGAAGAGTACGGATGTCTTCCTGAGTGACAAAGTTCACCGCCACGCCTTTACGGCCAAAACGACCGCCACGGCCAATCCTGAAACACAGAACCAACACACCTGACATTCATGCAATTGACTAATTTTTTTCATCTTAAATCCTCAACTAACTCGACCACCTGACAACATACTGTAATTCATCAACCTTTTTGCGTGTTTGCAAGGTGTTTAGTCAAGCATATTCTGGAAGCATTATTCTGTGTTTATTGATAAAATACACACTTTTTGTGAAGCCCTGGAACTGGCCAATCCAACCAATGTACATGTAGTTTTCTATCCAAAATCAAATTAAAAAAATGTCCTCTTTTATACGCTAAAAGGTTGAAGATTTAGGGTAGTATCTGTTTTGATATTACTAGAGTCTTCCATTGTTTCAGCAGGTTAGCTTACAATTTCTGAGGACAAAATGTCTCTAACTGAACCAATGGGTTTTCATCTTCAAAGTCCTGCATTTCCACCTTATGTTACACTTCACTGATCAAATTAGTTGAGAATTTAGGGTATCTCATTGGCATAACTTTCAAGGTTCAAAACCACTTTACTCATTACTGGAACCACTAACTCTTCATTGCTTTTGCTAAAGTACACGAATCTGGCAAGAAAGATATTAATTTGCTCTAGTACAGAAATGTTCTATCATTATGAAACAATGCACCACAAAGCCTTAGGTCAAACTAAATTGTGCGGAACATTAATGAAGTTATTAAGACTAAAACTTTACAGTCTTGCAAATCTTTACCTCTCAAACTTGAATTCATTTGTTTGATGTGTGAAGTCGGTTTCAGTATTATTTTGGTAAATCATGACAATGTCTCATTTAACCAGGCTGGAACATATGTCGGAATATTTATTGTTTTGACTCACTCGCATGCCAGTAACATCAGAACCGAGCAGACTAGTTCTTTGCCTATCCCTCTCATGCTTATCACTGAGCGATGTGGTGCCAAGATTGCTACGTTCGAGACTTACTCCGGATCTTCCATTTACAAGACAGAAACTATCACTACCAACCCCCAACTAGTTAAATCTTGAATTTCATGACCTGTAAAAGGTGTAGGGTCAATACTGCCGCCTTACCTGTGGATGTAGTTTTCCCTGTTGGTGGGCAAGTCATAGTTGATGACCAGCGACACTTGCTGGACGTCAATCCCGCGGGCCAGCAGGTCCGTGGTGATGAGGACACGGCTAGAGCCGGACCGGAACTCGCGCATAATCACGTCACGCTCCTTTTGATCCATATCGCCGTGCTAGGCAGGAAGAAATAAAGAGAGGTTAGTCTTAATACGAAGCCGTAAGCCATTCGGGCCACACTTGTGCAGTCTATGGTTCATTCCTGCCATTGCGATGATATTTAGCAGGAAATCTGGTAACAAAGTATTCAATCACTGCAATTAGTATGACAACAATGGTCCAGTGCCCTTGGGACATCTGGCAAGAAAGTCAAATGGTGCCCCGGTTGGCCGAGAAAATCAGAGTTTGCTTTTCAGGAAATCCAGAGCAGAACAGATCACAGATACCGTTATTACTGCAATATAAATTTTCTTCATAACAACAGGATGCACAAGTAGACATTATTAGTCTGATCATTTGCAAATCTCGCCTTACAGCGAGAATTTCCTGCCAGGGTTACAGCTTACCATAGCAGACACGGTGAAGTCACGAGCCTGCATTTTCTCCAAAAGCCAGTCCACTTTTCTACGAGTGTTGAGAAAAATCACGGCCTGTGTGATGGTCAACGTCTCATACAAGTCACACAGGGTCTCCAGTTTCCATTCCTGAGGAAAAATACAAAACAGACCTTTTTAACATGGCTTCTCAAGAATTGAACCACATCACCCTGATTCACAGGGTAAGACAATGGTCACTCACAAGACTAATCACATACATTTTTAATAAATATTTGCCCAACTGAATTTTGATCAGTGTTCTGGACAAGTTACAATAATGTATTCGTTTAGAATGGAAAACTATGAGCTAAGACTCCTGACCTGCATAAAGCAGTGGACATAATACATCCTTTCATGTTACACTTCGGGGAATGTTTTTTTCCACCCTTCAATCTGCTGCCGGGAAAGGAGCAAGGTAAATGATGAAGTCATGTGATGCTTCAGTACTTTTGGTCGGTACTATGTATATCCAGGGCTCAATTTTAACAGTTGTGCGGAGGTCTGAGACTGAATTTTACAGCGGGCGGCCATAAATACGTCTGACAACACACCATGATGACAGACACATATCCTGTATTTCCATACACTGAAGTGGTGTTGCCCCCTCCCCTGTTAAAACCAACCTGAACCTCAATAAAATTAATACCTAGTTGGGAAAGAATAAAATTTTCGGTGAAAACAGGATAAAATGTCTGGACACTCAAATTTCGATACGGGCAACCTTAAAGACAGGTGTACCCAGGAAAAATCCTTCAAATTCAGCCCTGGTAGCCAATTCGCACAGCTCACTGACCTCCTTCTCGACCTGTACGTAAAACTGTTTGATGCCCTCCAAAGTCAACTCCTCTTTCTTGACGAGGATTCGCTTGGGATCTCTCATGAACCTTTTGGTGACCTCGAGCACATCCACGGGCATGGTGGCCGACAACAGGATCACCTGATCACAGCAGAACACAGAGAGATAAAAGTCAGACTCAGGGGAGACACTTCACACAATACATCATACACACAGGACACTCTCATGGTTAATACACAAATACATTGGTAAAATGTTTTGCAAAGCTATTGTGCATAAACGACAGTGTGAAATTAAAATCTGGGTCCACTTAAATGTCAAGAATCAAAACCCTAAAACAAGCAGTCTACAAACAGCTGGTAATGCTTCTGGTCACACTAATCAATCTCGGAACTTTCAAAGAAATTCAACGAACAGCACACCAATTCTATCACTTTCGAGGACTTTCCAGGCCTGCATGAACCCTGTTTGAATGCTAACCTGAATGCTCTGAGGCATGAACCTGAAGACATCATAGATCTGATCCTTGAATCCTCTGGACAACATCTCGTCAGCCTCATCGAGAACAAAAATCTTGATGTGCTGTGTGCCTGACAACAGAGGGCGGTGCAGAAGTCTGTTAGTTGTGGGGGGATTTGTCTTGAAAAATCTTTATAATGCATAGTTTGAAGGTCATTAAGTATTTATTTTAATTATTTGATTGTAGATTGTAGTTGCCATACTCAAGAATTTTTCACATAAACTATGGCAATACCTTCAGTGGAGGAAACCTAAGCGCCATCAACCTTGGCAAGTTGCTGACAAACTTTCCCAACATGTGCGGTACAGACATGTACAGAAAACTCATGAGAGAGAAGTATGCATCAATGAAGGTTAGGCAGTGTAAACAGCCATACCCATCTCCCACCAATTCAAAGGCAAACAACCATATCTCCTACTGTAAGAGACTCACTGTATTTCACCTTTAGTTTGGCCTTTAGTAATGTTTTTTCAGAAACGCAGAGAGGCTTTAAAATGACTACACCTAAGTTTTTCTGGTAAGAAATCAATCAAACTTCACATAAACTCCTTGTATTTATTTTGATTTATTTAATTGGTGATTTACGCTGTACTCAGGAATATTTCACTTATACAACCTTAGCCAGCATGATGGTGGGAGGAAACCGGCCTGAGCCCGGTGGAAACTCATGACCACCCGCAGGTTGTTGGCAATCCTACCCACATATGGCCAGAGAGGAAACTTCTTACAAAGTGGGCCCATAAAGTGGATGAATAAATCTGAATCAAGCAAAATGTGTCGCTTGAAAAAGAGCTATATTTTACAGTGTTACAAATGCAACTGAGCCTGCTGTGTGGTCTCACCGAGGACTTTTCTCTGGATCATGTCGTGGACGCGACCGGGCGTTCCCACCACCACGTGCACTCCCAGCTGCAGCTTGTGGATGTCCTCCTTAATGTTTGTGCCCCCGATACAGGCATGGCACTGGGCACCCATGTAGTCACCCAAGGAAATCACAACTTTCTTAATCTACAAAGCAGACGGTTTGGTATAATGGTAAAGAAGCAAACACCAATAACTTTGTTGCACAATAACAAGAACTTCATTGGAATTCACTAAAACAATGATCATCTCGAGTTTAAGAAACTCAGAATGTACCTAAAATTTTAAAAATTTAAAATCTACTTATGTTATGGCTAGAAAAAGAAACCATGCTCTGTCAAGGTAACAATAAAACCTATCCAGTGTTAAAACTGATCTACACAGAGTTCCACCTTGGGCCATGATGGCAATGTATCAGACCAGGCTTATTCCTTGTTAGGAAGTCATATCACAACACCTTTCATTAAAACTTGAAACATTGTGTGATTGCAACTTCAGTTTTAAAAACTACAATCATTGTTTCTTGGTTGGAGTATTCGGAAACCTGTGATAAGGTGCAAATATGGTATCAAACTTGCAACAGCCCATCCAGTCTATGTATGACAAGTAGGAAGCTTTACCTGTTGTGCCAACTCTCTGGTGGGGGCTAGCACCAGAGCCTGGCATTCCTTTAAGTCCACATCTATTTGCTGTAGAATTGCTATAGAGAAGGTGGCAGTCTTCCCTGTGCCAGACTGAGCCTGGGCAATAACATCCTGACCTGTACAAGCAAATTATGTCAGCTCATTAGGGTTTAATGCCATACAATCAACAGTATTCGACTTACACGATGGGTAGAAGAAACCACTAAAGCACTCAGCAGTGAACTCAAGCTCAGTGGTTCAGATGCAAAAATGCCTTGTAGTCAGCCATGTCACCCAAGCAAAGTAAATCACACCTCTGAAATTTCCACCATTGGAGTTCATGGCAAGAAATAAGCGAAGTCTTGAAAAATCATAAACAAATTCCAAATGAGGACGTTAGATGTAAATCACGATTTTAAAAGTGCCTTAAACACTCATTTGTCTTTAGAGCCTCTTCAGCTAGCTTCAAGAAAAAAATACCAAAAATCATGCTGAAAACACCTCACACATGTTAAAGCTTCCAAGCATAATACACATCTGGGTATTCACAGAGCAGAATTTATTTAAGCACAATCTATTTGGCATTCTTTCTTCAGTTGCATGCTTCTGCTTTAATGTTACTTTTTACATTGTACTCCACTGTAAAAACCAATGTAGGCTTTTTTAATTGTGAAGATTTACCTTTGGTGCAGGGGGCAATAGCACGTTGCTGAATAGCAGAAGGTTTCTCAAAACCGTACGCATAGATCCCTCTTAAGAGATCTTCTCTTAGGTTCATGTCATCAAACTTATCAATGACCTCGTCTGTGTCCGTCTGTGGAGACAAAATGATTTGTGCTTCATAATTCAGATTCATAACTAAAGGCTGACATGCACAGTTCACAGCCAGTTTTTAAGTAAGAAAAGAATGTTACACATTTATCTTATTGACTACACTGTCTGAACAGTGAATTGTGACTGTCTCAATTGGATAGTTAAAACAGCCACTGGAACAGAATGTTTTCATAATACACTACAGTTACAATGTGCTTCAATACTTAAGTCACAACATTCAAGATAGGCAGCAACAGAGGCTGTATTATTTATTTGATAGGCGTTTTACCCCGTATTCAAGAATATTTCACTCCTACAACGGCGACCAGCATTTTGGTGGGAGGAAACCGTGCAGAGCCTTGGAACAGAGGCTATAAAACAAGACACTGTCTTTGAAGATGGCTGCTTATTCTTTATGAAAACCAGACACTTGTGAGACTAAATGAACTTCAGAAACAAATTAGTTGCATGTTGTGTATATATGTGAGTGGGCTTGCCAGCTAGGGATTTGGAACACTGATGTCTGGCTTTTTGTCCACCACTTGACGAAAGGAAACTCCCCTTCAGCCCCAGAGCTGATAGCGTTTATATGTACCACCCTGTCACATGGGTATTATGCCACATTCTACTGGTCCAAAAACATTTCTATGTATCAAAATTGTACAGGCGGATAAAAAGGAAATACTCATGCTGTTTATACCCAGATTTCAAGTGTTCATACCTCAATAACATCAGATCCTGCCCCGGCTGGATCTGATCCCTGGTAGCCGTACCCATCGTAAGTCTGCCCCCCATCTTGAGGCCTGTCAATAGAAGTACTTATGTTACAACAAAGTGACAAATTACTATCAACCTCTTGCTTAATACCTATTGGAGCACTGTGTTACTCATCCCACACTGCAGTGTATGAAATCTTATTACAGTCCAAGGCACCCTTGTCAAAAAGACAAAGGACCAGCTGTTCTATTCACCTCTAGGTCCCTCTGCAGTCAGCAGCATGGGTCCAGCTGGGCAGTTTAACATCATTAATGGGAGAAAATAAATTTCACTACAATTTCTTTCTTTGAGATCTTGCACATAACATATTCTGAGGAAGAGTATGAATTTGCTGGTTAATTTCTATGCTTACAGCCTTATACTGGACAACTATCAGTATATTTTTTGGTCTTGTCCAAGCATTTTTACAGCTTATTCCCTGTATGGCCTATGTATAATGTCATAATGGAGTGTATGACTAAAATAAAAACCTATATCTGTGAACAGGTCACAGTGGAACTTAGAGCAAATGAATTGAAAGATTTAGCTACAAACATGTAATCCGACTCCCAGGTGCAACAGTAAATTTAGAAAACCTCAGCTGAAGCTTTCAACCAACAGCTCAGAATTTTGGTAGCTGATGTAGTTAGTTACCCGAATTTCCAAAGTACCATTTTTGTGATTCAATTCCAAGCCCAATAACTTCATTCCTTTGACTGTAACTACAATATCTACAAGAGGTGTAATTTGGAGTATATGATAGTGTAAAGTGCTCACTAATTGCAGCCAAGTGTCTGCGTTGTTCAAGTAAACCAGATAGGGGTCTTTTGTCTTTCATACCGGGCAACGGGTTCTGAGGCATCTTTATCTCTCGACTAAAGCTTGGTGATAACACTCCCTGAAACCCTTTCACTATCTAAACTACTTTCTTGCCCATATAGGCGCATGCTTTGAGAATGGATTGTAAAAATGTAGTCCTAAGTAAACCTGATCATAATAAAAGTCCTTTACTATCGATACGCTATAAACGGCATAGAAAGGAAATGGCCGCCAGTGGAACAGGAAAAGAACAGAGATGACGTGAATGAAAGAAAGGCGTTTGCTACTGACTTGAATACACTTTCATCCATTAAACCATACTTTTTCTTGTTATGTACTAATTTTTTCCTCCTAACTATGATATCTCAGCACGATGGAAACGATAAAATGTGACACTGAAGAAAATTTCCGACGCTAGGGCATATGGTTGTCACACGTGCTACTGTCATGGCGGACATGCGAAATTTTCTCACCAAGTGGAGGGGTTCATTGTTTCCTCATTTATGAACGAAGAATAGAAAACTAATGCTAAAGAAAAGTCAAAATAAGCAGATAAATGGTTAAATAATACATTAATACAAAAACCGGCTCAATATTTGTCCGATCTATGGCTATTTTCTTACCTTTGATCATCTGCAGAATTGTATGACATATTCACGTAAGTTAACCGCGAAGAAAAGACTGAGTGTTGGGTCAGCCTGATTACTCAGCGGAACTGACAGCATGTGCGCAGGAATACACAACTATTCTCATCTCTCTAGGGAGTATACTCTCACCCCGAGAGGAGATGTCATAGAAATACGCTCTTTCCGATCCAATGATTTACTCCCATTAATCTCCAAATTGCTTAGTAATTTTATTTATGGATTAATTACTGCGGAGCTCTTTTATTCCGCGGAAGGAAATCTGCATCACACAGGCCTTTTCCACTGGCTCGTGACGTCAGAGATGTCGAGCACAGGGAGTGACTCTAAATCATGTTTCTAGAAATTTGCATATTTGCTATTTTAAGGATGTGGGTATTGCAAATTACATGAGGAAAATCTCGCGAAATGTTTAATTAACTCAAGAAGGCTTCCAAATAACATCGAATGGTTTGGGGGATAAAATATATCTTTTATTGATAAAGTTTTTAATGAAAGCGAATATATATTGGCCTACATGTAAAAACTTCACTCGCCCACGCGGTTGAAAGTTCTAGCACTAGTTACCAGGAATGACATAATTTAAACTCTCTCGCACAGGTTGCTCGCCGAATTAATATTTTTATATGCCACACCCTGGTATATCAAGCATACAGACACTTTCAAATGAATAATTGGACTATTTACAACACGCATATCCCTGTAGCATTTCGAAGAAGGCCAATTTCCATCTTGACAATAAATCTGGATGGGCCTATGTATGTATACACAATGGGAAATATACATATTTTGTGACACCGCAAAAAGTTCAATCAACATGCAAGCACACAAGAAAACTTCATGAAATACTAACAATATTTTACATGTTTTAGTATATAGGGCCTATATACCGGTAAGTTAATTATTTTAGATTATTTTAAATGTATGCTCTATTGTTTTAATAAATGTCCAAATCATATCTGCCTTTCATCATTCCACGGGCCATTTTAAAGTATTCTATTTCTATAACCGGACAAAAAAACACATAAACGCATAATTCTATATAAATAGGTCCAGACAGACGTGCTGTTTAAAAGTATTACGCAGCGACAGATTAAGTTTTCCGATACAGTATCTTACAAGCCAGCATATATACATGTGCGTATATAGTGTGTTCCATACAATGTCATAATCTTTATTCAGTATTGGTACTTCAAACGTGGATGGATTGCGAAATCTCAGTACCGCGAACGTGCTTGTGAAATCCGCTGGACATGCGTATACATGTACATATCTCGGCCAGTGGGACTACACGCGTATTTAGATGTAGGCTGGATTGATTTGCACGTGTTTACGCGATACAGGACTATATATATGGCTTTCAATATACACCAAACTGAATCAACATTTTCTTTCTTTTATATTGTTTGATCATCTGTTTAAGCTTAATGGAGAGGTGCAGGTATTTACAAAGTCAGCAGGTAAATATGCGTCCGTGTGCCAACACTGATTCACTTAGGCCAAATACAAATGTTGTTCATAAAAAACACGGTAAAGGTAGCCTTACAATAAGAATGTATCCATCTGTACAGAAATATCTTCTCCATAATGTAAAATATAAAATGCTCAGTTTGCTTATAATTCCAAACATAAGCCTTTCAAGATTATTCCAAAGACGGAGTTCGACTCCAGCAATCGCAAGTCACAAAAATAACCCGTTTCATATTTTACCTTCTTTTCTTAGTCTTATAAACTGGCTAATGGGATAGTCAAATGTTCAGTTATTGTCTGAGAGTACAACTGCTACATTCCCATAAAATTAAATGACACAAATCAATACCGGTATAAATGTATGTATACCTTTTCCGATCGTAGGCCCTTCCGTTCTCGTGGTAGTCTCCATTGGAATACGCCTCTCGAAAGTTATCTCCCTTCCCCGAGTCAGCCCGTTCGCCCGACAAGTAGTCCGCTGGCGGCCGCCCTCTGTCACCCGCACGCGGCTCGTCGTTGCTCACACCGTTGGAGTGATAACCACGAGAGGTGAATTCCTGGGGGCTCTGATTCTCGATTCTTGAGTAGCTCATGGAAAAGATTTACTAAATATCCAAAGATTTGGACAGTAAAAAAAGAAAGGTATTGTTATTGACTCAGATGTGATCTGTGTTGTAAACTATGAGGACTGAGGTGACAGCGGCTGTTTATATATGGCCTATTTGGCCACGATCTTGGCACGTGTTCACGCCGGTTGAGATAACGTACGATAGGCTACTGCGAAAGGTTATTTCGAAATCACCAACGGTGTTTCACAACACCCGATGAGGTAATCAAAAACCAGGTATTAATAAATAAAATGGAGATCAGATTGGGCTTGCCATACTTTAGTTACGGTACAGTACTCAGTCGTAGGCCTATCAAGCCCATTAAACTTGGTGTCTTGTTGGCTTGTTTCCCGTCGTAGGCCTAATGTTTTGGAAAACTGGTACAGGCGTCGGAACAATTTTCACTTATCATAATCCTAATTCCACCATATTTTATTATAGCTAATCTCATCCTTTGTAACATTTTCTGAAATAGTGAGTTCCCATGGGGAAGGGGGAGGAGGGGAGTAACGGGAATACAAATGGCTGCATTAATGTGTAATTCTTAACATTCAATGCATAACACAACGCCTCTCTACATATAGAGACTGTGTGTACAGTTGTAGTAAAACTCCTCGTGCAGACTGGGCCTGCGCGTGTAGGTCTCTACATGTAAATACTGTTTTAACAATCGGTGAAATAAATGGTGCATGTATATATATTTAAGGTACGCGGTATATAACCTGTCAAATGGTCGATGGTTGATTTTCTGTGCATATGGGAACTCTGGTTTCTTCCACCCATTAAAATGAAAGTCATATGTATGGTGGCACATGTACATGTACATTAATTAACCCCTATAAGTGAAACCTACGCGTGGAAACCGAAAGTCGTATACCGGTAGCCGTCAACCCAAATGGGCGATCCGGATCAATAATCGCGACATTCTCGAGTACAGTGTTAATCAACAATCAGAGATCAATCAACCAATCAATCAATTAATTCCGTTCACTCCCGGTCGTGGACTCAGGGAATTGTTCTGGCATGAATAGGACCCTTTTGGGGGTCTGGAAGCGAATCAGACAGTCCTATGAGGGAATTTCTCAAGGGGTCTAAATTGCCACCGATTTACCGAAATAGTTCCAGTTTAAGAGTGTATTGCCGTGATGTGTTTTTGCATCTCTGAAAGGTTTTCTTCTATTTGGGCAGGCAAGCCCCGTTATAGCATTGTCACTGTATAGCACCACTTAACTGAGTGATGAAATAGGTTCGAATGATTGCAATTATAGGCCATAACATTGGAGTCTTCTTTTCTGGCACTCAAGTTCCATGATACAGTATGCCGAAATTTCCAGTGATTCCGTTAGGCGAGCATTAAAAAGGATGTTTGTTGCAGGTAATGCGACTCACTCATTAATTTCGGACTGACTCAAACTCTGAGGACTTTTTAAGACAAAAAATAATAACTCTAAGAATCTCCTTGAAAATTCTGCGAGGAGCATATCATTCTTTTGTTATCAAAACGTGAGTCACAGTTGAACTTGCACTCAAAGCACTCACATTGGTTAGAGGCTTCAGGGTCATTGTGAAATATGAATATTTATCATTATTTTAAAATTAGATAACTCTTAAAAGTAAATGCAAGATAAAGTCAACCTGTAAAATTAAGATTTTGGCATTAAAAACTCCTGGAATTTCATATTGTCTGCCAAGGCAATTCCCTTGGGGGATACACAGATGCTGCATCCATTATTATACTTGTTCATGTAGCCTAGCCCACCTATGGTCCGCAAATGATCCTCTTCAGTCTCAACAAGCTGAATATTTCTGACAGCTGCCAACCAGCAATCTCTCCTTTTAACACCACACACTTCTGTAACGGTGCACAATTTCAAGGGGCGGATTGTGAAAATAAATTGACGTAATTTGTCCACGTTGAATTCCTTTAAGCTGTCAAATACCTACATGATAGCGGAGATATTTGACGAGCTGTTTCGTCCATTTCCAACGTTTTGGCTCTATTTTGGCCTTGGGCAGTTTACCTGACTTTCCAGATGCATATGCGTATTTATTGTACTCTAAATTGAAACTCAATACACTGCCAGTAAATTTTCTGAGTGAAGCCAACTTCCGATCTATTTCGCTCAGTTTGGAAAAAATCATGTTCTTTTGTTCCGGTATAGATTTGACCCAGCTATCCTGTCCACTCAAACGGACAAGAAACATGTCATGCTTTCACAGTTTAATGCTTCTAGAATGCTTGTTTCCAGATGCACTATTTTGTGAAACCCAGCGTTGAAACCGACTCAAACATTCCCATCTGTACAATTCACTTAAGCATCCGAAATATATGCCTATATAACTTAACAAGACCGTATATATAGATGTATATGATTCTGTGGGGATATTGGGATTTACAAATATATGTACTGGACTGTAAATGAGGACATTCCAACTAATTTGTGAAATTTTTTCGAATCAAACTTGAGTAAAACGTCTTTTGCGAAAAAAGATTAATTTGCCGCGTTAAATCAGACTTGCCGTAGTCTTTAAGATCGATTTGTTAAATGAGCAGAAACGGTTCGCAAATGCATGTAATCTTATGGTAGAGACAATGACATTCACGTATAGAAAACAGCATATGCCGTTCACCTCAAGGTCTCCCCTCTATAGATCTGTCCGCACCGACCAGTGCGGCTCTCGGTAATTGATCGCCTATAAACCGAAGCTGCATTGCTGAAGTCTCTCGAGATCGCGATGGTATTGGGCGAGACATGGCAGAGGCTCTCGCGAACTATCGTGATTTCACGGAAGTTAACAATGCTGATCTCGAGAGACTTCTGCAATGCCCATTCGGATTATAGCACAGGCATGTGGTCCGGAGTTTTGAGAGGTATAAGGTGAAGGGCAGTTTGTTACGCCGAGCAATCAGGTCTCCTCCACTCATTAAACTGATCTCTATCGTATAAGTGAAAACTTCGTGCATATGTTACGTTAACCCAGAATCGAAAGACACTCACTTTCACGGAATCGTGTGCATTTCAGGATAGATAAGTACAATAGTTTACTGCTGTACTGGAACACTGAAGGTAGGCACATCGACACACATTAACACAAAATCAGAGATGTTCCAAGGTGGGCCATGCCACGCACCATGCACCACTCAGTTATGGACATTCGTCACCACTGAATCGTGGACGTTCCGAGATATGCCCGTACCACTCGCCACCACTGAATCGTGGACGTCCCGAGATAATCCAGTACTGTCTATCAGCATTATGTCTTGGACTTTCGGACATAAGCCAATACCACTCATCAACATTGAAAGGTAGACTTCTGTATGCCACTCACCTCAATTAAATCGTGGACGTTCGGAGATAGGCCAGTACCACTCACTACCATTGAATCAGATACTTTCGGAGATAACCCAGTATTAGTCTACCTATCAATATTATATCGTGGACTTCTAGAAATAAGCCAATACCACCCGTCAGCACTGAACCATACACTTTTGAATACCACTCACCCCCATTAAATCGTGGACGTTCGAAGACAGGCCAATACTACTTACTACTATTGAATGAGATGCTTTCGGAGATAATCCAGTAGACTTCCTATCAGCATTACATCGTGGACTTTGGGAGAAGAAAAGCCAATTCCCTCCGTCAACACTGAATTATAGGCTTTTGAATACCATTCACATCCACTAAATCGTGGACATTTGGAGAAAGGCCAATATCACTCAACAGCATTGAATCAGAGCCGCTCGGAAACAAACCAGTACCACGAATTAGCATTTTATCGTGGACTCTAGGAGATAGCTCACTTCCACTCATCACCATTGAATTGTGGACGTTTGGAGATAGGCCAATGCCACTCACCACAATTGCATGGTGGACGCTTGGAGATTGGCCAGTATCACTCACCGCCATTAAAAGTTGGACGTTCGGAGATAGGTCAGTACCACTCACCGCCACTGAATTCTGGCCATTCGAAGATAGCCAGTACTACTCACCACCACTGGATGGTGAACGTTCGAAGATAGGCCAATACCACTCACCACCACACAATTATGAACTTCTCGAGATAGGCCAGTACCACTCACCACCATTGAATTGTAGACATTTCGAGATAAACCAATACTAAAGGCCAGTACCACCTTTGGAGATAAGCCAATACCACTCACAATTGAATCGTGGGTGTTTGAGGAAAGACTAATACCACTCACCGACATTAAATGGTTAATGTTTGGGGATAGGCCAGTACCACTCACCACCATTGAAAGACGAATGCTTGGGGATAGGCCAGTGCCACTTAGCACCATTGAATGGGGAATGTTTGGGGACAGGCCAGTACCACTCACCATAATTGAGTTGTGGATGTTTGGGAAAAGGCCAGTAACACTCACTACCACTGAATGGTGGACTTTCGGAGAGATATTCGGAGACAGGACAATATGCCCCGCATTGACACCGACCTGAATACATCGAGAGCTGTAAACTAACTGTATGATATCACATATATAAACCTTTAAATTGAAATTTCGTACTTCTAACTAGTACGTTCGCAAGTTAAAATAAAGACGTTTCATAAGGCCTGTGAAAACCGCTCTGTAAACACTGTAATAAAATATAAAGCAACATTTTTGACGTGCAAACAGATTTCTGTGTTAGGTTGCTGTATTTTGATCTTAAAGATACTTTAATGTCTCCGAAACAACTGTGCCGTGGGCAGTATGAGTATGGGTTGTACATTTTACTTAAGCCACGGGGTAATTTGGAACCAGGTAATGATTTAAATGCGCAATAACAGCCATTTCTTGAGATTCCGAGAGGAACGTGAAATGCCGTACTGATTTTGTGATAATTCAAACCGCAGTGCTAACGTACTGAAGACCATACACACTATTTGAGTCTTGTAGCCAAGAGTGACATATCTCATTTCATAGGTCATCAATATGTAACCTAGAGCAGAAATCCTAATTTTAGTTCACTTTGTTTTCTTTAAAACTTTTTATTAAAATGATCAACATATAAATATTTGCATGTGACATTAGCATATACATATTTAAGGCTGTCTCCACATTTTGCGGTAAGCCGTCCGCATGTAGGTCTGTATAAGATATAAATGTTCTTAACAGGAGTCAGTTCTGTATACCCAAACAAACGATACTACGGACTCATTGACTCACCCTAGTGAAACCAAACTGGAAGCCTTTGAGTTCACAAATCGAGGGGCAGACGACCCTTTGTGTATCGCGTGATCACTTCTCCTTGTCAACAAATCCCTATAGGGATAGTGGATGCAGGCAAAAGAATGCGTCGCGGGAATTGTTAGCACTGTTCCGCTGATTGGTTGAAAAGATTTGACGCCAGCGATGGTGCATGTTTTCTTGGGGGTGCTTGGCAGGGCTGATATAGGTTCTACTTTTTGTAACGGTAGGGCAGGTAAAAGCAGAATATCATCGAGGCTGCTATAGGAAACTATCATACTAGCGGCCAGAAATCTGCCAAATTTGGAGAAGGGAACTCATCTGATAACGTCTTAAGAGGATTGTAAAGTAGTGTGAAAGGCAAAATGGTGAGTTTACTGCCACATTAATTTGAAATTTGATGAAAGTTAACGCGCATAAAACATACAATTTCATCACATTTAACATTGAATGTGTAATGTGACCAATCATGCGAGGCGAAAACTGAGTCTGAACAGAGTTTTATTAACCACAGCTGAATTAAACTTGGTTTTACGTGATCGGTGTTAAGAAATTGAAAGTTGTCCTTCGTCTGAGTAGGTTCAAACGGCATAATGGTTTCAGTACTTGGTGCAAAGATAAGAGAAATACGTTTCTTATATCTCATTCCCGTGAGTTTAAATAAATATACATTTCCTTAGATGAAACATATGCACCCATTCGGTTAGGGAGCTATCCAGGGGCAATGACCCAGGGGTCTCCCACCAATGCGGTGGCTATGAGTTCAAGTTCAGCTCATGCTGGCTTCCTATCCGGCCGTATGTGGGAAGGCCTGCCAGCAACCTGTGGATGGGCGTGGATTTCTGCCCGGTTTCCTCCTACCGTAATGCTGGCCGAATTCTTATAAGTGAAATATTCTTGAGTGCTGCGTAAAACACCAATCAAATAAATAGATAAATAAATAAATAAAACACATGCAAAGTAGAAAAACAGAATTCCAAATGACTTTTGTCATTATAATAATCTATGATACTGAATAGTTTTGTACACCATTGATCAAGTAAAACAGCAAGATAAGTCGCCAAACGACTTTCTCTTAACAAAGTCAAACAAGAACAGTTAAATCTGTTAACAGATCCCTTCATGTTCCACACGTGTTGGATGCCACTGAATTGTTTCCTGTACAAGAATTCAAGTTTCAGACTGAAGTCCTCTATAGTCAACTTAGCTGAAAGCCGCATATAAATGTCATTTCTACGAAACTCTCCTAAAATATTGCCATTCTAATACAAAAACTACGTGAACACGAAAACAGAGGTGATTCGTCGTTCTGTACAACTCATTTATTTGCCTTACCTAGACTGTCACATTATTGAACAGTGCTTATCCAATCGCTCCAAACCCCCTGTTTCATTTCAAGAAGCAAGCTGTCCACGTTATCTCTTTCTAGTTGAATTGATCTTTCAGACCATGATCACACAGGCGCTGTTTTAAAGCACCCAAATGTTTTCCCATATATCAAAGCTGGATGTTCATTCGCGTCTTCTTACATGACACAAAGTTGTTTATATCATTCTCACTTTTCATTGGTAGAAAATCACAACTAGTCACAATAAGTGATTCATACCCGCCAGTTTAAATTTCCTCTCAGCGGGCATTTGTAAGCTTCATTTTTTGTATGGTGAATAAATAATAACAAATTAACATGGACTTTAAGAGAAGTGTAGGATGTAATATATATAAAGCTACGGTCTACACCTGAGTAGTGTTTACCGTGGCTCTATATACAGCATAAATATCGGGGAGACTGTTAGAAAAGTCCGTATTTGTATTAAACTACCAGTACAGTCGCCGTAGTAGTAAAACACCCATAACAGGAGAAAGAAGTGATCCGTATGGGGTTCACATATTATTTCACATGATGATATCACGGCCATTATAACTGTTATTCTACTATGAAAATACCCGGCAGCTCGTTACCAGGCCTTTCACCCGTGATTTTATGAAATGTTTGTAACAGTGTAATCAAATAACATTGTGATTTGACACCGTTGTATCTGCGTTTTCAGCATACTGACTTTAAACCGGTATACGCGAGGGTTTGGTTAAATGTTTTGATGAACTATATGCACAAGTAGCGTGTTCTTTTGTTTCAGTACGGACATTTGAATATCATCATCAAGGAGTACATCATAGACTCGTATGGAGACGAAGCCTGGGACAGAGTCGTGTGAGTTTAGAAAGACATAATTCACATATATGTGTATCATACGTATATTTGGATTCTTTCTTTACCCTATTGTTAATTCTGTACTCATTTCCATATTGTTCTCAACCCATTTTTATGCCTTAATTTAAACTTTTTTTATGAAGTTACACAATCAGTGCTCCGATGTAGAAATTGCTTTGTTCCTACACTGCACTGTAATCACGCCAAGAATCCGAGTATTGCCCAGGGCTATATCATTGTCACGGTGGCCAAACGGAAATCGCTGACAGATTCGTTTGTTCATCAACTGACACAGTTTTTCCACATTAAAATGCCACATTAAAGCTGGAACGACCTGTGATCACCAAAACGGCTAAACTTTTCAGATAGTGGCAGCCGTCGATTAAAGGGGAATAAGCAGACAATCAGTACTTGGCTTGATTTATTTGATGGATGTTTTACGCCATATTCAAGAATATTTCACTTATACGACGGCGACCAGCATTATGGTGGGAGAAAACCGGGCAGAGCCCGGGGGAAACCCACGACCAATCGCAGGTTGCTGGCAGACCTTCCCACGTACGTCCGGAGAGGAAGCCAGCATGAGCTGGTCTTGAACTCACAGCGACCGCATTGGTGGGAGGCTTCGGGTCATTGTGCTGCAATAGCGCGCTAATCGACTGAGCCACGGAGGCCCCACAGACAATCAGTAAACGTGCGTGCACACTAATGTGAGCAAAGTTTGTGCTTTAACCACGCTAACTCCTCGTATTTCTACGAGGGATTTCATCACCAGAGTCGCGTAAGTGGTAAAATACCCGTAATAGGAGAAACGTATGATATTTGTATCTCACAAGATGATATCACAGTCACTATGGCCGTTATTTTACAGTCAAAGCACCTGGCAATTTGTTGCCAGGCCTTTCATCCCAAATTTTATGAAAATTTTAATGGCCGCCGAAAATCTGTGTTATAATCTTTCATGTTGTAGTTTTTTAAATAAATGTCGTGGTTAACTAAAATTCATAAAGGCAGCCACAGTAGGGCAAGGCATTTCAAAGAGCTGTCGTTGATTATTCCAAGACCTTGTGCCGAGTTAAAATGCCCTGGTGATATCTCGCTGAAATGAGGGATATTTCACATGAATCCGAAATTCGTTGCCAGAACAAGTTAACAAACTCTGAATTTAGAAGACAATGACCTAAAAATTCAGGGGGAAGACCAAAATATAGAAATGTAACATACGTAAACTCTCTGCATGTAGTCCTACTTCAGAAAGAATGATTCGTTTTGGCTGAATATTTCAGAAATGACGTATCGGGTGAGACTAAATGCGTGCGCTTAACAATAAGAGCACAGTGCTGATGTCGTTAATGGTGTGAATAGGTCCAACAGCCAGGTCAGTCAAGCGAGAGAAATATTATCCATTGTCAGCGCGATTAACGGTGGTCATATATTTCGGTCTTCTTTTGAAGAACATAACAATGTACCTCGAATCCATGTACAATAATGGTTCACCTGTACAAGTCTATGCCGTTTTGCTGAGGGGAAACCTGCCAAATCTACGTCCGTTTTACCAGAGAGACACTCGCAATGAAAAGAAAAAATGTCTAACACTTCTGGGGCCAAGTCGTTCACCGACATCTGATTGAAAGGTGTGACTAAACGCGGGTGGGGTAATGACGTCACTATTGACCTGCATGGCAATCAGAGTGTATGGAGGCGCTCTCTCTGTGTCGTCTGAAATGTTTTAAACTTCGGTTTTATAACATGGGCCGCATATATTCTTTAAAACATGCACGTGTTGTCAATAAATTTATATGAATACATTAAGCTTTTCTGTCCCCAGGATTGTCGTGTTTTGATCATTTTTATCCTGTGTCACCCAATTTTGTTTAAAATTTTAAAGACACTGTTAAGAATTTTGTCATAAAATAAGCCTATTTTCGGGCCGCTCCTAATAAAAGTTTTCAATTCTTGCCAACCACTACCAAAACGTGGTTGTTTGCTCATCAACTAATCAGTCAATAAAATGTTTTGGTATTATTCTTCTAACATTGTAGTTCTGGTAGTGTCTTATACAATGTACACGTTGTAAATGTACCAGTGAGTAAGGTACAAGGGAAGGGTCTCCGCCATGCTTGGCAACAGTGATGGATGCACACGTAAACTTGGACTGATAACCATAATACATCTTGCCTCATCTGCACCCTCTATGTGTCTGTCCTTTTCTGAAATACTACAGTTCTGTTGAAGGCTGTGTTTATCTTCACTATGGCATATTAGGGCCTATAGTGTTTGTCATGTTACATAGTGACCATAAGCTATAAGTTTTATTTTTAGAGCTCTCCTGTGTAATTAGGTAGGTTCTGTCCGCAAGCTGCTATAGCTGCGCCCACACAAATCATTCATCGTGCTCCTTGCTAAATTTCTGTTGAGATGCTGTGTAAGTACTTTGCATCAGTTTGTTGAGTAAAGTGTGCTTTAAAACATGAGTAAGTTCTATCCTGTCTTTCATTCCTGTTGAAGTAAATGACGCTGGTAAATGACTCTGTAGTGCGCTACAACAACGAAACCGTCGTCTCGTGGGTGTTTAAAAGTGGAGAGATGTAGCTCGTAAACTGCACGGAATATATGAATATGTTTTCATTCTCCGTTTAACATACATGTACGTCAGGGTGACACACATTCATGTAAGTCTCATGTCTGTGTATCGCACCGAAACGATAGCATTTCGGCAGTGTAAAATATTCATTGTTCGTACACAAAACTGGCCAAAATTTTGTATGCAGAGGTAAACACTTACCGATTGGTAGGCTGATATTTCGTCTGATGCCTCTACTCGTTTCATGCTTCATGCTTCATAACATGAAATGTAAACGTCCCATTTTTCTTTAACCCGTAGGTTTTTTATCCTAATTCATCTGTTTGGAACAGTAGAGGGTCTTCAACCGAAATAAACTTTTTATCACGCATTGGAGGCCTTTCCGTGTGTTGATTTAAAAATGAGGACCCGGGTTTATCTGACTGCTGTATTCTGGGATTTACGCAGTATTGTGTTCATAAAGTCGTTGACTTAAATGCAGTACAATACACTTGAAGTTATGATGAAGATTCAAATATTGCTCGCCTTTAGTTTTGTAAACTGCCATGGGGCCGTCGTTGGCTGAGTCACTTGGCGCCCTGCTCCCTGAGTAAGTCTTGTTTTGCTAAACCCTTGGGCATTGGCCGTATCCTCATCGTGTTTATTAAAATTACTTACACATCAGCAATTATAATCAGTGCAGAGTTGAGATGCATTTTTTGATTAACGTTGTGGAATGGTACATAGTTTTAGGTACTGACTTCCATTTGCATGTGTCGGTGCTTTGGACACTGTTCTTTACACGCATGCATGAATTCGTCCTAATTTCCTGCTCTATAATGCTTTCTCATTTATTCGCTTGTTTCTTTTGAAGATTGGTCTGGAAATTGGTCTTGGGATTATTGACTTGGAAAGTTCATTATGGTTCACGATTGGTATATTAGTGTCTGTTTCCTCGCCTAGATTTTGAACGCTTGTATTTTTGTCTTTGTAGACAAGCTGCCAGTTGCGAGTCGTCTTTTGAAGACAAGACAAAGTATGGAGACTATAATACAAAGGCGATGATCGATGCCGCCTGCAAAGTGTCAGGTCGGTGTCTTTAGAAAGTTTAGCATAATCTTCGTTTGTTGTCAACTTTGTTTAACTCTGAGTTAATTGGCTGTGGCCTTAGATCAGGCCAGGTGTTATCATAATGATTCATCCAGCCATAAACCTGACTACAGTTATACAAATGAAATATCCTTGAGAATTAATGTGGTGTAAAACAATAAATAAATACACGATTGATTTGGGTTCCAGTGTGTTTTAATGGCACAGACAAACATTTTATACATAGACGATGACGCAGAATGCATCAACCCCAAGAAATCGAAACCTGTAACGAGGAACCTTGAGCAGTGTACGAGATAGCTGAGGTGTTAGATCGCCACAAGCGAAAAATCTTACAAAACAGCTCGTTATTTAACTGGTTACTCAATTTCCAAATGTACTGTCTCGTAGATTTTTTTGGTAATGTAAATCTGCGTGAAGGAAAATCCATAATCAATCAAACGGACAACTGGAGTGAGCTTCTCTGATATTAAGCAAAAACATGCCTTATTTTACACAGTTACTAGGGGTTGTGCCACATTTTAAGACTCTAGTGCGTTAACTGTCTGTGTTCACTTGCCTGGCTGGAATGGTATCTTATATAAACAAAGCATGCACTTCTGTACTCATGAACGGCTAACTCTGTCAACAGTGTTTCCTTGTTCTTGTTGTTGTTTTGTTGTTTAAATTTTAAATAACAATCAGCTTTCCGTGACTGTTGATAAATGTGAAAATAAATATGTGACTGTGGCTTAACGCGACTTAGGAATTATTGCAGTCATATTTTGGGAGGTAGGCCCTACATGTGAATACAGTTTACACAGATCAACGAAATTTCTTTTAATGATTAATGCCCGGTTTCATCCCACCATAATGCTGGCCGCCGTCGTATATGTGAATTATTCTTGAGTACGGCGTAATCGCCAATCATATAAATAAATAAATTTTAATGGTTAATAATATTGCTTGATGGGAAATCCTCAATATTTTGTCCTCGTGCAGGTTTGAACCGAGAACCGTTTCTGGTGATGCTCGGCGAGCAGTACTTCAGGTATCTGCAGAGGAACGGCCACGACGAGTTTCTGCGCAACCTCGGCGGTAACATGCTGGACTTCCTGCAGAACTTGGACTCCGTGCACACGTACATGATGGGAACTTACCCAGAGATGAACGCGCCGTCATTCCGCTGCGACGCCGATTCTTCCACAGATAGGATGGTCTTACATTACTACTCCTTCAGGAACGGCTATCATCCTTTGGTCACAGGTGAGCTGATATTGTATGCCGGAAGTCAAATATTTACTTCGTTGAAAAGTTGGAAGACCTTTTACATGTGAAGGTCTGCCAACATCCGCAAGGATGGTCGTGGGTTTCTCCAGGGCTCTGCCCGCTTTTCTCCCAAAGTGAAATAGTCTTGACCACGGTGTAAAACACTAATAAATAAATAAATAAATAAATAAATAAATAAATAGAAAAAATGGTAGATTGGTTTTCAAGGAAAAAAGGCTGATTCACTTCTATTATCCCAACGTTTGCAAGCGTTGAAAAACTTCTCGTGTGTACATGCAATGATATCTTGGGAGGAAATATAATATCAAAGAATACTGAGGGCCTACGTGGCTGAGTCGGTTAGCGCGCCAGAGTAACGCAATGATCTAGAAGCCTCCCACCGATGCGGTCGCAGTGAGTTCAAGTCCAGCTCATGCTGGCTTCCTCTCCGGCCGCACGTGTTGTTATATCCATCGTCTTTATGATAATTTTTTTGGAAAAAATCTGTTTTAATTTCTTTGGAGACTGAATCAAGATTAAAATATCTCGCTATAGTTCATCGCAGGAAAACGGTGACAAATTGCCAGTAAGGTCATGGCAGTAGCAAAGGTATTGAAGGATTTTCATTATATTTCTTGGACCACTTTCTTCACATGTACCGGTAGTATCTGTGTTTCTGTTCTAGTGTTAAGCTTTATCAGTATTTAATGTAAGCGACGGTTATTGTTTTTCAGGCATCATCAAACAAGTAGCCAGAGTTTACTTCAAAGTTGATTTGCGTGTTGATGTCGTGTCAATTACTCAGGAAAACGTCTGCGATAAAAATGGCGACCGTGAACACGTGATTTATAACATCCTGGCAACCAAGATGGCGGAGAATGTCAAGGAAGCCCCA
The DNA here is from genome assembly GCA_016165875.1 of Acanthopleura granulata. NCBI lineage: Eukaryota > Metazoa > Mollusca > Polyplacophora > Chitonida > Chitonidae > Acanthopleura > Acanthopleura granulata. Next base: position 11,695,322 of record JABBOT010000011.1, on the reverse strand, counting down.
CCCACATTTATTGCCCAGACCAAGAAGCATGGAGAAAGGCAAATCTCAAAATCGGTAGGAAACTGGACGAAATATGTGATTTGAACATGAAACTGTCATCAAAACCACATCGGAAGATGTAGTCTGTAAGGGATGGTTAAACTGCATTGGTTAAGGTGAAAGTTGTGAGACTACAAAGAAAGGCAAAAAAGGGATGTAACACATAAAAGACTACAGCATATGAAGCAAAACCAGAACAGAGACCATTGTATAAAAGTTGGCACATGGTCACATGAAATCGGTGAAATACAGGCACATTTTGAGTAATAAATAGGTCCACCACAACCAGTGTCCAACCACCCCTTCTCGTGACATCGTTACTTTTCATTCCATTACCGGTGAAAACAATTGTGACGTCATGATTTTACAGAAATATTGAAAATTTGTAACCCATGTATGGGACATCCGGTTGACCTACTTGCAACAGTACTGATTGGTCAAATGCGCGTTCTTGATTGACAGCTCGGAAAGGTCCATTCTACAGCAGTGTCTTCTAGTATATTGTATCTAATATCACTGCAATTTTTCTTACCTAATTTTTCTTAAGCCATGGTGCTAGGGGCGTGTAAAGTTGTTACTTCTTAAACACTTACATGAACGGTCAGAATAAAACCTTATCTGAGGTAAATTGACAAGAGACCGGATTTCACCGGTAACGCATGACCATTTGCCAACTGTCACTCTGTCGTCGCTGCTATGGTTTTACTCCTTGTCAGTTTCCATCAGGTTGAATGACTTCACAACTCAGTCTATTCTTGCTATTGTTTCCTTGACAGGACGTGGAAGCTGTCGCCGCCCGCCTGGAGCAGATCCGACGTGAGCACGGTGAGGACGCCCTACCGCTGGCCAAAGCCAGGAAGGCCGGCGCCGCCAAGGCCAAATTCCGTGCCCTGGCCAAACTCAGTATGCTCCACGGTGGTTTCGTGCCTAATTACCCTCAGGAAATGATCCTTACTCCCAAAATCTTCTGCGATATCTTCCCTTGGCACGTCATTTTCACCTCTGAGATCCGCTGCTTCCAAGTCGGTATTCAGATCCAGAGACTGATGCCGAATATCCGAACTGCCGGATCCGATCTCCTCACCTACTTCGACCTCATGCATCCTCATTCCGTGGATCTGACTTACGAGAACATCCTTAACTTCATCAACACCCCGTTCGTGCTCAAGTTTAAAGAGGCCAAAATGTCGCAGCGACCACCGGGGGCACCTATTCTTCTACTGAGAGGTAAGTGGACAGGACGGATTAATTATAGTGCTGGAAGTGGCGTTTGAGATTGTGATTTTCTGAACTGATGAGAGCAGGAAATAGGAATGAGTACACATCAGATTTATATACCCAGGGAATGTGAAAAAGTGCGCGTCAGTCGTATTTATAGAAGATCACGAAGCAGACGGTCATCATTTAAAAAAGCCTGCACAGAGCTTGTAAGTAAATGCAAGAGAATGCGTTGATAAAATGAGTGTATTCTTTTGAGGAAACATTTTTGGGGGAAGGGAGGGGGTCAATTTTCTTTAAAAATATGAAATCCGCGATACTGAAACAACTTAGAGAATGATATTGTACTACATACTATGGTATAATCCATTTCCAGGTCAGATGATTCATCTGAAAGACCGGAAGATGATTCTGTATTTGGCATCACCTTACGTGCGCACGCTGAAAGACTTGGAGGACCGGAAGATGTACTTCGCGGAGATCCCTGTTCATGACGTCACGCGTGACCTCATTTTGCTTGACATGGAATACAGGTATGACGTCACTATGATAAATTTGATTTGTTTACACTATTGTTTTTCGACCTAAAGATAGTGGCATGCAGTTGACGTATACATACCTTGCATGTTGAAGCACTACTAGTACATATGAGTGTAGAATTAAAGGTTCTATATGTTGCAAACCCAACAGAATGCGAGGTGGTTCGGCCGGTCACGGCGGTCTGGGGAACACTGGAGACGGAGGTGGGGCCGGATTTTACGGATTTGGCGCAGGTCTGGGAGGTGGCGACGGGGGTGGGGACAGCGAATCTCTCTTGAGCGAGCTGAACAGAACCAAGATGGCGCTGGAGAAGGAACGGTTCAAAGGCGATCAGCTCATGCACTACTATCTGCCTCGGCAAATGGTGGACGACTACCGAAGCGGACGAGTCGTTGACCCCAGTACGGCAAATTGTGTACATCACAATCATCTACTGTAACAAAAGATCACCCTAAAGCCTAATGTAGGACTGATAAACATAATCAAAGAAACATTTTCCTTCATGAACAAGACAACTAGCGCATTGCGTTGGATTAGAATTTATTTTGTCATTTTTCCGGTTGGAAATAAACATATCTATTATCGTTTCTTCCGTTAGAATTTGAATTTGAAAGTCTGTTGGTGAAGGGTTCCATGTGTGGAGGGTGCTTGTTTCTCCTTCATAACCTACTTCACAGCTTTGTTTTCTTCTTACAGCCGAGTACAAGGAGATTTCTGCTCTTTTCTGCGACATCGTGAACTTTATTGGTTACGCCGCCAGATGTCGTCCATTTGACGTCATCAACATGCTAAACCAGTTACAGAACAAATTTGACAAGGTCACCAAAGTTCACGACACATTCAGGGTGAGTCTCAACTCCAGATTAAGAAATTAAGTTTAATCTCTGACAGGTGCTATCACAAGTGTATTTTTTTTTAAACCTAATTCTTCTTACGTCAGTGTAATAGGGGACGACTAAGGTGTTAATATTTACGCATTTACATGAACAGTTAGAATGACTGCTCTGGTTTTACTCCCTTTGGTGTGGCCTGTTATGTTATATGATAACTTGAACAGTGAACATCCCAACCTTGATGAACGTTTCGCCAATCACAACAAAAACAGTGGATCTAATAGAAAAGCCCCTATATAGCATGTTATCTCACGGCCGGGCTGTGTTTAGGACATCATATCGTAACCTTTTTAACATAAGGTTGATGTTTAAAGATGAAAATAACATTTTTTTGAGATGATGATGATGTTTCAAAGATAAAAATGATCTTTTTAAGAAGAGTACGAAACCATTTCAAGATAAGTATGGTGTCGTTTACCATGACGATGAAAATAAAGATGATGTTTTTTGGAGATGTCGAATGGGAAACATTTTTAGATAAGGATGAGTACTCTTTTAAGGTGAGGATGAATACTCCTTAAGCTGGAACAAAAGTATCAGGGAGTGAGTGGGAATACTTTTTAAGAGAAGGATCTTTTTAAGATGAGGACGAAAACGATTTATGATAAGGATGATTTTCCCACAGGTGAAGGTGAATCCTCTTCTCTCGTTTCTGTTATCTCGGTTTAAATTTGATCAAACCCTGAATTTCTGTACTTCCGGTAGGTGGAGAGCATTGGTGACGCGTACCTTGTCATATCGGGAGTCCCGGAGCGCATCACTACCCACCCTGAAAGGATCGCTAATACCGCCCTGGGGATGCTGTACGTGGCGGAGTCGGTCAGGTCTCCACTCTCTTCCTCACAGTCCGTCAAGGTACGATACGTCACTACAGAACAAACCAAATGGTTATCACATCCTGGTCCATTAGCGTTTAAAGGTAACATGTATGAAGAAGTATAGCATACAAGATGGATCGCTGTGTAGGAATGCATAGGGTACGGTGGCAAAAATGCAGATCCACATATACGTTTTGTGTACAGATCAGCAATTTAGCTAACACCTCCACAGAGACATGTGTCCCAGTAGCACACAATGTAGTACATAATTTGCGTACTGATACACATGTCACGGTGCATGTGCAAGGTTTTAGCATTTGCTTTAACATATCACGGATTGGAGCGAGAGAAAAATCATAAAAACGTCTAAACAGTTCCATTTATAGGGCATTTTTGAGGGACTAAAAGCACTTCAGAACGAGGCGGTATTTTACCGTGTCTTGCCCACAGTGTAACGTTCCGGTTTGATAGAAACTGTGCTTTCAAAACTCTACTGAGCTACAGGTTTTGTCGGATTTTACCGAAAATTGGTTCAAGTGTAGATACATCAAGATATATGACTCGTAGCATCGATTTACAATGTCCATGATCAGTTGTCGGCCTGTCTGTATATCTGTTCATTCAGTACGTGTTAACATTTCTATCACACTGCTACTCCTCCTACAGCTTTTGTCTAATTTCAATGAGACGGTTGTCCCTCTGTCCATCCAGCATATGTAAATATTTCTTTCAAAATCTTACTAATGTTACATTTTTTGTCCGTTTTCGTAGTATCGATTTTCAGTTTTGATTATGGGCGGTCCATCTGTCTATTCATCGAGTACATTTCTTTCAAAATGCAACTACTGTTAGTTTTTTTTCCAATTTCAACACAACTTGGTACAAGTGTAGACTGCACCAGGATACGTATTTCCTACGTATTGATTTTCATTTTCGATGGTCTGGTGTCTGTTTGTATGTCTGTGTGTCCAGCATCTGTTAACAATTGTTTAGGAATTCTACTCCCCCAACACACTTAATCTGATTTCAGTAAAACTTCGCACCAGTGTTAACTGCATTAAGTTACATATTTCATAAAGTTCAATTTTGATTGTCTTTTGAATGTTATACAGCCTGTCTGCTTTTGGTAGCACTTGTTTAAATTACTTTGAACTGCAGTTTTTGTCTGATTTCAGTTATGCTCGGTACAAGTGATAAATATACATAATTGATAGTATCATTTCTGATTTTCAGTTGAAGGTCGTGTGTTAGTCTTATCTTCCTGCAGTTTGCGATGGATTTCGGTTGAAGCTGACCGTAGTCGTATAGTGTATAAATATCAGCATTCATAATTTTGTAATCGACTCCCCGATACTTTTGTTCCAACCAGTAGAGCTACCATCTCATTAGATATTCTGGTCTCATTTCAGGTTCGTATCGGAATCCATTCCGGTTCGATCAAAGCTGGTATCGTTGGAGACAAAATCCCGCGGTTCATCATAATGGGCGAGACTGCCGTGATTGCTTCACGGATGGAGAGTCACGGAATAGCTGGGAAGGTTCACATTAGTCCGGCCACCAATAAGTGAGTAAAAACAGTTCTTTTTGTTGAAAGAACAGACCAGGTTTTTAGAAAATACACATCATCTGAAAGACAATTTCGTGCTGATTACAAATATGGTCTTCATTATTTTTTGGTACTTTTTACAGTGACTAAAACGGAAGTAAAGATTCAGGTGCTACTGTGTATTTTGGGGGGGGGGGACCATATTGAAACACACTGACGTCACAGATTCTTTTTTTATTTGCCGCTAAACAAGCTGTAACTGTTATGTTTCCACATAAAATACAGATACAGCTGTTGCCCTACATATATATATTCACATGGAACGTAAACATACAGCAATCAGAGGATGTTTTGCTGCTAATAAGAATCTGTGACGTCACTGTGCTTCAATTTGGCCCCAAATTCCACCATAGCATCTCAATCTCTTATATTAAATGCTTGACGATTGATGGCGTGTATTGAGGAAATTCATGTATTCTGTAACAAAGTGACGAGGGATTTATGGCTGCGGTGATCGTAAACGGATCATCCTGAGTTCAAACCTGAATAGAGTAATTTTGTAACTACCTCCCTTGGCGCTCAGGGCTTGCAATAATGCAGTGTATTGGCTGGCTCGGTGTCAGTATGAAGTCATCTGCATGGGGTTTCAGTGAGGCAGCACTGTAAGTATATAGTCATGAACGTGTGTGAGGAAATGCGGACAAAGCTTGTCGGAAATTCAGTCTCGCCAACTACCTAACAAACGTGGGTTTCCCCAGGGCATTTTCCTCCAGCCATAATGCTGGCCGCCTCCGTGTAAGTGAAATATTCTTGAAAACGGTTTAACCCGAATCAGATAAATAAATAGATAAATACATAAATAAATAAATATATGAATGCTCTAAACGACTGGAAGTTAAGAATGTTCTCTCTGTTGCTGTATACAGGTATTAATTGTTCGGCGTAAGGTACGTATAAAATAAATAAAAAATAAATAAATAAATGTTAGCACCTGCTCTATGCTACAGACTCCTCAAGGGTAAAGGTTTCACAATAAAGGACCGGGGAGAAATTCAGCTGAGAGGCCGAGGTAACATCGACACATACCTGGTCATACAAAACGACCACGCAACGGAAGAGGATCTTACCAGTGAGTCTGTTTCTCTGTCTCTCTGGCTGGCACATACCTGGTGAGATCGATCACACCATCCATAAGCTTTGCAGAATTCAAAAAATATTTCTAGAATACCTCTGAGAAAGTACTTTGGGGATCAATTCGAGCTTAGTGATTTAATTTATGAAAAAAAGGCATCGTAAAAATTCATGAATTTTAGGTGATGCTGGTGGTAATAGGTTATATTGCCTTTTCCAGCCTCCGAGGGACTGATTTACGCTCAAACAAAACATGTAGACTGTGGATTTGGATGAGGACAAACAGTTGCCTACTAATTGCTAAACTTCTTAGATGTCAGTTAAAAAAATAGCTATTGAACTGAACGCCTTGGTCCGACTCTTTCCGGACATGGTAAAGTTGGACCGTAAAGTTAAGGATTCCTAAATCAAGGACAGTTTGTTTAAGTTTAAGATGGGTATACTTTACACATTGAAAGAGAAGTGTTCATCTGTCTCTTCGACCTGACACACATCACAAAGACTTGTTGGATGTAAATTAATGTTATAAGGCCTGTTATTTCACGGGCAGATGCCAGACAACAACCAATACAACAGGACATTCGCTTTTCGAGTTTCAAGCTTACAGAAAGCATTGCAAACAGAGTTTTGTAAATTACAATAAACTGGCCTTCATTTGATGCATCCCAGTCAGTTTGCCACAGTTAAAAAAAGAACCCTTCAGAGTATAGCAACATTTCAGATACTTCTAAAGCATTGCGGACTGTTATATCAGTCAGAAGTAACGCATCCTGGCGAAAAGCGATCAGCAACTTCGTCGTGAATTTTAGTTAGTGACATACTTAAATAAGCCAATCAGCAAGTTAATCATTAAGTCATCTCATCCCCACCCCTCTGTTTCTCTGTCTGTATTGTAGGTGGCAACGGCATGAGTACAGACCCAGGACTGGCCAATCAGAAGGTCTTCATGTACAGCGACACACCGGGAAACACCAGCTCCAAGATGCATTAAAAAACCACACACTTACAGGTACACATCAGACAAGTGAAAGTGTTTGTCTGCTAAGAACAGCCCTCGGCTTCAACGATATCCTGATGGCATATACCATGTTACAAGACATTTGCGCTTGGCCTTTGCTGGCAGTGTTGTGGATAAACAAATTTGTCCTTTTTAAACATGGTATTTTTGCCTCGTGACCAGACAAGGAAGTTTACGTTTGTCTTACGATGTAGAACCACTGTAACTTCAGTGATGCACTAAATCTGGAAAGAACATAAATATATTAAGTTAAAGAGAAGAATTACATGGTTGTAACAGATGGCGTTTATCGTACTATGTAGCACCACTGCAACTTCAGTGATGCGCTAAATCATGAAAGAGCATCGTTGTATCTTGTGAAATACCCACAGATGGCGATATATCTCAAATGTTATTGCCAGAATACACAAATTAATTGTAAATATTGATTGAATAATATGTATATTGGAAGATTTCCTGCTCGGCATATTGAAACCCCATGACCCACTTGTTCGGCTGCGGCCTTGCGTCAGCAGGTTTGTCAGGAACATAGCTAAATGCGGTGGTTTCCTATAACTTTGACCCTGACTGCGGTTGTTCATGTCAGATAGTCTTGAGTACAGTATAAATCCCCAATCAAATGAACAGCAGTTAAGTAGAACCTCGTATCAAGGAATCTTATTATTCAAAATATAAATCTTTCTTGAGGTTTACAGTCAATGCTGCACGTTTCTTAAGTTATTACGGTATATACATCGTATATCTCTGTTTTAATTTACCTGGCAAATTTACGAGCCGAAAAAGAATTTTTTTGATTTGCAAAAAGCTTGAATATTTATGGCATCAGTCTTAAGCAGAGGGAGTAGGGAAGGAGGGGGGGGGGCAATTGTAATACACAAAAGATATACCATATTTCTTTTTGATGGGGAATTACATTGGTTTTAATGTATAAAGCGGTGGAAAATTTGACCGTATAATATAGTATTCGTGACACTGGAAGATAATTGTCGTGTTATTAAATGGCAGGTAACTTACATGTGCATGTATATATAGTTACGATGGTATTTTTTGTATCAAAATTACAATATATATATAGAGTATGCATATATGAAAGGCACCTAATTCAGAGTAAAGTCTAGTATTAATTTATTGTTTTGTTTATCAGAATATGTCAGAAAAAACCTGTGATAAATCTGATTTGGAATATATAAATGCATATATGCTGATATGTCCTTGTGTGTCATTTATTACACGTTTTCTATTAAGACTATTACAGACGTGAATGAAAAAGGAAATAAATAAACCATAGGAGCATTCGAAACTGCACCATACCTATAATCATTATACAGGGAGTGTCAGAAGTCGCGCATCATCTTGGTTTTAAAAGAAAACACCTTTATTGATTTCAAGAACACCGTTATTGATAATAATCATATGTCATATCAATAAAGATCTGTTTGAAATCAATAAAGATGTTTTTATCATAATAAAATGATCAGTTCTTCATGCATGCATGTTAATTGCATATTGCAATACATGCATATTTCACTTACTAACTGCCTTGCACCAATATGGCATTCACAACGACTTCAGTGTATGTAAACTGTGGGGAATTAATCAGCTACTTGCCTGATGTCCGTGGCTTACTACAAACACTCCAGTTTCTTCCAATCATGTGACGAGCCACTGTCCTATGAGCCAAAAATTCTTGAGAGCAACAGAAGACTTGAATTACCACCCATCATTACCAATACGTATATGGCTATAGTTTTCGAAATCACTTATGAAAGATCCTATATCTAGAGATACAGGTTGTAACTGTTCGTTCGATAAAATCTCTCGTACAGAAGGTAATTCTATCTTCACTACACGCTAAACATATGTGTTTGGTTGGTAAGTGAGGAAATGAACGCACTTTTGTTACACTTAATAAACGCGTCCTTGCGTTTATTTATAAACACGAATAATTTCATGGTTGTATTAGTTAATGTAAACATGCAAGACGTTTAAATGCTAAATAACGTGGAGGAAAATTGCAATATTCACTACTAATCCAATAAAATGTCTTGTAAAACATCAAAATATGTAAAAAAAATTTACCTTGTAAACACCTCACATCTCCAAATACTAAACAAAATGGATATCGAATACATAACAGAACACGTTGATTGTCCATTGAAATTTACCTCACCAATCATCCATGCACTAGGCCACACCGTTTGTCGCCCAAGCCCAAGAATGTACAGTTCTAAGCTCTGTGTATAATTTCAATTTAGCCTGTAGCGGTCGAAATGCAGGCTCGCCTCCGAAAGGTTGTTGGTTCAAACTGACAAACAATTAAGAGCATATTAAGTTATTTATTTGATTGGTGTTTTACCCCGTACTCAAGGATATTTCATTTATACGACGGCGGCCAAAAGACCGGGGGAAACCCACGACCATCCGCAGGTTGTTGGCAGACGTTCCCACGTACGGCCGGAGAGTAAGCCAGCATGAGCTGGATTTGAACTCACGCGGCCGCGTTGGTGGCCTAACCGACTGAGCCACGGAGGCCCCCAGCATATTCATGTATTATTCAAATATAACGTTTTTCGCTTGTATATGGATGAAAACAGAATTTTCAAGCCAAACTAATGGGCTCTTCTCGATTGATATCTTATTTCTGATCTATTATATTGTCTCACGATGTTAAAATGTGCTGGGTATCATCAGTTTCAAAGTACATTTGCCAGCTGTCACACAGTCGTCGTTGCTCTGGTTTCTTACACTCCATGTTTTATATTACCTGTTCCTTTCTTAACGAGGCTATATTAGAGATTTTCGGCCAAAAATTCCTATTCGCAAATCAAATCAAATTTTTTCTATTTACCAGGAATAGCTCAAATCACTTTCTTTAACAAAATTTGAGACTCGTCACTGTACTATTTAGAATTATAATATGATTCTAAAGTTGAAAAAATTATAAAGCGACCAGCATTATAAATTTTAGGAACTCCATTGCCGATTTGGAACACGTGACGGGGCCGGTATTTTTTGAAAAATGATTCTTTGGATTATTTTAAAATATTAGCTAAACCTCCATTAAATTTGCTTTGATCGATGTTTTGCCAAAACGTCCTATATGGCATCTTTAAGAATAAGCATTTCAGAAGTGTCGCTAGTTCACGCAGGTAAAGGTGAGACAGCTGAGTGAGGGTTTTCCGGCCAAACAACGCAGCTAAACTGTGCTAAAGATGTGATTTTACGTTATCCGCCGGTTATATTGTGAACATTGTTTAGAAATATACGCTAGATTTCGCAGCATCGCTTTCATTTGGACTCATAGTCAAATCCATTTTCGCAACACCTACACAGCCAAATCCGACGCTATGGTCGTTACACTCTCCACGACTCGGTTATTTTGTATCGTGGTGAGACAGCAATCGCTGCGCCACCTCTGCCACCAAACACCAGCTAGATAATTGAGTCCTGGAGAGTATAACGGTCATGGCGTAGGATTTGGATGTTCAACATGACCCCACACCACAATTAATTTCCCATTTACTTATATGTTAACGTTCGGCCTCACAGCACTGTTCCTAAACCTACAACCCCTAAACCCTTCGGGTCTGATAGTCCTTGTCACCTGAGAAAACTCCAGTCAATTCCTGAAGGGGTTGACCGATGAAACTTTTCGCAACGTTGACAAACAGCTGACAGGGGTCACCTTCACCCGACAAGTAGAAAAAAAAACGAGAAAAATAACAGCTCAGAGAAGCAAAAGAAAATATTTCTAAAAATACTGGCGACCTGCTTTCATCTTTCACGACCCGGAAGCATTGATTGTGGAGTGTAGCGTAACATGTTAGCAATAATCCTAATAAATATTCCTCCAATTACGGGATTCTGTAGTCGTAAACATGTTTGCAACAAGGGAATATCTTTTCCAGAAAAGAAACTATAAGGGCTTCTAGAAAGACAACTCGAAAACAGTGCAAACTATGACGTATACACAGCTCAAGATCTTGGTCAAACGCTGACACGGTTGGCATAACATTTTAAAAAATGTAATGTATTAAAGACGGGATCACCGGACAGATGAGAAAACCGAACAGAGAACGTGTATGACACTGAAATGATACTGTGAATGAAACAGGGCCGTGATCATGGGGGAAAGCTGAAATGACACCGCGGTGGAGACAGAGCCGACGAAACAGGACTAATACTTCGATTTAGTACAAGAATGTAATTATAACCAGTGAACACGAGCTTCGAAAATCATGCAGCTAATATTTTATTAGCACAATATACAATGTGTGCAATTTACAACGTTCGCAGTGGCATATTTACCATTTCTGTGACCGAATATATGAATAATAAATATATGTCCTAAATAACAACAATGAGATGCATTTAACAGTATATACATAGATTCAATATTTAAACAAAATATTTATTTAAAAAAAACAGAAACAAAACAAGTATCTATTTACATGAACTATTTACAAATAAATGTAAAAACACAACAAAAGGCTACACAAAAGTACAAAGCGTATGATTATGGCCATCATGAACAGATCCCAGCCCGTTCCATAAAACTTGAGCAAAACTTTGAATAACAGCATTCATAGCTCCTTGTATTCTTGTATTCTGTGAATTTTCGTCGTGAACAAGTCATGGGCTATGCCAAGGCAAACCTGTGGCAATATTCCATTTTAAATCTATAAATTAAGCGTTGGAACGTCATTCAAATTTTAAAAAGTCGATCATAGTTTTGTGGAATCGGCCAGTGTTGGGCCTATAACACAGGACAATTCATCCATGCAGGCGATTTTTAGAATGTCGTCACAGTGTTGAAGTCAGGCTAAGCGCCGCTGGTTGCTAAAACATATTTCCACTGGCCAGTAAGTTCTGGTTTACATTTAAAGTCGTAACGATCTAATGTAATATTCAAGAACATAATAACATCATGGTTACATGGAAACACAGTTTAAGAGATGGTAATACATGCACCAAGACCATAGCATTTTCTATCGGTTTGTCTCCCCTTTCACGCATTGCAAAATGAACACATTTTGCCACCCCATCACTCTTATTTGTTAACATTTATGCACATATACCTACAAGCAATGGACAAAATGGGATGTTGGTATGCTGGAATGAGAACTGTATTTCCTGACTGGTCTAACTTCAGCACTTTGCAGAAATACAATTTGCATAAATACGTTATTCCGAAGAGACCATATTAGATGGATGACACTGTACTTGACTTCTTAAATAACATTCTCCTTAACTAAGAATCTCTCAACACAAGTTTTGTGAAATGATAGATCTGAAAGCTTGGACCATGCCGTCAAACAAGCCAAAACAGGCAGTGAAGACCACAGTCAATACAAAAATTATTTGAACAAAACAAATGACCATCTTGACTTCTTCGTCTATGAATAGAAACAGACCGTATTCTTAACTTCATAAACATTAGTTTCATCTGAGATAAGAGGGCTCTGATGTTTTGTTCTCGGTGTGACTTAAGCCACAGTTTGACATAAACCAACTGTGTCGACTGAAGTCACGCTGTTTGATTCTAGTGACAGTGTTACAATTTCTCTTTGTTTCAGATGAAGTTCTTCTGCCCGAGTTAGGTTACCTTCTGCACGCGTTAGGTTATGACGAGATTTCAAGTGCGCATCTGCGGCTAACCGTTACAAGGCTAGCTTTACGTTCTCCTCATAACCGCCTTCCGTGTTGCCTGATGGGAAATATCTGCATACAACAACAACTTTAGTGCCATCTGGACTGGTTGCCTTGCCAACTCCAAGGTGAAGACTTTCGCTCCAGACTAACTGTGTAAAACGACCTGAAAATTAACAAGGAAAGATTAGTAACTTTTAGTCTTCAAGTGTGAAGAGCTCGCCTAAAACCCGCCCAAAACGACTTCAGTCGAAATGCATTCTGTTGTTCCTTTCTGTAATACACATACGTTACTGTTTCTGTATGGCTGTGAAGAAAAGCATTATTTTACAAGTTCTGTGGCGTCACCACAGAGAATGATGTTTGCTTTTTCCACAGCAAGGAACCAACTTGATTAGATGGGAAATTGACCCTGCTCAGTTTCAGCATGAATTTCAAACACCATCAGGCCAAACAAGATTCCAGCAGTGTGAAAAGACCTTCATCTTTTTTTTTTCTTTTTTCGTCGGCGTAATCATCAGTATTTGAAAACAGAACTAAAAAAGACGACGGATCTCAATCATTAGGACGTTTATTGGAAATGAACTCTGCGCAGTATATGATAGGCATACATCTGTAAATACATCGAGTTCAACCATGTTTGACCTCACCTGTATCATCAGCGTATCCATGATTCTCAAAATTGTAATGCTCAATCTCTTCATAAAACATCGTGGTGGCTTCCTCACCTGAGTGGATTTAAGAATAATTCCGATTTATAGTCATGAGACACACATGTATATGGGCCAAGGAAGAGGCTAAAATGGTCTACATTCTTTTACATGTAGTAACTTTGCCAAACTGCGCTATGGTCTGCATTAGATCAAATTTATTCTGTAGAGGTTGTAAGTTTGAAAATCTTGCAATCGGCATAAATGTAAATTATGGTACTTTACATGTGAGTAAATGCTATACATGTGGAGAAATAAAATAAACTGTTTTCTGGGATAGTTTAAAGAATTCCAGACTTGGATCTCAGAACGACCACTTTCCGAATGACATATACGAATGTCCGATATAATGTGCATTTACTAACACCCATGATATGGAATCAAGCCCTCAAAATAGGTATTCAAATACAAGCCTTCACCCCAAATTGGTCTTCCCGGTCAATAATCGCAAGGCGAATTTCCAAAAACAACATTCAGTTCAAAGCATCAAAGAGCTAAGAAATTATAGAAAATAAGAAATTAGGAGGGATTCAAGGAAAGAGAAGCAAGACACAAGGAATATTTTTTTAAGAGGAAGGCATCAATTAGTGTCCAAATCGTGTATCATGCATATAAATTGGCCCTCACCTGTTAAAGTCTCGGAACCGCTGGCCACATTCTCACCGACCGCTGCCTCATCCAGCGTTCGACTTTCTTCCGGAGATCGTGTAACACTTTCAGAGGAAGCTAACTGTTCTGCATATTCCTGCGCAGCTGCGCACAACTCCTTCTTGAGAGACATTTCCGGTGCGCCATGCTTGGCTCTGCATTCGTTGTGGGATTTTAGAGTCGCTTGCTCAAACTCGTTGAAATCGCCCGTAACTTCCACTGGCGGTAAGAGGTCGGTGCCACATTCTGTTTTCGGTTCGGGGTCAGCTGTGGTTTCTGCTGTTGTTGTCTCTTCTGTCATAGCTTCCGTTTCTGGCTCTTTGCCCTCTTCCGGTGTCTGTTCCTCTGTTTTTTGTTCCGTTTCTGGTATCGCTTCTTCTGTTTTTTGTTCCGTTTCCGGTGTCGGTTCTTCTGTTTTTTGCTCTGTTTCGATTGCTGATTCCTCTATCTTTTGTTCTGTTTCCGGCGTCGCTTCCTCTGTTTTTTGTTCCGTTTCTGGCGTTGCTTCCTCTGTCTTTTGATCTATTTCCGGTGTCGCTTCCTCTATTTTTTGTTCCGTTTCTGGCTCTGCCTCAGGTTGGGTTTCCGTTTGCTTTTCCGGCTCGGGTTCTTTTTCCGTTTCCCTTTCTGGTTCGAGATCTGCTTCTGGTTGTTTCTCTTTCTCGACTTCCGGCTCAGGCTCAGGTTCCCGTTCTTTCTCTACGTCTGGCTCAATTTCTGTCTCCCTCTCGGGCTGTAGGGGTGCGGCAGCAGCCGGTTCCGAAGCTGCTACGACCGTGGGAGCCGGGTCTGACGCTGGTTCATCGGCAACGGGAGTTTCCGTCACTTCGGGCTTTGTTGCCGTTTCCTCAGTCTTCGTCGCCGGTTCCGCTTCCTCTGTTTTCGCCGTGGTGGTCTGTTGTCCCTTCGGCTGAGGCGTTGGAGCCTACAAGAAACAGTTTCAAAGAGCGAAATAAATGAAATAATGACAAACAGATATAAGTCACATGTATTATGCTTGACATGGTGATTTATTGTTATAAATTTATAAATTATATTGAACCAAAGATCAGGTGAATCTAATCAAAGCTAACGTGGCAAACCAAAGCTTACTGAAATAAAAAAACAAACAAACCTTTTTATATTATTCTTCAGTGGGATATTTATTCGAATTATTCTGTAATTGTGTTAGGTATGTATGTTATCTTAGAAATGATATTATACCATATATTCCGACAAGAGGTCGGATTTCACCAGTAACGTGTCACTATTTGCCAACTTCACATAGTATTCGCTGCTCTGGTTTTACTCTCTGTGTTGTATTTTTTTTTTATATGATTTTACACAATATTTTTTGGCATATACTTTGACTATTTCCGCTGTATAGCTCACTGTCTGATGATCAAGATTGGACATTGCTTTTAAATATTTCGTTACCAAGTTGAACACAGGTACCAAGGTTCTCAGTCAGGTCGGTGGAATCAGTAAGATACTCACCTTTGCAGAATCGGTCACGTCGGTACCTTTGCTTGAACCACAACCCATGGCGAAATAAAACAAAATTGAATTCCTCTCAAAAAAACTGAAGTGTACCGCTAGATATATGTATATACCGGGTCACCTTGTCACAACACAATATTGCAATAACAGGCACGCTATTTCTTTGTGGGTTGCCAAATATTCCTCTTGAATGTCCCAAAGTGAAATGTGCCTGAAAATCTATTCCTATGGTTTTTATAGACCTACCTTGCATGTTCGGACCCATTGCAGGAGTCCTGTTACATACACGTTACCGCAAAACAATAACCCAAGCCTAGCGGTTGCCGTGGTCACAAAACTTGCTCTCCGTGCAGATCCCATCAGCAAAACACCGACTCAGCGATGGGATTACTGCGCAGAGGGTGTGTATTTGTTACACCATCCTAAGCTGTTTACTGTGAACAGAGGCCCCGTGGGGAACCGTTTGTAGCGTGACCTTAACGACGGGCTCTACCTTTGCTCCCTCCCCTTAGCCTCACCCTGGCCCTACCTTATCAGTCAACTGCCTATAAACTTTAATTATTATATTGATATAACCATTGACGCGTAAGTTTTGGACAGGGAGTTTGCAGATTGCCCCCTGGGATGAGCGCTTTTCCGAAGTCTCACGTGCGTTTCCGTTGGCGTTGACCAATATGGTGGTTAAGTCATGTGCGTCACACGTGGGGAAAATAGGATATGGACAGTATAACTTACCAAAGGTGGCTTATCATGGACACTCCGGCTTTCTCCACCCGTAAAACTGACCATCAGTGTGTAGGTTGAAAATTCTTAAGCATATCGATTTAAACATCGATCAATTAATCGTCTGCCTCCAAAAAATATGTGTCAAACCAACAAATAACATTTAACAGAGTGGTTTGATAAAATGGTTTGGAACGAGATGGAGTGTAAAAAATGAAAGGTTGGTACATTTTCATATCATTGCATTTTGTTTTAAATTCTACAATAAAACTCTGATCAATTAGCTTAACACTGATTCATACCGCACGAGATTAATAAACCAAGATAACGAAAAACTGGGCTAAGTAATCCCAACAATTGGCCTTTACATTGCTGTTTGTTTGGTCACAACGTTGACCCAGTCCAAATGTTAAAACCGTCACAAAGTGAAGATCTCTTGCCTATGCGCTAAGCGAACAACAAAAACAAAACCAGGAATTTGTTTATCTGTTTATTTGATTGGTGTTTTACACTGTTCTCAAGAATATTTCACTTATACGGCCAGCATTAAGGTGAAAGGACAGCGGGCACAGCCCGGGGGAAACCCACTATCATTCGCAGGTTGTTGGCAGGCCTTTCCACGTACGGCCGGAGAGGAAGCCAGCATGAGCTTGACTTGAACTCAGAGCGACCGCATTGGTGGGAGGTTTCTTAGTCATTGCGCTGCGCTAGCGCGCTAACCGAGTGAATTTATTTAGTCGGAGGCCCCCAAAATCGGGAATCGCGGTGTGATATAAAAAGAAGTATAGCGCACGTGACCATCGCACTTCGCCAACCACACTGCAACCCCCCTGACATAAGGTCGCAGAGGAATCTGTCAAAGCCTAAATGAGACGAATCCAGAAATATTCGCTGACTGTTTGTGGCAATGGTTTATTTATTTGTTTGTTTATCTGTTTATTCATTTATTAGACCTAGGTTTGTAAAAGATGCTCAACTCTAGAAATTTCACGAAATGGTCACTGTCAGTTTCATGGGTGACGATGGTATATATTGTGCACAAATAAAAAAATAAATACATTCAACGTGACCCCTGGCCTGCAGCGATATATGCCTGCAGTATATGTTTGTATTGGCGTCAATGTAACGGTATGCAGTTCATTCACGTCATGTAAAAAGTTATACCTAAGCTGATTTGTGCTAAGCTCATTATGATACTGGATTGTGTTTAATCTACGATAAGCTCTCTTGAGGACGATAGGTGCGTAAAGGCGTGGGTGGCAGAGGGTTGGGTGGTTGTGTGTGTCTCAGTGCAAGGGGGGGGGGGCTTGATATAGCCTAAGATGTGTAAGAAGCTTACAACTAAATTGCCCAGTACTCTTATGATTTGCTAACAATGCCTCGAGTGCGGGAAAACATGGTGCCAAAACAACGCGTCATGACTCTAAAGTGTGTTTTAACAACCTGCATGTAACAGTTTAACGGCCATATGATTTTTGTGTCAGTTTAATGGTCATAAAATTTTTGTGTCATGTGAATTATCAGATCCCTTCCCAGGGCGTTTAAATTATAACTGAAAACTGTCACCTGCCAAATTATATATTCTAATTTGTTCTGTTGTTTCAAAAACTCGTGAAGTGTTACTATTTAGTTGTCTCCCGAAATGTTAATGGCGAATGTTATGCAGCCAGTACAAAAATCACTTCTGTAGGAATGAAAAAATAAAAGAAAAAAGAGGGCGATAAGTTTTACATGTCGCATAATTTTGTTTTCAAGTTAATGACGGAGTTCTAGGTTTTGTACCCAGTAAATCACCGCTTTCCGCCAGGCATATGTCACGAGAACCCTTCAACACCCGTAACTGTGGTTAAAATGGCTGCCACTTCATCAATGACCATTTCGTGCATTCGGGGCTGTCGTGTCATTACCGAGTGGAATTTACGTGGACTGTTGTGTGTGCGACCGAGCTGAGAGGCAAGAGCCGCAGTTCACACCTGTTTTGGGCTTCAAACATCGTTCGGAAAGAACTTATAGGACGTGGCGTAAAAGCGCGTAAGCTCTACCATTGCTTGCCTCGCTGGCTATGATACGACCAGCTCAGTATAGAAGTGAAACAGCCATCTGGGGTTAGTTGTCGTGTAAGGGAAATGTTCTTGAATACGGCGTAAAACACCAGTCAAGTAAATAAACAAACAAATAAATGAGGAGTTTATGCGTCTCTGAACCGTTCGGGGGGGGGGGGGGTTAGCACACATAATGACCCAGGTACGTCCCCCCAATGCGATCGCTGTGAGTTCATACTGCCGTCTTCTCCGGCCGCACGTGAGAGGGTCTGCCATCTAACTGCGGATGGTCGTTGGTTTCCCTCGGGCTCAGCCCGGTTTCCTCTCACCATAATGTTGGTCGCCGTCGTGTACGTGAAATATTCTTGAGCACGACGTAAATCACTAATCAAATAAATAAAATAAATTTATTTCGAATGCATTGACAGTTGAGTGTGTAGAACCATGCAACCTGACACTCGATTCTGTCCGATATAATCACGACGGTATGGGTGATACTGTAAGGTTAGTGACCTCTGTTGACCTCGTTTTAAAACAGCCAACATGTATGATACGGCTCATCAAACATTACAGGTACGACATCATCGCCGTCATGTGACTGTGACGGGAATGTAAATATCACATGACATTTCGTAAAATTATCTCGAACAAAGAAAAAATAATTGCCAGTAAAATATTACATTGAACCCATGATAATATTCAAATCACATGGTTTATTTTAAGGTACACAGCAAGATTAATTCATTAAATGACAAGAACAATTTGGAGCAAGTGTTTTGAAGTGCAGAAAATAACCAGGAAGTTATTTAGTTGCGGCAGAGAAAATTCTTTCGCAGTAGCGCACGCGCACAAACTACTGACTTGTTCAGATAAGCCATCTGTCAGATTCGAAGAACTGAACCCATCCGTAATTTGTGGAGAAAAGCATTATTATTTTTGTGTGCTTGAGTTTTACAAGCTAAAGGTATCCTGACACAACGTTTATTGTATTATAGAGGTAATGTACATTTCATTGTGTCTGTGGGGAACTTTGTCAACGGCAGTGTGAAAGGTTTCGTTTTGCCGTGTTCGTTGTTGTTGTTTTCCTTGTTAATCACAGGTTCACTTTTGATGTTCAACAATCTGGGTTAGGAAGTGTTTGGATTCAGGTTGATATTCTGGTGTTCTGTTTTTTCGTGGCTCGTTCAGGGTGGGACCTAAACTATCGTCACTTTAGGAACCCATAAGTCCAGTGAAACTGAATTAGTAGAAAAGCAAGGCTTACCTCTTCACAGACACCAGCGTCACAGTCCTGATGAAGTATTATCCCACAAGTCGGTGAGGAGAAGGTAGCCCCATGTTGCTATTCAATCCCTTTTTTTTTGATTTGTAAAGAATAGGTTGCGGTATTGTTCATCGCTGACCCACTTTTCAGATGTTCATTGAGAAAATGACATTTTTCAATGAATTGACATCACCCTACCAAGTGATATCACCCTTATGTTCACTATTGCCCCTTTTTTTTATACTGGACTGGCGTTATATCATAGCCACAGAGGAAAGCAATGGTAGAGCTTACCTATATTCACGCCAAGTCGTATAAGTCCTTTCTGAACAATGTTTGCAGCCCAAAGCAGTTGTCAGCTGTGGCTCTTACTTCTAAGCTCGGCCGCACTCACAACATCCGATGTAAATTCCACTCAATAATGGCACGCCAGCCCAGAGTTCGTGAAACTGTTTTCGTCTGAGAGGCAGCCATGTTGCATCAACCACAATTATGGCTATTCCTATGACGGCGCATGTGCGTGAATTCCGAAAGTAGCACATCATGGCCGGTTAGTTGTAAAGTAAGAGTTTGTGGCTGGCTTTCCATTACCGCTGGAGAATACATGAGATGTTGTCTGTGAGGCTGAGCTGAGGGCTAAGAGCCACAGTTGCCACCTGTTTACGGCTGTAAACGTTGTTTAGAAAGTATCTGTCTTGGCGTCAAAGCGCATAAGCTCTAGCTTCCCTCAGTGGCTATGATATCCTGTCAGTCCAGTATATACTGAATAGCAACCTGGGGTTAAGGTGGTGGATATCTTTGGAAGGTATGGGGATGTAAACGAACATGATATAGTCAGTGTGCAGAGAATTATGGCTGATAACCAAAAATGTTTAGTATGTTAGACAACAGAACATATTACACAACATATGTAAACTGTGAACGTCAACAAGGCCTAGTTTTAGACTTGTATCAACTTTGATGTTATTTTGACAATATTTTCTCTCTGACTTCCGTTTTCATTGTCTCTGTAAGGCTTGTCAGCGCGAGTAAAACAGCAAATGCCTGGGTGTCCACCATCTTGAATAACTTTGGGGCTTCAACTTAGGTGACTGAGGTAAAGCTTAGGTTTTCTCAAATAACCATGGGTATACAGTACATATACAGATGAGGTATATTATTATGAGTGGTGGAATTAGGCCCCACCTTGTTCTAACATAAAATATGCTAGTCTGGGCACATTACAGATACGTGCCATGGTGGGCAAGACATGTAATCTGAGACCCCTATAGTATGCTATTCCAGTGGAAAGTCATAGGACGATTTAAGGGCAGACAGCTGCCCTATATTGCTCCCTCCAAGGTATTGGAATGGAATGCAAATAAGGAAGATCGTCTTCATTTCTGTACAGTTCGGTTAAGTGTCTAATTGTACTTTTCTGGCCTTGTGGATCACAGGTTGAACAAAGCAGATCAGGAGTGATTGAAAATGGCAAGGCCGTATGAAATAGCCAAGGCAGGTTGGCTGCAGAGGCAAAGTAAGAAAAGGTTTTTCTGTTTATTTATGAGGAATTAATGTGATTTATTGTGTGATAGTTAAGATCATTAGTGGAAGTTTTAGTAGTTCCTGACCAGAATGCAAACGTTAATCAGAAATGAGTAAGTGTGATTTGTGATGATAAGATCACGAGCCACATCACCAAGCCTTTGTTGAAAGTTTATTAAGAGCAAAACTTCATATTAGCACTAAAAGCTGCATATTCTTTGGGTTAAGAATAGACTGGTATTAAAGATGAAACTAGACCGTTGTGATATGAATGACAGTTTTCGGAGTATTGGCACGAGGCACACAAGAATAAATTTAATGCATTGCAATGTGATATGTAATAGATCAACATGGAGCTTCTCTCTGTCAGTATTGTTAAGAGCGAAGCCTTGCTAAAAGAAATTACTTCTAGTTTTGTGTAAAGCGTGATTTGTTTATAGTTAGTGGTAGTACTCAGTTATTAGCATTGCATTATCATATTGTTTAGAAAGGCCTGCCAGAGCACGTTACGCCTAGGGCCTTGCCCCGGTTTTCTCCCACAGTGATGCTGGTCGCCGTCGTATAAGTGAAACATTCTCGAGTATGGCGTAAAACTCCAATCAAATAAATAAATAAATAATAAATTCATTCTTGGACTGCTCCAAGATTTAATATTTTTCCTCTGAAATCTTTTTGTTTAAGCATCTGTTTTGAAGCGTTGGAAGAGAAACTGGTTTGTGTTATATCACAGTGGGGACCTGAAGTACTTTGAGAATCCAGATAGTCATGTGGCGGAGGACTGTATAGTGGTGAGGGCGGAGTGTACCAATATATTGACTGGGAAACAGGTACGTACATGTAGTGTTGTACCACAGTGAGTGCAGATAGTCATGTGGTGGAGGAGTGTATAATGGTGAGAGAGGAATGTACCAATATGTTGACTGGGAAACAGGTACGTACATGTAGTGTTGTACCACAGTGAATGAAGATAGTCATGTGGTGGAGGAGTGTATAGGGGTGGGAGTGGAATGTACCAATATAGTGACTGGGAAACAGGTATGTACATGTAGTGTTGTACCACAGTGAATGCAGATAGTCATGTGGCGGAGGAGTGTATAGTGGTGAGTGAGGAATGTACCAATATAGTGACTGGGAAACAGGTATGTACATGTAGTGTTGTACCACAGTGAGTGCAGATAGTCATGTGGTGGAGGAGTGTATAGGGGAGGGAGTGGAATGTACCAATATATTGACTGGGAAACAGGTACGTACATGTAGTGTTGTACCACAGTGAATGCAGATAGTCATGTGGTGGAGGCGTGTATAGTGGTGAGAGAGGAATGTACCAATATATTGACTGGGAAACAGGTACGTACATGTAGTGTTGTACACAGTGAGTGCAGATAGTCATGTGGTGGAGGAGTGTATAATGGTGAGAGAGGAATGTACCAATATATTGACTGGGAAACAGGTACGTACATGTAGTGTTGTACCACAGTGAATCTGGATAGTCATGTGGCGGAGGACTGTATAGTGGTGAGAGAGGAATGTACCAGTATATTGACTGGGAAACAGGTACGTACATGTAGTGTTGTACCACAGTGAATGCAGATAGTCATGTGGTGGAGGAGTGTATAATGGTGAGAGAGGAATGTACCAATATATTGACTGGGAAACAGGTATGTACATGTAGTGTTGTACCACAGTGAATGAAGATAGTCATGTGGCGGAGGAGTGTATAGGGGTGGGAGTGGAATGTACCAATATAGTGACTGGGAAACAGGTATGTACATGTAGTGTTGTACCACAGTGAATGCAGATAGTCATGTGGTGGAGGAGTGTATAGTGGTGAGTGAGGAATGTACCAATATAGTGACTGGGAAACAGGTACGTACATGTAGTGTTGTACCACAGTGAGTGCAGATAGTCATGTGGCGGAGGAGTGTATAGGGGTGGGAGTGGAATGTACCAATATAGTGACTGGGAAACAGGTACATACATGTAGTGTTGTACCACAGTGAGTGCAGATAGTCATGTGGTGGAGGCATGTATAGTGGTGAGAGAGGAATGTACCAATATAGTGACTGGGAAACAGGTATGTACATGTAGTGTTGTACCACAGTGAATGCAGATAGTCATGTGGCGGAGGAGTGTATAGTGGTGAGTGAGGAATGTACCAATATAGTGACTGGGAAACAGGTATGTACATGTAGTGTTGTACCACAGTGAATGCAGATAGTCATGTGGCGGAGGAGTGTATAGGGGTGGGAGTGGAATGTACCAAAATAGTGACTGGG
Organism: Acanthopleura granulata; assembly: GCA_016165875.1. NCBI lineage: Eukaryota > Metazoa > Mollusca > Polyplacophora > Chitonida > Chitonidae > Acanthopleura > Acanthopleura granulata. The sequence goes on along the minus strand of JABBOT010000011.1, from coordinate 11,671,804 downwards.
AAACAGGTACATACATGTAGTGTTGTACCACAGTGAGTGCAGATAGTCATGTGGTGGAGGAGTGTATAATGGTGAGAGAGGAATGTACCAATATATTGACTGGGAAACAGGTACGTACATGTAGTGTTGTACCACAGTGAATCCAGATAGTCTTGTGGTGGAGGAGTGTATGGTATGAGAGCAAAGCGTACCAACACACTGACTGGGAAACAGGTACGCACATGTAGTATCTTTTGGGAATTACATCCTTTGTGAGACTTCAAAATTAGCAGTCACGGCACTCTCTTGTTTGGCATTTTGGTTGACCTGCCCCCTTGGATCACAGAGCTGTCTTAGTTATGTCAGACGTATTCTTAACATGTGGCATAATTGCATAACTTAAATTAGGACATCAGGTCTGCCAGCAAGCTGCAGATGGTCGAGTCTTTGCTCCTGCTATAATGCTGGCTGCCATCAAATATTCTTGAGTACAGTGAGTACAGCACAAAACACCAAAGAAATAAATACTTACTTAAATCAGTTTAAGTGCAGCAGACTGTTTCAAATTTAAGGCCAGATCTGACATCAGTCTTGAACAACCTCATGGTCCTGGGACAAGAAGTCAGTATGCTGTGTATGGTTAGTGTCATATCTGATGTCTCTTTAATGGTGTTTGAGTTAGGCAGCACTGTAAACAAGACTGCATTGATACGGGCCTCCAAGCAGGAGATGCTTTAATAGCGAAAGTGCCAAAATGATTTTTAAGGTGATGTTAAACCCCTAACAAGCAAGCAAACAGATCCTTGTTCACATGTAAAGTGAAGTACAAGGAGACAAGTCGTTAGCTGATGTGTGAAATGCTTATGTAGCAGTTCGTATATTAGCATGTTTATGTTTTAATTTCACAGATAGAGTCTGTGACACCTCCTGAAGGCAGACCTAAGGAGCACTTGCTGCAGCTGAAACTGAGGACAGGCGAGATGAACCTGTGTGCAGAGAGTGTGGATGACATGAGGTATGCGGGGGTTAAGGGGTGGGTGAGATGAACCTGTGTGCAGAGAGTGTGGATGACATGAGGTATGCTGGGGTTAAGGGGTGGGTGAGATGAACCTGTGTGCAGAGAGTGTGGATGACATGAGGTATGCGGGGGTTAAGGGGTGGGTGAGATGAACCTGTGTGCAGAGAGTGTGGATGATATGAGGTATGCTGGGGTTAAGGGGTGGGTGAGATGAACCTGTGTGCAGAGAGTGTGGATGACATGAGGTATGCTTGGGTTAAGGGGTGGGTGAGATGAACCTGTGTGCAGAGAGTGTGGATGACATGAGGTATGGTGGGGTTAAGGGGTGGGTGAGATGAACCTGTGTGCGGGTAGTGTGGATGACATGAGGTATGCAGGGGTTAAGGGGTGGAATAAATGAACCTGTGTGCGGAGAGTGTGGATGACATGAGGTATGCTTGGGTTAAGGGGTGGGTGAGATGAACCTGTGTGCAGAGAGTGTGGATGACATGAGGTATGCTGGGGTTAAGGGGTGGAATAAATGAACCTGTGTGCAGAGAGTGTGGATGACATGAGGTATGCTGGGGTTAAGGGGTGGGTGAGATGAACCTGTGTGCAGAGAGTGTGGATGACATGAGGAATGGTGGGGTTAAGGGGTGGGTGAGGTGAACCTGTGTGCAGAGAGTGTGGATGACATGAGGTATGCTGGGGTTAAGGGGTGGGTGAAATGAACCTGTGTGTGGAGAGTGTGGATGACATGAGGTATGCTGGGGTTAAGGGGTGGAATAAATGAACCTGTGTGCAGAGAGTGTGGATGACATGAGGTATGCTTGGGTTAAGGGGTGGGTGAGATGAACCTGTGTGCAGGGAGTGTGGATGACATGAGGAATGGTGGGGTTAAGGGGTGGGTGAGATGAACCTGTGTGCAGAGAGTGTAGATGACATGAGGTATGCTGGGGTTAAGGGGTGGAATAAATGAACCTGTGTGCTGAGAGTGTGGATGACATGAGGTATGCTTGGGTTAAGGGGTGGAATAAATGAACCTGTGTGCAGAGGGTATGAATGACGTATGGTGGGGTTAAGGGGTGGGTGAGATGAACCTGTGTGCAGAGAGTGTGGATGACATGAGGAATGGTGGGGTTAAGGGGTGGGATAAATGAACCTGTGTGCAGAGAGTGTGGATGACATGAGGTATGCTGGAGTCAGGAGCAGAGGAGATGAACCTGTGTGCAGAGAGTGTGGATGACATGAGGTATGCTTGGGTTAAGGGGTGGGTGAGATGAACCTGTGTGCAGAGAGTGTGGATGACATGAGGCATTCTGGAGACAGGAGCGAGGGAGGTAAGGAGACCAGGCGAGATGGGTGGAGTGGTCTAATGGACAGCTTTTTTCACTCTGTAAGAAAACTGTCCATTTTATTTTAATTGTCAGTCTATTGTCTGGTTTCTGACATAAGGAAACTTAAAGAAACATCCATTTTTGTGAAAAATTTTGTCTTTGTAATCAATGTTCAGCCCAAGACTGATATTACTGAAACAGCTAGTTGTGAGAGAAAATCACAATGCCATCTGGTGAAGGAAAAAGGCACACATAGCTGGCATTATTCAAACTGCTCACTCATTCACTCACTCACTCATTCACTCACTCACTCATTCACTCACTGATTCTTTAGAACCTGGCAGGTGCTGTTGGAGGATGCTCGTGTGATGCGCAACCCTCAGCCTCCCCACCAAGCGATGGGGGCTCCACCCCCATACCCGGGAGCCTATGCGATGCCCCCACCACCCCCAGCTGGCTACCCTCCCACCGCACCCTACCCACCTCAGCAGGTTACCACAGTGAATTACCCCCGTCAGCAGGTGGCTTATGCCTACCCTGGCCAGGTTGTGTATGGGGCCAACAATGTACCTTATGGTAAGTCAGGTTTACATGGGTTCATCTGTTTGTGGGAGGCCTGTTAGACTATCTTTAGGGGGCCACACAGGTTCCCTGTTGGACACCTCTTGAAATCGTTCGGATTATTATTTTTATTATTATTATTATTATTATTATTATTATTTTTAGACCTCTCGAAAAATTACAATATCCGCCAAACTACTGAAGGTTGAGAATCCAAACTTTGCAGTCCTGATAATGAACATGAGACAACTTTTGATGTTTAGTGTCCATTGACCAGTCACATGATTTAGCGGCCATTTTGAATTTCATTGTTAAGCTTAAAAAATGTTCTTCTCACAAATGAGTATACCTGTCGGGTGGAAATTCTATTTGCTGTTTCTAGGTGGATGGCCCTACTCAGTTTCCTTCACACGTTAAATTTGATATGCAAATTAGGCTGTAATTAACCTTCGAAGTTACGTAAAAATTACATCATCTCTAAATATTGCGTAAAATGATTTACCGAACATACTACCTGGTGCTCCATGTTGTCAGGATTACAAGTGTGCATGAATCAGTGTCGTACATTGTATAGTTTTGAAGTCTTTGCTAAGAAACCAACAAATATTTCTCAAAATTCTCCCATTTACATAATATGGGAGCAGTAGATCAAAGGAAGAGTGTCTCCCTACCCTTGGTTTTCCGAGACCAACATCACGTCTCACACCATGAGAAGAGCACTGCTCAGATTGGGTCACTGGCTGCGCAGAAAAAAAGATACTCACCTAAGGCAACTGCCAGGTAGTTATTTTGGGTTCATTGTGCAATGGTTTGCAATTTAATTGTCTCAAAAAGGTGCTACAAGAAACTTTTATACAAGTTATTGTTAACTGCTAAATCATTAGAACTCCTTCGAAAATTAAGGCAAGAAAAGTTACTGACTTGTACATTGCTGACAAGCGTTGCTATTGGGCAGCGTGAGAATCCTTGACTCCGTAGGGATACAGAAAAAATGCGAAAGTGTATGGCTTGCCTGTTTTGCGAATACGGCTTAGCATTTTCTCTGAATTGTGATAATATCAGATAAACGGCGAAGGGTGAGGGCTTACTCCACGCACTCCAGTCTCCTCCGTTACTGCTTCACAGCTGTAAGGATAATAGAAGTAAAGTAAAAAAGCTGTGGTGCTCATCTAGCTGGCCATTATGGGTCTAGAGCGCTAGTGTGTCATGAACTAAAAACGAAAGATTGACAGGGCCCCGAAGCAAATCAAACACCTGATGTTGACATGTAATATGCTTCTCTCTGACAGCTTACCCGCCAGGACCTCAGACCACCATTGTGTACACGGATAACGATTACCGGCGGCGCCATGGCTTGAATGGGGACATGGCCACGGGGTTCGTGGCGGGTGCTGCCTTGGGCACCATGATGTGGACCCCTATGTTGTTCTGGTGAAGTGCTGGGGCCCTCGGCGACAACACGAAGTCAACCTGAAGGCTTCGACCTAAAGGCCTTCTGGCTTTTACCGCTTTCTCCTATTGCTATGGTTGTGGTGTGTTCTCTGCTGTGTCAGTATTGTGTCATAATGAAAACCATGCTGTTATTGTTTGCTTCGATGGTATAAGCACAGCTTAAGCAAACTACTACATTAAACTTAAAGTTAAGCATTTCTCAAGTGACACATTTTGCTTTATTTTGCATGATTGATTCATCCACATTATTGGGCGACCTAAGAGGTATTTGCGAAGTTTAATTAATTTCTTGTTAGAAATAGAGCTTTGTGTTGGCATTAAAAGTATCATTTTAAGTCATTTTTGTGCTTCTGAAATACCGTCTTTACTGTACGTCAGGTCAGATATGGTGCGTCTCCTGTTTTGTCATGTTTCGGACTGTTGCACTTGGTTAAGCCTCATGCTGTAATTGAAGTACTGCGTCTGCTTGTTGTGATTTACTGGTGCAGCGTGAAGTGCGACGCTGTAATCATAGGAACCTGTGTGGTTCAGGAGACAGGTTCTATTGCTGACATTTTTTCATATGTGAGACATCAGGGTGCAGTCTTTCTTTGGAAGTGTCTGTTGCGGTTGTTTTCAGTTAATCAGCATTATTCACCTTTAAAGCCAGACTAGATACTGTTGTGATATGACTGAAGTTATGTCAAACCTCAGCTAAACAGTCAAGTATCATTATGTACAGAGAATTGCATGTGTCCATCCCCCCTTAGGCAAGCACCTGTCTAACCATACGTGGGCAAATTGAAATACCGGTACATGCTTTCTAGTTGACATCTCAAGTGTTCTTGAGCGTTGATTCTCATTAGTCCATTTTTGCAACCCACGTTAAAAAAAAACGCAGTGTCAAAGATTTAATAGTTGCATCTAGTTTTTCAGCATCTTTTAATATTGCCATCTGCAGACTCTTATCCTTGTGTATAATAACTGTTAAGCAAGCTTAAAAAATCCAAATCATTAATTTGCTGCATGTTTGCATATTAAGGCAGTTTAAAAACTGCTGGACTTCAAGGTTACATGATGTATAAGTGGGGGGAGATTTAGGAAGTAACTTTCTGTTGCTAGTTCAGGAGATTTTCTGATATCACATATATTTGTGAAAAGTTTTTATGATATAAATTTTTTTGTATATTTCCTTCCTCTTTTAACTGGGAAAAAGTTGGCTACTTTTAGGTGGAAAGAAAAAGTTTGCCTCTTTTAGCTGGAAAAAGAGGTTTCCTGTGCATGTGTTTTACAAGTTTTTGTGATGTTATCAACGTTTATCAGTTGTTAGAAGAGACGCTGTGTTCTTCCGGTAGTGACACACAACATTTCACCTATTACTTGGAACATTTATCACAAGTTGGTGAACTTTGGTATTTAGACATGGTTTTCACATTTTAGAGTAGTGTACCACTGTGTTTTTTTATGTAACATGGGGCCATGTGTGTCGTCTGGATAGCATTTCCTTTTTTTTTGAAAACCCCCCAAAAAAAGAAAGAAAAGGAGAGATACTATGTAGAGGCTGTGAATGGGTGATAAAAGCAAAAGAAGTGCTCAGATATTTCATGTGATAGTGACATTGGCTGTGAGGAAATTAGGGAGCTTGTTTTTCTTCTCAGTCTCATTTTGTCATCTTGGTTAAGCTGCTGGTATTAAATCATATCATTGCCCCCTGCCCCACCTCAGAGTGTGTTAAACTTTTTCTATTAGTCCCTGTATTATAGTAAATGGCCTTAAGTTCCACCCCCCAAAAGTTCACCCTCATGGCCGTATAATGTGTCAGCGAAAATGTGTTCATTCATCTGTCAACGTCATGGGGAATTTTGAATCTGTAACATGGTTAATAGAGCTTAGAATGCTTGTATAGTGACAAACAATTATTCAACCAAAAGTGACCCATTAATTCAAATTTATTCATATTTCACACCATTTTAATCCATCTTGTTATATTTTGGTCTTATGTATTTTGCACTGATGTGGTACTGTTGAAGAGTTTAGCTGACGTCCCTGGATGGATACAGGAGTGGTAAGTACTCTACAGCAACTGTACTTGAATTTGATATATCCATTTTGTCATGTTTGTTAATATAATTGTTCTACTACAAATTTTCCTAGAGCATTATTGTATTATATAGTGAAATATTTAAGTGCTCAGTTGACCTCTGGATGTTTATTATTCTGCTTTACTTATTCAGTAATCACCAATAATTAGGTCTGATACAACTCACTGCTGTGACGTGATTTTAACCTCAAAATCTAAATTACATCAAAAACTGGTGTGGGAACCAGATTTGCTGCTAAGTGGGCAAATCAGACTTCCTCACAAGTGTTCGTAACTCAGAAGTATCATTTCGTGTCTCAGAGTTACTGATCAGTGTGCACTAATCAGATTTGCTTATTGGTGTTACTAGTAAGTGTGCACAGCTCAGAATCAATATCAGTCTCTCTTTCTGGTTTTGTGCTAACCCTGTTGAATGTTGGCACACTTAATTTGTGTGGAATTATATGTACAGGTCTGTTTCTGGGGATGTAACATGGAATTTTTACGTTTTACTGAAAGATTTTTATGAGCCAATGGTTTATGGTGAGACTTTGTAAAGTAACTTTTGTGCGATTCAAATAAAAAACTTGAAACTGTGGTAAACAGGAGTGTTGTTTGTGGAGACCAGTGTAGACTACATGTACCAGGGTAGAAGTGAAAGTGAAATTTACTTATTTCGTTGGTGCTTAACACCGTAATTTGTTTATTTATTTAATAAATTAAAGAGTTTTATGCTGTACTCAAGGATATTTCACTTATACGACGGTGGCCAGCATAATTTATGGTGGGAAGAAACCAGACTGAGCCTGGGGAGAACCCACAACCATCTGCATGGTTACTAGCAGACCTTCGCACGTACTGCAGGAGAGATAAGGCCAACATGAGCTGGATTTAACTCACAACGACTGCATTGGTGGGAGGCTTCTCGGTCTTAACACTGCGCTAATCATAGTTAAAAATATTTCACCTATACAATCGCGGCCAGTTTTATGAGAGGAGGAAACTAGAGTGCCCAGAGAAAAACATCTGCCTTTGGCAAGCTACTGACAAACTTTCTTACATGTGAGGTACGGATATGCACCATAAGCATATTGGTGGGAGAGAAATGGTCTTCACTGAATGCTAAGATTCCCCAAACGGTCACACGGGAGTAGTCGATCACTTATTGTCATTGCTAGTTGCGAGAGTGAGGAAATTTACAAATTTCCTGTCCCAGGATGGATTTGAACCTACATCTAGTGTTCTGATAGCGATTGAAAGGCAACTGCTTCTAATCACAATCTGCTCCCCGCCGGATCAGTGACTGCAATGACTACATGACAGCTTTCCCTAGCAAAGGCCAGTGGGTTACTATGGGCACTTTAATTTCCTTCAGATAATGCTGTGTCAATGTCATTCGGATATTCCGCCTCCATGCCCTAGAGGGTTAGAGTGCCAGTGCAGCATAATGGCCCAGGTGCCTCTCAGCAATGCGTTTGCTGTGAGGTCGTGTCCAGCGCATCCTGGCTTCCTTTCCAGCGGTATATAGGGAAGTCTGCTCGCAACATGCAGATTGTCGTGGGTTTCCCCTTGGCTCTGCCCAGTTTCCTCCCACCATAACGCTGGCGGCCGTCGCATAAGTGAACTATTCTTGAGTACCGCGTAAAACACCAGTCAAATGAATTAATAAATAAACCAACGTCATTCCATGGCCCAGTCATCTTCTAAAACACAATAGCCATTGCTGACATATTTTATAGACTTATGTAATTGCTATCTACTGTATATGCTTTAAAAATATCCCCAAAGAAATAAGTGCATTTTCAGTTGTTACATGTAACTGTCATACATGATTAGTTTTGGTGCTGAAACTTAGTTTTTCCAGTACAATATCGTTTTAACTTCCTAAGAAATTTAGAACACATTTCTCAAATCAGTAGAAACTCAGATTCCATAAAAATGAGCAACCTAGCTATGGAAGAAATGTTAGGTCAAATACTCTGAAGTACAGAACAGTACTGGTAGTCAGTACTGATTGTAGCCACATCTTGTGGGTTAGATCAACTGGGAGACTGCTGAGATAAGAAGCCTGCAGGACATGGCACAAGGAGTCTGAATGGACCTTTCCAAGCTGTCAATCAAGAACGCGCATTTGACCAATCATAATCAATATTGTTGCAAGTAGATCAACCGGATGTGCCACACACTGGTTACAAGTGTTCAATCTTTCTGTGATGTCACGACGTCACAATTGCTTTCAAAGGTAATGGAATGAAAACTGACGATTTCACGAGAAGGGCTGGTGGGACATCCGATGTGGCGGATCTATTCATTACCATATTTACTGTTCCAGGGATTGGTGAAGATACCTAACTCCAGGCTTAACCTCATGGGTGTTATATTTCATCTACCATTCCAACAATAGTTTTACAGCTTGCAAACCTGACTGCAATATTGTCCATATCACTATAAATTGCAAATTTTTGCAGTTTTTATGGCATCTAAACTAAACATGCTTCACTGCATAAATAACATCTTGAACTGTTTTTTTTTTCTCTTTTTTTTTTTGAGTAAAGGATGGTTTGTGAAACCATAACACCATCATGTAAGAACATGTTGTACAGACTAAGCATTTTTGTATAGTGTCGCCCTTCATTTCTGCTCATATGTTTAATGAATGTGTTTATATACAAGAATAATTCAATCAATCAATCGATCAATAGAAGACATCACAGATCCAGTTTTCAGAGTTAATAAAACATCTCTTTTTATTTTCTGTTATTATTAACAGATCGTGTGATCGAGCCAAAGGGCATAAAGAACTCTTACAACGCGAGAAACAAGGATCGTTAATAATAAAACAGTGTGTGTATACACATATGCATGTGGGTAGCTTATAAATATAGGATACATACACAAGTACAGCTATATACAGTCACATGTTCTTATAGATCAACATAATACACACATATCACATATACAGTATCCCTCAATGTACATAACCAGTATTAATTTACATGAACCACTGAACAGTGATACAATGGACAAAAATTGCTTAAAAATAAAACCCCAAAGCCTTGCAAAAACTTAAGTCCTATATCACAGGAAATAGCAAGTACTTTGGATTTCATTTGCAGTTAGGTTTAACGCGAAGAAGGAATGGCAAGAGCTCGATGCCAAATTAGTGTGCACGTATAGTACATACATATGGCAAATGAACCCAACGTCTCCCCCTCCCTCCCCACAAAAAGAGCATATTTAGAGGCATAACATATGCCATAAGATATTACTTTAGGTGCCTTCCGAAGAAACTTCAAAACACCTTTCTAAGATCGACAGAACTTAGAATCAGGCAAAATATGCAACTACATGTAAGTCACGGGCAAAATTTTAGCTCATTCATCGGACAGCCAGTAATCACGTTCATAAAGTTTATTATTATTATTATTATTATAAATGTGAGGTCCTTCAGACGTAGTGCTTTAATATCATGTTCTCTGTTTCCTTTCTTTCTTTTTTGCCCACGTTTTTTTTCTAGCTGAAAAGAATGTTTTCCATATTCCATTTTTTAGTTTTAAAAAAAACTCTACAGATTCAGCATGTTCCCACCTGTATAGAAGGGTGTCCACTACAGCAGGTGAAATGATGACCACACAATAAGTACATGTAGTATTACACTGTATTTGATTAGTACTTAATGCAGAACTCAGCAATAATCAACTTGCACAATGGCAGCCAGGTATGTGCATACTGGTTAGAGGTAACAGGGCTGCCTGCAGCAACCACAACATTTCGCCAATAAGTCTCCTAATGCAAAGCTGCAAGAGCTGTATTTGAACCTGGGACCTCCCTGGTCAGAGGCCAACCCATTAAAATCTTCCACAGTCTGGCAAGTGCCAAGTCACATTGCATGTACATTCTGAATGGACTGTATAGCACAAATCCCAGCTGATATTCTTACAGCATGTGTGTATTTATACCAGGTGTGTAAACGTGTACCACTGTAGCCTGTAAGAACATACTGTGTTTTCATTCCACACAATCCTGATTGACAGATCTGGTCTGAAATACAGATAACCCCTGCTCCTGAAATACAGATAACCCCCGCTCCTGAAATATAGATAACCCTTGCTAGTGCACCACTGTGCTGTCTTTACTTTATTTTTGTCTGCACTTTATTTTTTGAGTTCAGATTGTCCCTGAATTCCAAAATCTAAACACCACCGAGATAACCAAATCTTACATGTATGTGTATCATCTATGTGGGGCTGATTAAAGTTCACCACCAACAGTAAACCTGGACAGAGGATCCATTCAAATGGCAGGGATACATTTGCTTTCATTGATACAATAAACATTCTTGTGTTTTTCATGTAAGCCCGCGAAAAAGTAGTCAACTTTTTTCATACAGAATGACTTTTTGATACTTTCGCGGCTGACAATTAATTTGACGTCATCTGACGTTAAAGAAAAGATGAAGGAAACAAAACTTGAATAATATGTTGAACATGTGTTTCAAACTGAATATGCTAGATGTTGATAGCAAGTGCTAATGCTAACGTGTCATGCATGGCTGCATGGTGAAAGCTTGTCGTCACAGCCAAGTCATAGCTCCGAGTGGCAAGTAACATACACACAGAAAAAATTATCACACACCCTAAGTTCTCAACAAAATCGACAGACATGGCACGTTTTTGGAATATTAGAGGAATTTAGGAGTTGTATTTTCGTAAGTATTTCATGACACAATATGAGCGCCTACATGAACAATAAAATGTTACTGTCAAAATCTTATGAACTATGTTTGAAACTTTATTCTTTCCTGATGTTGGGCACCCAGGGTAGGCCTAAACTGTGTAATTAGTGGACTGAAGCATAGAAAATGGCCTGACAAAAGCTCTCAGGTGTCTGGTAAACAAAGTGTTCATCACGACCGGCTTTGTGTTCTAACCCGCCAAGTTTTTGTGATTCTGATGATGTCCCTGATTTTTATGACGCATCCTCCAAAAAACTCAATAACCACAGTATTTGATATTGGCACCAGTTAAAACAAAAGACATCAGAAGCAGGCTAGACCACATTTTTTCTTTTTAAAAGAAAAACAAAAGCACAACTATTATTTGCTGAACAGTTTGTTATGTTCTGTATGCTCACAGGTGTTATATTCAAACCCGCAAGCTGCAGACCACGTATTTATATATATGTATATGTATATATAACCTAATCTGGAGCAAAGGTCAGAGGTCAGGGGTCACAACACTTCAAAGTCATCATCACTGTCCTTCAGGTCCCCAACCACTGCATAATCCGCTGAAACACACACACATTTACAGGTTTTCATATTTCTTTGACTACAGAGGCCGATTCCACAAAGCCACTTTCAACTGGAGTAAAAATTTGAAATGCGAATATAGAGGTTATATTCAGGAGTCGAAATCGTGATTATCTCATCCATATGATCTTAATTTCAACTTACCATTACCGAAAACTATACATTTTGAAGAGATTTCAAATTTTAACTTCAGTCCAAAAATTCAGTCAATAAAACTTTGGGTTAAAACTGTCCTCGAGAATCTTTATACGACTAATGATCAGATTTTCGAGATGAAGGAGACCGGAGTGAACCACCGGCCCAGAACAAGAAGCTGACTTTCCCACATGTAACACAAGGTTGTCGACCACAGACTGAGCTCAAGGGATATGCCATAAGAATGGACATTAAAGGGGAACTGCCACGCATTCAATTTTCTCAAAAACTGCGGTCAACAGGGAGTTTTCCTTGTGAAAATAATTCATTAAGTATTTTTAATATAAATTTTTATAATGTGATAAGAGCACATAAATTCCTTATTAGCAGTATGGCCACTTATTATCATTCAGGCCCTGAGAATCGAGGCCGATGGCAAACTTCTAAGATTGCCTGTCAGCGGCTAGTACTGCACTTTGATTGGATAGTGTAATACCTGTGTTGACAGCCGTAGCCGCGGAACCTGTGTGAAAGGGCGGCCAGTGGGCGGGGCGTTCCTTGTGCAGCTCAAACATTGGCATCTTGTAAGGCTGTATCAGCAGACGGTGGATCCCCACACAGAGGTCATCAAATTCTGCCTCTGTGCCACAATAAAACCCCTGCAGGGAGAAGAAGAACAAACACTGAGAACCTCAGAGCCTCTTAATTTTACTTTACAAGCAGTTCATTTACAAATTCTGTCAAACAAGCTAGTCTGACTCTGCAAAAGAATTTCACAATATCACTACCAGGGCTTTTAACAGGCAGTATGAATATATTTCAGCTTCAACTGTGATGTTTTCTTTGTGTTAAAGGCAATGGCTTACAATCAATTACACCTATGGTTTGTGTTTCACAGTTAATGACTGTTATTGTAGATTTCTGAGGACAATGTGGAAAGTTTGGCCTGGTGTGACATCATGAGACAGCACACGGCGTCACTCATCACCGACGCTTCCTGTCAAACACTACTGACATCATTCCAGCATAACTGCCTTACTCAATGCCACACAAGAATTATTACCACACCATGCCAGGCTAATTTTTCTGAAACAAACAAAGGGTTTGTTTCTCAAAATCTTCACTTACAGAGTTAAATTCTGTTATTGAGTGTCAACCTTTTTTGAGTTATGGCGTTCCATTAAGTTTCCTTCATACATTATTGTTTCAATATTTTCACCTTGCGTGAGGCACCTGAACAAAGAGGTGGGGTTATGACCTACCAGAACTATAGAAGATCCATGTTTTGAGCCTTCATGTGTGAGACACCTGAACAAAGAGGTGGGACTTTCACCTACCAGAGCTATAAGAAGATCCAGGTTTTGAACCTTCCTGTGTGAGACACCTGAACAGAGAGGTGGGATTTCGATCTATCACAGCTTTAGATGGATCCAGGTTTTCAGCCTTCATGTGTGAGGCACCTGAACAAAGAGGTGCAATTTTCACCTACCAGTGCTACAGAAGGATCCATGTTTTGAACCTTCATGCATGAGGCACCTGAACAAAGAGGTGGGATTTTCACCTACCAGTGCTAGAGAAGGATCCAGGTTTTGAGCCTTCACGTGTGAGACACCTGAACAAAGAGGTGGGGTTATGACCTACCAGAACTATAGAAGGATCCATGTTTTGAGCCTTCATGTATTAGACACCTGAACAAAGAGGTGGGACTTTCACCTAACCGAGCTATAGGAAGATCCACCTTTTGAACCTTCCTGTGTGAGACACCTGAATAGAGAGGTGGGATTTCGATCTATCACAGCTTTAGATGGATCTAGGTTTCAGCCTTCCTGTGTGAGGCACCTGAACAAAGAGGTGGGATTTTCACCTACCAGAGCTATAGAAGGATCCATGTTTTCAGCCTTCATGTGTGAGACACCTGAAGAAAGAGGTGGGATATTGATCTATTACAGCTAAAGAAGTTTCCATGTTTTGAGCCTTCCTGTGTGAGGCACCTGAACAAAGAGTTGGGATTTTCACCTACCAGAGCTATAGAAGGATCCATGTTTTGAACCTTCCTGTGTGAGGCACCTGAACAAAGAGGTGGGATTTTCACCTACCAGAGCTATAGAAGGATCCATGTTTTGAGCCTTCCTGTGTGAGACACCTGAATAGAGAGGTGGGATTTCGATCTATTACAGCTAAAGAAGTTTCCATGTTTTGAGCCTTCCT